>QVRM01001757.1:5000-602450 GCA_003439945.1 Dermanyssus gallinae | reverse complement strand
ATAACTTATCATTTGTATGCGGTGAGGTTCCCTGAATGCTTCAAATGCCGAACTGACGTCACGTGCTTTAGGTGCAGCCAACCAAAAAAGTTTCTCTAATACGGTTCAGGAATGTGCCAATATTAGCTCTACTGGCTTTCACTACGAGGCATGAAGGAAGAACGCAAGGCAAAGACACGCGCACTTCGGTAACAAGTCGTCTAAAAATGTTGAG
This sequence comes from Dermanyssus gallinae, assembly GCA_003439945.1. Classification (NCBI taxonomy): domain Eukaryota; kingdom Metazoa; phylum Arthropoda; class Arachnida; order Mesostigmata; family Dermanyssidae; genus Dermanyssus; species Dermanyssus gallinae. The sequence continues at coordinate 602,236 of QVRM01001757.1, read as the reverse complement.
TGGTGTGTTCGTAAAATTTCTTTGTTACAATAACGCGTACTGTTCCATTTAATGCATTGTTTACTCCTCAATTAACATTTTTCCGAAGTCACACACTTGTACAGTCTCTGAAAACCGTAATCTCATTTCTTGATAGACGCACCGTATATATATATATATATATATATATATATAGAGAGAGAGAGAGAAAGAAATTTTACATATACGTCTGTTCATACACTGTTGACTTCGGCATGCTAATTTATTGCTCATTAAATTGTTAAACAAAGGCAAACGTGTCTATGGTACCAACAATGTACACTAGATGAGCACAGAACGAGTATCAGCTAAATTGTTGTTTTCTCGTTTTCATAGTTAACGCAAACTGTTGCCTATAGCAGATTAGCTGCCGTGTAGCAGACGTAATCTCCCAATGTTACTAATGTAAGAATTCTGGCTCCAGATGACGTTTTATTGCAGAATGTCATACACTTAAACCGAAAAATGACAAAATAGAAATCGAACCGAGGGGCAGAGCAAGGCATTGAGTTAGCGTGGCGGAAGCCTGATGGCGTAACGTATGAAAGTAGTGCATATCGCGTCGAGCAGCTGCCTCTTTTAAACCTCTCGGGCGACGATATACGAGGTGTGTTCAAAAAGTATCGCGACGTGTGTGTTTTTTCAAAAATTATTCATCTATTCATGAATATCTATTCTGTCCCCTTCAAAGTAATCCCCATGAGATATTATACACTTGTGCCAACGGTTTTTCCAATCTTCGAAGCACTTCAAAAAACCATTTTTTTTTATCTTGTTCAGCTCCTCCTTCGATGCCGTCTTTATCTCGTCAAGCGTAGCGTAACGTCGTCCTTTCATGGGCCTCTTCAGTTTAGGGAACAAGAAAAAGTCACAGGGGGCCAGATCTGGGGAATACGGTGGCTGCGGCATCATTAGTGTGTTGTTTTTGGCCAAAAACTCGCGCACAAGCAACGATGTGTGAGCAGGGGCGTTATCGTGGTGCAAAAGCCAATTTTTGTTCTTCCACAAATCCGGGCGTTTCTGGCGGATTGCTTCGAGCAAATTGCGCATAACTTGCAGGTAATATTCCTTATTGACCGTTCTACCCTGTGGCAAGAACTCATGATGCACCACGCCCCTGCAATCGAAGAAAACTGTCAGCAAAACTTTCACATTCGACCGAACTTGGCGCGCTTTTTTTGGTCTTGGTTCGTGCGGCAGCTTCCATTGAGATGATTGAGCTTTGGTTTCCACGTCATAACCATAAACCCACGATTCGTCACCAGTTATGACCCTCTGGAGCAAATTTGGGTCGTCGCGGACAGAGTCCAACATCTCATTAGCAATGTTCATGCGATGCTGTTTTTGGTCGCAATTGAGCAATTTTGGTACGAATTTCGCGGCGACCCGTCTCAAGCCCAAATCATTGATAAAAATCGAATGGCACGAGCCAATCGATATGTTTAGGGTCCTCAGCAACTTCTCTAACGGTGATTCGACGATTGGCCAATACCATTTTCTCCACTTCATTAATTTTTTCGTCTGTTGTTGAAGTGCTCGGGCGTCCGGCACGCTCTTCGTCGTTCACATCTTCTCGGCCTTCTGAGAACATTTTGTACCACCGATAAACGTTGTTTCGGTCCAAGGTAGCTTCTCCGTATGCCACAGTCAACATTCGGAATGCATCCGCGCACTTAATTTCGTTTTTCACACAAAATTTGATACAGGTTCTTTGATCCATTTTTTTGAATAGGTAAAAATCGAAGACGATCCAAAACACGTGCAAGCAAAGCAGCTGTCAACAATTAAGTGAACATTCAAAATGGCCGAGCTTGTCGGCATAAGTGAGAGACATGAGTACCAACATAACGCCACAAAAAATCGAAATTCGAATATACGTAACCCGCGAAAATTCAAAAGTCGCGATACTTTTTGAACACACCTCGTACATCATTAAGGCGGACATCACATTACTGGCAGTTAGACAAAAGTACGCAGACGCCTGCTGTGCGGAGCTCCGTAAAATTATCCTCCTTAAACTTTCGCATAACGGAGAGTGGGCAAGCCTCGGGGCGAGGTATAACACGTAGCGATGTTATTAGTGTCCAAAGCACGCAGCCGTATAACAGCAGGTTAACAGGCTACGCCCTTGCAAAAAAAATATAAACAAAATATCTACATGGTGAGCGGATATATTGAAACCCGTGCAAGGATCGAGAAGCAACGGTTGCTAGTCAAACAATTTTCGAAATGCAATCTGGTATTAAAGTGATTGTAAAATAAGGTATCTATCGACTTCTGTTTATTTACTGAACCAGAAAAATGCATTTTTGTTTATTTAGAAAATGTCCCGGCGAGGCTTGTTCCTGTGAGGCGGCCAGACACTGCCTCCAGCCTAGCCTGAATTTTCCAATGCAATGGGGTTCACTGGCGTATCTAAACGTTAGCGTCAAGGCTTTCCGCGGCTGTCCGCTAAATTCGGTCGATTGATTACCCCTGACAGAAGCCGCAAGCGCCTTTCTGATGCCGACTTTGAAGCTTGCCCGCGTTTGCTCACCGAAGTAAACAGGACGACGAGGAATCGACGAGGAACGTCAAGCGTTACCGCAACCGATGTCTGGACGGTAGCGGCATTTGGGAAACCGACATCATATCAACGCTTGGTGGAGTCTCTTGGCATTCGGCCACGTCGTGCTTCAAATGCCATACCGCAATCAGCTCGGGGCGTCTCTCGCAAGAGTTTCCTCTGGCAATTTGGCATCGTTTTCGAGCGGCGCCAGTCTTGAACACCAGACTTGGACCACATCGACCACCAACGGAGTTCGGTGCCAAGACCGAAGCCATCGAAAGTGGTGCTGTTTTGCAATGCCTCGCGCAAACTGGAGTCGACGTCAATCAACAAGGCCCAAGAAAACTAGCTGGCGGCGGACCAGAGGTAGAGCGCGACAGGAGCCGCACTTAATACAGACAAAGGGGAGTTCATTGTACAACGAATTTTAGATGTTGGTGACGAAAGCTGTGTTTTCGTGGCCGCAAGAAACAAAAAAAGATAAAAATGATCCTCACAGAGAAGTTTAAGTCGTTCCTAGTTGGCACGCGCAAAGTTACCAAACTTGCCAGAGAGCGAACGGTGTGTAGAGATGGAAGAGCTTCCTGGCTAAATGCTATTTCCTCGGCCAATATTGGTACGTTCCTGAATAATAACTAATAACACGCAAATATGCGTCGATCTTTTAGCTCGACAATTCAAAGCTGGTGACATTGTGGTACAGAAATCATGGTAGACTTATCCTGCCGCATAAGCCTAGGACGGGGTCCACGGCATACTCAGATCAAAGAAACCTTAGTTAGGTCACTTACATCGGCCCTTAGAACACTTACATCAACCCAAATGCCATACCTTAAAGACACGCAACGCTCATTTTCTACCATGGAGGCAGAGCAATTGTGTGATATTTTTAATAGACTAGAATCGAATAGAATTGCCCCTATTAGTGAAATAACTGCTGTAATGATTTTACCGACTCACTATGAAATTGCTACAGCAAACGTTTTTTACTGGTATGTCGTGTGATTATGTGCTCAATTCATTTGCAGTGGTACCACAATTGCGTCGTTATAGTGTAATTACAATCATGTCAATTTATCTGTGGTATGGATTACGACGGATATTGTGCCTATGAGTATGGCACGCTCTCACGACCTACAAAGCTCCTTTCTGTTTTGGCTCCGCGGCTGATTTAAAATACACACAATTTTGGGGCAGGGCGTTTCTAAAACTTGTTTATTGACGTGTGAAGAGGACGCGCAGCGGTAATCCAACTATGTTTGAGCTTGGTAATCGTGGGTACTAGGGCTTAGCTTGACGCAGTCTCTTAAAACGGGCAAGAGGAGAACCAGAGCCCCATTGACCTCATGAAGTGTAAATAGCTTAAACTACAACCCATATTATTGATTTTATAAAACTATTATATAGTTTTAGAGTTTTTACTACTTGGTCAACTTTAAAAAATGGCGTCTAAAAGTAAAATCAAAACAAAATAAATTATATATATATATATATATATACCTATACATATATAGGGAAACAGGGTTTTATTATTATCATTATGTACATGTATCACAACACTAATATACATATATATATATATATATATATATATATATATATATATACAGGGCATTATTCTTGAGTCACACAAACGTTTTTATATCGAATGAATCGGTAGCGGTTAAGGTTCATTTCAAATCAGCGGAGCGGAACTGCACTCGTAAATGGCTTGGCGCAAGTTCCGATAGACAATACTTGGGTAGCACCGTTATGCGTCAGAGATTCCGTAGCCGCGTATGTATGCTCGCAGCAGCGCCATGAATCGTGATGCGAAAGCACTTGCAAAGCGGAGTATATTTTTTTGCGAATACGATCTGAGAAGAACAATACTACTAGGCGCATAGCATTTACCGATTTACAAGTAACAGTGCAAGGCAATTTCAATGCGTTCATGCAACTAACGTGATCTTGATGGGTGTTCCATACGAAGTGTGTCGGCGTTCTTTGAGCCGTTGCCCTGGACGCGCTAAGCTCCGTTTGCCCCACATACCAGTAAGCAAGCATTAAGGATATATTTCTGTTTTGCTTGTTTCACATGTTGCATCTTGTCGGCGACGATGTCGGGGGTGCGTTGCGCAGACGTGCATACATGAGATTAGGGAGATCACACACAAAAGTTTTAAAATAATTCATATAGATGCAAACAGCAGAGATCAAATTGCTCACAACGCGCGGGGGACTGACGCGTACCACCGTCACCTTAAATGTGCTTCGACTGCTTAGTCGTAAGGCTACTTCTTAGGTCTAAATCTGAACTCCGAGACTACTTGCTAGCAGTGCGAACCCTAAAGGACACCTTAATTTTGTCTAGCAATCAACGATCTGATGGAAAGTCCATGGAGAGCTCGCGGAACATTTGGTACTTACAGAACGCGGCGCTAGCGGACAATGCATTCGTGATTTCGTCTGACTTAAAAAGGTTCTCTACTTTAAGGAGGGTACAAGCCGTACCCTAAACCCACCGAAACGCGAGTTAAGTACCCCTTTACAGAAGATCCTTGGCTCGATAGCCGAGATTCTGCGCCTTCTCTTAGTTAGTGAAGTGATATGCGGAGAAGAGCTATAGCTTCTAAGAGTGCTACTGATACAGGATGGTATATACAGGGTGTTGCAGAAATTTTTCATAATAGAATATACAAATTGTAGAGCTCGTTAAAGCAAATATTTTTTCCAATGGAACATGGTCTCTGAGAAGTCTTGTTTCGGAGTGAGAGCGAAATTACTACAATTTGTGACACTAGTGTTTTTTGCCCGACATAGGAGCATAAAATGTGCTGTTGCGAGACAACCAGTCCTCCTATACAGAAACTACACACACTGTCGGGTTCGTGAGAAAATTCTGCTTCTTCCGAAGAATATACAAGACCGGTCAGAAGATGCGACACGGTCGTTTAGAAGAGAATTCGTCAAAAATGAAGTTTTTTATTAGCTTTCACTCCAAATACTTCAGAATCATAACCCTACGACCACCCACGTGTTCAAAGCTACATATTCAGCAAATGTGCATTTCACGACGATCATTTTGGTACCAAACTTATGGCAATACGAGCTGTGGTTGCAGAGTAATTACGATTTTTCGGTGGGATGTCCAGATTAAGTGCATGAAAAATGACTGTGTGGCGACGTTCACTACCGCCGACGTGTCGCGCGACAGCCGCAGCGCGTCATTTTCATGCACTTAATCTCGACATGTTCGACGAAAAATCGTAATTATTCTGCAACCACAGCTCGCATTGCCGTAAGTTTGGTACCAAAATGATCGTCGTGAAATGCGCATTTGCTGAATATGTTAGCTTTGAACACGTGGGTGGTCGTAGGGTTATGATTCTGAAGTATTTGGAGTGAAAGCTAATAAAAAACTTCATTTTTGACGAATTCTCTTCTAAACGACCGTGTCGCATCTTCTGACCGGTCTTGTATATTCTTCGGAAGAAGCAGAATTTTCTCACGAACCCGACAGTGTTTCTGTATAGGAGGACTGGTTGTCTCGCAACAGCACATTTTATGCTCCTATGTCGGGCAAAAACACTAGTGTCACAAATTGTAGTAATTTCGCTCTCACTCCGAAACAAGACTTCTCAGAGACCATGTTCCATTGGAAAAAATATTTGCTTTAACGAGCTCTACAATTTGTATATTCTATTATGAAAAATTTCTGCAACACCCTGTATATACATTTTTCGGGAGTAACTATGACTTTCTTTCCGGTGTTGGTCCGCTGGCGCGCGAGTTACGCGTGCTGCGGGGACCTTCACGCGTCAATAGAAGGTTGGTCAGACTGTATAAACTTCCAATAGTAACTTTCCCGAGGTCACTTTTGTTGGCGCGGGAGGCAAGGCATACGATATCGATTGAGTGGCAACAAATTCATATTGTCATTTTGTCATGGCCCATTCGAGGGCTGTTAAGGCTACTTTAAATGTACGGGAGAAGTGTGCTGCACACGAAACCCGGGCCGGTCGGTCAACGCCCCGGGCTTTAGCAACCCGGTGGTGCCGACTGGGACGCCTGCTGCCTTGGCTTAATAGGCACAACGAGAGGCCAGTTAGCCACATGAACGCAGACCTCCCGGCGAGAGGACCGTCTGGCTCCGCTGCTGTCTTTCCCAGTGGTGGGGAACCCCTGCTCTGGAGTGGGTCGAGCCACCCTTCGGGGGAGTGAGTATATTCCGGGGTGTAACGCGGAATCGCGAGGTGACTGTATGTCTAATTGTCGGGTAGGAGTAGTGTGGTACCTCCATTCCGAACCTCGATAGGGGTGAGGGTGGGGGAGCTGCTGGCCCAGCTGCTAGCCCTGTAGGTGCTACAGAACTGGCTGGATACGTTCAAGATAGTAGCAGGTCGGCTCCCTCTATCACAGCGGCTTATTTTTACTGAGATATTCCTGTCTTAGCTTTTCGCCGAACGCTTTATATCAAGAGAGATTTACCTGGCTGAAACCTAAAACCTCACCCGGTTTATCGACCTGACACTAGACTAGTCCTTCCCGACTTTCTAAGGTTCCACTTTCTTCTCTTTTCACCTTTTTAAAGTTTCAGCTAAACGACTTGGGGTGTTGGCCTTGCAAGCTACGCACCAGATATGCGCGACCGAGTAGTTGAGCTCTCGAATGATACTAGACACACGTCATTCGTTTCTAAGCGCGATCAATTCGTGAGCAGTTTTGTATCAGCTGTGAGAACTCCTCCGGAGGACCTCTCTCCTCAGGTCATCCTTGCTCGCGTACTAGCCTACCTATTTACTGATTGATGAGGACGATGGCGACTCCGGAAAGGCCTGGTTATATCTTGACTACCCTGCGCTTTACTGGCTGTGCTACGTTAGAAAACTCAAGCACATGGTTTGGGACGTGTTGGGACAACTCTCTGCCACCCGCACCGCCGTGCCACCGCGACGAACCAATAGGAGAAAGAAGGCCCGCCATGCACCCTCATGCATTCGAAGCAAGCGAAGGCGTCGTCCGAGACATGCGGCCATTAACGATACATTAGCGAGGGCGTTGGGGAAAGCAGGCTGCCCATGCACCCTAGAGCCAATCGGCTTATGTAGGAGCGGTGGTAAGAGGCCGTATGGTATGATTTTTATAGGTTTCAAACGCTATCGACTCTTTGTATGCGACGCAACGCTAACTGACTCACTATCTCCCTCAATTGTCAGTTAAGGAGCAACAGAGTAGATGATACCATATATATATATATATATATATATATATGGCAGCAATAGCAATTTGCTAGTCTCTTTCGATAGCTTCCACCCGGCGCTTTGAGGCCAACATTTGCGCGATTTCATCTTGTCGCGTCATCGATTGGGCCTTTTTGATGCGTTTCGCTGAGCTATTTGGTGTTGTTGAAGTCATAACTGGCTGTGATCCTTGAATTTTGCGATCAGCGGAACTTTGCGTTTCCGTTCCGGGTCTCCGTGCTCTGAAATACAAGCAGTTTGAACGTAAATCTCGCCGCTGGCGTAGCTGGCATGGTCATGGTCCGTAGTGGAGCATCATTACTACTACTACTGCTGCGAGCGGCCTTGTTCTTGCTGCTGTTGCTGTTGTACCTGCTGATCCGGAACGTCCTGCAGGGTGTTCCTACAGAACGTGGTGCAGTCCACATATTGCGGCGAGTGCGCGCCGAGCCACAAGTAGTGCAGCGTTCACTGTCGTAAGTGGCGTCGTTATCCGATCTCGTGGCAGTTTCAGCTATGAAGGAGGCCTTCGAGATTGTAAGGTACGATCCGTGATAATCATATACAGGTCATGCCCGGCTTTACCCTGCAGGTTACGCCTTCCCCGGCCTGCCCGTCGCCTGCCCGCTGAACCCGCTGCACAAAGAAAACCCTCTTTGCAAGACTGCAAGCGCACGCGCTTGCTTTCTCCTCTTTCCTCATGCGCACATTTTCTTTCTCTGCTTTTTTTTCTTCTCGCCATTTCTATCTCTTCCATCTCTCGTCTGGCTTGACGAGACGCAGTAAACGTGAGAGAAGAAGACTACAGACCCGGGCTCCGATTCTCTTTGTTGCAGACCAGCGACATAGTCGTTCAGAGGTGTTAGCTCTCTCTCTCTCTCTTCCTATATATATATATATATATATATATATAAATTTCCCTCTCTCTCCTCCTGGCAATGGCGACACAGTAAGTGCTTGTGAGCGTGGCGGGCGTACTGCCGCGCCAAGCCGTGACAAAGGCGCAGGGCTTTAGACCATCCTGCATTAAGCAAATTGCGCGCCCGCAGAGGCCCGACGAAGGTCACCATCACAGCGCCATCTCTCGAACCGACCCGAGCTGTTCCACCATATCTGCTTAAGCTTATGGCTGGCTCTTCTGCTCTTCTTGCTGGCTGTCTGTCTGTCGACGAGGACAACGACGACGACGAAATGTCTCCAATGGTTGTTCTGTTGGTCCACGCGCTGCTCTCTATAGACGGACGCTACAGATGTGGTTGCTCTATGGTCAGCAGTGAGGCTCAGCTGCAAATGGTGGTGGTGTTGCTCTGTCCCGATGTTCTCTGTTCTTCTCGAGGACCTTTCCAGCGCTGCCCCTGCCCGGCTGCGCGCGTGTGGGTGAGCGACTCCGAAAGATGACGGCCTACATAACAACGGCATAGTTCGTTTAGCATAGCGTTAGAATTCGCTTCCGTCTCTTACGTACGTTTGGTAAGGATTTCCAGTGATACTTTTCAGTGCTATCTCTCTTCTTCCTCTCTCTCTCTCTCTCTCAATTTAGCTTTCTCTCTAGCTCGTTCTCTCATTGTCTTGGTTCTCTGTCACTATTTTATTGCGTTCCGCAAAATGTTCGACAGATCGTCTTCATCTACAATGGAAGTTTGAACCGATTTGGCTTTCATGTTGTCGATAGCCTCTTACGCTTAGCTCTTACGTAACTAGCGTATGATCGTCAAGCGTCTGCGGGCTGCTTTATGTAGACTGCGACTTTCTGCAAAAAAGATTGTTTGCAATATTGATTAAATAAATTCCGGCACGGCGAGATCGACTCGCCTCTTCATTGAAGCAGCTGACTAAGATTAACTTCGCGCAGAACTCACTTCTTAGGAACATCAAACGACAAATCCAACACAGTATTTACTCAGTTATGCGTACTGGATGTCTATATCTGGGGCACATAGACATACATATATTTACTCTACTGTCTACGCTATAGTAGAGAGTATTCGAGTGGAAACGCTATAAAAATCCGGGAACATCAATAGGATAAAGCCTTCTGTAATAAATATTAACATCGAAATATTTATATTATACTTTTATTATTTCTTTTAAGATTCATATTATTGTTTCGATCTCATTGTGTAAACTATTCAACAGTGAAATATTCATGTACATATATGAGTAGTAATAATGAGGGGCAGTTATATATGGAGCACTATGCGACGACAGGTATTATGAAAGTATGCCTAGACAGCCACGTATTGCAAACGCCGGAATAGAGCTTTACCGTCCAGGGTTGATATGAAGAGCTTTGGTGTTTAATACAAACTTTTGTGATACTCATATATATATATATAATATTTGTTGCGAGGAAATGGTGGCTTTGAAACGCGCCGCTCATTTTAGTACTTGCAATAGCCTTCAGACTCGCAAAGACAGGATTCTGAGCTGGACTCAACAGGATAAGAAGGGTTGACATCAGGGTTAGAGGCGCAGTTTGAGACACTGCGATAAGCTTGTACGGAGCTGCAAACCCTCGATAAGAGGACCAAAGCTATGCATGAGAAGCTTCTCTAGAATAGATCAATTTAGACCCTCGGATAAAGGGATATCGGATCGCCATTAGGGCGCTAGGAAGCAGACGCCTGCTTTGTAAGACTGTTCTGCAAAGGGACGTAGGTCGTTTTGCCAGAAGTTCCTCAGAAGTCCATGTTGCGCCCCAATCTCGGCACTAAAACGCCAGGCGAGAGAAGGCGAACTTAAAAGGCACGGAATGCGGCCGAGAAGGCCTAACGCACGCTCGCCCTTTGGATGATGCTACGCAAACAGGATGGTGTGAACGATAGCGCTTCCGATTCTGGTTAAAACGATGTTAAGGGGGCCTTGCAATCAAAGAAAAAGCTAAAAGGAACCTGAAGCGAAAGCCGGAATAGCCCTATGAGAATATTGGATCGAGAAAGTATTCGGTCCAACCTAGGCGGTCTTTCGGCCCTGACGAGACTAATTATTGTGATTCACGCGTCATGTGTTCATTCACACGACTTGTTGCATACGATAGGAGGAGCAGCGAACTAAATTGCTTATTGCGGCCAATAGCAACGTAAGTTGCCTTTTAAAAGACATAGTGCGGGACAACGAGCAACAAACCCTAATGCGAGCTTAAGTACCCTTGACCAGCGAAATAATGCTAAAAGGCTCCGGCTTTTTTCAAGCTGGAGAGATAGAGGTTTCGGTGGGCGCGACACCAGCAAAACCGTCAAAAGTCCTCCACTAACCTGCACGATCAATCGGAATGTAGCAGTAATAGTAGTAGTAGAAGTTATGCTGTTAACTAGCTGCCACGCATTGCAAAGCTATGCGTGGACACAGATACGACTGAGAGAGACCAGATAACCAAGAAAGCTATATTTATATAATTTTCCGTATCTTTCCGACAATTATTTATATATATATATATATATATATATATATATATATATATATATATATATACGACGAGACGACTGCGGTACGGCGTCTAAGACGTGAACAGCGACAAAACTCTCGGGTAGAGCGGCAAGCGCCGGATGTCCATTGGGTCCCTCCGATCGGCCGAGCGCCTTCTCGTGGCAAGGCCTTCCGTGCAATGGTTGTTTTTAATGCTTCAAACTGCCTAACTGTTCGCAACGGCAGTACCAAAGCGATAAAGGGCGTGAAATCGTTGCCACCTACGAATAATAGCCCCAGCCCATCATCACGCTTGTGCAGGGCCAGCACGCATACTAAGCCGACTGAAGTAACGCTCTGTGGCTTGAGCTTGGTGGTCGAGACGGAGAAAAACGAGGTCGAAAACAGGAGGAGGAGCCTCAGGGGGAGAAGATAGAGGACAGATGGCGGAACAACTTCATTGCCGTGAGTAAGAGTGAAACTCGGCTTGTCTCTGTGTGTGCTTCTGGCCTTCTCGCCGCCGCCGCCGTGGTGGTTTCTCTGCCTGCATCGCTGCCTGTCCCTCTGTGTTGCGTGCTCCCTCTGCGTTGCCTACCCTGCGTAGTTCTATATAGTTATATTCGCTTCATCTTTGCACTTTCGTCTTCACTTTCATCGCCGGCGCGCACTTTCTGCCTCTCTCTATCTACCTCTTTGTCGGTCGCTCGTGTTCGATCTCTGTCCCGCTTTCCCTGTCCTCCTCACGTCCTCCTCTCAACTCTCAACGCTCGACACACCATCAACGATTCGGCTGGCGACTGGAGATTTGCATTATAATGGGAAGAATAGTCGTGCCCTCGTTTATTACTGTCTGCACATTCATTTCGTCGAAGGCCGCCGTTAGCCAAGGAACTGCGGGGTACGGAAGCCGATGGTCCACGGAGAACGAAGGCCGTGCATCTGCCGTTGAGTTTGCTTGGTTGAACGTCGTTGTTCGAGAGACGTTGAACACCCAAACTTCAGGCAGCCGCAGCATCAGCAGCAACAGCAGCAGCACTGTCGATGATGCAAAGCGAAATGGTTGGCTGAGGCTGACGGAAGATCTCGCAAGGAGGCAGGAGGCCGTGTGCAGTTGGCTCCGTTAGCGCAGACTCGCTTGGCCAGATGCCGACACCAACTGGCAGCTGCCAGCTGTGGGCACAATCGAGAGCAACTTTACAGACAGACAGGCAGGCAGACAATTTTATAGAAGAGGGGCATACATACGGGCAGTTATATAGACGGACACACAAAACAAAGTAAAGTAGAAGAGTGAAGCGGGCCACAAGTAAGGAAAAAGAAAAGCTGTACAGCTACTGGAAAGGCATAAGGCCAAACACGCAGAAGGGCAGTTGTATAGATAGGGGCACAAGTAAGCGCCCCCCCCCCCCATCCTAAAAAGGAACAGCTAACTATACAGGCAATGCCACGGGGCGAAGGAAATAAGAGTAATCGTAGCGCGACATGAGGGGCGCCAGCAACAAGGGTAGTTGAAGAAGCCGGCACATAGTCATGGCCAGAAAGCTACCCGGGCCGTACGAACTCAGTTGTGCATACGGGTAACCAGCGTAGTGGTTCGGCCTCGTCCAGCGCCCGAGGGGGTGCATATATCGAATATGCGTTGTTGTCGCCATTTAGCCAGCCAGTCTCTCTGCCTTTCTCGGTGAGGCATTAACTCATGAACTCCCGCGGAGTAGAGCACCTTGTTCTTCTTCTTCTTCCGCTTGCTCGTTGACAAGCCGAACATCTAACATGCGGCGGACCGGGTAGTTCCTCCACCAACGCCAGAAGCAGGGAAGCAATGCGCGGCCTCCGCCAGGAAGAGAACCTTCTTTGCTCGAACGAGTTGCTTGCCCCGAATGGTAGGCAGACACACTCCTCCAACTAGAAGCGACAACTTCTCAAGGACAAGTACATAATGCACAACTTCCACCGATTTCCTTGCATTGTCGCGACGGAGCGTGGGATCAATCGTCAACGCGGAAACAGTGCTACTGCGTCGTGTCTTGTTCGGTCTCTCCATACCTCCATATATATATATATATATATATATATATATATATAGTATATATATATATATTTATATATATACTATATATAGTATATATATACTATATAGGCAGTATCTGCTGCTACTGTTGCCAATAGGTAACATTGGTTGTAACGGGTTGTACTCCTAAACCAAACATAAAGCTCTAGCTATGTGTTTATAGTGAGTGGTTGGGTTTGCGCCTCTGAGACGCAATAGCGTTTTGTGGCTTGAACGGAGCGCTAAGATCTTCTGTGGTTAGCCGGTCAACCAGCGGAAGTCGATCGGTCCGTCTTCAGGTGTGGCGGCAGCCCTATAATCTGGTGCCGTGACCAGATTCTCGGCCACGGTTTACTTAGTACAAAATGTATACCTGTCTGGCGGTCGCGGTCTTTGATGTTCGCATGCGTTGCGCGAAAGCAACTGATAAGATCAACAGCTCATTTCTGCTCAATGAAAGCTGTTTCTCCTCCGGCTTTAATTTTTTGAGAGCTTCTTTCGGTACTCATTTGTAGGCGAGCTATATAGATGAGTTTAGAATAGGCGTTACTTCTGCAAAAGCGGTCCGGATTATCTGAAAGGTATTCGGCGTGAACAACACTTTAGAGACTTTTAAGTACAACTGGTTCACTAAGTTCCGCCCCAGGAACTTACGCCTTCCAGATGAACCCCGTTTTAGAAGGCCTATTACGCTCGACGACAACCACTTGCGCGTAACTGTGGAACAAAATTCTTGTTTGGGATTTTTTTGCACAGTTACACGCCTCACATACATGGTAATGCGTGAATTAACCACGCGCTTCAGAGTGTGTCATACAACCATCTTCACTCGCATTTGGGCCCTTGGCGAGTGTCAAAATTGACCCAGTAGGTACTTCATAATTTTGGTTACATAACACAAAATCATTTTTATTATAAAAGGGTGTGGGGTACAATTTTCATGATTGTATATGTAATGTTTTCAATGTACGTACTTTCCAAAGAAAAACGTAACTTATCGCCAAATAGGCGAGTGCTATTTGATATTACGTGCGTCCATTTGGCCATCCGCCAAGCAAACAATCCGTTTACGAACTCACCGCGAGCTTTTGGAGTGATTTATCGCTGATTCCTTAGGTTATTAGAGCGTTACATCAAAACAGTGTCCTAGCAATTTACGTTTACGTAGTTACACGTAGAGCAGAGTGAGTCAATACTAAAAACAACATCACCTATCACGCTTTGAGGGCACCTGGTCCGCAGGCGTCTCAGGAACGTGTCTTAGACGCCTTCCACTAACTTTCTGTATTTAGACAGATGGGGCTTCTAGGAGAGCAATTTGTATGTTTAGGAAGAACAGGACATTTTTAAAGGCGAATATACACGTGATGAGTCGTTCAAATGAAATATCGGAAAGTTGTTTTTATATTGAGCAATGACGACTCCATAGCCTTGAAAATGTGAATGCTAAAATTAAGATCAGGCGTAATACATGCCTAGGTTCCGTGTATAAAAAAAGAGTCGGTAAAATGCAGCCAGTTGAATCTTTAGTCGAAGTGCACGATGTTTCACTACTACAAACTTGGAGGGTGAGGGAACCATGCTATTTTTAGAACAACATCAAGCAAAACCGCCGACATGACTGCAGAACAGCATGGGAGTCACTAGAGCAAACAGGATGAAAAAGTTGTATGTCATCTGCATATTTAAGATATTTAACATCAGGTGGATACTTCTTTATGTTTAGAACAAAAATCTTGTATAAAATGGGGATTAACATTCCCCGTAAGGTACACCAGATAATGCAGAATATGCACGACTAAGTTTGTCACCAATCTTACTTGGAAGCGACGGTCGCTCAAAAATGCCTTCACCCATTGCACTGTACATATGTGGATACCTAGATGTTTCACTTTGCAGAGCAGAAGGGCCTACTCTATAAAATGGGTTATTTTGATTAGAATAGACGCAGTGAAACGTTATTTTCGAACGTTTACAAACATAGTCCAGTCGTGGCTAATCTCAAAAAGCTGCATACGTGTAGACCGATGAGTGGTAAAGCCGTGTTGGGCAGGGTCACGTAAGCGGTATAAAATTAATAACTTACTTAAGTGTTTAACTAAAACTTTTCTAGTAGTGCAGCATGGTATCAAGCATCGAGCGAAATTAACCGGTAGTCGTCAGTATTCGTTTTCATGTTTTTCCTGTGGACAGGAATGATAAGACTGAGTCTAAAAAGCTCGAACACAGCGCCCGGTAAAAATCGGCTACTCTTCGCTTTGAGACCGCAGAGAAATGAATAGATTGCAGACTCAGAGAAGATAACCAAGTCGTGTTGATAAGAAAGGTCACGTAGGCTATTTTCCACTGTAATGCCTGGACCAAACGACAGAACAGAAATAATGTAGAAAAGTATTCAGCAAGAATCTCTGTTTTTTTTGTGAATCAGTAACAGCCACGGTTACAGGCCTAATATAATGGAGGAAATATATTATGATTTAAACTGGCGCAAAAAGTGGAGCGTTTAGCAAAATGCTCTTCTTAGCTTGATGGATATAACTAGGGGCCGTTCTGGGATCGACTTTTTAGCGGAAAATGGGTCTTTTACAACGATGTAAAACGTGGAAGACTCTAGTGCACCTCAGGCCAGCCTCCAAGCGGACTCTCACCGAAAATCTTACCATTTGGCCAGGAGAAGCCAAAGAGATTCTTACCCATTCGCGGATGATTGGATAGGCATGACGTTGTCCACCACAAACTTCTGTTTTGTGGTCAAACCATAAACACGGCTGTTAACTGAGATCTGATCGACCGCCGGTTTTTGCCGCGAAAAGAACAAACACAGTCTCGTGAATAGAAAGGTTATCTTCTACGAAGATAACGCGAGATCACATGTGAGCTTCCGCAAGATGGTAAGCTTCGAATGGGAAATTGCACCGCTTACATTATATTTTTTCAGAACCATATGGGTTTGCCATATAAATGGATAGTCTGGTTTGGTGATAATGAAGGTTTGTGGCAACCAATGGCGAGTACTTTCTGCGTACGTAAAACCGGTTAATTCGTTTATTTTTTAGAATATACTTAAATAGATTTTCTTTCTGTCCTATATATTTGTATGTATATATAATGTTTGTTATTATCAATATATTTATTTCACTCATATTGAGTATGCATATAACATAGACAATTATACAGATTATACAATTATACAGTCAGCTGCTTGCGGCATGTTATTCGAGAGAGGCAGTGCAGTGATCTCTTCGCAAGGGCCAGGCAGGCAGACGCATGAAACTTTGTACACACCTAAGAGCACAGTCGACAGATTATCTTGGTGTACTCCTCGTGGAAGCTCGTGTTTGAACAGACCAGGCCAGATGATAGCCATGAACTGGTATAGACGTGGCGATTGCCACATGCAAGATCTGACCAGAGGTAAGAGGCACTAAAAATATCCAGGTCTCCAATCTCTCGTCGAACTTGTTCAACTTTATCTTCCTATTCTAAGATAAAGCTCTCGAATGGTACTGTACGCGGCGTCTTCGTCGACATGACAATGCAGACATGCCGCTCACAGCCGCAATGGAAAAAGCGTTTAAAAATTAAATAGGGGCTTTTAGCACGGGCTTGCACGCGGGATAGATCCAGCATTGAAAAGTCATCAGCGTGAGCTGGAGTTGTAATGAATAATGTTCGTTAAGAGTTCCCCCGTCAAATAGCGCAGATAAATCACCAAAGTGTCTGTCTTCATTTGGGTATGGGTAGCTGACCCTCTCAGTACAATATGTACATAAGAATGAATTAAACACATAGCTTTATTCATGAGTACTTGCAAATACACTCGAAAGCATACAGCCTCTGTACTGCAGAGGTTGCCCAGGAGCTAGCACGAAAACGATGTGCTCGTTGCGTCAAAACAAAATAATAATAATAATAATAATAATTATTATTATTATTATTATTATTATTATTATTATTATTATTATTATTATTATTATTATTATTATTATTATTATTATTATTATTTATTAATATTGTTTAAATGTTACAATTGTGAGGCGTGAACGTGTACTCCTTGTTTTCTTCTAACTCCTAAATATTATTCCATGGAACCGACAATACAGCCGGCGTTTCCTCGGCACACAGCAAGCGACAGCAGTTGCCGTAGAAACTCGCCTTCGCGCCGATTCCCTGTGAGATCTGTAATCCGTTGGCCCAGCTCACTGATGAATCTCTTGGTTCCCTTGCTTACCGGGCCCATTGTTTTCCATCGATATTGGCACTACGATATAACTTGTCTCCATTTCTTGGTACTTGCGTTTTTTCCCATTATCTGCGCGCTCGGCAACCCATCCCGCTTCTAGTGAACTGTGGCGTATATACGAGGGAGCCACTGTACAGGACACTGTAGCATCCCATACCAAGCATCTGCCGTTAGCCCATAGCGGGATTGTTACACCGTCTGGTCTTTTGTCGTCGTGAAGTCCTAATCTGGGCTCGAGCGTGCTTGGTATACCAGCTTTGCGTAAGGCTCTTCTTATAATTGCATTGATTTCAGCGTGTCTAGAAACTCTACCATGGCTTTTGATGGAGCTAAGAGGGTGAAGTCCATCCTCAGTTACTGTGGTACCACATGCGCGGCAACTGTAGGGGTTGCAAACCGGGGCACCTATTCGAAGAGCTGTTACCATGCGGAATGAGGTGTTGTCCGGCATGGTACCCAGCTGCGGGGAAGGGAGACACTTTAGAAAGCCTCCACTAAATGTGTCCCGTGCTGCCAGAAAGACAGCTTTTTCCACTGGAGATTGGAGGTTGT
The DNA here is from genome assembly GCA_003439945.1 of Dermanyssus gallinae. Lineage (NCBI taxonomy): Eukaryota > Metazoa > Arthropoda > Arachnida > Mesostigmata > Dermanyssidae > Dermanyssus > Dermanyssus gallinae. The sequence continues at coordinate 584,201 of QVRM01001757.1, read as the reverse complement.
CTAACAGCTCTCTAGCTGCAGCGCTGCATCTGTAGGAGTCCAATGTATGCTGTGTGGGACGTTCTTGCCAGGGGCCTGGTCCAATTGTTTGTCTAGCTATTAGCTCTGCAGCGTCTTTGGCTCTTGTGATTCCTTGGCGGATGTCTGGTTCGACTAACGTTTTTGCGAGTTTACCAAATTCCAATAGAGACGCGGCATAGCACATGGGAGCCAGCTCCGCCGCTGATCTAATACCAAGTCCTCCTTCGGCAATTGGAAGGGTTGCTCTTTTCCAAGTGTCATCATGCAGGTCGACGTTTAATACTTCACCTAAAATGCTTCTTGCGGTATCGTCGTAAGCTTGAAGATCTTCGTGGCATTTAATAGCTGGTGAAGTGCGCAGAGTATAGTTAAGCTTCGGCGAGCCCAAGCTGTATCTCCAGATACACAGAGCTGCTTGCGAATGCATCGCCGTTAAGCGAGAGCGAATTTGCTTCAGTCCAGTGCACTTTTCTTTAAGGGTCTTTGAAATCGATCGTAAGCTTATTGGGGCTCCCAGAAGCTCCAGCTCGTCTAAGTCAACGCGCCTAGATTCTGGCAAGACATTCGAAACCGCCCTAAAAATTTCATCCTGTTCTTGGGCATTACCTCCCAATGTAATGACTTCACACTTAGAGGCATTGAGGCTAAGGCCTCCCTGTTCTGCAAAATTCAGTACGTTGATAATATCACCCACAGCCAGATCAAGTGGGCCTCCAATCGTTGCGTCATCTAGGTACCAAACGTTAAGAGGGCTCTTCATGCGTGCCACTAAACTGGATACCCCGAGGCTGAATAAAGCAGGTCCAAGCGGATCGCCTTGTTGCACTCCACTAGATGATAATAGTGGTGCTTTTTCATCCCAGGACAGCAGAGTCGGTTCCTTGTAGCTTTGCCAAGCTAGCGGCAAAAGTTGCGGCACTTTGAGTCTTACCTCATCAAGCACTACATCGCGTCGTATAGTGTTGAAGGCGTTACGAAAATCCAATTTAACTAGGACCCGCACTGGACCTTCTGCTTCAACAAATGCTCGTACTGCGTGGACTGCCGCTTCTGCACCGCCTTTCACTGCAACGCCTATCTGACTTGGTGAAATTGCTGTCACAATTGTTGTCCTTGTAATGGCAATGGCTACTTTAGCGACAAGCCTCCTGATTGTAAGGCCGCATGCTATAGGTCAAATAGAGCCGTCTTTTTTCTTTAGCGCTGTCAGATTGGCCCCGTAGAAGATGGGAATGCAGAAATGTGGCAAATTACCACCCAAGGCTGAACTAGCAAGAGAACGAAGTTCTTTCACCAGCCTCCCAGATGACGGTACTGTGCTATCGAGCATATCGAGCAGATGCCGAGGACGTAAACCGTCTAATCCTGGGCCTGATGCTAGGGAAAAAGACCGGGCGGCGTCAGTAATACATTTTTCTGGTACGAGGCATGCTTGCGCTGGTACTGGTGCTTGAAAATTGTTTAAGCGCTCTCTGACTGAATCCGTAGGACGAGGATGCTTGTCTCTCAATTCCTGCTCTGTGTAGCTGTTGAGTGGCGCGAATGAGTCGGTTGAAAGAAGGCTACGTGCGGCAGATCTTACATCACCTTCTGCTAATTTGCGCTCTGCTGTAGCGGCTCTGTCACGATCAGTGTACTGTTTTTCTGAGTTTTTGGGGGTGCTGCGTGATTGTTCGGCAAGAAGATTTTCTAGTCGTTTCCACTGCGCATCCACGAGATTTTTTCTAATTATTATTATTATTATTATTATTATTATTATTATTATTATTATTATTATTATGTGCGAACAGAGCAGGATTAACATGATTTAAACGTTCATACCTCACAATTGTATTAACTAAATAATGATAAATTATTATTATTATTATTATTATTATTATGCACTCAAACTGACAAAGGAGCTTGGGAAGAAGCTCTTCGAGACCACAGCGGAGCCAAGATCGACCGCTTTCCTCCGACAGAGAGTGTCATTAGAATTACAGAGAGGCAACGCCAAGATGACGTTGAGTGGTCACCGACACTCAAGCAATAAGAATAATATAAGCAATATTGTAGATATTATATAAGTAATATATTGATAATTGTGATACATGTACATATTGATAAAATAAACCCTTGTTCCAAAAAAAAGTATTATTATTATTATTATTAAATAAAACACACATATATATATATATATATATATATATATATATATATATATATATATATATATATATATATATATATATATATAAAATAGTTATTATTATTAATATTCGTCTCATTATACTTGATCTAAGCGTGTGTAGATATCTATCTGCTACTGCTGCTATATTTTTAGTACACAATCTAATTAGGCCTGCTCAGTGATTCTCCGCGCGTATAGATTTTCTCTACGCTGTAGGGCAGAACGTGCCGAGGCGCCTTCTGTTGCGGTAGATCCTCTGCAGAAGACGGTCCGCAACAGTTGTAGTAGCTGTTGTAGTACTCGTAGTAGTAGTAGTAGTAGTAATAGTAGTAGGCGGCTGTCGAATTTATTGACCAAGCTCAGTAAGCGACGAAAACTAATTAAAATTCATCACGAGCTGCTTATTCGATGGACTTCTCGAATATTGATCACGGTGGTAAGAGCGACCCTATCTCGTTAGGCTATTGATGCTACTGCTGGAGCAGCATCGTATTCTATTTAGACCGAAATCTGGCCGGCCGTGCAGTGTGCACAGACGGCGCCAGCTGTGTCCGGCGCGTCGGTGTGTGTGTATGTCGATCTATGGGCAAAAGTGTACAACGTTGACTAGAAGGAACAATCCTGCTGCTGCTGCTGCTGGTGTAGCAAGTATTGTAATGAAGATTTTCGGTGCAAACAAGTCGACTGAGTGGGCTGACTGGTGCTCAGCTACCACGGTGGCAATAAGGGTTCTACAATTATTATTATTATTATTATTATTATTATTATTATTATTATTATTATTATTATTATTATTATTATTATTATTATTATTATTTATTAAATTTCAAATCATTCACGGTCGGACCATGACATTTGGGTCCCTGCGAACGTGTGCACCATTACGGGGGATCCAGTGTAAGGGACCAGCCATTTCTGGAGGGTTGCACATCCGGCGACAGACGCTGTCTGAGGAAATCACTTGCTCGCTTATCTCCGCTGGCTAGAATTAGCCGCTTCCCGACCTTCTGTAGCAAACTGCAGGTAGACGGACCCGGCCCGCCAAGGGTCTCGAAGGCAAGTGGGTGAAACTCGTACGGGTAACCGATGTTCTGGTACTTTCTAACCTCGCCTGCCTCGGCGAAAGCCGATGCATGACCAGCCTGAGCCGCGCCAGCACTGACCATTGAAGGGGCTAATAAGTCAGTAACTGTCGCGTCCCAAACCAGCATGCATCCGCGCTCGAACGGAGTTAAGGTCAGACCGTCAGGTCTCTTCCCGCCCTCTCTGTCGAGTCCGACGGGCTTCAGGACGCACGGTAGACCACTGGATCGTAGAGCTCTGCTAAGGGTTTCGTTCAAGGCTTGGTGTCTAGCTCGCCTACCTGCGCTGACAATACAGGACAGCCCGTGGCGTTCATCTGGCTGGACGACATCTCCGCAGACGCAGGCATGGGTGTACACAAGGTCTGTTCCTAAACGAAGTCCGACCGCGATCCTTACCGACTTGTCATCTAACAGGGTCCCGATCTGAGCACAGGGTATGGCGTGGAGCCATGCGCCCGCCCCGTTGGACGAGACGGCGCGCAGCCTGGCCTTATCGGCGTCCGTGGCGCATTTCGCAATGAGGTTTTCGACTCTTTGCTCATAAAGAATTGCTGCCCATTTTCTCTGGTGTCCAGCTTCGGCGGGCTCGTGGCCGCACAGGGCAACTGCCTTGCGGTGGCTTGTCTCCAATCGGGCTTCTAAGTCCGTGAGAGCAACAGAATCCAGGAGGGTTCTTGCCTGTTGCATAGACCTATGGAGGGAAGCTGCCAGAGCTGTCTCCGATAAGACAGTCGCATCAGGTAACCCTAGGCCACCCCAAGAAACGGGGAGTAAAGCTTGTTGGCGCGCACGAGCGGATAGGCTGAGGTTTAGCAACGCCTCTAATATTGACATCACGCGGTCGTTGAGTCGTTCAAGGATTCCTGAAGCTCGCGAACAGTCTACCCCTCGAAACAAGTGGTTGAGACGACGTGCCGAAAAAGATGATCTCAGAAGAAAAAGGCCTCGGTGAGAACCTACCAAGTGAATGCGTGACATTGCATTTTCTAGCTTGACCAGCCACCTCTCGAGGACATCCGGAACTCCTTGCGGGAATAGGGGGACGCCTAGCAACTCTAAATTCGCCGACGGTCTTGCACCCTGGGAGAGCCTCTAGCACTTCGGAGTCAGCAGCACCTCCTACAGCATGGACCGTCACATTTTGCAGGGTTTAGGGCCGGGCCACTCCGCTCAGCAAACTCAATGACTCGGTGGATGTCCCTCATTACCGTATCGGGGGCGCCACCCAGAACACCGTCGTCCAAGTATCATACATTTAGAGGGCATTCAAGAGAGTCGACCAACTCCTTGACAGCCAGGCAGAACAGGGGGGGACCCATTTTTATTATTATTATTATTATTATTATTACAAGATGTTTTCTGACGGAGCTGGCGAGCAGAGTCGCTGCGGTAACCGGCGATAAAAGGGCATGACAGTTTTTGCATCAGAGGATATCGGTTGAAATTCAACGCGGAAACGCTACGTCGATCATTGGTTCATTGCCTTCGGGCGAGGGACTCGTTTTTCGGCCCTAGCCGAATCGAGTCAGCGTCAAAAACCCATGTGCAACTAACTGAAGGACCTTAATACCTTTTTAATTGAGAACCCTATTGTTGTTATTTTTATTGTTCGGTGAGACTGAATTCACGTCATCAGCCGGCTGTCAGCAGGGGACGTTACGGCGCCTTTTGCGTTGAGCCTGCTTCTGCATCAAGCAGGTAACATCTAGGGTACATAAGTGAGAAGTGGCCACATGAACGCAGACCGCCGGTCGAGAGGACCTTCTGGCCCCGCAGCTGCCCTTCGCAGCGGCGGGGAACCCCTGCGCTGGAGTGGGTCAAACTCCTTCTCGGGGGGGGGGGGGGGGCGGGGCGCGTAATATTCTGGTGTGTAACGCGGAATCGCGAGGTGAACGCGTCTAATCGGTACGGCGGAGTAGTGTGGTACCCCCATTCCGAACCTCGATAGGGGGGAGGGTGGGGGAGCTGCTGGCCTGTCTATTCGGGCTGGCGGGCATTCCCGTCACAGGCTCGCGCGTATTAAATCGCGGGCGGGAGTGTAAGTATTTCTCTCTTTTAGTACCTCCGTCTCAACGATTCTCCGGTGTTACTCAGAGCCATCAAGGATCTCAAGGCGTTCGAGCAATGGAGCGGGCTGCAGCTCAACGCCGCTAAATGAGAGCTCCTATAGGGTTTCAAAAACGAAGAGAGAAGCATGTGATCACAGAATTGTGATCAACAGCAAGCTCCCGGGCATCCTTGTAAAGGAACCGAGGTAAACTGGACCTGCCGGGAACGGCGGTGTTCCCCAACACGATTGGCCTGGCACTGGCCGAGAATGGACACCAACTCTCCCGGCTTTGCTAGCGGCTGGGCCATCTCGGGAGACACCGAGCCTACTTTCTGCTCCTGCTCCGGCACGCAAGGGAGTGAAGAAGGTTTTGTACGTACTTCGGACTTCACCTGCCTTTCTTCTGCCGTCAAAAACTTTGGATCTTGACGACCAGGTGAGGAGAGCCTTGGAAAACATTCTTGACCTGATGCTCGAGGATAAGGCATGGACGCAGGCACGCCTACCGGTCCGGCTGGGGCAAGCCTTTCCACCCCGTCACATAGCTGGGCCTCCGCAGTGACCACTACTGCCGGCGGACTCATTAGCCACTAAGAAGGTGCCGTTCGGATATGGAACGCGCGTCAGCCCGGTCGTCCTTCGGAGGAACAGGTCGCTAGGCAGAAGGGGTGGGACCAGATCGCCACTCAGGCTACCCACTTAACTCTTTTGTCGGCCTACGAGCTAGATGTAGACGATATAAGTCACTGTCTTCGACACGTACGCCCTCGGCTATTGTGCACTAGCCAGCGTGGGTGTCGGCCACATTATTCACCAACGGCAGATACACAAACGGCGCCTATACGCACATCTTCTTGAGGATCTTGTTGTAATGGCGTTGGACCTCGAGCTATTTGGCGTTTGGCGCAAGGATGCACTCAGACTGACAAAATAGCTTGGGAAGAAGCTCTGTGAGGCCACAGCGGCCACGACCCTGTTCTTCCGATAGAGGGTGTCATTGGAACTACAGAGAGGAAACGCCAAGTTGATGTTGAGTTGTCACCTCGAGCAATAATGATATAAGCAATATTGTAGTTGTTATATAATTAATATAATAGTACTTGTGATACATTTACATAATGATAATATTAAACTCTTGTTTAAAAAGAAAAATAATAAATTATTATTATTGTTATTGTTGTAGATGCTATATAAGTGATATATTAGAAATTGTAATACATGTGCATATTGCAAAAAATAGTTCTCAAAACAATTATTATTATTATTATTATTAAGGACCGTGCGTCATCACGTAGCATCGTATCGTGTTGCGTCTTGTAGACCAAGGCATTTAGTTATTAGCTTAGAACATCGTTTTGCAGACGTACGTAGCAATTAGCTCACAGCAACGGAAGGTCATCCTCAACGAGAATATATAGACTCAGCAAGTCGTATTGTGAGCCGGGTGTTTTTGCTAAGGCGATATTGCAAGAAAGACAGAGAGAGGGTGAGACAAACAGAAAGAGGAGAAAGATGGAACTAAAAGGAAACGGTTCTCCATTATCTATAGATGTACGTGATAAAGCGCTTATATTGTACCGTGGCTACATTAAGCTGCCTTACGTTTGTTTCTTCAAATATACCACCGAATTATCTTTGAGACTCTAAAATCAAGGTTCCCTTTATTCTGCAAAAGGAGAATAAACTCAAAATAAGATCCTTGAACCGAAGAGAAGCGGAACCAATCGCATACTAGAGCTACAACAACAACTACTACTAATTTTGTAATGTAACTAAATGCGAGGGGTTAGAGAACCCGTGATCACACGTTCGCGCGGAGACAATTGTCCACTCCAAAGTGCTAACATTGTGAAATTATATAAATAAAAGTCAAGACATTTTGTAATGTATAGTTTATCTAAGTGGGATAAACATTATTCGTTTTGTTACTAGAGTAGAAGGAAAAGCAAATCACTAGGCTCTACTCAGCGATCCATGTGAGAGAAAACAAATTCCCTGGCTTGCTTCTGCTAGAGTCTATATGTATATATATATTTTTTTGTTTTTTGGTTGAATTATATATGCCATAATTTTATTTAGCTCATAACGGGGTGTAAACAAATGTCCCCCAGCGAAAGTGACGACAAACTACATCAGCCCTAGGTCCAGGCCTGGTGTCGACCATCTGGACAAGGTACTAAGCACCGCCGTGGCGTTACTACGTTGTATATCCAATGACAACCTTTGCCGGAAAAATTCGCCAGCTATATATATATATATATATATATGAAAGTAAGCAATAATAACGTAGGATTTTTTAGTAATATACCAAACAATAACACACAAGTGTTTGTGCAATCCTGCCGCCTTTAATACACACGAAAAAACTTGCTTAGCGATTGATGTCATCAGTCAACTTTTTGAGTGAAGTGGTCGGTATACCCTAGCAGTAATTATATGCAAAAACACTCCATCCGAGCCATTGTGTTGCTCGAGTTGTTTTTCATTGCAAAGATCATTTGCGTTGCATCAGGGTTTATTTGCAAATTGTACAGAGCATTTGTATACTGGGTGTCGAGGAGATGATATACATATGAGGTATGATCAAATGAAACGGTACGACCAAACACTTTGGATAAAATTGAAATAATCTATCAGAAGTAATGACCAGACCCTGAGAACAATTATCCCGCTGTTTTACGAGCCAAAGCATTTCCTGTACCCGGCATTCCTGCGGCTGTGACAGAAACCAGTTTTCCACTTGGTTCTTCAGCTCGTCGTCCAAGTTAGAGCGTCTTTGAGTTGTTTTTAGGGTGAGGGGACAACGCTTACATCCATTGCATACTGTCCCGCTTTGTCTCTAGCTCGACGTGGTGGCACCAACTCTCGTCACCGGTTACGATCGGCCTCAAAAAGCTCAAAATACCCGAACAGGTGTTGCAGTGCTAGCCCCATTCGCAGTTCCTTTCACTGAACTTCTGTGGAATCCACTGCGCGCACACGTTCCGGTAACCCAACCGAAATATTGGTCGGTTCCAGAGACCTTCCGCAGTCAGAAATCTGATAACATTTCGCTGTACCTTAATATTTGAACTTTGCAATGGGCACGCTATGATGTCCTCGCACGCACTGCTGCGTCATGTGGACGGAACACAAAATTGCCTGCCTCTCTCCGCCATGCGCAGATGCCCTGCACATGCAACAATCAGAGCGGACACTATTCGCGTCCCTAGATATCTCACTACGAGGACCCTAGGCGGCATATTCAAATTTCAACCGATTTAAATCGGGGTTTATATATATATATATATATATATATATATATATATATAAGCTAAACATACCTAACGCTACAATCATCATGCAGTAATACACATGGCGCATGAGTTTAACATTCTCCCCATTATGTGTCCTGCTCATTGGGATTCCACGAAGGCCTACTCCATATAATACCACTGGCGCTTCTGCTTATATATATATATATATATAACGGGTGTGCATCCCATGCGACGCGGCACATAAACACCCGAATACAACGATATCCGTATTATTTCGAGTACAATGACAATGGTAGATATTAATAAGGGACATAGTCACCGTTGCCAGTGCCATAGCGTAATGTGTAGTATATTATCATTTGTCTAAAAACATGTATCATCAAAAAGTTGTTTATATCTTTACGATGTATACGTTTCCTTAATGATGGAACAAATGACTTTGCCCCTTAGATTGCTGCGTATATCGGGTGGCTTTAATCAAGCAGCGCCGGTTGTGATGAGTTCACTTCGCCTTGTTTTCGGTTCGATTTGCCGTTACGCACAGTGTCTAGCGCCTTTCTCCCAACTCAGAGTAGAGCGAATTTCGTATCTTTCCGACAAAATAGCGCGTTTGCAGATTCAGGATTAGAGTGCTCCGAAGGAGTGCGCAGTGTGCGTACGCAGCGTGCTTTTCGTAACTTGGAAAAAGCTTCACTTCAATTCAACGTAGATGCGACATGGATATCAAATGCGTGAGCTTAATATTTTGAGCTTTCAATCTTGCTGTCGCTTGCTGACGATACGCATCGTACTTAAGTTCATCGAAACAGGATGCCAATGTGCCCCTGGCAAAAACTGAAGAAAAAATTACGTTTTCGACAGCAAGTACAGCAGCATATTAGGTTGGGCGGCTCCTACTGAGGTAGCTCTAATAGTGGCTGCTTAGAATAGCCTTCTTTTGAGAGTACTTTCTTGCGTTTATTTAGTAAAGTCTTCGTTTCAAGGCCGGTTATCGTAGCGTAAACGACTTTGGACCTCTGCTATTGAAGTTTTGTCTACCTAATTGCTTGCTTGCGCTTTGTCTCCATGATCTTTATTGACTCTGTCTTTCTTTCTCTCTCTCTCTCTCTCGTTATATCATTTCAATGGGTCAAATTAGTACACATACAGTTCAATACTATTGAGAGAGACAGCTTTAGCTATTGGGGGAGCGCGTGAAACGTCGGAACTCGTCGACTCGTGGCGGGCAAAAGCACTTACGTATACTCATCGTTGATATCGCCTTTACCGCCGCTGCTGCCATTGTCGTCGTCGTCATCGTCGCTACTCAGGACCTTGTTTGCTGGAACAACCGGCAGGGAGCGCTGTAGTCGTGGGCTGCCCCCGTGGACGTAGTCGTTGTTGTTTGTAAGCTGGGGCAGAAAGAAGGTAGCAGAAGGTGGTGGTTTCTGGCACTAGGGCAAGCAGCGACGTTGTTGCTGGGGTTGTTGGAGGTTGCCGAGGGGCGCCGCCAACGGGAGGCAAAACAAGGGAGGGCAGGGGAGGGAAGACAACGAAGGGAGAGCCCACGAGAGAGAGAGAGAAAGCGAGAGAGAATGTGTGTCTGGATTTGTCTATGTGTTGTACGTGTGGGGGTGTGTGTGAGACAGAGGGAAGATAGGTAGAGAGCGGCGAAACAGCGGCGATACGGGTTGTTGGCGCATGCGTGAGAAGCGCATTGGTCTGTTTTGAGTGCGCGCGCATCCCGCGCGGGCCGAATTGAGCGCGGAGCAGAAGCAGCCATCAAGCCAGCCGCCAAAGGGGGCCGCCGACGCAGAGTGGCTGTGATGGTGCTCTAGGGAGAGAAAGCACCCACAAAAGAGCGACCGGGGGACCGGGAGAGGGAGAGAGAGAGAGGGGGGAGTCAGGAGAAGGACTACAGCGAGGAAAGAACGCAAAAAACAGAGAGCTTGCCGGAATCTATTGCTATAGGGCTGATAGGGAAGCTAAAGGAAGAACAGACACAACAGTCTCTCGCTCTACTAGGAGAGTAGAACCCGGAGTCAGATAGAGACAGGGCGAGCGATAGATAGATAGATATATAGAGAGAGAAAGAGAGAGTGAGTGAGTGAAAGCAAGAGAGAGAAATAGACCCCAACCCCCGAGCGCACCCTGCAGTGGCAAGCTGGAAGAGCGGTGTGTGTTGGGGTCGCCGTTGCTCTCCTTTGCCGTCTCGGCTAGTGCCGCTGTCTGTGCTGCCGCTGGTATCCAGCCACCACCGCCACCACCGTCAGCCGTCGCGCGTTGTAAGTCGATGCTCTCCGGGGGGTTTCGTGGTCCTAGTTCCTTGCTGAGCCTGAATTGCTGAGTCTTGGGTCTACGTGGGTGCATGGCCGTCTCTGTGTCTGTGTATGGATGTGTGTGTGTGTGTGTGTGGGTGAGTTAGTGAGTGTGAGATGTGCTGTTGTTGGCCTGGAATGGCGGCGGCAGCGGCCGACGTCGTCGAGAGCGCTCCAAATTCGTTGAGTCGCTTTGAGTTGTCGTGTGGCCCCGTTGTCGTCTATAGATAGATAGATAGATTGATTGACAGACATACAGATAGCGGCCGTTCTTCTAGTTCTCCTAGTTGTACGTCACCGTCACCGCGTTCTGTTGTCGGCATCATCGTGCACCGCGTCTTACTTGCGTTCCGACTTACGACCCATCGTTACGACGCGGCTCGTCGAGCGTCGACCGAGCGCTGATCTGGTGGCAGCGCCGATCTGCTATGCAAGCCCATTGTGGTGGGGCTGGTTAAGTGTGGTTGTAGTTCGAGTTCGTAGTAGTCGTTGTTGTTGTTGTTAGCTAGCGGTAGAGGTGGTGGAGTTCTTGGCGGAGTACTGGCGTACGCGTTCGTGGAGTGGAGCGGTGCGAAGAAGATTTTTGCCCTATCGTGTGCCCATTCGACGTGATCTAGCCAAAGAGGTATGTTTCTGTGTTGGTGCAAAATGCTCGGGTAGCGGTGATGTGTTTTTCGCTCTCGGCGCTTTTCGCTCCGTCCTCGCCGCGTGTTCTCTCTGTTTTGCTGTGCTAGTGCGTATGTGTACCCGGTGGTGTTAAGGTTTAATTCTGTTCTGTGGCGAAGACCTTCTTCCTTCTTTCACGATATCACCCTTCTTGCTTTTCACGGAGTTGTAGTGTCTCTCTATGCTTCTCCCTCCAGTTTTCCTTTCGTGGGCTCGCAATCTATCGATATATCCTAATGAAATTGATCACCTTCTTGCCACCTCTGAGTGTCTTCCTTAAATAATAATTACGGGTCTTTATGTGTGCGGATGTGATCTTCAGCACCTTCGACACCGCTGCCGTGGGTGGTGTGTACTGTCGGTTACCACTAACCATCACGGCTAACTATTAGGACAACGACAACAACAACAATGCTTCAAACAACAACCCGAACAACGATGACTCTCTCCATAACGAAACCTCCGCCGCTGCGAACAACAACAGCAGCAGAAGCAGCAGCAGCAACAGCTATTTGAGTCGAGTTGGGCCGCCGTTAAATCGACGTGACGCGTGCACGAAAATTACGTGTTGTAGCTTAGGTTTCTAGCCAGTTACGAACGACTGCGGTCGTCCCAGTGACACCCCCCGCGCCACAGTGGTGGGAGATCTCGTAAGAGAGATCTCGGAACTGCCGCAAAATGCCTTTCGCAACGCAAACTGAGACCGCTGCAACCATCGACCCACTCGCCGGACGCCGAACGGACAACAGCAAAGACACAAGAAGAGGCGAGAGCTGCTAACTGGCTGCTGTGTTGTTTGAACGGTGAGGTTCCTCGTCTTTGTTCCGTATTCCGCCTGTCTCCTTGGTAAGAGAGAGGTAGAGAGAGAGAGAGAGAGATCGAGGGATACAGAAAGAGAGAAAGAGACGTTGCAGCCAAGGGTACCTACAATCCGATAGCTCAAGCCACTCGAGCGTAGGTTACCTTGGGCAGCTTTGATCAGACATCACCGATCTCCCCTCGTTCTGACAGTGACGGCCCCCCGACTGGGTGGGCGAGGAGCAATTGAACGAAGCAACTGTAGCAAGAATATTCATTCAATCGACCCTGATCCTTGATATCGCCGTGGATACAGTTCATTGTTGGCGATTGTTCTTCATGCTGTCGCTGCCAGCATGTTGTGACCGCACAAGTATCAGACGTAATACGATATAGTTCATCGGTGTGTGGATTTTGTGCACGTTTGCGTAGTGTTGGTGAGGCGTGTTTTGTGTGGCGCGAAAACGGGCGCACCGGCTATCGTCATCGCTACAGTACTGCAGGCCTCTGATCGTCCTCAGCGCAGCCACGAACAATGAGAACCATGATGAACTTCATGCTGTTATTATTATCATCAATATCATTATTATGATAGTGGGAAATATGATGCGAACAACGACGACTACGGGAAAGATCAGCTGGAGCTGGTTGGGTTGTCGGCGCCAGTCGTTGATTGCAAAGGAGACGACGATCAGAGGCCGAGCCATCTCAGCAAGCTCAGCAAAGCAATGTCAGCCGAGGAGAACATATCGCTGCGGCTGTTATCAGTGACCTCATCGTCTCGGCAGTATTGGCGGTTCAGTTACGCCGACTGAGGCCAGTGTCACGCTCAGTGCTATATCTTCGGTGTGATCATACGAACGGTGGAATCACTGGTAGGCATTCACTTGTGAAAACTTCCAATTTTCTCTTTCCCAATCTCGGGGTCAATCTTCTCCCTTCAGTGACAGCAGCGGCGGCATCGGCAGCAGCAACAACAACAACAACCACCACCACAACAACAAAAACAACAACAACAACAATCTTGTGCTAACGGAAAATCTGGTTAGTGAATTGCTGTCCGAGTGGAGTACGTGGAGTGGTAATGTGGTGTTGGTGACGTTAGTTACGTAACTAATGAAGCGCGCAGAACCTTCGTCGCGTTCCAACGTTTCGTCGTTCTCGCTGGATATACACACACACACAGTTAGATAGAAACACACTTGGCGGTATATGCATGCATCTACCGTGTTCATGTAGCGGCGACGAGTGGTCAACGAAACTATCCGAATGTGCACCTGTGCGTCTCGCATCCGACGCTAGTGTGTTCTAGGAGCGTCTTCGAGGTGTTCCGTCTTCGACGACGACTTCCCGTAAGTAATAGGCTCGCGCCGCGTCGAGAATCTTGTTGTTGTTGTTGTCGTTGTTGTTTTTGTTGTTGTTGTCGTCGTTGTTGTTGTTGTTGTTGCTGTTGTTGTTGTTGTTGTTGTTGCTGCTGCTGCTTTGTACGTTCTATCTAGCCATTCGTGTAATTCGTACAGTGCAGAAGTCATAAAACCCCATTTGCCATAAGCTAAAGCCGCCACACACAAGGCTATCGCGCAGTCTATGTAACCCTCTGACCCCGGACGGGGCCGTGTCCCGGCCGTACCATGAGGCCACACTGACTAGTCACTGGCGATCGATGGTGATGGTGGTGGTGACGCTGATACCTCACTATTCACTTCGCACGCGATGCGTCATCTACTTGAGTCAGAGCGTTGTAGCGCTATCGTATCTTGTCTAGGTTGCACGCTATAGCCGAGAGCCGAACTCACACGACCACCATTGGTGACCATTGTTGGTTGGTATTCTACTCAGTAAGACATACTGCCGAAGTATATAGTGTGTTACTTTAGGTATAACCGAACAGTTGGAGGTCAACGAACAAGCAAAGAAACGAATAAAAGACATACCTAAGTTTGGCAGCCACGTTTGTATAGTCCTAATAGTGCAAATACGCCGAACGTAGCAAGACTTGATGATTACATTATCATCATTCTGTTTACAACATGCAACATATTGAAATTCAAGACTCCATGGCGCTTACGAGCCTGGTACGAGCTGTTCACACTCGTATCGTATGCAGATATTGTCGTCGCACTTTGCCGATGCCCTAGTGTGGTTCGCAATGGACTGCGTCTCGCAGAACGATTTTCACCAGGGCCCGAATTGCGTGGCTTTGCATTGGCTGCACTATCATGCACAGGCGTGAGACTTATGCCACCCCGGCACGTATGGGTAACACCCGCACGAATCGCAAGATATATATATATATATATATATATTTAAAACAATTAACCTCGGACTTAGGCAGATTTTTAGAATGTAGTGTTATACAAGCCTGTACTCATGAGGTAGAGCCTGCTGATGACGACGTTTTGCCGGTTGATTATATATACGAAGGAATAATTCGTTTTAATTTAATGCAAACTACCAACTATTTCTTCATCCTACTACTATTGGGCCGGCCCGTTGGGTTGGTTAAGCTAGTTTAGATCTATGAGAGAAATATTGTATATAAAAAACATATTTTTAATGAGTCCTAAAAGCAAGGCACTCTATGATTGGCATTCGCGCCCTATTTGAATATTGTTGTTCCTCTAATATCGTTTTGATTTGGCAGTGCTACTACCGCTTATCGGCAACTCTCTCTCTCTCTCTCGTAACAGAAAGAATAATATCAAGCTGTTATAGTAGGCAAGCTTGCGTAAAGGTAGACGCCGTTTTACAACAGTGACAGCAACTCTTCTCCACCATCCAATGTGCACCCATACAGATATATATATATATAGCCGCTGGGCCAGTGGCCTTGGGCCAAGCGAGTGCCGGCCTCCATATGTGCATAGATGATGTGATTGTGAAAAGTCTTGTTCTCCGCCAGACTCCATTTACTGTTGTTATTTCAATGGCAACGCATTGCACCGTTCGGTCGCACAGCGGCCGGCGTGTTAGCTCGCTGAACAACTGGGGTACCGGTACCCCCACTGCCATTATCAGGTCGCCGGGAACCGAGACAAGCGGTCGGGCGGTCGGTCGGTCGCAGTACAAGAAGACGGCAAAATAAGCGGTGGAAATGCGATTGGCGGCTGTTTTATTGCTACAGCATGGGCTGCTAAATGGGCATTTTCGTTTTGTTTGGCGAGCGTTTCGTTCATATGGTCGGCAGCTAATGCAGTGTCGGTTGGTGAACGTTGGACGTCTCGCGCCTCGGCAACTGCCGATGATGCGGCTACCACTGTTTTTTTTTGTTATTGGAACATGTGTTACAGCCATTTTGATCGGAACTTCTTTCGATGTGGTTCGACAAAAGATGGAGAATTTTCTACGCGCTCCTTTTCACCAACTTATCCTGCACGGCACCTCTTGCGGTCGCCGTCGGCGCATCCATTCTCGTCCCATGTCCAACTCGTTATTGCGTCCCATAGCGTTTTCACGACCAAGTTTAAGGCCTCTAGTGCTGGGCAAAGGTAGAAGAAGATAGTGTGGGTCACATCATTAACTTCACCGCTGCCCTGGCACATGGCACATTTCGTAGCGTGCAAAAGTGTCTAGCCAAGGTAACAGATTTTGCAGAAGCAGCCACACCAGCGTCTTTTATTCGCATATCAGACCCATGTATGAACCAGTGTTTCTTATTAAGGCCAGTAACTTTATTAAGGCTACCACGGCGCATAGGATGACGAAGCAGCAGGTCCTGGTGCCCATATTGCGGTTTGAAGCGTCGCTGCTTTTGTCATGTAAAAAGTACCGTCACGAAAGACGACAGAGAAGCCGCCAGACATCATTACTGTCAGGAACACAGACGGTACTTCTACGTCATCGAGCAGAATGCCATTCCAACAGTGACCGGCCAGCTCTGTTCCGTATTCGACGTAATGCACATATGCAAGTTGTTCGAGGAAGCTGTAAAAGAGTTGAAGGGTTGAAGGGAAGGAGGTGGCAACCGAGGTCAATAGGAACACCCCCCGAACAATCCGGCACGACGTTTCGACCACTTCCAACAGTTGTAACTACCGGCCAAATCGGTTCGGAGGCCGGTGTGCCAGTGTGTTGGGGAATTGTAAGGGCAGGCGGACAGTAAGCACTTCCGGTCCCCAACACCCCAAATCATCCCAAACAGCCATCTCGCAGGTTACGATATTGTCTCTCTTTTAAAAGAGACGTTTACTACTGAGCACATCAATATTAATGGGTACTGCTGTTGCAAGTACTCCCCAGCTGTAAGGACCTCGTGGCCGGCCAATAGGAAAGAAGAGTGTCGCCGATGGTCAGCCCCGTCTCAAACAGATGCGGATCCTATCGACTGAAGATAACACGGTCGTCCTCAGCACCTCAATGAGGACCTAATTACCTTTTGCTCGGATGTACAGTATTGGCAGAGTATTGAAGTATAAATTGATTATATGGATGCGTAGGTAGCATATGTGCTGCCGCTCTAAGCGCCCCTGATATAAAAGGGTGACATGTGCATTTAGGTATGCATGCCAAGCGAACATATACTATATCAATCAATTGGCAGCTGGGACTCTGTTGATGAAATCTTCGAAAATATTGTTGGCAACGTTGCGAATATTCCAACTGCTATATATACCAGTTCTTCTCGCTCGCTCGAGCCTTAAATTATAGGTCTAATATCGCTGCTTCTTCCCAAACAATAAGAGAAATGTTTACTGTAGACATCGTTGCTCGTACCGGCAGCTGATAGATTTCAAGAAAACTTTAACGTATCGAAAACAAACGCAATTTTAGTTCAGATCCGGCCAGAGGCCCCTGGGAAGAACTGAAGTGTGGCTTAGTTAGTATGGCTAGCTTCCGTAGAATTTATCTCGGAGTTTACTTATGTGGGTGTTAAACTAACGCCAAGAGGCACCTCGTCCCAGCAGGGAGTTAATAGTAGCATTGGAAAACACCCTGAGTGCTGTTCAACCGGAAATTCGCCTCGGTGGCATCATCTGGCATCACACTCATTTGGGAATACCTATCCGCTCAACAACAACGCTTGACAGCGTTTTTTAAAAGAGTTTAGAGCCTTTCTGTGGAAACGCACAAAACAGACTAACTTATGGTCTGTCAAGGACAAAGCCTTCATCGAGGACCTGGTTAAGCGCTCTTAACTTTGACCAAATTCTAGACTATCCTCCGTCCCCTACGGGCTTGGAACTTAACCTGAGGTATTATCTTTAATGCACCGAGGGCCGGATATGTTAAGATATTTAGGGTTTCCCTAAGAGTCTTTCTGGCAGCATGGCCGCTGACTCTTAGCGGTATGGTCTATCATCTATTCTCAGTGAGCACCGCTCAAAGAAAGTTCGATCCACAACAGGGATCGAACCGGCTACACCTCGGTAGATGACAACCATGACTAGCGCACTAGTCCCCTACGCCGCCACATTCTCAACTTCCACCTGTGGTTTTACTGCGAGTGTTCCGTAGGGGTTTAAAGCAGAAGCTGAGAGAAGTGCCAGGAGCGTCTTCGGGACAGCGGCAATGTTAGACAATGCATGGATGGAAGAACCGCTCTTCGAGCAGCGTCATGTTCTCCCCGCTTTTCCGTCGATGGATGGGTTCCACCACAAACCGTGTCATTGAGAGTCATAAACCTTGCCATGAGCGTCGCTGTACATTTTGTGGCCTACATTGCACCAAATATCATCATGAGACATGTCGGTTAGCGCCAGCTATTTACGCGTCGAGTGAGTCAGTGATATTTTTCGGATTTTCTGTTTATTCGACAAATTCTATATATTCTAGACCAAAAATGAATGCTGTTTTTTTTTGCGACAAAATGAGCACGTGTGTGTTGTAATTGTAGCAATGCTGGAATTCGATGATGAAATAATAGATAATTTGCATATGTATACACACATGTACATACATACATACATACACAACACGCGATTGCAATTGTCCGTGCGCGCAGATATCCGCACGTCGAAATCGTGCAGGTGGCCGGGCAATGGCTAGACGGGCAGATGCGACCGTTGCGGCGTGAGACATTTGCTGGTGTCGATAGATTTCGTCGGTACGATGAGGGCAGAGCCGCGTCAATCGTTGTACGTGCAACTGCAGCACCTGCTGCTGTTGCTGCTGCTGCTGCCGCTGTGACATATCGGTTGCCGTCATCGTCGAAGTCGTCCCGGAGACCAGCCCAGCCGCAACCTTTTGAGGTTTTCTGTTCGATAACTGTTTTCGAGGCACGTCTTGAATGGCGGTACCATGCGGCACGGACTCACCACCGGCTGTATTGCAAAAAGCCACGGCAAAGGCGACGACAACAAGTGATATGCAATAACAATATCGTTGCGGCAAGAACAACAGCAAAACAACAACAACAACAACAACAAAAAAAACAACAAAAACAACAACGACAACAACAACAACAGCAACAACAACAAGCAACAACAACGGCAACAATAACAATATAATGAATATGATGTGCTACAAACCACAAGCCCGGAATCCGCTTTGAAATACTTTTTAGGATTTTTATTTTTAGGCATAAGTCATTGTCTAAGGTTGGAGACAGAAAATATTATATATTTAGCCAGGCTTAACCAAAGCCATTGCCCTTCATTCAAGCATACGTGACCGCTAGGTGCACAGAGGCTTAAGCTCTCTCAGCTTTCTTGCGCCCTTGGCTTTCAGTAACGACCCCACACCCGAGTATAGATCTTGCTTGCTCTCGTTTAGGATACTACTTATATGCAGAATAAACAAAAAAAGCCGTAAAGATGTTTTCCTGCGCTATTCGCCATGTTTACCTCACTTACCACACTGCGAGAGCTTTTCTTTTACATATAGCATTGCTTTCTTCTTCTTCTTCCTCAGTAATAATTAAGTAAACGTATTTCATTATCGCGAATTTCCGTTCTATAAATTTTGTCATCAAATAGTCTAGCGTGATTTACGGTATTAAATGGTTTACTTCAGTCATATAAGGTTAAGGTACAAGCTTCCCTTCTTATTTGTTTTCGGGACTGCGCCCTTGCATCTGCAATATTTATTATTTATCTTGTCTTAATTTGTTTTTCTTAATATTCATGAATCGTTCGTTACTAAAGTTAAGGCTCATCCTAGGGGAGAAACTATGGATTCTCGCGTTGCCCCTTGGGGAGTGGCGTTCCAGCAGCTGGGTCGCGGCCGCTGGCGAATAACGAGCGGTTTCCAGCAGTCATAAGCTCTTCGCTCTTCATTTTAAAAGTTTCGTCCGTTTAGCGATCATTAATTTACTCATAGCACGCCAATGAAACGTCTTCATCTGTTGCTCGAAGTGCGTTCGCAAACACAATGGCAGCTAATGCTGAACTGACTTGATCAATCACAATGATTGCACAGATTAATTGTACGCCCCCGGATGCAACTCCTAGCCGCTCGGGCACCGTGATAATGAAGCGGAGGCAGCACAAATCCTTTACTAAGTTATTTTCACAAAACTTGAAAAGTGTCTTCAAGTAAAAGCCAATAGGACTTACCCAAAAGAAGTGCCTTGCGACGTCTCTGCGACGAGGATTGTGTACAATTAATTTCAATTTGTTTGTACTCATAAGCGCGTGCATGGTTGCAGATGTATTGACGCATTGACCACGCTCGTTCCGCTTGACACGAAACAAGAGACTACACGAACTGTGCAATATGGTATATATATATATATATATATATATAGCGTAACTCTGCATGTTTATCGTACGATTATGGAGTACCTGCGTGCCTTGAAATGCCGCCGACAGGAGGCAGCGACCGCCTTTGGCTGAGTCCGATTGCATATGACGCTCGATCATGATGTCGCGAGAAATAGGGCGTGATCGAAGCACGACTTGAGGATTGTGTGTTTGTTCAGTTCAGGCTCCCGTTTTCATAGGTAAATAGATATATAGATATATCGAGTTTTATGTATGTATGTGTGTGCGTGAACTATGCACATGGATGAATATACCTATGATGTGCATGGGGCAAACCGTATCAAAGTGTTCAATTCGACACTGCAGTCAGTAGGATGACCAGTAATACGTGAATAACAACAAAAACGACAACAGCAATAACAACAGCGATCGACAAAAAAGCAAAATGAAACAACAAAACAACAATTTATTTCTTGTTGTTTTTAATAATAACAACAACAACAGCAACAGCAGCGACAACAATAATTACAACTACAGAGACTGACGAGAGCAACGCGTGCGATAATAATTGATGTATGGTCGAAAATGGTTCCGGTGGCCTTATCGTTTTTATTATTATTGGCCTTATTGTTTTAAGACCGCCAGAGCTTTATCTTCGTAGCACACACTAAGTGAGCAAACGTCGCCAGGTTTATTTTCTTATAGAGATTGGTATCTTGTGTCAGTGAACATTAGACATTATGTAACTCACCCATCCCTTAGCGTTTTCCAACGGGCTAGCTGATGTTGATCACTATATACCTGTATACTTTGCTTTGTTTACTTATTTATCAATTATCGTTTTTCTTTCGATTGTTTATTCGTACATGAGCCTCGTTTTGACGCTGCTGACGTCGTCTGTGTGTAAAATGTGGGTTAGGTGGCCTGTGGGTCAACGAGGTGCCCGTCTAAATGCGAATAACCAGGTGTTTTCTTTAGACGGGCAGTGACGATTTTCCTCAGCGATTTGTCGCATGTCAACGCTCACGCTTCCGCGGGTTACGGTGGCGTATTCAGGCTTTAGACGAGTTGTCTCGCCCCGGTACCTGGTTACAGCTGCAGCTCTTGTCATTGACAGCACTGCTGCACTGAAAAAACGATGACCCCACTTGCCAACAAGCGGTTCTTGTGTTCACGTGCAGTTGGGGTTTCAGATTCCGCCGCTCTCCTGGTTCATATGTGCAAGCTCAGTGTGCATTTTCGACGACGTTGCGAGCTTATTACACACTTATGTGAAGTATCTCTAATTATAAGAGCTTATTTTAAGGACAGGATAATAACTAAACGTTTATTGCTGCCAATCGGCCCTGGACTATAGGACGAGTTGATGAGCGCACCAAATCCTCCTGTTCTATACGAGTAACGTTACCCTGAAACGATATATTCAGAACTTACGCCTTCTACCTACATTTTCTTCAACCATGCCTCGTTACATTTCGTCCTGCGAGAGCCTGAAGGCTAGCATAGCTATTAAACTTACTAATGTAATTAGCATATGCTTCAGCAAAGGTTATGTGACGTCCGTTATTCAGATGACTCGATCTATGCGTAAATGGCCGCTCAGCTATTTAAGAAAACTGCCAAGTCATCGTTGTCATCTCTCTCTCTCTCTCTCTCTCTACCCTAACATTTTTTACTCTATTAAAGTGCTTTGCTTTGCATCATGAAGGTCATTAGCGCCAATTGATATCTTCACGTAGTCGTCGTTCTCTGTGTTGTGTCGATCTTCATATGGACTTATGGCCACGGAG
This sequence comes from Dermanyssus gallinae, assembly GCA_003439945.1. NCBI lineage: Eukaryota > Metazoa > Arthropoda > Arachnida > Mesostigmata > Dermanyssidae > Dermanyssus > Dermanyssus gallinae. The sequence continues at coordinate 562,427 of QVRM01001757.1, read as the reverse complement.
ATCGGCACTCATCTATTTGACCCCGTATATATATATATATATATATATATATATATAAGTAAATGTGCATACGCGTGTTTATGTATATATATATATATATATATATATATATATATAATACGTGCATTTACGCGCACGTATGTACTTGTGGATGCATTGCAACTCAAGCATTCTGCGTGCGCTAATAATAGTTCGGCGCATCGTCTGTTTGCTGCTCGCCTCGGTCGAGATGTGCTTAGCACACGCTGGAGCCGTGCTGGCTGTCTGTCCGATGGTGGCGAAAAAGACAACGACAACAAGAGCAGCAACAACAACAACGACAACAGCAACAACAACAACAACAGTAACAACAACAACACGAACAACGAAATGGGACAAAACAGCGGCAGTGGCGGCGGCGACGGAAGAGGATAGTGTCTGTGGCGGCGTCAGCCGCATCGGCGTCGATGCACATGAGCGTTTTCGTGCCGGTCCGTAATTCTGTTAAGTGCTTTGATGCGTGTTTGGATGCAACCTCTATCGCAGCAGACTCTGCCCGAGATCCTCGAGCCAAAGGCGCTCTCGGCAGTGGCATCGGCTTCAGCGTACCGCCGGCAACGCACGTTAAGGGGGACTTCACCACTGCTGCTGCTGCAGTACCCAGATCTTCAGGGCAGGACGCACGCACATACTGAAACAGAGACGGAGAGAAATAGAAAGGAAAGAGAGAGATAGATGGATAGATAGATAGATAGAAAGAGAGAGAGAGGGAAAGACCGAAAGCTGAAAAGCTGAAAGTAGTCTCCAAACTCGGCCCCTAGCAATCCAGCCTGAGGAGCAGTAGGTGCAGCCCACCAAAACTGGCGATCGCCAGTCGCTAGGGGCAAAACACAGGGTGCAGGGCTTCGACACGGCATAACAAGACTTCACTTACACGAAACCCTCGTTCGTTTGTTCGTTCGTTTGTCTGGCCACTCGGTCACATGCTGTCGAAGCGGAACATCGCCTTCAACGGAGCCCAACCACCCCGAGCTCCCCCTTTCCGCTGCCGCCACCGCCTGTTTTGATAGAGAACGACAGAGCCTCAACGATGACACAATGATGATGACGACGACGACGATGACGACGCTGAGAGCCGTCCCTGCGGTGATGACGATACAATCCATAAAACGCGTACCCCACGCGTGGGGGAATGCCAGTCCAAACGCATACTCCACTGGGGGTGCGTTCCCAGCCAGCCGGGCTCCCCATAGGGGCTGGCTGGCTGACCCGGCGTAGATCGACTCAGGTCGAATGTATCGCTGTTTCCTCCACCCTTGGCTCGGAACAGTCGACAGCAACACTGCCGCGATTGTCTGCAGGCTCGCGAGTCTGATTTGAGGCGATACCACCGCCGCTCGGTCGAACACAAATGGCCCGAATAATACACTCGCAGCTCTGGCGCAAATGTAACAGCCGCAGCTCAAACCCCGCCGGTTGTTTCGATGCCAACATCTCGTCTATTGATTGCGTTCTATATGCGACTACTACCTTATTTGATAGTCCATCTTCTTTCTCTCTCTCTCTATTCCTCTCTCACGCTCTTGTCCTCTTTCTCTTTCTTTTTAATCTTACTCTCGACGATTCTCGTATCCCTTCTCTCTTGCCATGGGCCGCCTGCATACTAGTATACGTTGATACATACGATATGCGCATTACACGCTGCGAAGGTTAGAGCATTGAGGACGACAGAAACCAACGCTTTGTTTGATCCTCTAACAAGTACGTCTAACAGCCAGTAGAAAATCGACGTATCGTTTAGCGAGAACACCAATCCACTTGTTCGGGCAGTCTGTTTCTAATTGCTCACCACAATTGATATATGTGTGGGCTGCGGAAGTTGTGGCATTGAAAGCGAGAGCCCTGTTATGTGTAGTACCCAGTAGAAAAAAACATTCCATTCCATTCAATGACGTTATTCGCTAATTTGATTTTGAGACCATTCTGTTCACTGCACTAACTCGTTCGACTTTTATGCTGCACTTCCTGCGCAGAGATGTCTACGCCATTTGTTGTACTACGTTAGGATTAGCTGGAGCCATTTGGAGGACTTACGACACGCTGAGCAGGCTTGCTCGGTCCATGCCAGCCGTCGCATACCGCAGCGGTGCGCCTCTGACGCTATGCAATGAGTTTGAATCCTTTAGACCTACCACCATACGTAGCGTGGTCTAAGGGCACTAGACGCAGACGATTGCCATCTACCGCATGGGTAGCGCGTGTTCGATGCCCGATGTTGATCGAAAGATCTCTTTGAACGATGCTAACTGAGAATAGATGGACAAACATATACCGCCGAGAGACAGTGATCAATCTGCCGCCGCAAGGACTAATGGCAAAACCCTAGGCGTCCTCAACTTGTTCCGCACATATGCCACACGGTATTTACAAGTCCGTAGGGCACGCAAGTGCTCTAGACCTAATAACAAAACAAACAGAACAACATTCTTAAAAACCCTACCTACCATACAGATGATTTAACGTATAGCCAGTCCTTACACCAGTCGGCCTCTGAACTTCACCGTCGACTAGTGTGTCCCGTATAACCATCGATTAGTTCGGTGGAACTCTCTCACCATCGCTTGCCGGTCCCTTCAGCACAAACGCAAAACAGCAAGAGCGATGGATAAAACGAACCGTCTGCTAGCGGAAGATGTACTACGCCCTCATGTCGATTGAACCAGCCGAAACAGTCACTCCTCAATCCTTGAAAATGACCGATTTAAATTCGGTAGGTACTCTGGCTTTGCGTCGTATAGGTAACGACGGAGAAAGAAATGGAGTGAACTGGATGTAGAAGACGGCAGCGGTGTGCCCATTGGAGCGAGACTTTTTTTTGCTTCCACCGTTTCCGTTGTTCTCTCGCTGGGGGGTTAGCTGCCCCTCCGTTTATCTCCTGCTCCCTTTCTCCCTTTCGCTTGTTTCCCCACTGTTTCTCTAGTTATCCTTTGTAACAGAGCAGCATCCGCAAACTAGCAACAGAAGCAGTAGCACCTCCACCACCCCTACCACCCCCACCGCCGACAGTATCAGCAACAGCGAATACCTAGATTTCGATCCCCTTAGGGCTTCCGATGGGGGTGCGGTACGGTGCAGCCTGTTTTGCGGGGCGCCTGGCCTCCTGCTGCTCCTGTGTGTTGCCTTGCGAGGAGGTTCGTCTCGTGTGACGACGATGACTGCTGCTGCTGCTGCTTCAATGCTGTTGTGAGTACTTCGAATACTACCACTACCGCTGCTAACTGATTGTGTCACCCTCAATGACGCCGCTGCGACAATGGTTGCTGGTCGGTGGCGGTCCCCATCCAGCCATCTATCCATCCATCCATCTGTATACAGCTCACCGCATCGCAGGCTCATATCTAAGTTCTCGTCGCTCATATTGAGGATGTTCCACCCCCCCCATTGTGAACGGAGGCGGATTGCTTGAGTAGACACTGCTGCTGCTACTGGGGCTACCGGCTGCCTGCAACAAACTCTGCTCCTTGACCAAGTTACCTTCGGAAGGTAGCAAGCAGGAGGGTTGCCAGCCTTCGGCTCAACCGATCAGGGTCTTTCTTCGGTACATTGCGCTGCTACTGCTTCGGGCGTCCCGTCCCGCTAAGCCTCACCGCTATGGCCCTTCTGAGTCCAGCGAGGTTGTTCTCTCCCGTCTTCATCATCATCATCATCATAGCTTCGGCTATGATGGCGGCGGCGCCAGTGGTTCCAACGTGGTCAGCTTTGGTCTTTTTCTCGGTCCAACGCCGATGGGGCGGACTTTGGACATTTGGCTCTAGCGGAACGGACACTAACAGATTGGAGAAGCAGACAACGAGGGAATGATGTGAGGGAAAAAGCCCAGAAACGAGTGCACGGAAGGAGAAAGAAAGCAAATATATATATATATATATATATATATCTAAGGGTAGTTAATCCGAGTGGAGTTTCGCAATACGTGCTCGTAGTTGTTTGGCGGTAAGTGTTGTTAGGGCAGGCTTATCGTCACTGTCGGTCAGGAGTCGGTGTCCGCGGTTATGTCGTTCTTTTCGTTGTCACGGTCATTCTTTTCGGCATTTTCTGTTGCTGCAGTCATCTTGTTCCATCTTGTTGGCCCCTCTATTTGTCCTCTCACTTTCTCTCTTTCTCTCGAGGACTCGTCTTAGTTTCCTTATCTCGTTTAATCTCTCCCCGGATTCTTTGTGACGTTTCTGCTGACGGTGCGTCCATCGACCGCGTTGGATAACCGCCTTTGACGAAACAACATTGGTATCGCTGTTTTTACTGCTGCTGCTGCTGTTCCTCCTGTTGTCTCGGTAGGAGGGTTAGAGCGCAAAACAAAGACAAGTGTCTTTGCCCCTGCTCTCGGTCCGTTGTTCAATCGGCCTGCAACAAAGAAGTGCCCGGCCATGTCTGCAAGTACAAACGGCGTAACTACCTGAGACCGCTCTCTGCTGACCCATCTGTTCACGTTAGGGCTATATGTATGAATGTGTATGTATATATATATACATGTATATATATATATACATAAACATACATATACATATGTATATATATATACATAAATATATGGCATACAGGCAAAGCTTTTCTTCATACACCCCATTGTGGTTTAACCCCCATGATTGTTTTCGATTGCTAGCTATCGCGCCCCTTGACTCTTATTTGCGTGCACATACGAGTTTGTGTGCTACACGTATGCGTTCGTTTGAGAATGAGCAAAATGAAGTGCAGATTTATTTGTTCATGCCTAAAAACTAGAACTACACGACCGTGAACTAGGTCACGATGGCCAGCTCTTCCAGCTGCCACAGTGGCCGCTGCTGGATGATTGTGCCGCAAGTCTAAGTCACGGACGGACGGCTAAGGATTAGTACTACCTCTAGTACTGCTAATACTATTACTTCTTCTTCTACCACCACCACCACCACCATCACGACCACAACAACGACTACTGTAGTACGTCGCGACTACTACTACTACTATGCAGAGAAGTGCCTACACAGAGGTTTCAACATATGGCGGCCAGCCTCTTGCGGTACAATCCATTATGTAACACCCTTGCGGCCCTTGCTATTCCTGCCTGCTGTGACTGTGTGTTACACAATCGGCAGGCGACAGTCCCCGGCGTGCCCGGTGTGCCCGAGTCTGGAGGACCCGGATGCCGTACAGGACAAGGCGGTGGTGGTAATGGCCGTCACGTGATGTTCTTCGTCGTATGCGTCGTATGTATTGTATTTATGTATTGCGTGTTTCTCCACACGCCTATGCGGGCCCGTACCGCACTCGATTTCGCTACTGCCGCCAGAGAACGCGAAGCGACACAAATGCTACGCTCTCTCCGCCGAACTGACTTCGTGACTATGCTGTTGCTGTTGTTATGTTTGCTGCTGCACTGTCGTAATCTCGTTACTGACTAGCTGATAAGATTAAAAACGTCCGGACAACGATATGTTTTTTGCCCGTAAGGCTAATGCCCGTCTACGGTTCTTTCATATCATGGTTGATTTTTAATCCACTCCGGCATTCACTTTGTCTAAATTGGAAACCATGAAAACCAATTTAAGAGTGGCCGGTCTGGGTCTCAAACCCAGGCTTCGCGAATGCGAGGCAAAAGCTTTGCCTCTAAGCCATCTTGCTCGGTATATATATATATATATATATATATATATATATATATAGTTTTTTTGTATTTAACATAACATTTGGCTTCCCGTGGACGTATGCACCGTTACGAAGAGCCCAGCTATCTCTAGAATTTGCCTGACCGAGGTCGCATAACCCGTTGCACGTCCAGCCACAGGCGCTGTCTGATGAAATCGCCCGCTCTCTTATCTTCGCTGGCTAGAATCATCCGCTTCGCTATTCCGCAACAAGTCTCGAGTGGATAGACCCGGCCTGCCAAGGGTTTTGAGGGAAAGTCGGAAAAATCTGTACGGGTACTTGATGTTCTGCCACTCCTCTACTTTGCGCTTGCCTTGGCAAGAGCTGCAACCCGGAACTCGTGATTGATGCGTAGGTTCGAATGGATATATATATATATATATATATATACTCGTACATATTGTAATACAGCTACCATTACAATAATTAGTGTTTATCTTGTATCGATTCAAGAGATCCAACCTGGCCAATCACCATGTATAACATAATGCGTTTGCAAGTTAGGTCATGAGGTCATCGGTCCCGTCGAATGACTTTATGGACTTGCATCTCGTTATGATATTATGTCACACGTCATCGGAAAGTGGGCGACAGAATCAATACGGCAATGTACAGCTATAAGCCAGTCGACGACAGTTGGTATCGCTGCTTTGTTCTACAATGCTCAGACTGTGCATTAGCGGTGACGTAAATATCTCAGGCCTTGTTTCGTGCTTGCCCATGTCCTGGCGGTCGCACGTCCGCTCTGCGCTAGCGAAGCGACATAATAATCCGGCCTGATTTGACATGTATATGACCTACAGAGTTCAGAACGCCTAACAGAAGAAAATTCGATGTTTCCAACTCACACATTTAGGTACCAGACACTTCACCAATGCAGCTAGCAGCTACCATACAGCTACGAGATAAATAGAAGACCTTTCTGAAACGTGGGCGACTCGATCGACATCGATGTTCGCCTAGTTACCCATCGTAGTAATCAACTAGGTCTGCGTGATATCTATGTTCTACAGCGTTGCTTTGGCCATGACCATATGAGCCCACTGTCTGTGTATACATATTGTATTACTTCGTATTTCGTCACTGTATGACTTAATACTCTCCTCGTATATAAGCTAGGAGAGCAGCCGAATACTATGGCTGGCCGGCCGTCTAGACTTAGGTTCGAACCCGAAGCCTCGAGAGTGCCACAAGGCATTGACTAAACAAGCGGCGCAGATTTTTAAGGTGTTACGTTGGTGTGCGGTCGCTTTGCTGTTGTCGTTGTTGTTGTTGCTTTTGTTGTTTTGGGAGGTTCTTGCATCGTTAGTAGTGTGCGGGTGTGAGGGTGGGGTGCGATGGAGGTGCTGGGGTTTGGCGCTGCTGGCCCCGCTTGATTCGCTGACTAGGTACGCGCTGGCGTGTCGGCGCGATCGGACGCGTGACGACATGCTAGGCGAGAACATAAAAGATGACGTTTTCCGGAAGCGTCTGCTGCTGCTGCTGTCAGACGAGCTTACTACCAGCGACACTGGGCGACTAGGCGAAGGCTAGACGACAATGAAAAGGCTACTGTTGTTGGCGTGTCGTTGAATGCACTGTCTCATATAATATATATATATATAAATATCTACATATATATAGGCATACACAACCGTACACATTCCACGAACCAGCTCGAACTAAACATCTGCCCAAACAGTTGCACAGGCAAGTAAATGAGAATACATGCGGTAGATGTTGGTAGTTCTTCCATATTGTCACCCCCTGCCCCTTAACGAGGGCAACGAGGAGCTCTCGTTGTGTGGGGCATTCGGTGCGGATGCTCAGATGCATGGCAGGGGAACAGCTAGAACGATAGCCTGGCCATTCTTCTGGCTCCACGCCAGCTGTGAGTCTTCCACAGTTCCCTTTAGGGCGAAGCCTATATCCTCGTGCTCGATGCTTGCTGCCTTCAGTCCCCCCCCTTCCCCCCCCCGCTCCGGGGAATTTCTGTTTGTTTTATCCAAGCCAGTCAGAGAGCAGTGCGTGCGCGAACAAACCTACGTTTGGCTCATTTGACGGTTGGCTTCCGCCATGAAGTCTACACCCCCCCCCCTTCGCTATGCCGTTGGTACGCGGGTCTCTCCTGTTCAGCATGCAGAACGACTCCGGCTTTTCGAATGCCGTTCTACGCAGCTGCGACGAACAGCGACGGCAACGACAGAAACATTAACAACGCGACATGAAAAGTATAGATTTGCTGCCGCTGCTGTTGGGAAATTGCTAGAACTTCCACTAAGTAAATACTGCTAGCATATAGAAAGGGGCTATAAAGGGTATTTCTAGAAGGCAAGAAGGAGAAGTCAAAGGAGAAGTTCGTAAAGCTGTAGTTAATCTCACTCAGCCTGAATCCCTCTACAAATCCCCGTTCGGGCATGCAGCGTGGCTTGTTCGCCAAGGTTTGTTAGGGGGGGGAAGATGTTCTAGGCATAATCGACCGCACTTAGCAGTCTTAATGCTAACATGTGACTAAACGACAGCACATGTCTTTACCTTTCGCCAGAAAGGTATGCTTTCTTATCCCGGACTGAATGTATAAGTTTCGTTGAGTAGATGAACGTACCGACAAGACAACAGTCCAACCGATACCTCAAATCGACAATAAGACTGAGTAAACTGACGATGAAAACATTTAGTCACATCCAAATAGAAGCCACATATATCTACTGTTTGTGGTTACCATGGCATGGCTCTTATGAGTGCTCAACGGGTGACTGGAGCAAATCAGCTAAGTGTATTGTGTGCAGTACCAGGTAATTAACGTATGTACACAAACTCTCGTGCATCGAACCTGCCGACCGTGGAACAGAGTGTTCAATAGCAGCAAAATTGAAAGTGATTGATAATAATAATAATAATAAAAATAATAATAATAATAATAATAATTCAATTGTAGGGAAACACCGAAATATTGAATAAATAATAATAATAATTAAAAAAAAATAATAATAAAAATAATAATAATAATAATAATAATAATAATAATAATAAAACTATCATATGCATATCTGCATCAAGAGACAAATCCGGGCTCCTCGGCGCACCGAGATTTTTAATAACGCGGTAATTCAAAGCGAGCTCTCTGGAGGGCAGAAATACCCAACATGCTGGAACCCAGACTAGGACTTGATGACAACATCCCCTCCCTCCCCCGGCGTGAAATAAAGGCAAATGCTTAGATTGGGCAAAATGCAACAGTCTCCTGCACAGCCGCACGCAGTCCTATTTGTGCCACGAGTGGTTGCCGAACACGTAGAAAGACAAAAGTTAATACACAGAGTTAGAGCCGATATATAATTTCGTGCCGATTGCGATGGAGACAATGGGCCCGGTTAGCTGAAGTACAAGAACAATTACAATGGATTTAAGTGCTCGAATACAAGCAAACATCGAGCGGAAAGGCGCGGAGGCAAGTTTCTGCGACAGCTGCTTTCACTGGTTGGTTGGAGGGAAACCATGGAGAAATAGGGCGGGTAACGTTTACACTTCACCATTAATTGTGTTCTCGCAACACATAACACTTTATAACAATACTACTCATAATCATTTGAAGCAATAGCCAGTGAAGCAAAATTCTTGTACGTGTTTGATGTTTCTTTACACTCTTGTGTGAGTGTATATGTATTTCGTAAAGTTTTTTAAAAGTAAAATACAGTTTATGTATTATTATTATTATTGAATATAATAATTCTTCAATTACAGCAAATGTGAAATGTGGCAGGGCCCATTCAGATTCAACAAAGCTGCGGCGCAGATAAGACAATAGGTCACACACAGCCGAGATCGCAGCTCGCCACTACCATTAAGACCATAGAACAGAAGGTCTTACTGGTAATGTGTGCTTCTGTTCTGACGATGTCATTTAGTTTTGTGTGTCTTGCAACTGAGATTTTTAAGACAACTCAGTGCGTCAGAATAACCCAGGTCGCTCCATGGCGATCATCGAAAGGGCCCGCAGATAGAAACGCCTTTCCTGATAGCCAACATTATACGGAAAGCTATCAGGATAGGCGTTCATAAAAGCTGATCATCCCGCATAGTATCGAGCTGAAATGAGGAGAGGGATTGAACCTAGTTAGAACACTCAAGGGATGCAGTGCCTTCCAAAAATAGGCCCGCTCTCCTGCTGACATGTTCCTACTGGCGATTTCCTTCGTTTGTTTGCACTAAGGTTGCGCTGACTCTGATATTTATTTTCAAATCAGGGTCAAGTATAATCCTTTGTATTGCGTCCTTTACGTGTGTTCCGCGACGAGAAATTCCTAGCGGGCTGAACTATATTAAACAACAGCATATCAGCAGTAGTTCGTGTAATCTAAAGACCTTTCTTAAAACCTTTTATATATAATGATTTATTATAAAAAAAATTAATGCACAATGTAGGCAACGAAACCATCGTTTTTACATGTAGGGGTCGGTAGTGCTTGCAATACGTAACTGAATCAACGTGATCTAAGACCATGTTTCTATGGACAGAAAGCTATATGTGGGGGGATCCTTGACCGGTGAGGGCAAATCCTTACAATACCTCTCTGTTTGTGGAAATGACTCGTACGCTTCCTTGCCGTCGAACGGCGTTTCTTGTTTAGTTCGGCTCTGAGAAACGCCGAAACAGCCAGAGCAATATATGTCAATGTCCTCCATCGCCCATAGCAGTGCTCTATGCCAAGTCCTCTCCAAGGTAACAGTATTTCGATATGTGTCTATGCTACTGATGCCAACACCCGTATCGTAAATCTCGATATTATTCGTGTCAATCTCAGTCGTGTTGCGTGCTATTAGTAACGTAACTAAGAGTCCACCCCCGTCTTGATCGCCTTGAGGCTTGCAGGTTTACAGGTAAGTAAACTTTTCGGGCTGACTTTCAGCCAAGATTTAACGTCCACGGGACTGCTGCACATTGCATTACTTCATAGACGGACCCCCATAAATACAAATCGGTGCAACGGTGGGGCTCGAACCCGCGCACCTATATGTCTCTCTCTCTCTCTCTCACCGGTCACGCAGAGGCGCAGACGAATGCACTACGTCACCGGACTTGACGGACAGGTATACAGGCAGTGGACACTACTAGCCCACTGACCAGGTGTCATCATTCACAATTCTACGCACGTGGAGATTATTTAGCCACATATTTGTGTGGCAGCATACGTGTAGAGCGTACGTCGCCGCGTTCAATGCGTGTTGTGCGTTGGGAGGCATATTCATTGCAAACTAATCAATCACTGCCTTCATGGCCAAAGCATAGCCAAGCAAGCGCAAACTAAGTTAAGAAAGCTATTAGCAGATTGGAAACCGACTGGCTGCATAAAGTCGTAGCGCCACCGATACCGACACGTGCGCACAGCACTGCTATTTCTGGGACTGGTAGCCTTCGAGACTACAATGACTACTGCTACTATCGCTGGTATGTTGTAGTCGCGAGGGGGGGGGGGGGCTGTCTATGTACGCATGTTCTTTGTCCTCCCATTCAGAGAGTAGGTGTTCGGTATGGACAGTGTGGCGTTGACGGCGGCGGCATCCGGCGCCATTCGAAGGGGCTCGCCATTGCCCCAGCCAACTGTACAGCAACGGCGGTAGTTTAGTTGCGCGGGCTGCTCATCATCACTAGAAGGGCCTCTTCAGCACGTCAGCATCATCTAACTGCGCAAAGCATACGCTGATAGCGGTGTTGAGTAGTGACAACGGGTGACTCTGACTGGACTCGGCTGGACTTTGTGGTAGCGGCAGCGACTGAGCCACGACGAGGGTGACTGACGAACCTGGGCGGCCCAAGGGAGGCAACGTCACGAGGCGCTGCGAGATTCCGGGGCTTCTCGGACAAGAGGTCCGGGAGAAATCACAGGTACCCATACTCTCCTTGATCCTCTCCCTTCACAAATCTCCCCCTCCCAAACGCCTTCTCGGCGAGCTGTAGCTCCTTGCCCGGCGGCTGTTCCCCGACTGCCGTTAACAACGTCATGGCCGCCGCTCCACTTTGCCCCTAGCAGCAGCAGCAACATCACCATCATCTTATCCCTGATTTCGCATCGTACCAGACTCAACCAGGCGACCGTGACGACGTGGTCTACTATCGCAGCAGAACTGCACCAGCTGAGACCAGCAGATCTGTTGCGCGGAGATCCGAGTTGAATTGAAAACGTTTGATAGGGAACTCATGCAGTGTGTCGGCTGTGGCGAGAAATGGGAGGGAGGGGGAATGATGACCACCGGTGGGACGTAAAGGGAAAGGGGCATGATGAGGTACTGTCCGCTAAAGTTGGCTCTTCCTTCGACGTCCCCGCCGTAGTTGCTGTTGTTGTTGTCGTTGTTGTCGTCGTCGTCGCTATTGTCGTTGTTATCGTGATTGTTGTTAGCTTCGTTGTCGTCGCCTTCGGAATGTCCCATTGTTGAGTCAGAGCCCACATCTACACATGGTGCGCAGAGCAGAGTTGCCTGCAACGCATGAGTGACGCTCGGCTACCACTCTCGCTCGACTGTTCGGCTAGATCATTCGTTTAGTGGCGCCTGTCAGTCTCCTTGCGTCGTTGCGTACCTCCTCCACGGCTACTGCTGCGGGCGTCGGCACCGCATTCTCAGCAGAAGACCCCCCCAGCCCCCCGGCCCGCCGGGTCCAAGTGGGCAGACGTGGTGTGCTGGCAAGCAATCAAGAACACGCGGTAGAAGCGGCAGGCAAACAGAGTCCCCCCGCCGTTCTCAGAGTCTGTATGGCCTCGCTCCTCTCAACTGTAGGCCCCTCGAGGAACCCCCCCCCGCGCCCACTCCTGCCGAGGCGAACGGCTACGCGCACTGATTTCGCGCGGCGGCTGATGCCTAATAGAGGTAATTTGGTGCGGGAGCGATATCGCCGAGGCAACGGACATATCAGCATTACCATCACCAAATCGCTGCTGCCGTCGTCGTCGTCCTCGGCGTTAATGTCATGCCTTCGTACCGTACTCGGTTTTGTCGACGGGGGCACGGTACTACTAGGTTGTGTTGACACACGAGCAAGTGGTGTTTAAAGTGGCACTCACAACATCAACAACAAAACGGCAACAACACGTAAGAATAATAGCTGACGTAACAAAGAACACCATTAAATCGAGTTATTGGTGACATTATCGATAAGAACAGCAGCCGTAACAACAAGGTTTAGGCAATCGACATAATTATAGCCGACAACAATAACAACTGCAACGGAAAGACAGTTTAGACAAGAATGACAAAACAACAAATGAAACGCAATAAATGGCAGAAAAACAAGCTGCAATTTTTGGGGAATACGGCTGATGCTTAACATGTTCCCTGACTAGGACATACAGTTTTTTTTTATGAATTAAAGGCCACTAACGCGAGGACGCGCCATGGCCTGAACAACCTTTTCTCGATTTATGAGTTGTGGACGCGTCTGGACAAACTTTTTTAAGTCTTTTGGAACTGCTAGTAGTAACGGACCGTTTAAGCTTGTCAGGCTTGTTTCGAGAAATTTAAGTAGAACGATGTCCATAACATTCGCCAACAAAAAGCATGAATGTTGCTAAGAGTGTGACTTCGTCGGCGCCTGCATTGCTCCGGCCAAAATATTGTATCCGCTCACATCCTCATAGAAGACTATTTTTTCTATTGCAGTTAATTAATTAAGTAGTTAATAAAAACTTCACAAACGTGTCATCACGAAAGAATGAGTTTTTGGGTGGAGATGGCTAGCCACTAGATGACGAAAGTGTATTCTATAATGTAAATAGTTGATGTACAAAATGTTAAAGATGACAGGTAATTCTATCAGCTCAACTTGCAGTTTCCTATATATATATATATTTGCTAGTCTGAACTTTAACATACACCCTTCCACCAGGGAGACCTCCCACGTAAGTACGTGTATACGTTCTGGACTTTTCCTCTTTTTCCCTCAAAAATTTTAGCTGGCGCGCTGGTTGTAGAGATTGGAGTGCGGGCAAACCGATCACGTGCGTTCATCGTTTTCTGAGTTTGGTTGTGCATATAGGAGCTGGCGGTTATAATGATGATGATGATGAAGCTGCAGGCAGTTTTTGATCAGCTGACCCCCATAGTGAACGGATACCTATCTCCAAGAGGTGCGAAAGCGCTTGAGTGCCCATTTACTCTCATCCAACCTCCTGCTGCTTCAAAACCCCGTCTACTTGCCAGGCTGGATAAAACAGATCCCCTCCCGAACGGGAATAGAACATACGCCCCTGCCAAAGGACAGGACATACCCTCCTTGTCGGAGAGAATAGCACAGATTCCCTTTCCAGTTAAAAACAGGCAAAATCCTACTTTCATAACCGTGTGGGATAGGCAAACCCCCTTCCCCGAGCACGACAGGCAGGTCCCCTTTTCGAGCAAAAACACGACAGAATAAGTTCCTCTCATGAACAGAATAGGACAGATACCCCCCCCCCCTTCCGTTCTCAAGCAGAAGAGGACAGATTGCCCCTTTTAAACGGATCAGGAGAGATTCCCCTGCGTTCCCGCACGCATGGGGCAGGTTCTCCTTGCGGACACGATAGATACCTTTTGATGAAGCGGCGGATCGTGCAGGTATCCGCCCATCCTCCCAGATAAGACAGAGGACATATTATTGCGAATCGCCACACAACTACCTCTTCGGGGACTCGCCGTGAACGGTGAATAAATCGAGCAAAAATATATCTGCCGACATTGCTGCAAGCATGTCGCTGACCGCCAGTGAAACGCTGAAAGACCATCGTGTGCTCTCCTTTAACACACCCCGCCGAGGCGGGGGAGCAAGCGGTTATTGCTTCTCCTTATTTATACCCCTCGCAGCCTATTACCTAAACCCTCTTTAACTCTAGGTTGTTTTTTCTTTGCAGTTTTTATCTCGCCTCTTAGTCCGTGCCTCCCCCGCCCCCCCGGGTTGAACGAGCCGGGTCACGCCAAGTATTGTTAGAAGGCACTGCACCGATATGATAGCACCAGCACCTGTCTGACTTCGTTGTTCTCTTTTGAAGGTGTTACGACATCATCTTGCCGTTTGGCTTGGACCTCGAGCTATTTGTTTATCTTCCATTTCCCTTCGCAGTGTAGTTTTGTTGAGATCGAATGAGATCGTCTGAGCTCGCCGGCGGAATTGGCGACTTGCGGCAGGCGTATGTGGCCTATATCACATAGCCCCGGCAACCGTCTTCGAAAGAATATAGCTGAAGTATGTGTAACTATATGTGTAAGAATTGTGCATCTATATGTAAGGCACGAAATGAGGTAAACGCTAGCGGGAGTAAAGAAGAAGAATTAGTCGAGATCGATAGAAAACTGTGTGGCTATACACACCCTTAAGCTAACGTAGAGCTACATATGTATAAACACCAGAAAGCTGCCATCGAATATTCTGGTCAATAATGTCTCCAAGATGCTTGAGAAGCTTACTGTGGTGACGCGGCTTGGTCAACTGCTTGAGTCTATCAACTTCCTGTCATCTGGTCAGTTCGGCTTTCGGTGGTGAATTTGATTGACTTGCCTGGAGTTCTTTCGTGACGTTTCTGCAGTCTAGCCATGCTTATATTGAACAGATGAACGCAAATTCTCTTCTAAATGACTATGTCGTATCTTCTGGCCGGCATTATATGTTCTTCAAAAGAAATTTTTCACGGACACGACGATGTACTGTATAGGAGGTTTCTGTATAGGAAGATTAGTTGGCTCGCAATTGCACATTTTGTGCTCCTATGTCGGACGATAATACTAGTGTTGCGAATTTTTGTAATACCACTCTTATTTAAATTTTCAGAGACCATGTTCAATTGGGAAATATATTTGCTTTAATAATCTCGACAATTTCTGAGATTGGCATTAAAACAAATTCAGGACACTATATATGTATATATATATATATTCAAAGACCCTCGAGGACAAGCTGGAAGCGCTCCTCTCAAGCCCTGGTATAGTGAGTAAGCCATGTTCCTGTAACTCAAATGTTGTATAATGTATCAATAAATGTCGTACAAATATATATCTATATATATATATATATATATATATATATATATATATATATATATATATATATATATATATATATTTATATATATAATTTTATAGTCTTCATGACCTTCGTTGCAGTCGGTAGTCGAAAAGGTTTCTCTCTAAATAGCTATTGCATGCATAGCTCCCCCACGTAGGAGAATGATTATGTGCATACATAGCGGTTGATTCAAATTGATTAGAATTCATATTGGCTTTGGCCTTGATCCTTGGGTACTTGCAACCCGTACTCTGCGTGGCTCGTGGCCTGATTTTGTACGGTTAGCCAACACTTCAGTTCAGTGCCGTTCCGATGTGAGTCGGTCGGTCGCCCGGCACTCAGGCAGGCAGGCTTTTTCGCCTGCTTTCTCGGCTGCTTAAAAACTCGCGGAACTCGCGGACAAAAAAACTCGCGCCTTTAGACACGGGCCAGAGATCCAGCACGTATCGACGCACGTCTCGCCACTGTTACTGCTATCAACTACTACTACTACCGTCGTGCGGTCTTATTAAATACGCCGCCCTCGATGAACCTGCGGCGTCGTTTCTATCGCTATCGCTGTCGATTTGCATCGAACTCGGTCGGGCTCGCTCTCGGACCGAGCCCGCGTTCTCGACCTTCGCCCCCCCCCCCCTATCTCCCTAGATAGGTTCCCGGGGCAAGAACTCCCTAGAGCTAGAGTTCCCTGCCCAAGCCTTCGGCTAGAGCCCACGGCTTAACTTGAGGACGACCTACTGCTAAATGAACTCCTTCCATCCACGGTAAGGTCTCACCTAGCCTCCTCTGTTTTTACCATGCATATTTCCCTCCCCCCTCCCCCCCCCTCTCTCTACCTTTCTCCGGCTTTCGTCTCTCTCAATCTCTCTCGTTTCCCTTCCTAGGCCGCCTCTCTTTCTCGACTTTTTTTCTTTCTTCTTTCCCTATCCGTTGTATCTTCTACCGACCTTTCACTGCTTGTGCTGTTTGCTTCAGCAGACAACTCGCAACCGCCGACCGAGGCGCTGTGGTCCGGTGTGCGCGCTCTCGGCTCGACCGAGGCTGTCCGCCCGCTTTTTCGAAACATTTATGCAAACACGCCACGAGTACGCCGTGTACTCCATGTGTTTTTCTTAGCCTCCTTTAAATAAAACACCACATCTCTCGATTGGACAGCGATGCCCGACGACGACCTCCGTCCTGGGCAAGCTAGGGCTCATTTGCGGCCGCCGTTGCGGATTCAGTTCTTGTTGTTGCTGTTGTTGTCCAAAGGGAGGCCGCCAAAAAAAGACATCCTGGCTGAAACGTCGGCCATGATGCACAAATACAGCAAATAGGATGTGGTCGTTTTCATCGTTTTCAGGCGCGCTTTCAGCCTATCGGCCAGCCATAGAGGGACGACGACGACGCCTTCTCCTTTACCAAAACTTATTAGCGCCAGCTGCAAGAAATATTTAGGGTAGCAGTATTTAGTGCAACCAGGATCTAGACTTATCAATAAACACGCACGCACCATGACATGTTGTGGTTTTTTAGTGCACGCTAGTGATAACAACAACACTCCTTGGTGGTGGTGGTGGTCAATTCCAGCAAACGGACTCCAATCGCATCAATACCACCGAAAAATACCATCACAAAAAGGGCCATAGTAACAGTGTGCCCGACCTACGTCTACAGATCTCCGGCACAGAGTTGCCCTCGGCTGGGGTGTGGTAGCCAACCCCCGAGCTTCGGGTTCGAGCATTTGTTTTAGCAGAAATACAAAAAAACAGTCGCGTTTGCTCAAAAGACAACTATTTCGTTTGAGGCCTGCACGATATGCGATAGATGCCATGGACTTTAGTCTGCTATACTTGTGACCGCGTTAACAGACACATTACAGATAGGCACACCATTAGTCAATGCAGTAGTAACTAAGTAAGTTAAGGTGCACTGCGAGGTTGCGTTGATGTGTCTATGTTTACATATGAATTTACGCTTAGTGTTGAACCGTATTCCTGCAAAGTTCTATGTTGGTCAGCTACCGAAGATAGGAGGAGGAGTTAGACCTAGATGTATGCCCCCATCCCTTACACCCAATATGATGATGGTCTTTGTGCTGTCAATAAGCAAGAGCGTGCGTCCTTGCGCATTCTTGATTTTTTAATATATATATTATATATATATATATATATATATATATATATATATGTAGAGGGCGGGAAAGGAATTACGAAACGCATTATAGTCGCGTCACCAACATAGAAGTAACAAAGAAGCGGTGACAAATGCTGGGCTCAGTAAAAATTTGGCCACGTAATTAAATATAAGACCAAGTCAAATTTTTTAATGTACACACAACCTCTGTATATGCATACGTCTATAAATACACTCAGGATCACATGCAAAAAAGGGTGGTGGTTAAGCCTGCGATGCTATCGTCCGAAGAACGATAGCTTTGATAGGCTCGATTGATATGTAGCTCGTACGGTTCGACGAAGAGAAGCCTGCGACGTATATAATTACCCTGGTCGACCAGTTTAAAAATCAGGGTACGTTAAGGACAACAAAGTTGTCGGGCCAGACACCTGAAAAATGGCACCCGGTGCCGGTGTGAGTTGTGGCCATTAATCAGCGAGTTTCTTTGACGAGAAAAAGTTGGGCAAGCCCAAAGCTGAACGACGGACTGAGATGGGATAGGGACAAAATTAGAAAGAAAACAGGCAATCAAAACAGGGTATATATATATATATATAGAGAGAGAGAGAGAGAGAGTTAGAGAGATTACACTTATAAAAGCTACGACCGACCTCAAGTGTGAAAAGGGAGGTCTCTAGAATGAAAGCCGCCACAAACACGAGACGGTGACAGGAGGAAGGTCCTCTTATTTTCATTTTCTTCTCCATCTCCTTATTCGTTCTTTTCGTGTTCTGTCTTCGTCATCGTTGCCGTCTTCTTTTTTTCATCTTATTTCCCTATGGGTGAAAATGATGAGAGACAGACAATAGCCCTAGTCCTATTCGAAGTTCTCGATGGCCCAAAGAGCGCTTCACAGCTGCTGACGAGAGCACGAAAACTACGACGTCGCCCGGCGGCAGCGTTCACCATCACATTCGTTCAAAATTATGATAGGGACAAATCTCAGTAATTTCCACCTATTCCTTGACAAGGTCTAGCCAAAGTTTTTGCCGTACGTTTATATTCGTTAAAATAGAGAACTCATGTGGGCATATATATATATACATAGTGTGTCGCGTCGTATCGCGACTTTTGTGTTTTTTCAAAAATTATTCATTTATTCATGAATATCTATTTTGTCCCCTTCAAGGTAATCCCCATGAGATATTATACACTTGTGCCAACGGTTTTTCCAATCTTCGAAGCACTTCAAAAAACCATTTTTTTTATCTTGTTCAGCTCCTCCTTCGATGCCGTCTTTATCTCGTCAAGCGTAGCGTAACGTCGTCCTTTCATGGGCCTCTTCAGTTTAGGGAACAAGAAAAAGTCACAGGGGGCCAGATCTGGAGAATACGGTGGCTGCGGCATCATTAGTGTGTTGTTTTTGGCCAAAAACTCGCGCACAAGCAACGATGTGTGAGCAGGGGCGTTATCGTGGTGCAAAAGCCAATTTTTGTTCTTCCACAAATCCGGGCGTTTCTGGCGGATTGCTTCGCGCAAATTGCGCATAACTTGCAGGTAATATTCCTTATTGACCGTTCTACCCTGTAGGCAAGAACTCATGATGCACCACGCCCCTGCAATCGAAGAAAACTGTCAGCAAAACTTTCACATTCGACCGAACTTGGCGCGCTTTTTTCGGTCTTGGTTCGTGCGGCAGCTTCCATTGAGATGATTGAGCTTTGGTTTCCACGTCATAACCAGAAACCCACGATTCGTCACCAGTTATGACCCTCTGGAGCAAATTTGGGTCGTCGCGGACAGAGTCCAACATCTCATTAGCAATGTTCATGCGATGCTGTTTTTGGTCGCAATTGAGCAATTTTGGTACGAATTTCGCGGCGACCCGTCTCATGCCCAAATCATTGATAAAAATCGAATGGCACGAGCCAATCGATATGTTTAGGTCCTCAGCAACTTCTCTAACGGTGATTCGACGATTGGCCAATACCATTTTCTCCACTTCATTAATTTTTTCGTCTCTTGTTGAAGTGCTCGGGCGTCCGGCACGCTCTTCGTCGTTCACATCTTCTCGGCCTTCTGAGAACATTTTGTACCACCGATAAACGTTGCTTCGGTCCAAGGTAGCTTCTCCGTATGCCACAGTCAACATTCGGAATGCATCCGCGCACTTAATTTCGTTTTTCACACAAAATTTGATACAGGTTCTTTGATCCATTTTTTTGAATAGGTAAAAATCGAAGACGATCCAAAACACGCGCAAGCAAAGCAGCTGTCAACAATTAAGTGAACATTCAAAATGGCCGAGCTTGTCGGCATAAGTGAGAGACATGAGTACCAACATAACGCCACAAAAAATCGAAATTCGAATATACGTAACCCGCGAAAATTCAAAAGTCGCGATACGTTTTGAACACACCTCGTATATATATATATAAATTTGAACTTCAGCGGCAGGCGTTTCTTCGGTTTACATATCTGTTTGGCTCGACAATAACACAATTTGCTAAGCCAAGACTCTAAAGTCGGATTTTTGTGTGAGGACCTATATACGTAAACTGGGAACAACAGGCGGAAACGCATGAGCAAAATGGAGGATAGTTCTAATCCACGACACTCGCTTTTAGTCGTGATTATGGGAAACAAAATAGAGAACTCAGCGCTAGTCTAGAGGTTTAATTGCGAAGACCTGGCGGACTGAAATGTGCTCTTTCTCGCTTTGCTCAAAGTGCTGATTCATCGTAGGTCACAAAAAGTCGTTTCAATGCCTCCTAAAGCTTCCGCCAAGGTCTCAAGCAGGGCCTATAGTCGTCTGTATATATATATATATATATATATATATATATATATATATATATACGGCTAAGCGGGGCAGAAAAGTCTCAGTGCTTGGAATCTGTATCTGATGGTATTTCTAGATATAAATTGTGCGTTCAGCAGTACAAACCAACACGACTTAAATGTACACTTGTATATGTATATATACTTCTTTGCGATTATTTATATATATACGTGTATAAGGCTTATTAAGAGAAGAAGACGAGCCTCGACGCTTGGAACATCTGCCTCGTGGCATTTCTAGACGTAAATTGTGCGTTCAACAGTACCTAACAAGTAAAAGTAATACTGAAGGCAGTGGAGAAAAGGAGAGCAGCAACTTACTTCCGGAGATTACTGATTACATGCTTTTTGCAGGCCCTACGCTGACTACGCAACTACCGCCGCACCTGAGGTGACGGCCATGTTAGGCTGATCAGTGTCAAGAACCAGGGGACTTTCGGTGAAGAAGCGCTAATTGCTAACGTCAGCCACTGATCTTGGTTTTTACGGATCACCGGCGCGTAGGGCTGAAGAACAACGCCGAGTTCCGAGAGGAACAGAGGGAACCTGAACAAAGCGCAGGAAGTTCTGACCAGCACAGTAACGGGGGCGTTCGGCATAGTTCTGGGATGTTCGTAAGAAGAAAAAAGTCTAAATTAAACTTGGAATACATCTCTTTACAGCGGGAGCAGGCACTCAGGGAAGAAGGCGCAAAGCAGTAATCATAGCAGCATGACTAGCCAGATAGAGCCGAAGCAGAACGAGGGATACCAGGGTTGTGGTCGAGTTTAGCAATTTTGAGCACGCGGAGGCCACATACGACCTGCCCTGGGCTTTTGTCGGCTCGGCATCTTTCTAAAAACTATCTTCTGCCATTGTGATACGTGTGTTCTGCGTTGCCAGCACCGGAGACGTGGATCACACGCTTTTCGCGCACAGGGCTTTCGAGGTACGAAGTAGTAAAAGCTCTGCTCGCAGAAGCAGTCGGGCACCGGGACTGATCTGACTTGTGGAGATCGTAACAAGTGAGAAGGCGAAGGCCCATGATACAGGATCAAAGCTAATTAAGCGACACCCTGCGTAGACTGACGTGAGACCAGAAACTGCCTGATTGCCGCCACGTTCACATTTTGTTGGTAAGAAATTTGAGAGTTCTCCACTGTCCTGTCTAGCGGACATACGGGATATAGTTTGTTTTTTAGCAGAAAGTAATAGTATTGTTATTATTTCCAAACTTATCAAGTTTCCTTTTCTATTCTAAGGTGAGCGTAATAGTCATAAACTATAGAAAGAGGGTCAAGGCTACAAGCTGGGTGTGGTAGTTACGGCTAGCCTAGAATGCATTAACTATGTGTGCGATCTCGTCGTATGTGTGAGGTATGAACGACGATTTTTGTTTTACCTGCGCAATCTACTAATCCTACTTAGGATGGAATACTTCAAAAGGATTTGTCTCGAGAGCGCGACTTTTTACGTCAGAGTTACCTTGCCCTCTTCCATTGCCGCCGTCGTATATATATATATATACATGTATATATATATATATATATATATATATATACATGTATATATATATATATATATATACATGTATATATATATATATATATATATATATACATGTATATATATATATATATATATATATATATATATACATGTATATATATTATATATTATCTATATATATATATATATATATATATATGCATACGCTACAAAATGCGCCTATGTGTAGAAACAACGAGCATTAAGCACAGAGAAGACGGAGGCTGCAACGGTGTTCAAAAGATGCTATAAATCAGTCTTAAGCTGCCATCTGAATGCTCACCGTCGTGTGACAAGTAAACAAATAGACGGTTGCAATAGCATTATAAATGTATGTGTACCCTGTCGAGGACAAATAAAATTACCTGCTTCTGTAATCAATACTTAAGATATAAAGAAAGCTCGGATGTGACTTTCACTCTACTGCGCTTAGCTCATACTTGAGAATAAACAGTCAACTTTTTCTATAGAGTTAACAATAGAAAGTATCTCACAGGGGGTGGCGACGTTTCTATTGGAATACTACCGGACTTGTAGAGACGCACCGAGAAACGGCCATATTCGCTCGTCGAGGACTGAAAGACCTGAAAGTTTTCGTCACGAGGCCGTACTTGGATAATAAGCTTTTCTGAAATTCATCAGCGTAAGCGACTTAAGCGTCGCTGCTACAGCGTCGGTTTTCACATAGGCAGTATACGCCGTTCAAGTTAATATTGGTCGAATCTACTGTAGTAGGGCTGCATGGCTCGACAATGCAATGCAGCCCTTGCAGAAACTTGGCGGGCGATATCAACAACCCCGTAGAGTTACGTGAAACTTAGATAAAGGTAAGCCGCACGACAAAGGAGCGCATTTTTATTGGCGTAGATTTTGTTGCGCCAAAGTTAGATTATTGATGATATGCATGTCAACATGACAGTAATGAAAATAATATTATCATCATGTTATAAAACAAATAATGATTCAAGATGATGATAAAACAAATAATGAATATATAAACTATAATCGACGATCAGGATAGGCGCCTTCACCTGTGAGCCTATTTTTTGGGGGCTGGAAAACGCTGGAGCGGAACAGTACTACGGTAGGCGGGAATTTTCCCATACCTGAACCAAGTGAGCTTACGAGTAGTGACCATCAAAGTGATACCTGACGAATCGCCGTATGGTAAGCACAGTAAAAGTCTGGGACGTTATAGCCCCATGTACTTGGGCACGATTGTTCCTGCACCGCAACTTAGTCGGGTCAAAAGTGGCCTGTAGGGCACGCAGGACTCAGAGAAGTCAAGAGACTAACTTGGGCTGTCTAGGAGCTACTGCTTGTACTTGTTTCCCTGGGTACGGAATCGGATGCTATCAGCCGCCTGGATACTGATGAGTTTCTGAAAGACGTATAGAGAGGATCGCGGGCGATTGATATATATATATATATATATATATACTTAGGCAGAGGCTATCTTTAGCAGGTGTAATAAAGTAACCTCCATTGTGTGCTCCACGAACTCAATCGTGACAGCCGGCTTATGGTGAGGCTTTAGCGGACGCCGCATAATTGTTTAACATATCAATAAACAAAAGAAAAGAAACAGTAGAAAGGTGTAGCGCTGTCTATCAAGAATATTCTGCGCGATATCTGCTGTATCACGCAGATGAATGATAGCAAGTATTAAAGATAACGATAATGATAAATGCTCTTGTAGTATTTTGAACAAACGTAGAGTATGGCTTTATTGTATTACGACGCTCGCATGTCCAGACTCTCTGAACCGCTAACAGTGTGACTTCACCACACGACCTTAAAAAGCGAGTCGTCGCTCGACTTTGAACGAGTCGGCTCGCGTTTCTCCCGCAGATAATGAGGGAGAATCTGTCTTTGCTTCCTATCGCAACATCGGTGTTGCGATTGACGACGTCCCTCTCTCTATAAGAATACGTACGCATTAGTAAAGTGGAATAGTATTTCCGACGTGAACGTACGGTGCTGTACAGTTTGATTTCTACAGCCATGCAGCAGTACATGGCCACTCAGCCATACAGTGTGTATGGATACCAGAATGCATATGTCTTCTGCACTGGTGGGCACCAGCCTGTCTTGAGCCAACGACCATGGTGAGCTTTCGTGGACTTCCTGCACGATGTATAAATCGTTCTGTACGTGGCAAGCCATTTTGGCCGGCATACGCTTTTGTCAGCCGGTTGTTATGTCGCAGTGACCGTGAGCTTTTTTGTACTAATGTAGTTCTGTGGCAGAGTTGTTGATGATCATTTTTAGTTACTCGGGCATGGGCTACATCTCTCTCTCTCTCTATATATATATACTCTCTCTCTCTATATATATATATATATATATATATATATATATATATATATATATATATATATATATATAGGCATGCCTTTACATCTCTATAAATTAAACAAAAACAACTATATCAATACCCCCAACTGTGACGATGTCAAGAGAGAGGAAGCAGAAAAGATGTGCCTATCTCACACGTTAGCAATCGTAAGCGCATAGATTCCACAAATCGGCCTGCAACGTATCTACAGTGGTAACAGGATTACATTGCATTGGGTATGTGCCTACGGTCCTTCAGTAGACATCGAGGAGAACGTCCTCGTAATAACGTCATTCACACTTTGAGTAATCTACATTGCAACGGTTTCAATTGCACCATTCATTGTTTTTTCCCTCATTGCTGCTTTGCCGTGACAGCGTGATCGGTAAGCGTTAGTATTATGTGCAGTGACATTTCTGGTATGTGTTGTTGCTAAAGAGACAGAAAACATTGACAGCCTTATATGTGTAGTTTCCGCAACTTTCATCTCCCATTATACTCTCTACTGCTATAAAGTATAATGTGATAGCGTTTTTTTCGTACCTCTGTCGGGCCCAGAGTTACAGAACCGCACACTGCGAACTCGTGGAGAGTCTCATGGTTTATCAATTGGGGTGGAAAGAGGCCTGCAACTGGTAATGACACGTACTTTAATCCACGCAGCGGGCATATGGAGGTCCCTTGGGAGCTCAGCGAGTTATTCAGGGGCGGCGGGCACCGCCCCGGCACAGTGGCTATAGTTACGCGTTCGAACTGGGCTGAACGCTGGTCTGAGGGGCCACTATGACTAAGCTTTAAAAAGTCTCCTTGGCGTACCTGGTAACAGTCAGAGTTGACGCTTTAACTTGTCTAGCTCCGAAGTGCGTGATATGTTATGACATTACGCAGAAGTTACTTGGAGGATATATATACTTGTATTCTCTAATTTAACATAGGCTCAAACACAGCTAACTAAGTGCCAGAACAATTTATCTATTCGACTCTCTTTGATAGATTTAGGCGTGCTCAATTGATGATGACGGATGCGGGTTTTGTGTCGCTTCAAAACATACAAATGTCATCACGATGACAATGTACGACAATGACGCGGGTGGAGTTCGTTGTTTTTAAAGAGGGTTTCATGCTATCGAATACGTGCCGGCAGAGGGTTGTCTACATGCTGAAAGGTGACCCGCTGCTTACAAAGGATCTGCAAAAACACTGGAAATTAAAGAGGTTATGCGCTTTGGACGTACGTACCGAAATTTCCGAACGAAAATAAATGGCGTGGAGACTTATGGGACGGATTAGGGATCTGTAAAACAGCCGCAATGAAGAACACCAAAAAGCAGAACATTCACGTTCCCTTCTGTAGAAAACAATGAGTGCACTTACGCACTAGAGCAAAGATCCATACCATTGCAGCCTATCCACGCTGTGAGGAATTCGTCTCATTCATTTAGAGGCATGCATTGTCCTCGTGTGCATCTGCTTTACGAGCCCGCTGTTGTAAGGGTCGTCTAGTTGTTCTCGTTTGCCTTTGTTTATTTAGTCTATTTTGATAAGCTAGAATTTCCTTTAGCTCCTTTTGGCTTGACCACCTTAATCTTCTCTAAAGTGTAGTAGTTCCCTGGTTTTTCAAAACTCGTTTTCTGACTTTATTCAGGCTATGTTTTTTAAGACCAAACGTTAAGATTTGGTTTAGCATTAATAGTGGAGTTTCAGTGGAAGGAGTCGACTACTGACGTTTAAAGATACAGACGTCTATTGTTTGGCTTGGAGTTTTGCCTCTTCCCAAAGATCGGTCATAGATAGATGTTCGTTCAGGTGCGAATTTACAGGGACGCAATCTCCTGGATGATTGCACGTTTGAAGTAAATTGGGGCAATATTTTTGTCCGTGCAAAACATTGCGAGTCAGTGTCTGCCATATCGAAACTCACCCGCTAGCTTTCGTTAAAGTTTTTTGTTGTCGGGGAACTGCCCTGTTTTGGGCAGCGTCCCAAACCGCCGCTGCCATTTCTCATCGCCAAGATGAGTTTCTTATCGGGCCGTTGTGGAGGCGATGCCGTTCGCTATTCAGCAAATCGCCACTCCCAGTTACATTGCACGCCTGACTTATGTGGGTCTCTTTCTCGTCGAACTGCTTGCTGTGCTCCATGGCTCCATGGTGGCAGCATGGTGAAATCTCATCGCCCAGAAGAACAAGGTGTACGCTTGACGTCTGAGAAACGGCAACGCCGGCAGCCGCCCTCTGACTTGATGACTCTCAAATGATGTCTTTGCTTCAGTAGCAGATTTTTGACACAGAATAAAATGCATGTGCGTGCTGTCTATCACGGCTAGCCGTTAGGGCTGTCTTTCTTGTTGTTGACGATGACGATGATGATGAGGATGTCATTGTTGTTCGTTGTCACTGTTGCTGCCTTTGTTGTTGTTGTTGCAGCTTGTTGTTGCTGCTCAAGTTGACCCCGATGCTACTGACACGGCAGGTTCTTGCAAGCGTCGCGGTCCTTCTCATGCATCATTCGTTTTGTGCTCACTTCGATACTCTGCTTTGTCTGCATTCTGCTTGCTATCGCTGTTGCTGTGTGCCCCGTCTTCTTGGGTCCTCGTCTGCCTCCCATACCAAAATTCCATCGCCTTCATGGGTTGTTGTCAATCTACAGCAAGAACTAGCGTCATGGCTAAGGCTGCTATCCTTGTCCTTCTCTCTGGTGGCATTGTTGTTGCTTTTGTTATCATCGTTGTTGTTGTTGTGTCGTCTCAATTTTAGTGCGCTTCTCTACCTCCTGCTTTCGCATCGTCTTTACCTCCCGCATACACGCTCTCTGGCCTTTTCTCTCTAGTTTTCTTTTTCTTTTTCCTTGCTCTCGTGTCTTGTCTGCGATTCTTGCCACTGCTTGCTTTGTCCTTATTCGCTTTTTCAGCAAGATTATCCGCCTATCGCAGGCCAGGCCGCTCCGGGCCGGGCTCCGGGTTTGTCGTCGCCGTCGTCGTGCCATTGGACCGCTGCTAGTAGGAGGCATCTATCCATCCATTGCTGTTCCGGTTCTGGGCACGAAAAGATGCTGCACGCTCGGGCGCGCGCGTCACTGTTTTGCTTCTGTGTGGTTCTTGTCGATCGACGCTCTGCTGGCGTTCAGTCGACAACGTCATGCCCTGCCGTCAATGGCCGTATTCGTTGCCTCTCTCCTTTGCCCTTTTCCACCTTAGCTCTCCATTTTTCCTACTCTTCCGGTTTTTGCTCTCGTTTTTTGCCGCCTTTTGCTTCCTTCCTTACTGTCTTTGAAAGGAACAAATACGTTCTTCTCATGTGTTTTACTCCCGCCTACACGCCCGCGTGCTCAGAGCAGGTAGAAAAACAACAAAGAGGCCAAGCCAATGATGATGTCGGCGATGGCGATGACAAGGAGTCCAAATACTCGAACTAAAGCACTAAGACAATGAACACTCTATTGAAACAGTGAGAGAGATACATAGAGAGAGGTGGGAGAGAGAGGAATAAGTAAACGGGAGCGAGGGCTTCGTATTCCATCGGGCATGGCATGAGGCGATAATGTGAATGGGCTATGAACACGAAGCTTGACATTTTCCAGATATGATATCAGGGTTAAGATAGAAAAGAATGAAAAGCTAAGTGAGCGACGAAGAATGGCGAGAGGGAGACAGATAGCGGTAACTGACA
The DNA here is from genome assembly GCA_003439945.1 of Dermanyssus gallinae. Lineage (NCBI taxonomy): Eukaryota > Metazoa > Arthropoda > Arachnida > Mesostigmata > Dermanyssidae > Dermanyssus > Dermanyssus gallinae. Next base: position 534,294 of record QVRM01001757.1, on the reverse strand, counting down.
AGCTGGCCTCGCGGCCCACTGCCTGGCTTAAACCGAGCGAATGAAGCTTGTCGAATGTCGGCAATAGCCGTCAGCTATGGTCGTCATCATTGTTGTTGTTGACGATGATAATCCCAATGATGTTTTTGAAGAGGAGGAAGAGGAGCGTGATGAAGTGATAATGATTGTTATGGCTATAAACTATAGTCAGCATGGGCGATGACGTCTGCTTCCCCCCGTTGTTGAGGGTGTCGTCTTCTTCGTCCCCGATGCCGTTTCCGTTGTCACTGCGGCTACGACTACGGGTGCTGTTGCTGGTGACGCCTTTCTGGCTTTTCACTTCTGCTTCTTGAGCAAAACAAGAAGAGGGAAGCTGGTCGGTTTGCTCAGGACAAGTCTGGGTGCTAGGCGGATGAACGTTCGAACGTCGCCAGTTCGTGTCGTAGTCGACTTTAGTTAGGGGGCCTTAGTAGTAGTAGTTGTTGTAGTAGTAGTAAGAGGGGCCGTAGAGGAACGACCAAAGCCTGCTTACAACAGCAGCGAGTAGCAGAGGGCGAGATCGTCATCGTCCCAGCTCCCAGCAAGGTTCGTAGGGCCGCATTGACGGCCAGGCGGGGAGCGGTCGAGCGGGTGGCCGTCGGCCGGGAAATCAGTGGCTCGGTCTCTCCTCGGTCGCTTGCTTGCTGTTGGAGGAGACACCGAGAGTGAATGTCCTACTTGTCGTCGTTGTTGGTGTTGTTGTTGTAAGCTACGTAGTGGGGTGACGATAGAGGCGAGGCCGTGGAGCGGGGGGGCGGGGGGGGGCATGGGGGTATAGACGAGGGGTTGATAAAGTCAACTTGTGCCTTTCCGTACCGCTGCCGAGGCTGGTGCTGCTGCAGCTACTGCTCCGGATGGCCGCTGGGTGCTCGCAGCGTACAGCCGTTGCCGGAAGTGGCGCCCGCCAACACTAGCGTCAGCAGCGGCTCTAGCGGCCTCGGGGCGGCCACAGCGTCCCCCCTCCGCACCCCGCCGCACCGGTTCGGCTGTGCAGCCGGAAGCGTAGCCGACCTCCGCGCAAGATATCTTCCACCACTATGAAGTGTGTATGTATAGAAGAGTAGATTTTCGATGATGCTGCTCTCCTAGCCGGTACAATAACAACAGCATTAGTAACAACAACAAGAACATCTGCAACGACAACGACGACAACAACGCAACAACAGCAACAACAACAGCAACAACAGCAGCAGCAGCAGCAGCAGCAACAACAACAACAACAACAACAGCAACAACAGCAGCAGCAACAACAACAACAACAACAACAACAACAACAACAACAACAACAACAACAACAACAACAACAACAACAACAACAACAACAACGACGACGACGACGCCAACAACAACAACAATTTTGACGACGACAATAAAAACAACATTAGAGCCGAGAATGATAACGGCATCACCAAATAGCATGTAACAGAACTCGGATGTACGTACGTTGAAGAAAATGGAGAGAAAGATGGAATTAACAACAAGCAACACTAATATCGGGGTAGTATCGATAGTAACAGTGATGGTTACGAAGCCAACAACTGCGACAATAACTAAAACAACAGTCGCGATTTGCTGCTGCAGAAGGGAGAATAACATCAACAATATTGAAACAAACATCATTGAATATTAACGACAATAACTACTTCTCGTAAATAACTACAACTATTACAGTAACTATTTTTTTGTAAGAAAGGAAAAATTCACTTCGCTCATCATTGCACCTGGGACGGGCAATGTAAGACTCGATGTCGATATTGTTAGCATAATTCTAACGAAAAACCTTTCGCCTAATGGCCTCATGACGAGACGAGGGGCCCGCATCGTTACTTAGTATTACTGCACATCAAGGTAGGGGTCGCGTGGGCAGCGCGCCTATTACACAGTCTGTACCGTCCGTATGATGATGATCGTGACGAAGTCTTTAATGATGCTTCAGCGTTGAGTGTCGTTCAAGAGTGCCTGCTCCATTTGTTTGCATATTGCAGGGAGTTTTCAGTTAAAGTGCCACGCTAGTGCACCCAATCCATGGTAAGCGCCATGCATTTTGAATCGTTCATTTGAAGTGTGGGTTCCTGCATTGCATTTGCGAAGTGGGTCCCGCCTGACCTGCCTAGGTGTCCGCCCATTCCTTTATCCACGCGTCCATTGTCCGACGTCGTGCGTTCACCGGAGAGAGCCAGGACTCGAAAGCAGTTTCGAGTCATCTGTTAGTCTGTCTTAGCAGCCGCGAAGTGGATATGTGGGGTATTAGGCTGTCGGGTTGGCATCCAGGAATACGCCTAGGAACTTTGCTTTACTGAAGATTACAGGAGTACGCCTAGATCCGGTCAGAAGTATCGCAACAGTTTTATTTGGATAAGCCTATGTGGAAAGGAGAGCTAGATGGCGACGTATTCCAGGACGCCATCTGCTGCTGTTCCGTCCTGTTATAGATTCACATTGGACCTATACGAAATGCTGACCTCGTACGCAATGCTGCATAGAGTTGGGCCTAGAAGAAAGCCCTGGAAGACGCTTGTCGGAACAAGGTATGACATGCCAAGCTAAGCCACAGTACGCTATGACGGTAAACTATTTCTAAAGTAGGGCGATACATACAGGCGTGCCAGCGCGTCATATATATATAGAGTTTCATAAGACGGAGTTAAAACCATTATGATCTTCATAAGCATTGTCAGGCAGCGCGATTTCGTTTTTGGGCAAGCATCTCTCTGCATTTTGACTAAAGTTAACAGACTCTAGATTGCTTTATTCATATGTGGAATGACCTGAGCGAAAGCCTTGTTCGAGATCTTTGAGACTGCCTTCTTGTCCAGTCGAGTTCATTCGCCTGTCGCATGAGAATAACATGTTTGACCGCCTTGGAGAAAATAGGTAGGATGCTAATGAGTCGGAATGCGGAGGGGTAGTTTTGTGAGAATCCGGAAGCTAGTAGTGGCCATGAGGGTTTTAATCCGTGGAGGACTCGTTTATAATCCTAGCCCCCGGGCACTGTGCTGGACTTCGTCGCACAGCCTTTGCTAGCAGTCCGGCTTGCTCATCTTGATTTCCGGGACAAAAGCGCGTCGGGCTTTTTTGTATTCCTCCTACAAATCTTGAAAATCTGGGGGAGGTGCGGGGCACGCACACACACGCACACATATTCACAGTACATATGCGCCTGATTTGGTTGCCTTTTCACACCATCCACTGCACTACGTTGCCACATAAGCCACTGTGAGCACAGCGTAACCGAAAACGAACCGCTCGACTCTGGGTAGGGTTGCTCCCGGAGACTCGGAACTGGTTGTGACCAGGTTTTCAGTATTGTGCGACGTAACTCACCCTGTCTAGCTCTTGAAACGTTTTGCCACAAAGATGTTGGTGGTGATGCAAATCGTACTCGACGTGATTGTTGTTGATGTTGCTGTTGTTGTTGTTATTGCTGTTGTTGTTGTTGTTGATGATGTTGCTGTTGTTGATGTTGCTGTTGTTGTTGATGTTGTTGTTGATGTTGCTGTTGTTATTGATGTTGCTGTTGCTGTTGTTGTTGTTGTCGTCGCCGTCGTCGTTTTCATTGTTGTTCTTGTTGCTTGTTATCATTGTTGTTCTTATTAGCGTTTTTACTGTAGTTGTCGTTGGTGTCGTCCCTGCCGTCCTTGACGTCGTCATTGATAGTTTCTATGCTTACGCGGTGCTTATACGTAGCCTCTAAAGGCTGCGAATTCATTGCGACCCGCCTGCAAGCCCGTTAGCGTCCATCGTACGTCACTAGTGCCGCCGCTCGCTGCTACCACCCTAAGCTTGTAGTACATTTTAGGATGACCTGGCAAAGATAGCCTGGCCCTTCGAGTGGCGCAACGACCAACAATAACATCAACAGCATCATCAACACCCGTAGGAGCAACGAGAACAACCATAATAACAACAGCAACAACAACAACAACAACAACAACAACAACAAAACGACAACAACAACACCACCACTACTATCACCAACAACAAACAGCCAACAACAAACAACAACAACACCAAACAACAACACCAACAATAACAGAAATGACAACAACAGCTTGCTTGAGTCTTGAGGTTGGTTTTGTGCCACGCCAGCCGTAGCTGCTGCGTCTGCTGCTGCTGCAGCCGTTGCATCGGCATCGGTGGCAACGGTAACAGCCGCCGGAAGCCGGACTCCTTCAGGGCTCGCTGTACTCGCTGTAGTAGATCAGGATCCAGGATCAGGAGGACCTCCCACAATAACCAGTACTATCACCACTACCAACATCAACACCGGCTCTCTCGAACGACGCAAGCCTGCAGCAAAAAGAAGAAGCGGAATACCTCCCTCCCTTTCCGTCCCCCCCCCTTCCCCGCTTCCCCCGGAGCCCGGAGGGTAATGCCCTCCCCCCTGCGCGGGATTCTTGCTCGTGCCCATCGCGGCCAGGGCGATGGAGACGACGGAAGTGCCGTTGTGGTCGGCGTCACTGCACACCGACGGAAGCAGACGGGCTCACTCAGCAACCGAGGGAACCTCTTAAAATCATAGTGAGGAACTTTTAGTTAGTTCGTCGTTTTTTTTTATTATTATTATTCTTATTATTATTATTATTACTACTACCATCTACCAATATAAGTCCAATCATTGTTCGTATATCTCGTGTGTGCGGCATTAGAAAGGATGACTTCATACGTACAACGTACCGGACGCCTGTAGATGCACTTTGTGAAGGAATTACAGGCACTTGTGGTGACGCAGTAGCAATGCGTTCCAACGCCTTCTGCTGGTAGCCTCAATAATCACATATTGATGATGAGCAATAATGCTACTATTATTATCCTTCTTTTTTAAGACATATATATATATATATATATATATATATATATATATATATATATATATACAGGTAGTTCAACAAGTTCTTAAAATGAAAACCAAGAATTTTCCAAATCTTGTTTTTAATTTTTTCTTAGTCGATATACTCCCCGAGAAGCTCAATACACTTTTCCCACCGATATTTCAGAGCATTTATACCTCTTGAGTAGAATTCCGCGTCTTTAGACTGAAAATAGGCATTGACAGCAGCCTTAACCTCTTCATTGCTGGAAAAACGCTTTCTACCGAGACTATTCTTCAAATGTCCGAAGAGGAAATAATCAGAGGGGGCCAGGTCTGGAGAATAGGAAGGTTGTTTAATAAGTTCAAACCTCAGTTGGGCCGTTGCTTGCCGCGACTTGTGTGCGGGAGCATTGTCCTGGTGAAACAGGACAACCTTCTTCTGCAAAGCGGGCCGTTTCACGATGAGTTCTTGCTTCAGGCAGTCCAACAGTCTTGCATAATATTCTCCCGTGATCGTTTTACCGCTCTCAAGGTAGTCGACCAGAATTATTCCACGTTGGTCCCAAAAAACCGTAGCCATCATCTTTCCGGCCGATGCCGTTGTCCGCACCCTCTTCGGAGGTCCTTCACCAGGTGCACACCATTGACGAGATGCTTCTTGGGTCTCGGGAGTGTAGTGATGGACCCAGCTTTCATCGACGGTCACGAATCTGCGCCAAAAATCCGACGGATTTTTCGACATCTTGGCCAAATTTCGCTGTGAAGCGGAAACACGCGCGTCTTTTTGGCCTTGGTTGAGCAAATGCGGCACCCATTTTGCTCTGAGCTTTTTCATCTTCAAGTTTTCGTGCAGGATGAAATGCACTCTACCCAAACTGATCCCCAAGGCCTCCGCTATCTCCCTAGTGTTCACTCGCTTAATTGCGGCAACGATTTTCCGCACTTTTTCCACGTTTTCCTCATCAGTTGCCGTTTTTGGGCGTCCTGAACGTAGTTCATCCTCGGTGCTCCTGCGACCTCTTTTTAACTCATTAATCCAGTTGGAAACAGTGGCAAAACATGGCGCAGAGTCACCGTACACCTCGTCTAACTCAGTTTTCACTTGGGTCGCATTCCAACCTTTGAAATAAAAATGCTTGATAACCACTCGAAACTCTTTTTTTTCAATTTTTCAAAATCACGCCGATACGTTGCACGGGAAAAGCGATCAAACGAAATCGCAACGGCCAATCACCATAATATTTTGACTGCTAGCATTCGAAAAGTTACCGTTTCCAATAGCGGTGAAAGCGCGCCAAAATTCGAATTCTGAAAAACTCATTTTAAGAACATGATGAACTACCTGTATATATATATATATATATATATATATATATATATATATATACACTGTTGTCCTTATTGCTGTTTACTTTCGAGCGATATTAGTTTGCATGTGTAGCTTTTTTCAACAAACTTCAACGTTGCGGACAAGCCTTCACGCCAGACAACCTTTGTCGTTGCGCCTCCTTGCCGCGCATACTCGTAGAGCTTGGTGGCTCTGATTGTGGATTATCTTGTCGCGTTCTCTCGTGTTCTGCTTCTGCTGTCGAGCAACCCACGCGTAGAGCGTTTTTCGCAACAGCCTTTTTTTTTGTGTAGTGAAAAGTCGAATAAGTCCGGTTTGAGCACTCTATGCGCCCTACCTGAACAAAGCAGGTTCGATTCTGTCTTAAACCCCTAAGTTTGGCGTTCAACTTGTTGACACTCTGTTGCTCAATTGGTTGGTTGTATGTTTGTATTGTTTAGCTTACTGTATGTAAAAGTCTGATGGTCGTCAACCTATCGGCCGCGGACTGACGACGGGTCGTTGATGGCAAAAGCTTATAATGAATTTCTACGGCTCTCTCTCTCTCTGACGGGCCCGTATGCCACCGAGTTCGGCCAACCGTCTTCTGTAATAACTTTCTTCGACGCGCTTTATTCGGTCGCCTTCGTGATTCCGCCTAGTTGTTGTTGTTGTTGTTGTTCTTCTTCTTCTTCTTCTTCTGCTTCGCTGAAAAGTCAAGTTAAGAAAAGGCTGTTATTGCTGCTACTGTGCAATTATGGTTGTTGTTGTTGTTCTTACAACGTTACGTATCGTCGTCGAGGCTGTCGAACGTTTACGATAAAAGATACTGCGGCGAAAAAGGACACCACGGAACACCACCTACGCGAATATATATATATATATATATATAATATATATACATATATACGCATATGGCACTCTTTTGCATCCTATACTTCACCATCACAACTAGGAGAAACAGCAGTAGCAGCACATACAGCGCACACTTACCAGTAACCAACACACAGACTAAAGACAAGAACGGTAAGGAAGATTTTTGTCGTCGTCGTCAACATCGTCGGTCGGTTTTATAGCGTTTTTATATTGTGTCGTGTGGCCTCTCTTGCACCTTATGACCCCAGTTTCCTTACTGTTAATCTCTATCTTTCTCTTCCTTCTTTCTTCCGATCTCTTAGACGTTCATGTATCTCCCGCTGTTCTCTCAGCTGCTGGGTACTGCTGCTTCTTGGTTTCGCCTAGACTACACTCTGCCTATTTATTCCTCTCTGCCGTTCGTTGTCTGTTGTTTGATTTTGTCCTTGACCGGGGCCGGGGGGGGGGAGGGGGCCCTTCCATTCCAGTACCCCTCACCCACCCCCATTTTCCACCCAATGTGCTTCGTGGCGACAACCTCAACAAACATCTTTTGTTGCTGCTGGAGCAGTACAGTGCGGCAGAGGAAGAAACATTGTCGCCGAGGTCCTGGTCGCCGAGGTCGTCATGATTATCCTGAGGTCGCCGTGGTTCCCGGCGAGGAGGTCGTAACCATACGCCCAGTACCGAGCTGATTTTCACGACGTTACCGAGTATCAGAGAAGAGGAGAGAATAACAACACGTCTCTGACCTGATGCGACGACGATGACGAAGCCACCACACATTCGCCCCAGCAGACAGCAGAAACGAGCCTCCAGAGGAACCCGTCTCCCGTGACGGTGCCGTCACAGTGCTCTGTCAACAACTCACGGCTCGCGAGAGAGGATTCGAACTTACCCTAGCACGCACGACGATTACGTAGAATGGCGGGGTTCGTTGTGTGTACATATATATATAGAGAGAGAGAGTTTCTCTTCTTAGCCGAATAGCTTGACGTCTCTCAGCAAAATCATCTATAATTGTACGTTGTTCCAGAGAACGCACGTCACACGAGGGTCAATTACGCTCATAGACGTCCATTAGACGTGCCTTGGCCCCCATAGGCTTCTGGAGGTTTTCGATAAACCTCTGCAAGTTTACGATCGCATACGGACGACATCCTCTGCCTCGGTGTGTGTGTGTACTACGGAGCATTCTGTAAACATTGGCACTTGTTCACGTCTGTGGATACCCGTAGCCATTGCGTCTGTGTCTGGGCACAGCAGCGATTTACAGTTGATCATATGCAGGGGTACAGCAGCTTTGACGGCACATGGTGTGATATCGTATTTTTTGTGAATTGAGAAAAAAAAACTTACTTCTATGTTTATATATATACAATATATATTTATATATATATATATTTTTGAGAAATATTGTGTACATAAGTAGAACAACCTATCAAAAACGTTGATACTCTTCTCGGACCGAGCCGAACCCACAGCCCGTAAATCTTTTCGCGTTTGCTGTTACTTTACGTGCGAGATAAGCTGACAAGAAAGGCCACCGTTTTTGGTTGGTTCTAATCATCTGTGAGTCGGTATGTATGTGCATACCGCCGAGAGAAGCTAGCCCACTACCAGAGCAGATTTATATGCCATATGCTGTGCCAGATAGACAAAACTCAGACTTAGTTCTCTAGTGAGACAGTCTTAAAAAAAACAAGTTAAGGGTGAGCCAAATGCATCGGAACTGTCGACAAGTTCGTAGTTTTTGTCGGAGTCGTGTCGGAAATCGAACAGCAAAGTAGATACGAGTATTCGTAGATGCCGACCTGTGATTTTAGGATTGCTGGGGTTTTAGCTAATACTTGTTAACTATTCAACTACGAGATCTCAAGAAGCAAGTCGAAGGGCAATGCCTCCATAGAAACCCCCTAACCTTTCATATGTAGGGAGCATTTTCTGGGCTCAGCAATCTACGGTCAGAGCAAATTAGAACCTGCTTGCAAAAAAATGCCTATTCTGAAAGCCGCCAGTTCCGAAATTCGAGTCAGAGCTTTAGATGACATTCGCCTCTCCACATTCCGCCCGACTCTGCGAGCCACTGACGCAAGTAAACAACTTTTACAGAGTATACATACAGGTACCAACAGAGAGAAAATCCGCAAGGAAGGAAATCCGATAAGGATAAATTCTACTAGTTGCACAATTGATGATCGCATAACGATGACAATGATGAGCATAACAACGAGTCGGGCAACGCAGTTTGTGTACACAGGAGGCGCATTACAGGGGATTTTTTACAGAGAGCTAGAAGCAAAAATGCATAATGCACACTCTTTGGTCTTGGTAGTGTGGGACTCTCAAACTCACTAAAAACCTGGTATTCCCCTATTCTACATGACCGGGACATTTGTGGTATAACTTCAGTCAGGCGCATCACCTATACCACTTTATTGCCTGCAGTCTTATTGTTCTGCCCTCATGCGAACATCGTGTTGTCTGCTCTTTAAGGTGCCTCGTAGAACAAAATCCTAAACTGGTTCAAATGCGCAAACGACCAATTCAAACAGCCTTTTCGCGCTAGCTCATAATTAGACTGACACGGTCTGGATCAGAAATGCCAACATACTAACCTTGGTGAGAAATCTCCCTCTCGTTTCTCTCGAAAACGTCTGCATTTTCTGTTCCGCCCTCTTTGTTTGCTGCGTTCCTTTTCAACGGGTTTCTGCTAGGCCTTTAAACCAGAAGCATACAATGCCTAATCTAGTCGCTGTTATATAGTATCCAATCTTTTACGATTCTTTATCTTTTTGCGGTCTATAAAACAGTAGAATTAGCAACGTTGTATATATATTTATATATATATATATATATATATATATATATATATATATATATATATATATATATATATATCACCAAGTTAGCGATCAATGCCGCTACTGGTTCTGCTGGCAGATATGCGCTAAATACCACGCAGCAAGCTGCCAGACGCATCGGCGGTCTTTGCACTTTTTCGCCCGGTGGGACGGTCGCTGAAGTGTTTAAATTGTATATAATGAATGGATTGTATTGTGATTATGTAACATCTTCAAATGCAATGTTATTGCGAAACAAACAATATATCTTTATATATGTATATATATATATATATATATATATATATATATATATATATATATATTGTTTCGCAATAACAATGCATACGCCGACCGTAGCAGAGGGCTACGGTCGGCGGGCTACCCATGCATTTTGGAGCCTCCCGGCTTCGTCAGAGACGATGGAAGGAGACCTGATGGAATGACCCTGACTCTCTTTGAGCGGGGCCAAATGCTGGTATAGGATGCGACCGTAACCGACTCTTTAGCCCCTTCAATGGTCGGTACGGGCGCAGCCCGCCTTGGACACGCGGTAGCCCTGGCGGAAGCAGCCAAGTGCAGAAAGTATTCAAGTATTGCTTACCCACACTTGTTCTCACCCCTTGCGTTTGAGACATTGGGGGGGCTGGGCTGCTCACGAAGAAACTGCTCAACGATGTCGGGAGAAGATTGGTGCTGGCTACAGGAGACAAGAGAGCGGGCGAATATTTACTGCAACGTCTGTCATTGGATGTTCAGAGAGGGAATGCCGCTTTGGTGAGAGGCAACCTGGCTAGGTGGACCAGCCCAAGCCTGGATCTAACGCCTTGAGTTAAGCCTCGAGCGGGCTGTGCACATGTTCTTACATCACAAATGTATATCTTAATACACATAAAGAAATAATATATATATATATATATATATATATATATATATATATATATATATATATATATATATATATATATGCGTGGTCATATATATATATATATATATATATATATATATATATATATATATGTATGAGTGTTTCGTAAATTCCCTTTTCTGCACTTATTTTGGGAACCATTCACGCCAAGTTCTCGGTTGTTCGGATTCTACCTTCTGATGATGCCTCCGGACTGCGACTGTTACTGTCAAAGGGTCACCGACAACGCCTTCCTCCTCTATTCTGACTATTCCTGGTGGACCCTGGCCGGAGTACCCTGGTTCAAGCTGTAGCGCCCTAGTACATACTGTTGTAGCCTCCTCAAGTTCAGCTATCAATATTTACCATCGTTCGTTCACCGAGTTTTGTCGTTTCTTGTTATCCTTCTTCTTCTTCGTCTGCTGCGTTTTATCTGTCATCTTTTCGTCCATTTTTTTCTGCTTTTTCCTCTCTGCCCCCTTTTTTTAATTTCTTCTGCCATTTTCGTCATAGCGATATCACAGCGTGTATGGTTCGCCAATTAAAGTCCTGCCGCGCGCTGCACACGCAAACATGCAGGCCAGCCAGCCAACCGTGCCACTATTTAGGATGCCACGCGAATACTAGATACATCCATCCACCCGTCGATAGGAAACGAGACAGCAAGTCTGTTCTGTTCTAGCTAGTAAAGACCAATCAGGGAGTCGTCGAATCACAATCGTTGGCATGGATCGGCTAAGGGTCTCTTCATCTTCACCTATGACATGAGCTACGGATGCACGTATTCACATTCTTGCACTGGAAGAGTAGCTCAGACTAAGAAATGCGTTTTTTTGCTAAGTAGTCAAACAAAATATTATGTAGCTGCAAAAAAACTCAGCACACTGTGGTGTATTTTTCCATTCGAATTCAGTAATCGCCTCTTAAAAAGACAGCTGGTATTCATTAATAAACGAGATTGGCAATAACCAGTTTTGGTTTTATTCTGCTAAAGCCATTACCATGTATGGCTGTTAGAATACTTTTAGCTATATAGACAGGTATCCAATGCATTCCGATATGTATATATATATATATGTGCTGTAGACGGCAGTTGCTGTTAGAAGCCAGCAACAATACAGTTATATATATATATATATATTATATATATATATATATATATATATATATATATATATATATATATATATATATATATATATAACTTTATTGTTGCTGGCTTCTAACAGCAACTGCTGTCTGCAGCACAGAAAAATGCATGGAAATTAGGTACAGAGAGGCTGGCAGAAAAAAAAACACCGACGACACTATAATGCGGCTTGCATTAATTACTTCAATTCCCAGCGGAGTTGCGAGTTGCCATTGTAGCGGGACGATGCATGATGATGACATGCCGGGTGCGACGTTCGCCCACTCATCTCAGCTGCACCGTAGGCTACGACGTCACACGCTATTCGACGACTGACTACAGAACCAGCAGACAAACTCAGGCTGGCTTCAGCGATTGTTCCGGCAGACCAGCATATCGCAGAAGCAAATGCGTTTAGATGCAGCGCCCCATACAGCGTAGCTCTGGAAAGGTGTACGCCTGCAGCGTATCTAGATAGATGCAGACATTTGGCAGCACACAGAGATCCACGCATAATAGAATAGAACTGTGTTGTAAAAATATATAGGGAGTCACATATATATACATATATATATATATATATGTATATATATATATATATATATATATATATATATATATATGTATATGTATATATATATATATATGTATATATATATATGTATATATATATATATATATATATGTATATATATATATATGATATATGATATCTATCCTCATATCTATACTAAGTATCTAATATCGCTAAATATTATATCTATAATCTGATCTCTCCCTCTATATCTTCTCTATCTATACATCTAATGTATATATATACTATATATATGTTTTGTTTTTTTTTTTTTTTTTTTTGAGGAGGATTTAAATGCTTTAGGCACTAACGCATAGGGCAGTAGATAGAGATCCAGACCCTATGCAGTGTCCTCTGTCCAGATATATGCCCAATACCTGGCTACACTAACCATCCTTGTCTGGACCTCATTTAGGACAAGGTTGATAGGTCGCACTTGCTTCTTTCCTATTAGCAGAATACCTTCACTCTTCTCCGGAGCAAGAGCCAACCCAGCCTCCTTCATCCATTCCTCTACAAGTTTTAGGGCTTTGTTGGCATATAATTCTACCTCCGTAGTCGTCTTAGCCTGCACCGTCACCGCCAAGTCGTCTGCGTATGCCAAAAGCTCAGCTCCGACAGGGAGGTTACGTAGTCGGAGTACATCGTCGTACGCTATGTTCCACAGTAAGGGCCCGAGGATGGAACCCTGTGGGACACCTGCCGTCATAGGCATCTCCTTGCCCTCACAAGTGATGACACGATTTTTCAAGTAGTCCGAGGTTAGCCTTACCAGATATTGTGGAACCTTCCTCTTGACTAGTGTATTCAAAATAACCTTCCAAGGCAGACTGTTAAAAGCATTTTTCACGTCCAGCAGCACTGCAAGGTATAACTTGCGGGTGTTAGGCGTGGAGCTGTGCAGCGATTCTGCCTTGGTCACCACTTTGTTAATAGCCGTTAAAACCGACCTGTTTCTTCGGAATCCGTATTGTGCATCGGACAGTAAGCCGTTTTCTTCGGCGAAGACTCGAAGCCTCTCTGCTACAATAGCCTCCACGCCCTTTGCTAACGAACTAGTCAGGCAGATAGGCCTATAACCTCCATTTCCTTTAGGCACAAGGACTACCTCCGCTGTTTTCCATGCTTTCGGGATTTTTCCTTCTTTTATAAGCTTAGTCGTCACCTTTGCTACAACCTCAGGGAACTCCTCGAACAGAGCTTTCACAGCCATTGGAGGAATGCCGTCAGGCCCTGGCGCTTTACCTTGTTTACTTCTCTCAGCTGCTTGTAGTACTTCTACAACAGAAACCTCAGATGCATACATTTCTAACCCTTCCTCTAATTGGTTATTCTCGTAGATTCCTCTAGGAAAGTCTGCGTGCTGGGGAAACAATCTCATCAGTAGACTCGTCCTCTCTGGATCTTTCAGAATAGTCTTTGGAGCTCGGATTTGCAGCTTGCCTCTAACCATTTTGTACGGCTTTCCCCACGGGTCGTCGTCGAGGGTCGCGAGGAATTCTCTCCACCTATTGCTTTGGCTGTCGACAATTTTGTTTTTAAGTAAAGCTCTACAGTTTCGGTACTCCATTACCAGATGGGGGAGTATGTCCGCATTCCCTCTAGCTCTCTTTATATATATATATATATGTATATATATATATATATATATATATATATATATATATATATATATATATATATATATATATATATATATATGTATATATATATATATATATATATATATATATATATATGTGCGTGAAGGTGCCTAACTAAGTAACGTACGTCATGGACATCTACGCTGAAAAACTGCTGGATGCCGATGAAATCGACCTCAGTCGGATTGCGCCGCTCATTGCCCTATTTCATCTCGTTCAGTGGCGCCATGGAGACCATCTTCATCCTCATGACGCACGTTAGACACATAGTTCTTCTCGTTTGGGTTCGCTGTTTCCCCTTCGCGCCCTGACGGGCGCAGCGTGTCGGGAACACACGCAAATAGAGCCTCAGTGGGAAATATATAAATATAATATATATATATAAATCTATATATATTTTTTATAGAGGTAACTGGTAAAATGCGTTATGCACACCGGGCGACGTTATTAAAGCCTCGGTAGTGTGGGACTCGCACCCACTAAAATCCAGTCGTCCTCTTTGCCCCTTGACGGGGGGTGGCCGCAGTACTGTCTTCTCGAGATTACCTCACCTGGCCACTCTTCTTGCCATTTAGGCTGCTCGGCTTTGCGCGGCGGTTGTTTTCGCCTCAGAGATACCTTGTGCGAATCTTCTTATTAGAATTCAGGATTTGTGATCTTTGAGGAGCGCCTCTACAAGGGCCTGGCATGTCAGGGGGTTCTGCAGTCCTAGGTTCCGGGACAATAGCTCTCGTTCAGTGTCGAGGAAGGAGCACCGCTCAGCAGTGCCTAACATCATCCGGCTCCCCTGAGTTGCACATGCGGCATACAGGGGAGCCAGTTTTACCTATGCGATGTAAGTACTGCTGAAAACAGGCACCATGGCCTGTTAACAGTTGCGCGAGTGGGTAGGTAAGCGAGCCGTGTTTAAAACTGTACCTTTTATTAAGATCAGGAAGTATTGATCTTGTCCAATATCCAGGATGGCCCGGCTGGATTGCTTCCCATTGCTGGCTCCATTCGCTTAGTGTGCCGGTTCTGCTGACTAGTGTGCCCTCCGTCAGAACGTTGGTTACAGGGTTTCTTGATGCCAATTCTTTTACTTTTAAGTCCCAGGGAATTTGTCTGAAGAATACCTGTACGGCTGCTATGGAAGCCGTGCGACTTGCTCGTGTTAGGTTAAGCGTCATAAGTCCCTGGGTCTTGTTGAGGAGGCGACGTGTTGTAGCTCTTGTAGTCGTGCGTTCCCATAAGGGTGCGGCGTATAACATGATGCTGTCTATTACTGATGCTAAGAGTCGGCGCCGAGAGTCGCTTGCTCCTCTGGTCCGTGGGAGGATTTTCCGTAACTCTGCTAAGGCTTTGGCTGTTTTTTAAGCTGCATAGCGCACATGAGGTGTTCCTGTGAGAGCTCTATCCAGGATCACGCCCAGGTACTTGACTACGGGCGTGGGTGTTATTGGATGGCCTTCCAGGTGTAAATTTAGGTTGCGTGGAGGACGCTTCAGACCGTTTAGAAGGATTGCTTCCGTTTTTTGTGAAGCCAGTTCGACGGCCAAGCGTGCGGAGGTGTTGACGGATATCCGCCAAGGCTCCAGTTGGCTGTACCTTTGAGCACTGGCGGTAACAATCAGTGCCAGATCGTCTGCGTAGGCGATAGAAAAAACTCCCGGGGAATGCGGCAGTCTCAGTACTCCATCATAGGTTATGTTCCACAGGGTTGGTCTCAGTACAGATCCTTGGGGAACCCCATATTGTATATATTGTATATACATATATATGGAACCCTCTTTCCCGGATGGCAAATTTCTCTTAAAGCTTACATTTTTTTCATAAGTACACATTTTCAACAATTGTAACAATTAAGGCCATTTTGCAGAAAAGGCTAGAGCCCGTGTCTGTTATATATATATATATATATATATATATATATATACGCTCATATTGTCTTTCTGCTACACATAGCCAAGCCAGCAGCGGGGCAGCGTGCCGAATAGCGTGCCGATAAAATGAAACCTAATAAGAAACAGGTTGTGTGCTTATGATTGCTATTAAAGGCATTCATTTCTTTCGTCGGCGTAGACTGATCTAAATCGACAACGGCGGAAAGACAATCATTGTCAAGGGTAATTGAGCACATTGAGCGATGGGCAACAATTTGTTTCGACTCGAATTTCGTATCGGATGTGACCGTGTGTGGCGACTAGCGTTGCCATGGACAGCACAAAAGGCAGCACGCTACTCCTAGTGGTTGATAAGAGATCAACGCGGCGTAGTTAGTTTATCGACGACGGCTTCTACTCGAATTACTACTACTACTACTACTACTATATATACTACTACCAAAACTTTTACTACTATTACTACTACTACCACAACAACAACAACAACAACTACTACTACTACTACTACTACTACTATGAATAGCACTTCTATTTCGACTAGTTACAGCCAATTAGGTGAGGTTCATTACGAGCGCAAACAATAACGGAATGTTTGCCCCGATTGCTTTAGCAGTCGGCTGGCAGTAAGCGCTCCTGACATCAAGCGCGCTCCTCATGTCGTTTTGCTCGAACGGTTTATGCAGCAGCTTAGCCGCACACCACTCAGACTCGAAGGACTCAAGGTTGTGTCTTCTCCGGTCGACGCCGAAGTTCGCGGTTGTCCCGTAATGCCATTCGCTGTTCTGCCTGTCTGAATCGTTTGATAATCATTAGAACTGCGGCTGGAATTGATTCTTTTGCGCGTGTATCGAGTATTTTGATATGTGGTTCCTACCTGATGACGAAGATTGGAACGACGACGACGACGACAATGATAATGATGATGATGATGGTGGTGGTGGTGGTGGTAGTGGTGGAAATAATGATGATTATTATTCCTGATCCTTTTGCTTGCTGGTGACAACGTTGGAAAGTCGAAACGCAAATGATGGCTTTATGCTCCTCTATCTTTTTTCCAGTTTACGACTATGCTATCTCAACTCTACATTCATTTATTGTCGTTAGCCAAACATATGTGGGGAATAAAAACAGTTTCTACGGGATCTCCGGAAGCTTTGCGTCTGTTTCTAGGAGTATTCGTCCATCGCACACTATTAGGGAGAGAACAACACTTAAAAAGTTTCGACACGTATGTCGCGTACGATGTGGTGCACGTACGTAATTCGCATATACAGTAGAAAAAAACACTGTTTTCATTCAACAGACTACATGACCATGCGGACTGTGCAGAAGACCTTGCACCAAGGGTTGCACCACACGGATTCATTGTGCGTGATGTGTTGGGATCAAACGCTGTGACGGTGCCCACTGATGTGTTGGGGGCTGTCATTCAAAGTGCAATTGTTGGTTGGCTAATCTAGCTGTTACTAATAGTACGAAGATCTTGTGTATTTTTCTGCATCGTCAGTTGAAAAATAGAAAATAAATGGTGCATGTGTATAGAAGGCAATAAAAAGTCTTCTACATTCAAACGGAAAACGAGTTGTCATATTACAGGCGAGCTGCAGATGTTTGAATCGGTATTTATGCGCCACACCATTCACCATCCTGAACTGTGAACTATTTAGGATATCAGCCGTCGCTATCTCCGGCGGTTGGCACGATAAATTAGTTTGCCGAGAATGATTTTGTTCGCACGGTGGAATTGTCGACGCGACATGCCTTTGGATTAGGGATTTCTAGTGCCGAGAGTAAATCGTCATGTTCCCACGTGTAAGATTAGCACTGCCGGTAGCTAGACGGTCTCCCGAGAAACAATACAACAAGAAGAAACAATACAACTCCCTTCTACGCGTTTCACAAAACGGTCTAGAACTCGTTGATGAAAGCTTCTGCCTCGCCGGTGAGAGGGTGCGTTTTTGTAAAATTGTACGCAGAAGTTTGGATCTTTGGTATTAGAAGCGCGCACAGCGTACCGCAGAGAACTGACGAGATGAGACCTTAGCACATTCGACAGTGTGCTCTGAAAACCGAGCAAGATACCTTAGTGGCAAAAGCCTTTACCCTGCATTCGGGAGGCCTGGGTTCGAGACCCAGACCGGCCACTCATACATTGGTTTACATGGTTCCCAATTTAAACAGAGTAGATTAAAAGAATCGACCATGATCGAAAAAAAAACGGGAAGCGCAGATGTCTCAGTAAAAAGAGATGGTGCATTATCCATGCCCCCATGTTAAAAATAAAAAAATGGAGGTCTCTTCGATTTCACTGAGTTTCCGGTTAGGCGAGTGCCTTGCGTCAGAAGCTACGTTGAGACTTTAAGCTGTATAAAGGTAATGCTTTCATAACTGCGCATTTTGGCATTGCAACGGACACTTTAGTCCTCCACCTCTGCCAACGTGGAGGTTTGGTGTACGCAGTTGATACTTCTATTTCTGAGGAAAGCCTAGACAGGGCCAGACCGGCGATAGAAACGGTCCGCAGCTTCGTGGTGGATAAACTAGGGGTAATTTTTAAAAAATCCTTAACTGGGAAGATAAATGTAGCGGTAAACGAATTCCGAAGCTGGTCGACAATACGGATACGCTACACTCACACGGCAATACGGATGCACTACAATGATTGTACATGGAAAGCAGATTAAATTTGTTAAACAATTTTTCTATTCGGGAATCACTATCACGATGACGGGGTTTGGCATCGCGAGGCCATGCACACAACAGACTGAGGAAACCGCCGAGGGCCGCAGCGATAGAAGCCTTTGGATCGGCGCAAAGCGCGAGTGTCCCCTTTGGATGCGACAGTGCGGCATTGTTTATGCTCATGTTGAACCAACAGTTGCCGGGATACAGCTCATATGTACACAATTGGGAATTGGAGAGTTGGGACTACAAGATGCAGTCAGGTTCTATCTGCATTTCTTTAAGGGGCATTCGGATTGTCAACTACTTGCACAAGCAGGATTTGTTGTAGGGTTTTGGAGGAGTATCCCTTTTCGAAAAACGAACTACAGGCTTGTTGGAGCTTAAGCGCAACCGGAGTGTTTCAAACATCCACTACGCTCTATGTCAGATCCATAGTTATCTAGAGTGTCACGATAGATGTAGTTGTATGCGGTGTCAAATGAAGTGCGATAGACACCGTGCCTCACAAGGTTTCGCGGTTTTCTTTATGGCGCAGTAAGCAACACAGCGATGTATTATTATGATTACCTAGATAAGGTGTTGAAAAAAAACTAAATAATCTTGTATTTTACTGACCTATTTATTAGCTAGTGGAAAAGTATCGCGTATAGATGAGCGTTTAATTGCGAAACCCGAGGAACCACCGATGAGGCGCCCGTGGCCGCTGGACTGTGGATTTCCGACTTTAACCCGAGAACGGTAACATTTTAGGTATTATGCCCTGTGCAGGCCAGTTTACGATGCGGGGGCCTACTCCGAGAGCGGTCATTTTGGATACTAGTAGTTCATGGTTCTATCAAAGGCTTTATAAAAGTCAAAGTACACACAGTAAAGGGGGTTGCAATGATCCTCTAAAGTAATTTTTTTCAGTGCGCTTAATACGTGTATATGCAGCTTAAGTGACTTAAGCTTACAACTCGTTAGAAGGGGCAGAAGAGAGGAATGAATGGACATGCGTGCCAACTTTAGGGCCAGTGCTTCATCTGACGCCGATTGTCGACGCTCTCGTCGAGGTAATCGATTTTTTTTTATCGGAGGCCTTTAACATTTAGACTGCACCATCGAGATATTGAAAGAAAGATATCCCCCCCCCCCCCCCCCCCGGGAAATAAAGAGAGGGACGCGAATGGAACAAGTTGTGGGTCTTTGGTTATTCAGAGCAGCGTTCCTTGTAACTGACGCCGTTCATCAGTGTATCGCCAAATTTGACAACTTTAATGACAACAACGGAGGATCTCCATCCGACGGATGCCACGCTTGACGCCGCGATGGCCCGTCAATCGATCGACAAATCTGCCATCGCTTCAAGGCAACAACTCGTCCAGTCCCCACCCTCATTTAGAACGCCGATTTTACAAACCTCACAAGGGGCTGAACTCCGCCATCTGGCTTGCTCCGATCTCTTTCTATTTCTCTGCTCTCTATGTTTCCTCCTTATATATATATATATATATATATATATATATATATATATATATATATAATAGTATATATATATATATATATATATATATATATATATAAATGTATATGTACATATATATACATATATATAAATGTATATGTACATATATATATATACATTCAAGTTTTTTCAAGTTTCAAACGTGGTTTATTCAACGGAACTGCATTTTGCAATGCTTAAGTTCTCGGTAAATAAAATGGTAACAAAATAAATCAATCACCGAGACAAAAGTCACACTCAACAATATTTCAAAGAATGCTTTGAATAAGCACAATTACACAATACATAGTCACAATAAGCATCATCACCAGGATGTCTATACAGCGTTTGTTACAATGTACAGCATTAAATGAGGCAACACGCGCTCACATATACGCGCAAGTGAATTGATACACTCATACAGCATCTATATAATACACCACGACATCAGGTAAAAACACACTGAAAACTTGAAAACAAATTTAATTTGGGAAGATGATCCCTTATAAAAAGCACTAATAACCCCGATTTAGGATATAACTAGATCATAAGCCCGATTCAGACTGTAAAATTAACATATATATATATATATATACACATATATATATATATATATATATATATATATATATATATATACACACATATATATATATATATATATATATATATATACATACATAATATACTATACGTATTCCTGTGTCGACTATTTCTGCATCGCACGTCTCGCCGACAGTACATCTGTATACAGGCCTGTTTGCCCGTTTCGAATGCCTCTATGCTTTTCCATGTTTTTCTAGTTTTCTGCTCTACTGAGCGGTTTCGCCACGTGCGAACTGTGCGCTAGCAGTGCGGAACGCCGGTCGATCTGTTCTCTTTTTGTGTTCGTCTGTCTAACCAGCAAAACGCATTCGGGCTGTACTTTCGTACATCTTTCACCACTCTACGCCCATCTCTCTTTTCCTCCTAGATATATATATATATATATATATATATATATATATATATATATTTATGCGCTATTCAGGAGATATGCATGTATACAACATAGTTGCATATTATATGTACATATATGTACACATGCTTTCTAGTCTTTTTTTTCTCTATTTTTATCCATCACATGTTCATCACATGTGTGAACGTCACAGCACGTCTTTTATCGGTGTATGCACACACACACACACAGACACACAAACACATGTACACGTGTATATGCGTGCATATACATATACGCATGTGTATGGGGGTGTCGGTGGCCAGTAGAGATATAAGAAGCGGCAGAGACGGAAAGAGTGAGAGAGATGGTGGGGCGCGCGACAGAGCGCGCGCAGGAAAAAAGAGAGAGAGAGCGCGGCCGCAACGAGATGGTGCTTTGCATGTGAAATTCACTTAGTTAGGCAGCTACTGCTATGGCCGGCGTTGCTTGCCGGGTTGCCGGATATTATCGGATTTGTAATTAGGATCGTGACAACGAAAGAACCCCGGCTCCGGAACCTGCTCTCAGTGCGGGGGGGGGGGGGGGGGTCTGTGTGGGGGTGTGTGAGTTTCCGGCCCCTCTCGGTTGGTGCCGTGTCTCTCGGCCCCTCCCTCTAGTCTAAGAGGGACGTCATGCCGAACCTCTGCTACAACCTCCCGTCCCCCCGACGACAGCCCCCTGCTGCAACCTCCCCGCCCCCCGACCATAGCAACCCCCTGCTTGACCAGCGCTGACAGCGCTACTTGACTAGCGTTGATAACAGCACGGATTGATTGGCCAGCGCGCAGACGTGCCACCACGCGCACCACGTGTGCCAACTCCTGTTTTGCAGGGGTTTTGGCCAACCCCTGCCAACCCCCAAAAAAGACCCACGTTTTTGGAAGGCTAGGTCCAGCTAGGCAGGCAAGCAGACAGCATGAAATGCTTACATGATGCGCAAGTAGGTTGTGCATTATGTATGTGCTTTCCGTGCATGCCATATTCCATCCGTTGTCGCCCGTTAGTCTATGTGCATCCGCCCATGGTATCTGTTCGCCTTCGCTTTGTTTGATGTCGCCTGCCTTCCGCCTACCAGATGGAACCGAATATGAGCAGCAGCGAGCTCTCATACAGCTAGCAGGTGGTCGCAATCGATCCATGTTTCCCCCAATCGGTCGCGCCCAGTACGTGTATGAAACTAAATACCGGGAAGAGGAACAAGCAGACAACATGCCAAAGATGATGACTTGTACATTGAGATTAAAAGGTACAAAGAGAGAGAGAGCGAGGGGATAAAATGAGAGAGAGAGAGAGGGTGGATAGAAGAAGATGCACCAAAATGTGAATCAAAAGAACATATTAAGTGACGGACGAGTAACCGAGTGAGCGGCGAGTGAGGAGAGGGATATAGCCGTATAGCGAGAGGAAGAGCTATCGCGGCGCTGTGAGTAGGACTGGTTAGGCTTAGGTTAGTTATTTTATAAACAGATGAAGTGAGACGACGGGATTGGACTGAAACCAATCGGAGCGGGAGATGAGAGGCGTAGGACAGACGCCGATCGGACTGGTGCAGAGGTCCTGCCCCCCCCCCCCCCCCCCACCACACTCTGCCGCACGTCGTTGCACGCTGCAGGCTGCCTACACAAACAAGATAGATGACGACGACATTTATTGAGAGAGTGTGAGAGAGAAAGGAAAATGAGAGGGATATATATAGAGAGAGAGAATAAGAGAGAGAAACCAGCGTGGGCATGTACGTCAAAAATTGCTAAGTAATGATCACTAGCATGTAACGATGGCGATGGCTGGTGATGACGTTCTACGATAATCGAGTGCTTGCAATTATATCAAATGTACATTATCATAATCGTCACTACCATTGCGATGCTAGTAATGATTGTGGCGACAATGATAATGCTGATGATGATGCTGATGGTGGACATTAGTATTAGATGCGTGGCAGGAATATCGGGAATGTGTATGCAGGAAGTCACTCAGTGCCAGCATAAGACATTAGGCATGCATAATGAAGCATGCTAATTATATATATATATATATATATATATATATATATATATATATATATATATATATATTATGTGAGTATTGGGAATTAATGCATACTAAACATTTCGTAATGGATATATTTATTTGAGACGGCGAAAGACTATACTCGTTAAGTGCACAATAAGCGCAGATTATAAGAGGAGAGAAAATAAATTATTAGATAAAACAGGTCGTCCTCGTACATACAAGTTGTTTTCATCATTTTCCGGTCAAAACTGCCGCGGTAGTTTGCGAATCATGTGGGACGTCACCTTGGGTAGAGCTTTTTCTTGTGACATGTGATATCTATCAAGACCGTCTGTTTGCCAGCTTGAAATGTGCGTTCATTTCGCTAGGTTTCTGGCCTGCGCCCAGACCAGGTAGCGGCAGTCTAATTTTTGGCTGTGAATCATTTGACATCAACAGGCAAAACAAGCAAAGAGAAATGATCACAAAACGGCGACTGATGCGTGAGATTTTACCTGCTGAGATTAAGCATTGCAAGAGCATCGGCAAAACTCAGCCCTTTCCTCCGTTCTTCAACAAATTGATCAGTGGTTTGAGTTTTTTGTGTGGTTTGCCCCATCACCGGCGAAAGCTTCGAGTGGATTAGTCACCGGTCAACGGGTCGATGACATATCGTCGATGATTATTTTTGTCCATTGATTATTGGATAATTAATCATCGATCTAGCTTTCAATAGATACACGCCTGCCCGAGCGCCAGCCCACAGCACCGGGATACATGCACCGCACACAACGTACGGAAAAGGACACAATTCCCTTTGCTCTTGGACCGCCCCGCTAATATTTTCCGGCTCCTCTGAAGACTCGTCGAAGACTTTCACTTCAGTGTGGATTGCCGACGTAGGTCGGTCGTGCCGTCGAAAAGGGTGGCTTTCCCTCCTCTTTGAACTTGGAAGGCCTCGACGAATCATACGCCATCCACGACGGATCGACTAGGGAACGGCCAGCAAAAGCAGGCGCGGGGCCGTAGCGTGGTTTTTCCTAACTCCAATCCAATGATGGACTTATTTTATGGACGAGTTAATGGACCACCCACCCATTTGCTGTCCAAGTCCATCAGTTGGCCGGCCAACAGATGATGGCTGGCTTGCACCTTGGCCGGCGTAGAAGCTCTTGACTCGCAAGGTGCATACACCACGCACTCTTACTCACAAACATTTATATATATATATATATATATATATATATTGCAGCTTCTTGAGTTTGTCTGCAATAATTGATTTAACGAACTTGAAGGCACTATGATTTAAAGCGCTGTTGGAATGAAGAAAGAGTTATTTCCTTTCTTCCTACGAAAATCTTTGTTTCTTGCGATTGCACAGATGTGTGTACGACCATCCACTGTCATGGCCAGAGGTCACGCCTCATGGGCTGGCCAACTGTGAACGTTTTTGGTTAACGGTCTCGCTTAAACGATCCAACTGTGCACAGTGTCTGACGTGCTGAAGACTTGGTTTGTGCGAGTGTTGTTCGTACTAGAGCACTGCTTAATTGTATCTCACCACATACACAACATAATCTGTTTGGGTGGAGTCTGTCTCTAGTGAGTCTCTCTGGCGAGCGTAGAACAGCAGCTTAACAGCAACTGTTCTACGCTCGCCAGGATCTCTTTCGCGTCACGTTACTGTAAGCGACCTTCCGCCCTCCCCCCCCCCATTTTTTTGCTGTAATTTGGATTTTTTCGGGCAACAAGTCGTACGCATCCGAGATTCTTTAGGCTGTCAGATGCGGGTTTGCGATCCGATTTAGTTCTCCGTCTGCGAGCGTTTAATACGAATATTTCCTGCATAAACCATTCTGTGAACAAGACCGTGGGGCCCTATAGGCTGCATGTAATATGTGCAAATAACTGCACCAGACGAGCCTTTCGTGTAGCCTTTGATCTTTTGTAGAAGTGAGAATGCATAACGGGGTGATAACGATCCGCAAGCGATACCATTTTCATTGCTGCACAGATTTGCCAGACTGTCACTACACCTGTTTGCCTGTTTGCCATGCTGCTTTATGCCGTCACATATACTCGTTATATATATATATATATATATATATATATAGCCAAAACTGGTATGTTAATCTTTGTCATACCAGGTGTGCGCTGACTAGGTTAAATGGGAAGGCGACGAGACCCTATGTTCAGTACAGAACACGAACACGTCGTACTTATGACAGAGGGACGATGCTGGCTCATCTTCGGATCTTAGCAATTCCTTCCACATCACTAGGCCGTTGGAGGACTACTACTACTACTACTACTATGTATGAGGCGTGATTGAGCGAAAGTCTAACAAGTCCCGACATGTTAGCGTAAACTTGCTCACTGCCGTTATCGACAAAGCGTTCAACACGGGCTCGTATGCGCTTTGAACCCCGCATTGAAAAAGTGATTAGCGTGAGCGCGGGGAGGGGAGGGGAGGAGTTGCATTAAATATTCGACAGGAGGCCCCCGTCGACTCACACAAAATGTTTTATCTAAATGTCGGTTTTAATTTAGTTACTATCTTGAAATGGATTAATAAAGTTTACATCTACATATATATATATATATATATATATATATATATGTATATGCATATATATATATATATATATATATATATATATATATATATGTATATATATATATATATGTATATATATGTATATATATGTATGATATATATATATATATATATATATATGTATATGTATATATATATATATATATATATATGAATGCACCATATATAAAATGGTGCATGCTGTATTGCTCCCTTTCTAGTGTGAGAGATGTGTGTGCGCATTTCGGTCGTATAGACCTTCTGGCTTATATGCATACAGATATATACCTAGACCAACTAACGGAACACGGCCTACAAAGTGAGTTTTAGCGATGACAAACTGCTGTTCCCACTGCCTAACTAACCGATGTCCTTTTTCTTCTGCTGCTGTTGCCTTGTTGCATTGTCATTGCTGTGGTGGGTGATTTTCAGAGAATGTGGCAACGTCCACATCGCTGGACGCCCTGGACGATGATGGCGTTCGTTCAGCTACTACTTCTGCCACTGCTCATACTACCTACGACGACGACGACGCTTGGAATCGCCCTCAACGAGAGCAACCTGGCGCAGGCGGCAGCACTGTTTCCCGACGCAGAGGATGGAGGCGGCGTCGGCGCCGGCGGCTACCCCCGACGAACGACGGCTGCTGAAGCTTCTGCATCGCCGTCGGCCGGCTGGCCGCACTTCAGCTGTAGATGGTTCGCCGGGCCGAACTCGTCGTTGGCGTTCGAGTTCCGCACACTTCAGCGCGACGGCCTTCTGCTGTACGCCGATGACGCGCTCGGGCGCGGCTACTTCGTCGAAGCGAAGCTCATTGACAGCCGCCTTGCGCTGCGCTATCGGCTGCCGACCTCAGGCAACGCCAATGGCGGCAGTGCTCAACACGGGGCAACAACCGCGGAGAACATCGACTTCCGAAGTCCTGCTGCTGCTGTTGCTGGTGGCACCGCATCTAATGCAGCTACGATAACGACACCCAGTCGCATCACGTTTGGTAAGTTCGCGAGCAGCGACTTCGCATCATCGATTTCATATAGGCTGCGGTACATCATTGTACATCACAACAACATTCCAAACTTGCAAAAGCAGCAAAAAAAAGACGAAGATCGCTTCCAAACAGTGCATGTCGCGCGTGGAATCAAATTTACAACTCATAGACAGTCTAGAGTAGCCGTTTTCTCTCTATTCCGTTCTATCGACGTACATACATGTATGTATGTATGTTTATGTGGAATTGTTTCTACTCTATAGGGATTCAACACAAATTAATATCTCTTGCCATCACCTGACTCTCAGCGACATGATTTATCATCTATTCTCAATGAGCATCGCTTAAAGAAAATTCGATCAACAACAGGCATCGAACAACTGGCGACACCCCGGTAGATGACGACCATAACTAGCGCACTAGCAGTCCCCAAGACCACGCCGCCACACTGCCATTACCTCCACCATCGTCATCACCATGGATTTTTAACACAGTCGAGGTCACTGAGGGTCGGGGGCTCGGCGTGGGGGGAAATGTGCCACCCCGAATGTGTTGGCTAGTAGGGTAAAGCCTCACAGACTTGTACCCCACGCTGGCTGCTAGTCGTCAGTAGCGCATAAGCATTAGGCATTTTCGAGACCTCCCAAAAAGGCCTCACATAGAACACGAGTAGTTGGCACCGCCACTCAACTCACTCGTGGGTGACACAAATGGTACCACGCATAACAAACGCCGTATAGCAATCCACGACTTACCTTGCCAAGCTACCTCACTAGAATGTCACTAGGCTATTCCTCTCGCTAGAGCCAGATAAGAATGAAACTCAGAGAGGGAGAGAGAAAGAGGGGGGGGAGAATAGGAAAAATAGAATCCGCTTTAGGAGGAGCCTGAAAGATTGGAAGGAAAAATCAGGTAAAAGAAGCAAGAATGAACCAGAGAAGACCCGTGAGATTTAGCAGCTCTGCTCCGTCCTTGTAGAGAAGCAATGCCAACATGGATTCATACGGACCGCCGAATCTGGGACCCGGCAGCAGCCTCCATAACTGGCTGACGATGCGCCGACTTCTGCCCAAGCTATATATAAATATATATATATATATATATATATATATATATATATATATATATATATATATATATATGCACAATTTGTGCTTCCTTCGCAAACAAAATCTGGACAAGACGTACGTTGCTATGGCGACCATTCAAGGAAGGTCGTAACTGAGATTGTATCGGGCCTCATATAGCAGATACGAAATGTTCACTGTGGTTCGGTGAGGCCAAGAGCGCGGCCTCGAGTGTACCGTTTTTGGCCTATCGGCTTGCTGCAGCTGTCACTGCTAACCGCAGTGGCACAGTCCTGCTCAAGTCGGTGCCAGCACATGGCACCTTTCACAGGCCCAAATAGAAAGCGCGCAATTCTACCGGGTGGAATTGAGCAAGACTCTTATCGTTTTCCACTCTATTCTTTAAGCTCTCTCTCTCTCTATATATATATATATATATATATATATATATAGTGGCAGTCGGAGGAAGAAAGATGGACTTGGCATCTTTCCACAGGAATGCAGGTAGGACCAACCCGACGACCACACTCGAAACATCTAAGGATGGATTTGCGCAGGATACGCGCATAGGGCTGTGTCCTAAAAAACGTCTACTGATAGAAAGACGTAAACACTCACACCGAGTAGTTTGTCATAAGTCTAACCAAGCATGTGACATGAGATAGGCTATCTTACTTACGTGTAGACTGCTGGCGCAAGGAGACGGGCCGGAAAACGGCCTCTCACGTGGCGGTCATTTTCCAATAAAAAGTGGTTACATGTACATTTATTCACCATCATGTTGACAGCAGTACACACCGTATGTTATGCAAGATCTATACTGATCTTATGCAGTGTGTAGGTGATTGCATCGACATTGTGTCCATTTTCCAGGCATACAAGTGTATGGTATCTGCCAATATTACATTATTCACAAAACGTTTACACAACCTTTTTTTGTGGAGAATGTGATGTTGTTTCACAACACAACCATCGACCTTAAAATACTATCTACTAAAACACATGTGGTGATGGTAGCTGTGTGTGGTCACTCAACGAACTAGTGCTCGGGTTTTCTGGGCTCCTCTCTTCCATCTGTCTAAACAAAACGCTGGTCCGCCCGTATAGCTATTGGACACAAACTTCATGTTGCGTATCTCCCGAAACACTCTATATACTGTGAGTACAGCCTTACTAGCTCGGTAGCTAGTGGGGGCCTAGCCACAATCCTCTGTAAGGGTTCGTTTGTGTCACAGCTCCAAAGCAAACGTAGCATATTTTTGTTGTTTATTATTACATCGCTTTTAGGTATTGTCAATTACATGATATTACACGTGTTCATTAAATCTCGAAAACAGCACTCGTTTCCGTTAATCTTAGACATATATAGAATATGTTGTACATGCATGCTCCAGGAAATTGTCACTGACTCAACACCCAGACAGCTAGTGCTGACCGACATGTTTCATGATGATATGTAGTGCAAATGAGTCCGCAAAATGTGCAGCGACACTCATCTGCCGGATCTGATTTTAGAACGTTTCTGGAACTTCTTTCATTTTGTACCCAAAAATCCTACGGAGATCTTGCAGTAGTCGCGCGGTAGTCGGAAGTTAAAAGCGGCCCGATGAACGACGTCATTCTCGATATACTATAAGTTAGCCTGCTTTGTGGGTTTCTAGAAAGACCCAAAACTTTCTTGAAGAAGGAAGTTGCATTCACCGTGTTGAGAGTACTAAGCTGCTGAGAGGATTGGTGTTCTTAGAGTAATGTGATACCATATGATGCCATCGAGGCCATCTTCAGGTTCAACAGTATTAGAGCTGTCTTTACTGAGAGCTTCTGTAGAGCCAGGATTGAGGTCATGGCGACGATGCTGCGATTAGTTCGCTGAGGTATGTAGTCCGAGAAAGACGTGCGAGAAAACGCTTGGCGTTAGCTTAACTCCCAGATAAGTAAACTACAAGACAAATTCTACGAAAGCACCACCCATGCTAAGAGTGCCACTTTTCGTGCACTTCATGCCCTCTCCCCGGATCAGAACTTCATACCCTTTGTCTTTAACATGTTGATCATTAAATCGTTGTGCTCGCTGGACCTTTTTAGATCCATGAACAATCGACTATATGTATACCACAAGGTCATCGGCATAGTGAGTTATGCGAGAGCAGAAGTAGTGGTCATTGATGAGGCTGCGAATAAGAGCGGGCTGAGGTTATCGCTCTCAACATGTCCTGCCATCAGTGTCTCATTAAAGATATACAAACCAGCTAGGCGAAAAAGCACCATCATCGCATATTAATAGGGCGACCAATGGTGCGCACGACTTACTATCTTTTGCATAATATATCTCCGCGTTGGCATCACGCGTTTCGTATCATCACGCACTTCATCACATAGTTGGCTTGTGTCGGACAAGCAAGCGACCGATTTCGTTCACAACGGACGGCGTGCAAAACAGGTCAATTTAATTATGTGCTGCAATTTGCTGCAATTTTTGACTAAAATGCTTTTTGTTAAAATGCTTCTTCTCCACAATGGTGACTAAAGGGCGTCAAGTGTCGGATGGTTCATGGCATCGCCTGGAAATGTTTCGATCCGGTACGGAGTCCACCCACTGGCGACTCGACGAGGAACTGCGCTCGGATGTGACCAGTTTGGGCCCGGCGTCAGCTTCCGGCGCAACCGTGGAAAACAATGATATCGACGCTGAGCTTTACGTCTACTTTGGAGGCATACCCTACTCGTAAGTACTACTACTTCTATCACTATCATAGGATGACAAAAAAAACAATTATCTAACCATCACCGGCATCATTTGCGTGTCCTTTAGTCTAAAAAAGTACTGTTGACGCCTTTCTAATCTAACAAATGACCGTTGTAGTTGTATGTGTGTACCGATTATGGATGTCTATCGAATACTCAAGATATCAAAATAAATAATGCCGACCAGTAGAAGCAAAAGCTGCGCAAAAGCACCTCATCATAGGTGGAGTCACAATCACTTGTTGATGATAGATTTCACTCAACTGACGTCAGTTAGGGGGAGCAGCGTGTTTACAACGCATTGCAATACCACGAAGATTCACAGGAAACCTTATTAGCCTACTTCAACGAACATTTTTGCGAGGCCACGAGCTGCTAATGGTCAACGATCCTCTTTGTGGCCATTGCGAATTCCTTCATCGACATGAGCGTTTCCGTCGATCGGGTCTTGTTCGGCTTTTTTTTCAACGGCACGCATACTTACAATGAACGCCTAAGGAGAGAATACCGGAACACACATAATAGAAAACCAGCGAGATATGCGAATGTGTAAATTTATATATATATTTATATATATATATATATATATATATATATCGATTGTCAGCGCTTGACATTATCGGCATATCGGCCAAGGCGTAATGGCAACCCGCGTTGCCGTTGGCGTCTTAGCGCACAAAGTTGGAAACGGCCGGTAGTTTGAGTTAGCCTTGTCTGGAGAGACTGGTTCTTGCCCCCCTAACGGGATTAAGTTCAAACGCCGTCCATGGCACGCATGCCGCATGCATAACGAAGAGCCCCTGTTGATGTTCACCCATGGACAAAACGCATATTCTTGTGCCCCCAACGACTGGTATCGTTAGGACGTAGTGGTAATAACGAATCTTACTTGCTATAATACGTTAAAGTTTTGTCAAAATTATGCTTATCAAACTTATTATCAAACTCGCATATATATGTGCATGCTAGGTAAACTAGTTTGTAGCATATATATATATATATATATATATATATAGAAAATGTTGTGATGATTTAGTAATCATTTAGAATACGTTTGCACACTCGGCAGTGCTCGCCTATTAAATAAAATATATTTTTTATATATATTTATTTATATATACTTAGATGTTTTTTAACTTGTATTGCAGACATATCGGAACTAGTACAATTTTGTACATGTGGCTGCACTGTCTGCGGCTGTATGTTGAATGTCAAAATTGTGAAAAAAAAATCATTTCGATTCTGTGTGTATGTGTGCCGTACGGGGGTGGGGTTTACTTTAGTTTCGTTATTGTTGCAATATCAGCAAAGGCGTAGTTCGCAGCAGAGTGCCATCTATGAGTGAAGTTCGCACTCTAGGTCCTAGAGTGGCGCTAGAGTGGTCGGTATTTTCTCTTTCCAGTGGCGGTCTGTTCCAGCCTCCGCTGTGCGTTTGCCGTGCGTAATGGGCCCCGGGTCTCTGACGGCTGGCCTTGGTCGGCGTGGCTCGAGAGAGCCATTAGACGCGAAATAAATTCATTAGGGTTGCGCCGGCCACACGCCTGCCTTCGTCGCACTGCTCTTCTTCTTCTTCTACCCCATAGACACACGGACAGGACAGGCAGTGCCAATAGAAGCGTCGATTATAGCTACACGATCGGCAAAACAGCTCGTTCGCGCTCAACTTGATTTGGCCTCATAGTTGTTAATAATAAACCCTTTTTTCCCCAAAAAAATTGTATTTAGATTATTATTATTATTATTGGTTTATGTAACAAAGAAATTGCGGGCCTGAGGTGTGCACGCAATGCGCCACGGAAAATGCACACCCGTGCTAGAAGGATAAAAACAAGTGTAGAAGAAGCATGGGAGGGGCTACAAGCCGCAAGAAAGACCCTCAAAATGGCTATCAAAAGCAGTAAAGAAAGAAAATAAAGAGGGCTCTGTGACGAAGTGAAAAACAACATATAGGAAGAAACCCTATGAGATTGTCATGGACAAATTAAGGAGACCACAACCAGCGCTTCCAGAAGATCTGGCAGAGAGGGCAGTTGGGCGACTCTTCCCAAGCCACGCCGAACCCACCCGCCCAGAAATAGACACGGATCAGGAAGACATACAAGAGGAGAAGAGAGAGATTATCACACAAGAAGGCAAAAGCTGCCGCTATAAAACGGTCACCTAAACGCAAAGCACCGGCAATCCCGGAATTCCGGCAGAGGCAGTGAAGATTCTTCTCCAAGAGCAACTGCAAATCTTTATGCAGATGGCGGACCAAATCTTGAGAGAGGCGATTTACCCAGCGCCGTGGAAAAAGGCTACCTTGACTCTTATAAGAAAGCCAGGAAAGCCGCTCACAGAGCCCAGCGCGTACCGCCCAATATGTCTCCTGGATACCTTGGGCAAAATACTGGAAACGGTCATAAACATGAGACTAACGGTGGAACTGGACAAAAAAAAGCTCTCTCTGACAGACTATTTGGCTTCCGCAAAAGGCTTACGACGAAAATGGCCATCGACCCTATTCTAAAGGAGGCGGAAAAACAAAGGGAAAGGAACCAATGGTCTAGGGAGCTCTGCGCGGTCGTTCTTCTCAATGTTCAAAACGTCTTCAACTCGCTGAGTTCGCAGGTCCTTATAGACGTAATGGCTCAAAGGAAGATATCTCAGTACCTCCAAAAGATCATCGCATCGTACCTTAGCAATAGGTCGGTCATACACGGGAATACAGAATTCGCCATGAGTGCAGGCGTCCCGCAGGGATCCATACTGGGGCCTCTGCTATGGAGCATGGCATATGACGACGTACTGGGACTCTGTAGACTGGAAGGAGTGCAAACAATAGCTTACCGGACGACCTCGCCACACATGGTTACAGCGCGGGAGGCGGAGACGCTGCAAGCAAGAACACAAGCATCCATTCAGATTGTGAATAGCTGGATGGCAGGACACGGCCTCGAGTTAGCGCCCGAAAAGTAGCGAGGCCGTACTTCTCACGGGCCGCAAGAGACACGGAAACATCCGCTTAGCCCTGAACGGCGTGAGAATAAAGATCAACAAGGTCGGCCCGATATCTGGCTGTGATGATCGACACGGCCCCCTCTGGCAACGTGCACATCGACAAGGACATCAACAAGGTGACCTAGCTAAGATCCTGCCGAGGACACGCGGCGCAACTGAGAGCAAGAGACAACTTCTTGCCTCAGTGGCAGAGTCTACCGTCCTGTTCGCCGCATCAACGTGGGGATCAAACGCTATGAAATTACAGAGGAACAATAAAAGCTCCTGAAAGCGGAACGTAAACTAGCGAATCGCCAGTGCATATAGCACAGTTGAAACAACGGTCATCTTCGCAATAGTAAAGTTGATACCATGGCCTAGAATTATCGAAGAACGAACCTGGAGGAAGACAAACAGATCTCTACGAACAACCGAGGCCCGATGACAGAAAAATTAGGGAATGGAACAAGAAATAGACCAGCATACATGCCTGAAGCCTGGACACTACAGGTCATTCTTGACCTCAAAAAATTGTTTAATAGAGAGCACGGAGAGGTCATCTTTTATGACGCAGGTTTTGACGGGGTACGAATGCTTCCAAAAATACCTACATAGAATACGCAAAGCTCCCGACGCCAAATGCATCATGTGCGACACAAGCAAGGATGATGACAAGACTCATACAAATCCTCCGGTGCCCACTATTCGAATACATACGACAGAACTCACCGGTAATCGTATTTCCAGACATGACGGTAACAGACTTTATCACCGCTATGCTCGGTGATAAATTTAAATGGGAGCGGGCATGATTAAAAATATAATGAGAAGAAAAACGAACTGGAAAGACAACAAGCTGAAAGGATGAGGCGACGAAGAGATGGAGCGGCCGCCGAAAACCAACATAAGAAGAGAACAATTATAAACGGAGCGCATAGAATAATTTTCATTTTCAGCGAAGTAAAACGAAAGTAGTTCCGATGAAAATAGTTGTAGCTATATTCAATAAAGAAAAAAACGACTTATGTACGTGCTCGTTTAAATCTGAACGTGTATAACGTGTCCACGATGTCCTGTGTTACTGGTTGAACGAGTGAGTAATTGTTCGTATACTAGAGATGCGTGTATATAGGCGTAGATCATGTTTTATACTATGTAGATAGGCAAATCTACATCAAACCTGTCCTTGCGGATGGCACGCACAGATTAACTGGTGTATTCTGTCTACAATGGCTATGCATGTCACGTGGCTCTGCCGCATATGATTCGAAAGGTGTAAGACCGATATAATCGAATATTCGCGTCGCTGCAGCCGTGACATTTGTGTTTTCAGCCTTTTTTAGTTAGCAAAGCTGGCCCGCAGTCTCTCAATTTCTGCAGCTGTGCTGCCCCGGATTCGTAACCTGCTGTGTAAACCTACTGTGGAAAAATGGCGTCCGTTAATTGTTTTTACTTCAGTCGCAAAGTAGAGTCTAAGTTTCTGCGTTAATAATGGTTGCGCTGTAATGCGGAGGCCTATGCACCAACGAGGAACATAATATATATATATATATATATATATATATATATATATATATATTGCATCATTCTGTTGAGTCTATGGTCGCTTGTCACTGCTCAAGTTGGTTGCTGGCACAGCTATCAGATTGCGTTGGTATTATGCATTAGTATCGTGTTCTTCATGTACTGCACTTGGATCAACCAGTTATAAACACAATCATTTTTTAAGCTAAGTTCTGACCTACGCTTTTTGTCCAGTGGTCGTTGCAGCTTTTCTGTAGCGGCAAAAAGCTAAGATTAACAACGTATGTTTTCGCTTGAACTGAACTGTGTTGTCTATTCCATCTCATACGCTCTTCATGCTGTGCTTGGTTCGCGTACGGCTACGACTATTACGCAGGATCACTAAGAACATTATACCGCTGATTACAACGGAGTATGCAACGTATAGGGCCAGCCAAGGCGTCATGGGATGTTTACAGATATAGCTCAAGAAAATACATAAATAGATGCAAGTTGCCATATCTCCCCCCCCCCCCCCGCTGATATTACCGATCAATCGCGGTTCCATACACACAAAGGTTGGTAATACGCTAAAGCTTCGAGCCCGCTGCCGTGATTCTAGTGATTATTGATTTGCCGTTGCGGCCTGACAATGCTCCCGACGACGCTTGCTCATCACGCGCTTTCAGCGCACCAATCAACAACAGCCCGTACGGTGGTTGATGGCGGAAGTGGCCCTCCTCTGAGGGCTGGCGTCACAGTCACTATATAGGATCGCCTTCGTTCTTAACGCGCCACGACCACGACCGCTGGCACACCGTTGCCCATTGGTATTTATCTCTATCGTGGGACCAGGGGCAGGGGGCAATGCGACAGCAATAATCACATCAACAATCGAAACACAGCAACAACAACTACAATAACAACAAGAACTACAACAACAATAACAAGAACAACAACAACAGCCACGAGCGTGTGCCGGAGGTCTCCGAGGTACTTTCGCCTAGGAGGCCAAGGAATGTCGACCGAACGCCCCCCTTCCAAGTCGGTCCCATGTCGAGCCGTCGGTCATGCAGCCGGCGTGCAGCTATACAGCAACATTGCTGTATAGCTCAGCGTCGATAAGTGCTCGACTAGGCGGGCACAAAGTCAAAGCCACCGGCTGTGCGGCGTCGGCATTGCACAATCTATGACAGATGGAAGCAACATCCGGAACCATCAGCAGCAGCAGCAGCAGTAGCAGTCGATGCCGTTGCTCTCGTCTCGCATTCGTTGTCGCGCGTTCGCAGTATGTGGGCCAGTTCCGAGCCCCATTTGCATCGTACGCCTTGGCCGTATTCCGATCTCCGTGTCTATGAGTCTGTCCATTGTGTGTCTATGTACTGGCGCCGGGCGAAGGAGGCGACGGGCGGGCGTGGGTGTAGATGGGGGAGCAGGGGGAAATATTAATGGATCGTCGAAAAGTTGGCATCTGCTACGTCACACTAGTGCTGGGGTTCGCCCGACGATCGCCTACATATACGTCCCGTGCCTGCTCCTGCTACCCCCGTATAGATCAGCTCCCCACTATAGCTTACCACCGCGATAGCTCAGTTCCCCTCCTTTAGCTCAGTGCCCCCGCATCCCTCTTCCCGTACATCGAGAGAGCTTCGCTTAAACCCCGTTACCGTGTGTTGTTCCACTGTCTTGTGCGTATTTACAAATACACCTCTGCCGCATAGAAGACGTGTAGTCACAACAGCAACAGCTGGGACGTTGTTCTCGACGAAGCCGACGTTCTCGTTGTTATCATTATGGTTGTTGTCGTGACGCGGATACTCACAGCCATCCTCTACCCACTATCCACGCGGCGCGTATCCATTGCACAGCGACTAGCTTGACGGCACTGCATACATATTTCATTTGCTATTCATGCATGCATCATGCGCTCTCGTTAGTAGATGAACACTCTGGCTTTATTTCTATCTTTCATGCGTTCTTTATCTTTTTCTCCATTTGCCCCTCCCGATAACTTGTGTTAGTTTTGCCGTTTCGTATATATATATATATATATATATATATATATATAAATGCTGTTCTATTTGCTGGTACTCGTGTACTTGCAAACAGTACTGGACTGAGTTGAATACTGCCACCGCTATCGGTGCACCGTAAAAGATTACCTGTATGCGAGACGGAAGCACAAAGAGAGCCAGGCCTGCTTGGCCTGTGCAACCGATCAAAAAGTACCAAACGACTGAAAGCTGACCGGCAAAAGTAGGCGGAGATGACTCTTCTTCGAGGAGACGTATAGGATTGATATCGACCACGAAGCAATACTACCAGGATGCACTAGGAGCAATACGACTAGGAAGCACTACATACTCCCGATGTCGAAGTAAGGGGTCCCAACCCATGTTGGTGTTCCAGCATCGGGGCGTGCGCAGAAGGGCGTTCGGTCAGCAGTGCGCAACAGAGGGGAGGGAACTTGGGCAACACCGAAGCAAAAGCGCGTTTCGTTGTATGATAGAGAACACACACGGAGATGAGTAATCGTTTATAAACGCTCAAATTTTGCCATAGCTAATGCTATGCTTTCTGGGATGACTCTCAGCCAAGATTTACCGTCTATGGGACTGCTTTTCGCATTGCTTCATAGACGAACCGATGTGTCTCGTCCGGTCGCGAGGCGCAGGCGAATGCACCACGCCACCGGGCTTGACGCCATAGCTAATACTAGCAAAGTCACAGCTCTACCAAAGGACCAAGAAGAGCGTGAGACCACAGAGCACAGTCGAGATGAGCTTCGAGACCAAATATGACAACATGCGTGCAATGCGATGTGACACTAACGTGGCTAATTGTTCCTGTGCGCGTATAACAACAGACGTGGTTTTAGCAAAACAGAAGACGAGAAGTTACGAAACTGTTTAATCCTAGTGAATGAGGAGCACTGGGTGGAGGACTAGCGGGGTGAAGGATCGGCATTTATCAACGGTCTTTGCAGCCCATGGATTTCATCACGTTCTATGCAACGTGGAGGGGAATTCCATGAACCACAAGACGAATGTCGATACAAAAAATGCTGGGGTAAATGTGATAAATACCACGCTGCGGTTTGTCCGGCGGTTCGGTTCATAGCAGAACTGGCAAAACCCTAGATTGATTTTTGTGTCGAAACACTGCGATGTAACATAAACACACTTATCCAGCCCGGGTGTTAGTGAATAAATAATTATTAATAATCCTAGTGTTCAATAGATGCAATCGAATGTCGTAGTTTATTTCCGGTGATTATATATAGTATGAACAC
Source organism: Dermanyssus gallinae (assembly GCA_003439945.1). Classification (NCBI taxonomy): domain Eukaryota; kingdom Metazoa; phylum Arthropoda; class Arachnida; order Mesostigmata; family Dermanyssidae; genus Dermanyssus; species Dermanyssus gallinae. The sequence goes on along the minus strand of QVRM01001757.1, from coordinate 495,993 downwards.
TACTACTCTGCTATTGCTGCTGCTGTTGTTGTTGTTGTTGTTGTCGCTGTTTATATTACGGTTGTTGTTTTTCTTGTTGTTGCTGTTGTTGTTGTTGCTACTACTTTCAGTTGGAGCGGCGACTACAGGACCGCGAAGACGTTGCCCACGCCAGCCAATGGTCTTCGATGGACGTTATGGTCGCTTTCAACGGCGCTGTTTGAGCGGCCCTTGACGGGCGAGTTACGCAACATCTTCGTTTCAGGGGGGCCACTTGAGAGCCCTGCTGAGTTGGCCGAGCTGCGGCCAGAGTCTCCGCATAATCGACAACACCAACAACAACAGCAGGCCAAGACAACAACAACAACAACAAAAACAATGGTGCCCGTCGTCTGCAATGAAGACGCCTGCGGTGGCGGGGGCGGCGACCGTAGCAGGTCGAAGTGTCTTGACACCCCTGACGGACCGATCTGTCCTGATCAAGAGGATAACCCCGATACCGACGACCAGGACAACAACGACGACGACGACGACGACGAGGGTGGCAACAACAACAACAATGATCAGATCAACAGCAGCGGCAAGGAGCGACAGTCAGGACGGCAGGGTACGTTAAAAAACGAACACACCCACACACACGCAACGCTAAATTCTGATCTGAGCTATTTGGCCAAAAAAGCGGGAAAATTAAGCGAGTATAGAAGGAGAAAGTTGAACTAAAGGAAAATAAAAAAAACGGTTAGATTAAAGAGACCGAGGAGAGACCGAGAGAGAAACGGAGACAGATTAAAATGGCGCGGCCGTGCGATGTGTGAGGTGTGAATGCCGAATTATTATTACAAGCCGAAAACTCGTACAAGCCGAAAGGCCATGTCGGATATTTTAAGGTTCTGCAGACGACCTGCATCACCCGTTTTTTTCTAAATATACAGTAATAACAATTATATCTCTTAGACATGACATTTTTTGAATGAGCTAAAAAACGCACCGGAAACGCCTGTTAGCTTTGAAGGAAATCATTGTTTGTCAAGGAATGCAGAAAGGCATTTGCCCGTGTCTGCACAGACTGAATTAATATTGCGGTCAAGCAGTGTCAGAAATTTAACCGTAAATAGCCCGCTTGAGAATACCTGAAGACATCCTACATAGTTGTTGTTTTAATCTCATTTTAAATGTTGCCTAATTATTTTCCGGATTTATTTGAAAAAGCACAGAAGAACGCTTATAGGTCGTAACGATCCTATGCAAGAGCACTCCTAAGTTGATTGCTAGTTTGGTAAGTTCGAAGTGCCGAATATATATATGTATGTATATATATGTATATATACAAAGTGCAGCACATTTTTTCTCCAGATATGTTTTTCCTATACACTATATTACAAACATTTTGAAACATCTTTTCTGTGGGATGATTATTGGATCAGTTTCCACCGGAAGGTAGCCCTATACAGAAAGATTCTATATGTAATTTGTGAAGAATATAGAGGCATAGTATATTATTGTTTTAAATTTCAATGAAGCAACGCGTTTTATTATGTATAGTAATCCCGCATACTTCCCATTTATAAGTACAAATCCAATACAAGCATCTAAAAAAGCTCGCTAGTCATTGTCCGTGCACCATAAGGTACTGTCGTGTTCTATAGACGCTGTCCTTGATTCTCAGTATTGCCCATATTTTAAGGTTTCATTCAGGCCGCCAACAGTGGGAAGCCTACAGGTTAGTTTTATGTCTTCAATACCGCCGCCATCGGAATCGTAGTGATAATTACTTGCAGTAGTAATCATCATAATATAAACAACAAGTATTATTATTACTATTATTATTATTATTATTATTATTATTTATGAAATCATGCTAAATCAGCAAATGAGCTTGTATTTCAACGAAGCCACGTTCGTGTCTCTTATTCAACTAATCTCTCAGAAGCGTCAACGAGATCACAGGCGTCGGCGGCGACGGCGTCGCATGCTCGAACCGCAGCATCGAAGACGCACGATGACGATATCGTGTACGTAGACGGGGCGTCGGCGTTTCTCCGCTTCGATCAACGCGAGCCGATCATCTCGTCGCGGCAAAATGTCTCACTCTTCTTCCGGACAGTCGCACCCGCACCGGCAGCAGACGCGTCTGCCGCCGGCACCACCAACCGCTTCGGTAGGTCCAATCTTCGTTTCGTCCTTCTCCCTGACTTTCGTCCCACTCCCGTTTTGACGTTTTGAAGACAACGACGACAACGACGCGAAACTGCGATTTGCCTTCATGCTTGCTGCATAGGCTCTACATCACTTGTTGTTGGCCATATTAGATGAATGTACAGGATCGTGGGCTTTTCGATCCAGTTCATAGATAGTTATCTTTTTAAGATGATGATGATTATTTTTATTATTATTATTATTCACTACCATAACCTATTTCTATAACAACTGGCTAACCCCAGCAAGTTGCGAACATCTGCTTAGCAGCAAAAATTGGACTGTTGATCAATGTACTATATTAGAATTTTACAAGATATATATAATATAATATATATATATATATATATATATATATATATATATATATATATATATATATATAGATAGATATATATATATATATATATATATATATATATATATATATATATATATATATATATATATATATATATATATATATATATATATATATATATATATATATAGTATAAACGACGGCCGCGTCGTCGACTAAAAACGAAAGCACACTTATCCTCATATTCGCCTGACGAGCCAATATGATAGCTCCATGGTTCTCTAAAGAAGACGACGTTTCGTCGGCGTCACGGGACGCCGAGAGTGTGCGAAGTGTTTGAACGGGAAACCGGAAACGGCAGAGGAAGCGGCCGAATGCCAAGAGCGGCACTCGCTCGTCCGAACGCTATGATGACAGCCGCATGAAACTGGCTGGGACGCGATACGGGCTGTATGACGTGGATCGATCCAACTTCGACAACTCCCCGGCCGCGCAGACAACCTCACAGAGAGTAGAAACGTTAGAAAAACAATTACCTCCACCACCTAGTAACTAGTGACCACCAATTCACTGCCGGCCGGTCGGGAAAATGAGAAGCATCTCGGCAGGAAGTCTAAAAGCCGCTACTAACATTGGCTTATAGCTCTTCGTCCGGAAAATATTACATTGGCTATTACTACTATTATTACTAGTGTTATTATTATTAAGTCAGCGTTTAAAGACTACGAGGTTTTAAGGTATTTATTATATTGCCTTATCTACCTGCACTTAATTTGTCTCGCTTATTATAAGTACGACGTTCGTCTTACACATAAAACTAGTGGCCTGGTGCTCTTGATATGGATAGCTTTGCGCCACGTTGAATATTAATATAGGAAGAAACGACTTACCGCTTATTTTAAAAATGTCGGTAGGATATTGTCATTATATATATATATATATATATATATATATATATATATATATATAATATATATATATATATATATATATATATATATATATATATATAATTATTTATAATAAGGCACATTTATTTTTTGTATATTACAATAGGACACATATTACGGAAGATTAGCTATGCCAATGTGCCTAGCAGGTGTGTATTGTGACTATCACGTGTCCGCTTCGCCTAGGCTAGGCCGAGGCCACTTCAGAAGTGTACCCCGAACGGAGGCCGCGTTTCCACGTTGTATGTCAAAATCCAGACGTTGTTTAAAAAAGAACGACGATCTGCTATCACCAGATGACATATTTAACGTAGTGCCGACTTTACGGATCAGCCGTCTGGTCCGAACACCAGGAGCACCCAAGGTCTCAAACGCGAGAGGCCAGAATTCGTGGGCATAGCCAATTGATGAGTATTATATATATATATATATATATATATATATACATATACATGATTCGCTGGGGGACAATTGCTTACACCCCGTTATGAGTTAAATAAACATTTTGCCTTATATATATATATATATATATATATATATATATATATATATAGGTCTCGCATAGGTTTGTCAGTTAGTCGAACAGTACAGATCGTTTAACGTAAACGTTTAGTAGATCATAAGCCCTGCCATAGTACGTATCAAATCAATCGCATTTGTACCTCAGGATACATTTTAGACCATGTAGCTAGAGTGTTTGCGACTGCATTTAACAAACTCGTTATGTCTACAATACCTTTGTGTTATATGCAATGAGTAAGATCTGGCCTTGTCTACTGGCAAAACCTGAGCCGAACGTGGATATAAAGATATGCAAAACGGTCACTGAAAACTATCCAATAAGTCAACTGGCACGTTTTAACATGCTGCACCGAACATCGCAGAAAAATTCAAGTCCAGTAAACTGGAGCTCGTCACCAGAGGGCAAAATGTTGTTGTCATACATAGCAGACACGTTGAAAGACACCACATCTACCACTTAATGCCATTCTAGATTACAGCAACCACTCCATTAGAGAAATGCATTTTAGTACGGACAGACTTGAGTCCCTTGCCATGGGCCTCTTGAAAGGATTATGAACGGCGGCTGAAAGCAGTCCACGCTTGCCAGCGTAGTGTGCGTATACCCGATTAAGTTCTATTCTTTGTTTCGTGCAACAGCGCCCATTATTGTTGATGCACAGTCGTTAGTGCAGTTCTTACATAATTGTCGACAAATCGTGGTTAGACAGGCCTTTCGATAGACGCCTAGATGCCTCATGCTGCAAAAAGCTGTTCGGCGTTACCGCAATTCCATAATGGTCATACTATGCATCAAATTAATTATGACAGGACGATTACATTAATCACGACGACACCAACAAGCAAGCTGTCTCTGCGACAGCGTCAACAACACACGGGAGCGCATAAGATAGCTCGGATATACGCCGAGATTGTCCACTCTGTTAGCAGAATGCACGGTTATTCGATACGCTAAGTCGATACGTCGTTGGTTATGGAGAACTTCAATGAAAAAAAAAACAAAAAATATATATCGTTACAGCGTACAATTGATGGTATTATTGTTGTTGTTATCGTTGTTGTTGTCGTTGTTGTTGGTATTGTAACGACAGCCGATCTTTCACATCACATATTAAATCATCACCAAATGTTGAAACCTGCTGCTACTACTACTACTACTCTACTTATCCGCATTCTACAAATCTGAATGCTGGTCCACCCATGGGACTAGCGTAGACTCACCGATTAATGTTGCTGACGTAGCCGCCGCCACACACGGGTCACATTCATCGCATTAATAACGATGCGACTTGATACAGGCGAATGAATGGACCAATCGAGCGACCAACCAACCCACAACCCAGGTAGGTGGACAGACAAACGCAGAGACAGTGTATTACCGAGCTCACGTGAGCATCTATGCCCCTCTACAAACGAAATCAGAGATACCCCCCCATGCATACGCGGGACTCGGACAATGCGCTTCTACAGAGACCCTTTACCTGACGCCTGAGTCTAGCTAGATACGTAGATAGCCCGTTGACGCGCCAAGGCTCTTTATCTCGCCTCCAACCGCAGTTCCTACGCCTTCTACTTCTAACCATATGTACGCTCAAGCAAACGGCCGTCTGTCCGTATTTGCTGCTGCTGTTACTGCTGCTGCTGCTTGCTTCTGCCGAGAATCGATTCTCAGGCCTCTTTAGCCTAATAAATCGTTTAGGCTGTCGGCTGGACTGCCCGCGACAGCCTTCGCGATCAGCACGGCATCAGACGCTCATAATGGCGAAACGGAAACGCTTTAGGGAGCGCATCAATCAATAAACGAATCAATGACGGCTGATGACTAGACGCATTGCCTTTTTGAGGCAATGTGGAGCTTGCAAAGCTCATTCGGCTTCGGTCAGAGCGCAGTGGTGATGTTGCGATGCTGCCTGATCCACCATCGGAGAGCGGCGGCGTCGGTGGGGCTGTGTGGGTTAGGTTTGCAGATTAGCGGTATCGAACCGCACGAATGCGTAATGACGACTACTGCTAAGTATGCTCCCTATTAAAGCTAGATCCGAATGTCTACTTTCGACCAAAGCCGAATCGACATCGATAAATCATTGCTTGGCTCGACAATATTAGAGTACTCGGGTGAACATCGTTAGTTAGTTAGTTAGTTGGCTAACGCTTGATTCTGCAGGAAAAATATGCGCCGGTCTTGGGGGGGCATAGAAAATAAACTCTGTTGCCTGTCACACCGTCACACCACCGCTCAGGTTCACCGTCACGCTATCTCAGCCTCTTATCAGTATAGCAAACAACAAAAAATCCTATCACGCGCATTAACTCACCTTCCCTCGTACCCCATGGTATGGGCACATTTGGGGGGGGGGGGGGATGCGCACAACCCGTTCGCAGAAACCAAAGTTAATGCCCGTCCGTGCGCCCATAATGACCGGTAGGAATGCGGATAGGGGCAATTCCTCTACCTTGGGCTGCCGGCCAAGTGGGTTCGAGTGTGCGTGAAAGCGCGTCATCGTGTACGCCGCATGTCTGCCCTTGTTTTGCCAGCGCTGCTGCAACTGCGAGTGCTGGCATTCTAGCGTCGTTGTCGTCGTCATCCTCCATAAACGAGAACACATTGTCCATCCATTGTCACCTGTAAGCGAGCTTGCAAGCTCGTCGGGTCCCCACAAAGCTGGGGCAGGACCGTCGAGTGCCGGGGAGAGGAGGCAAGGGGGGAGAAACAGAAGCTAATGAATGCAATAATGACTCCGCAATCGCATTCCTTGCTGGTGTTGACGAGGTCATGGCATACAGAGGAAGAGAAAAACAGTGCGAAAAACAGAACACGCCGTACGAGATGATCGTTCTCCACGCTGACGTTGTATCACATAGACGTTGTCGCGCGCACCTTCTTCTCTTCACAAGACGGTGGTATCAATCCAAGGGCTGTGTTGGAACGACTTCACGTTGCTTCACTTCATGATGCTGCTTCTGCTGCTGCACAGATCGTGGGAAAGATCGTACGCATCGTGTCCCTAGACATTTAAATTTAATACTTTGCGCCATTATCTTGATGGAAATAATCGTAGTGGTCGCGGTGGTGAGATGGGGCAGAGCACAACAACAACAACAAGAATAATAACAACAAGAATAACAACAACAACACCACCAACAACAACAACAACAAGAATAACAACAACAACAAGAATAACGACAACATCAACACCAACATACTAGGCGAATACTCACTACTAACATGTCCACGTGCGTATTCGCAACGCCGATTTTTCTTCTTCTATTAATCAGTTCTCGACTACCCACGCGTTCGGGACGTCGACGACGACACGGAAGAATGCAAACAAAACGAATCCTAATGCAGTTCAGTTCATTGGCTCGATGTCGTTTCGTCTCCTTTGCGTGTCGAAGGCAGAAGCTCGGTCTTGGACGTTCGCCCACCCACACACGGCCGCCTTCTTGGCAAAATCGGAACACGCCGCCAATGAGACGACGGCAATGACGTGGGTGGCTGGAAAGAATGCGATCTTGGACGACCTTCAAGACGGTCGAAATGTCATGCACAGGTTTTGATCAAAATATAGTTTGTTCATTGACGTAGCAGCCAGCAGATGTTTGCTCACATCCAACGCAAAGTCTCTCTCGGAAAAGCGTTCCTCAACTTTCTTTCTCTGTGTAACTTGCGCCCGTACGTAGAATATGTTCCATTGTAAGTTGTCGCTTGTAACAAATACGCTATATTCGTGTTGTACGAATCAAAATCGTAACAAATCGAATAGCGCAAAACTTTTGCACAGTCGACACAAAGTAAGAAGTCCGATAAAAAAAGCTGAGTTTGTAACAAAAAAAAACCACGCGGAGTTCGATGTTCCCTTTTAATATAATAGACACCCGAAATAGATATTTTATTTGCCATATTATTCCTGTCATCCCAATGTAGTTGGCGAAACAACAATTTTCCGCTATCTTTCCGCGTTCGCTAAAACTTCCAAGGTGTTGTAGTACTGTCGCTCTTTGCAAATCGAGTCGGAGTCGACTAATTAAACGGAGACGGTAAGTACAGCTAGTGCAAGGGCAGCAAAACCTATCCATTCCACCTCAGATGTCGGACTTAAAAACAGAGAAAATCAGAAAAACGGAAATAATACAGGCAAACAAAGAATTTGGTCACAAGAATACACACGAGCTGCTTAGACGCGTGGTAACACAATATACCAAAGGCAAAGCCTTCCAATAGCTTATCGAGTGTTTCGATTGCCTCCCGTCTCGAGTGAGTATGCTAGTAAATAGTGCTAAATTAGAAGCCATCAAAGTACTGCTATCTGCTATCTGACCTTGCTGGGGACATTGTGTCGTAAACTGCTTCGTTCTCATAACACTTAAAATGTATCGTATCTCTCCACTCGTGTTTCCGGATGCTTGGCTTTGCCTTGTCATCCATACATTTATCCTGGATAGAAAACCACTAAAGTGCTTTGTAAAAATGTATAACCATTTACGTAGCCCAACAGTGCCACATGCCGACTTCAAATCAACGGTTTTTTAATTGCGAAGCAATAGTTAGCTCCGATAGATCCTCGCATCACAACAAGGCAATTTTTACTTAAGTTTTTTTTTCGTGGGGGTACGTCTTCATCTATCTTCGGCTCACTAACTAGCTTCAGATGGGGTCACGTCATCCTTTATTAATATTATTATTATTATTCCGCGTACAGTACCATTCGATAGCTTTATCTCAGAATGGGAAAATAAAGTTGAACAAGCCCGACGAGAGGTTGGAGACCTGGATGTTTTCAGTGCCTCTCACCTCTGGTCTGGTCTTGCATGTGACAATCGCCATGTCTATACCAGATATATAGTTCATGGCTATCATCACCTGGTCTGTTCGAATACGAGCTTCCACGAGGAGTACACGGAGTGCATCTGTCGACTGTGCTCTCAGGCGTGTACGAAGTTTCATGCGTCTGCCTGCCTGGCCCTTGCGAAGAGATCGCTGCACTGCCTCTCTCGAATAACATGCCGCGAGCAGCTGACTATATAATTGCATAATCTGTATAATTATCTATGTTATATGCATACTCAATATGAGTGAAATAAACAAGATGATGATGATGATGATGATTATTATTATTATTATTATTATTATTATTATTATTATTATTATTATTATTATTATTATTATTATTTTTATTATATATATTTAATGTACAGAAATATACAGCGACGATAAGGTTCCTGAAAATTGTGGCGACGTGCAATTAATGTCGTGTGCAAGACAGTGTGCTTGCCTGCCAAGCGTCGTCGTAAGAAGCACGACGTAGACGACGCCGAACGCCGCTGCTGAGTCAAGGTCGACCTGCACTTTCAAAAGCGTTGCAATGAGACCAGACTCAGTTGTTGTTGTTGTTGTTGTTGCTGTTGTTGTTGCTGACAAACATCGTTGTCAATAGCGGCAGCCGGCCGTACGAAGATGATGGCTTGGCGGCTTGCTGCAGATGATAATGATGATGATGACGACGAGTTGCGCCTGACGTACGGGGCCAAGAGAGGCCAGACGGTTCTTCGTCGACCACCCCCTCGCTCGGGGGTATAGAGGTACACATACAGGTATATTGTAGTATACACACCTCCTCGTGTGCATACGCACCAATGTGTAGCGTGTGGCGGTCGGTCGGTCGTTGAGTACAAACGAAACGTGCCCCGAGTCGCGCCCCGAGTCGCGCCCAAAACCATTGCAAACAGAGTCGCAACCGTTTCTGCTGCTGCTGCTGCGGTGGCGGCTTCTGCTAGTGGTACTACTAAAAATAGCCACCGATTATACATACAGCGGCCGTAGCAGCAGCGGACCCTCGTGGCCAGACGGTCGGGAAGGTCGACCGAGAGCTTTACGGCAGTTCCTAAAGAGCGCCAAAATAGCCAATAGTTGGAACTTTGTCGTACGTTTGAAGTTGAGGTCGTCTTTCGGCCGGAACTGACTGGAACTGATAGGAGAAGATACAAAGTGAGTTTGAGAGAGGTAGAGTGAGCGGACGATGAAGCGAATAAGCAACAGGGAGTACCAGAAATAGATAGATAAATAGGTAGGGCATAAGAGACAGCGGAGGGTAAGGAAAGACACAACAAAATCCGTGACACATTCATTCGAATACGTCTTTGATTATGAATATATATCGTGCAATGTATATATATATATACATTGCACGATTTAGCTCACGATATACATGTTACATAACGTTTGTTATAGTCTACATGGTATATAGCACGTTAATATATATAGACCCTGTATATACTATACAGGGTAATTCAGGGAGTATTGTACTTTATTCGAGGTTTGATAGAGCTCGGCAAAAAATAATTTTTCCCTATGGAGGGAGGACGCAGGAACGTCTTGTTTAGGAGAGAGAGTAAAGTTTATAAAAGTAGTTATTCAGCTTTTTTCTCCTACATAGTTGTGCGAAATCTACGTTTGCGGGAGAACCAGTCAACGCATGAAGGAACCGATTACACCAGCGTGCACAACGGAAGACAGTTCACTAGCTTGCGTAGCAAAAAAGCGAATACCCAGATTAAGGAAAGTCATAAAAAGTCGATATGCTGTTATGTCGTACGTTAACGCTTTTTCGTGAAAAATCGTAAACGTTTTCCATTGCGACCAAAAATGTATGTTCAAAAGACCACTCTCACGCAATAGCAAATTTAATGCCTACTAGTTTCGTACCAAAGTGATGATGCTAGGTTACGTAGTTGTCAAGTCACTAAGCTTTTTCGATAGCCATATCGAAAGCGAAGACATGCATATTTGCATGGGGCGTATGTGTAAGTTAGGTACATATTTTGAGGTTTGGTAGAACTCAGCAAGAGAATAATTTTTCCTAGTAGAAGGAGGAAGCGAAAACGTCTTGGCAAATTTTTACGATTCTGAATGTGAAAACTTGCACGTAAAACAGAACAACTATGACTGTCGAAAACGCTTAGTTACTTGACAGCTACGTAACGCAGCACCATCGCATTGGTACGAAAATTATTGGCATTCAATTTCTTATTGCGTGAGAGTAGTCTTTTGAACGTACATTTTTGATCGCAATGGAAAAAATTTACGCTTTTTCATGAAAAAGCGTTAACGTAAAATATCGACTTTTCATGACTTTCCTTAATCTGGGTATTCGCTTTTTGCTACGCAAGCTAGTGAAGTGTCTTCCGTTGTGCAGAATTTGAACACGCCTGTGCAATCGGTTCCTTCATGCGCTGACTGGTTCACCCGCAAACGTAGAATTCGCACAACTATGTAGGAGAAAAAAAGCTGAATAACTACTTTTATAAACTTCACGCTCTCTTCTAAACAAGACGTTTCCGCGTCCTCCCTCCATAGGGAAGAATTATTTTCTTGCCGAGCTCTATCAAACCTCGAAAGAAGTACAATACTTCCTGAATAACCCTGTATATATATATATATATATATATATATATATATATATATATGTTGTTACTGTTGTAGCTGGATTTAGGAATGATCTGATTCTGTCGTTGTTTCATGATTGTTGCTGATTTTTACCGTTGTTGTTGTCGTCGTCGTCGTTGTTATCATTACCCTAGTTGAGTTATTCTATCTGTTAGTATCAGTGCTTAATCGCTAACAGTTAACCGCAAAGCCGAATCCTAACCTCACTTTAATGTGAGGTTGCGGCCAACGCGCTGCCGCTCATTACTTAGTTGCTTAGTGTACAAGTCGTTGTGGTTAAAACGGAGGGATCTTTGATGCTGGCCAACGGACAATCGGTGCCCCATATACTGTCGCTGGCCGCATAGCGAACAAATAGCGGCACAAAGGGACAGGATAGATGGCTACTCGGACTAATAGTTAATTATGATCATATTACCAATTGACCATATCCTAATAGTGCCACGCATTACTGTATCATATTGCGTACGTAGATTGTTGCAATGTCTTCGAAGTCGAGGTAGAGGTACCTCGACTAGAATGAACTCTAATTAGGAAACCGACCTGGAGGACAGGACTAAGAAAAGAAGAAGAAGACGAAGCAGGAGAAGAAGAAGAAAAAGAAGGATACTAAGAAGTGTACGAAGAAGTGAGGACCTAAAATAACTATTAGGGCCAAACATTTGCTAAACTTTTCCACGCTTTTTTTCTTTCCTTCGTCTCGTTTGTTTGTTAATGTTTTATTAACGTCTAGTTTTCTCTGTTTGATGTGCCTGCCCTGTTACCTGTCTGCCAGACGTTGGTGGTGACAACGTTCTTCCGCTAATCTACCTCGGTCACGACTCGGAGACCCTCGAACTTCAACTCGTGGGCGGCGTTCGTGTCGAGGCCACAATTACGACGTCGGCTCAGCAGCGAAGAGGTCACGCCAGCGTCGGCGGCAGCAACACGAAAAGCAATCGACAGCACCACGAGCTGGCAACGACGAATCATCTTCGTGCTGCGGCAAGAGGTGATCGGCGGTCAGCTCGACCTGTAGGTGTGGCGGCGACGACGACAAACTCCCTATCGTCTCCATCGCTCGCCGTCGACATTGACGACGATGATAGCGGTGGCGGTGAAGTCGACGACGCTGAACAGCCGCCTGCGAGGCCAGCGGCAGCCGCCCCACCAGCCCGGGCGGCCCGAAGCCCCATTGAAACGGCTGGTCGAACGATGATTCTCTCGGTGAGCGCCGACTCGACTCCGCAGAGAGTGAAGCGCTTCGACGACGGGTCGTGGCATCACGCCGTATTCACAAGAACGCCTAGCCAGGTCTGTATTGACTTTTGCGGCCAGACGTATCTGCATGTATCTATCTATCTATCTATATATCTACCTATCTATCTGTCTATCTGTCTGTCTGTCAGGATTGTTTAATCGCGTCTGTCTCGTTAGGCTCTTGTCTACCCTACTGCCCTATCCTAAAAGGATACTTTCTTGATTGGGGTACGGAGATATAATGGCTGAATGATATTATTATTTTTTTTCTCAAGTAAGCATGATATGATTGGGATATTATAGGGCATTGTCGTGCGTAAACGGGAGTGGAGCTTTGTAGAGCAGTGTTTTCTATTTTATTATATATATATACTTATGTGGTAGGCCCAATAAATCATTACATCGATGAATAATGTCTTAACACTATGCTTTTTCAATACGTATGCATAGAGGAGTTAGAGCCTGTTAACAACGACCAATGAAAGTGCTTTAACTGTACATATATTCGAAAACTCGAAAGCTTATACGTTATGCCGGGATTCGATTTACGCCTCCTGATACCAAAATTGCCGGCAATCCAGCCGTCGATAATTATACTATATATATATATATATATATATATATAGAATGAATTTAGAGATCAAAATATCCAAACACATTCTTGTCATAAAGTATGCGAGCCAATATCCAGGCAAAAATGTCGTTTACATATATATATATATATATATATATATATATATATGCGTGTCCGCTACCGCCTGGTGCTGCTGGCAATGCTTGGTAAAAGACAGCGCACTAATAATGCACATCGAAGTCCAATCGAGATCTGCTGTCCTCCTAAAGCCAGCTCCATACGACTCAAAAAAGTGCCTCAGCAGACACCAGCATGCCAGGCTTCTAAACTGACCTAAGATCCGGCAGGCAAAATCACATTTGTCGAAAATTCTATGTCGCTGTCATCACACCTGCCACAATACATATGCCAAATGAATTCTGCCTGCCTAAAGCTCTGTTCATTTGCCTTGTCTAATGCTCGGTGAGGTAGCTGTATATAATTTACAGCAGAAAGGCAATAATGCAAGTACTACGTTTATGTACTCGCTATACTACACAAGCTAAACATCAATCGTGCACATCATTACGACGAGCTTCGGACATTTAGCTTCTACAGCATGTACAAACCTACAGTTCAAATCAACAGTATCAAAGCGTGCAACCTAGTTCTTTTCGGTCGGAGCGATCAGGGCTGTGTCAATCGCGATATCTGGCTGTGTCCTTCGATTCTGCTACCTGATATACTATTGTACATATGTGGGCTGACAGCTTGACGCTTCCTCGTTTTAGCGCTTAGACTTCCTGTAGCCGTTTCAACCACATCCCACAGCAGCAGGGCGTATCATCGCAGCGATGCGCTGATTAATATCGAGCAATCCGTGTTGTGTGAACCATAACCAATTCTAGTGGTGCTCTATCTCTATTCCGTATCTCCGACTAGATTTTTTCTTTCTCTCTCTCTTCTGTTATATATATATATATATATATATATATATACCGATTTCGATCTGGGGTCTTTGGAACGTGCCCGGCCCGCCCACACCCTACAATGCTGATTAGATGAGCTAAGGACTAAACATGAATTATTGATGCCGGTGCCCGATAGACGACGAGGATACCGGCGACGTTTTATTTCTGGCCCATGGATATTGTTGCTATTGTTGTTGCTGTTTCCTGTTGTCGTTGATGTTGTTGCTGCTGCTGCCGTTTTTTCTGTTGTTGTTGTTGTTGTTGTTGTCGTCGTTGTTGTCTGTTATTGTTGCTGCTTATTGTCTGTTATTGGTGTTATTGTTGTCGTTCGTCGTCGTTGTTGTTGTTGTTGTTGTTGTTGTTGTTGTTGTTGTGGTTATCCTCGGGTATTCTGCGCATACTGCTCACCGTGAGCAATGGACGCAACGATCGTCGTTAAGGCTTCTATAGCTGATGGATAAATGATCGTCCTCAAAGTCGTACTACCAATAGTCAATACTTTGGCTTATAGCTAAACACCGGCGGCCATGATGAAACAACACCAGCGACAATAGCACAACAAACAGCATACCAAGTACCAGCACAATAGGCGCCCACAACCTTTGACCGACTGTCAACACGAGACAGCAATTGCAGGCTGCTGTTTAGAGAGGTCGCACATTGCAAGTTCAAACTTTCCATTAGAAAGTTTTGCCGTTGTCGCAGACGTCGTCTGTTATTGTAGCTGTTGCTTCGACCAACCAACAAGGCCCGGATGGCCAGATGGTTCAGACACGTCTCGCGTTTAAATGGGAGTTTGCGGGTTATGCGATGGAGTTTAGTCGGCAGACCACGCTAGGTTGCCATAAGAGTAACCGAAAAAAAAACGTGTCACAAATACAGAAGCTATAAACGACCAGTAGGCTCAGTTGTGAGCTTTTGCTAGCGCGCATTACGAAATAATTCAGCACACCGAACATTTATATATATATATATATATATATGATTCGGCACGTCAAAAAAATATATATATATGTATAGAGCTCACAGCCTTAAACAGCATTTGTGTGACATGCACTCTTGAAACTTAAAATTCTGTGATAAATCCTGTAACTAAGTATAATTCTTTAGATGCGGTAAACGTTCTATGATCCTATAAAAAAAAAATATGAGCATATTCATGGCGAAACAAGGGGCTGTACAGCAGGGACTATATATATTCAGGCGAGCACTGCCGAGTGTGCAAACGTATTGTAAATAACTAATAATCATCACTTTATATATAGATATATATATATATAATATATATATATATATATATATATATATATATATATATATATATATATATATATATATATATATCTATATATCTATATCAGTCTATATCATATATATATATATATATATATATATATGAACTAAAACAGCATAGCAGTCTACAACATCGTCTTGACGGTCGCCGCTTTGCCGCTTTACAGATCACGCTGAACGTCGATGGTAACGAGGCGACTGAACGCATACCGCCTGGAGATCTTCAGGAGCAGCTGCTCACGTCGACGGTGATCGTGGGCGCCTCGGCGACAAAACCTCAGCAACACCGCCGTCACCTCTATCAAACCTCGTCACCCTCCCACGCCGTCGCAATTAACGCAGCAGCGAGTTGTTGAAGCCGGACCGCCATATTTTAGTGGCTGCTTAAAAAACGTACGTCTCTCGAATTGCGCATACTTCATCACACCCTACCTATACTATGCATAGAGTATTATTATTATTATTATTATGGAGGTTTATTATTTATTACATGTTAAATGATGTTACAGTTGAGAGGTCTGAACGTATTATTGCAAAGTTTTTTTTTAATATCTAGTTCACTCCATGGCGCCATAAAATAAATGCCGCGTTTCCTCTGCAAACGGCCAAGGACAACGCTTGCCTCAAGAATTGACCCTCTCTTCGGTCGTTCGTGACCTCCTGAATTCGCTTACTTAAATCTTTGAGAAATGCTTCGGTTTCCTTGCTGATTGGTCCTAGTGTCTCCATGGCAATAGGCACAAAAATATATCTTGTTTCCAGTCCAGCATATTTAAACCGTTTTCTGGCGTCTGCGTGCTTTGCTACCCACCCCGGAGATACCCAACAGAGCTGTGGTGTCAATAGGAAGCCGCGGTTGTGCACGAAACCGTTGCATCCCAAGCTAGGGACTTTCCATGAGACCATAATGCAATGGTCACCCCATCAGGTCTTTCTTCGCCAGCGGACACTAAACCTCTCTGTTCAAGTGTGGATGGTATACCGGCTTTCCTAAGGGACCTTATGATCGCACCGTTTAGTTCAGCATGTCTGGACGATCTACCGGCGCTTTTCGGGCAACTCAGTGGGTTATTATTATTATTATTATTATTATTATTATTATTATTATTATTATTATTATTTTTTTAAGGTTTTCTTATTATTTATTTATCATTATTTAGTTAATACAATTGTGAGGTATGAACGTTTAAATCATGTTTGTCCTGCTCTGTTCGCTTTCTGTCAGTTCATGGCGCCTATAATGGAAGCCACGTTCCCTCTACACACGGCCAAAGACATCATCTGTCTCAAAAACATGACCTCGCGTCGATCGCCCGTAACGTCTTCGATTCGTTTTCCGATGTCTTGCAGGAGTTTTGCTGTACCTGTGCTGATGGGGCCGAGTGTCTCTAATGCAATGGGTGCAAAGTGGTAGTTTCTAGATAGTTCTAGATACTTCATCCGTTTTTCAGAATCCGCACGTTCTGCTACCCATCCCGTTTCGACTGCGCTGTGACGTAATATGATAACGCCGCCGTGCATGAAACCGTTACATCCCATACAAGGCATTTTCCGTGCGACCACAGCGGGATGGTGACCCCGTCAGGTCGCAACTCACTGCTGCCATTAAGACCTACTGGTTCGGGCGTAGATGGTATCCCTGCCCTTCTAAGAGCTCTTCTCACTATGGCGTTGAGTTCAGCGTGCCTTGTAAGTCTGCCGGGGCTTTTTAGACAGCTTAACGGGTGTAGACCGTCCGAGTCAACCGGTTGGCCGCATGAGAGGCACGTGAAGGGCTGGCAGACGGGGGCGCCTATCCTAAGAGCTGACACCATGCGGAAGGGGTTTGGATCCAGCATGGTGCCAAGCTGACGAGAGGGCAGCGCTTGAAGCCAGCCCCCGCTGAAGGGATGTAGAGCCGCTAGAAAGACGGCACGCTCTCTTGCTGATGTAAGGTTATTCATTATCTCTCGCGCGGACTTCTTAGTTTTGTACGCGTCAAGAAGTTTCTGACTCACGTGCTCTCTCAGAGGGCCAGGATCGAGTTGACTCCTGATTGTGGCGTCTGCCACCGCGGTTGCCTTTTTCAGTTCAATCTTTGCTTCCTCACCAAGAAGTGATTCTGCCAGGGAGCCAAATTGATTCAGGGATGCAGCATAGCACACTGCAGCAAGATCCGTAGCTCTTCTTATTCCAAGGCCTCCGTTGTCGATGGGGAGGCTAGCTCTCTCCCACGTGTTTCCTTCTAAGTTAATGTTAAGTACCTCGCTTAGAATGCTTCTGATGGTCTCGTCATAGGCTGCAAGACCCTCCACGTATTTCAGGGTCTGACATGTTCGTAGCATGTAGACGAATCTTGGTGAACCAAGACTGTGTCTCCATAGACACAGAGCCACCTGTGGGTGCATATTGGTCAGTCGTGGGCGAATTTTTACCAGGGTCTCTCGTTTAGCATCGAGAGCGCGTGGGATTCCTTCGGCCATTACGGGAGAACCTAGAACATCTAGGTTACCCTGAGTTACACAAGATATCCTAGGAAGTGCTTCCATGATTTCTTGTATAGCTTGCGCCTGATCTTGAAGGGTGCCTCCGACAGCTAAAACCTCGCATTTGGCTGCATTGAGAGTCAGTCCTCCTGGTTCCTCAAAATTCAGGATAGTTTGCAGATCTCTCGCCACGGCATTTGCGGGACCTCCCAAGACAGCGTCGTCTAGGTACCAGACATTGAAAGGGCTCTGTAGGCTTGATACCAGATCCGAAATGCCGAGGCAGAACAGAGCTGGTCCCAATGGGTCTCCCTGCTGAATGCCAGTTTGTGACTCTATGGTTATATCTGAGTTCCAAGCGAGGATTGAGAAATCTTTATAACTCTGCCATATCATCGGATAGAGTCGTGGGGCTTTTCTCTTTACTTCGTCGAAAATTCTGTCTCTTCTTATTGTGTTAAATGCGTTTCGGAAGTCTAGTTTAACTAGTACTTTTGTCGGTCCTTCTGCTTCCAGAAAAGCGCGTGTAGCGTGTACAGTAGCCTCCGCTCCTCCTCTAATGGCAACACCCATTTGATGGGGTGAAACCGCCGCAACAATTGCCCGTTTGTTCATGGCCATCGCAATCTTTGAAGCCGTTCTTCGTAGAGTTAGTCCGCATGCTATGGGCCTAATAGAATTATCTTTCTTTCGGAGGGCAGTTAAACTTGCACCGTAGAAAACGGGTTGGCAGAACGATGGCAAAGCCCCATTTAGCACTCTGGCCATAAAAATGCCCAGCTCGGTTAGTAAGCGCTCCGAAGCTGGAATCGTCTGGCTTAGCATGTCTCGAAGATGTCGAGGCCGTAGGCCGTCTAAACCGGCTCCACTTGCAAAGGGGAAAGATCGAATGGTATCAAAGACGAGAGATCCTTCAACTCTATCTAGGTCTAGTGTGGCGGGCTGTTGCAGAAGATCTAACTGTTCTTGACACCCGGGTGGACTAACTGGGTGTTTGCTCCGTAGTTCAGACTCGGTATGTTTATCGTGTGGTGCCAATGTGTCTAAGGACAGTAGCGATCGAGCAGCGGAACGAATATCGCCTTCTGCTAATTTCATCTCTGCCTGGCGCACGCTGTGTTGGTCGTTAGTGATATAAAACCTCTTGCCGATTGTGCTGGGTGTGATCGAATCAGGGAGAGTTTGAAGTGTTCGAGAACCTATTTGTGCTACATTACTTTTAATAATTTTTGTTAGTGTTTTTTCCTGAATTTTTTGGCGAGGCAGTATAAACATCAATGACGGAAGCATCATAAGATTATTCCAACTTTCAAGGTCGTGCTTTGTGTTAAAATTGCTTAATGCTGTCGTGTATGCTATAGCACAGATTTCTCTAGCCCCACGGGGTATGATTCTGGCTAGTCTTAAATTTCTGCGAGCATGTGATAGGACTTGTACTAGTAACTTTGCGTCAGGTTGCGTATCGGTGTTTGATGTGTTGGCTATATCATTGCTCGGGCCCGGATTGTGAATTGTACGGAGGTTTCGACAAGGAGCCAGAGGGTGTTTACGTGTTATGTGTATTTTTAGGCCCTTAGAAGATCGTACTGCTTGACCACAGTAGTTGCAAACATATGGTGTCTGGGAGAGGGGTAAGGCCATTTCCGAGTCGTTCTCGGTGGCGTCTCGAGTGTTCTGATATTGTTGGCTAGTCATTTAAAGTTGGTTTCGCGGGACTCTGATCAACCGTTCCGGGCAATGCTGATAGCTGTGGGTCATCAGTACCGTCCAGAACGGTCTTTAAAAAAGCAATCCCAGTCTCGGATTCGAGATATGCCAAGACAGTCTTGATAACTGGATTATGATCTAGCCAATTAGAGAGCATAGGTTTAATTTTCTTCCATATTTTTAGGATTGCAATGACAATATGTGAAAAGTCATTTGATGATCTGTTTTTTTCCGTGCCTGTGACTTTATTATTGTCTTTTCTGAGCTCTGTTTTTTTGTTGTATCAGACGGTGTTTTGGGAGCAATGGGTGGTGGGAGATTGCATAGTACAGTCTTACCATCTTTATGTAGAACTTGTGTGGGGGCTTGAACGGTGCTTGGTTTGGCGACATCTGCGTAAGACTTATCTCCCTTAGCGGGCTCAGAGCTGGCGTTCTGTGTCGCTCGGATAAGCGATGGAAAATCGTCTGAGACAGGAAGGCGTCCAGACACTTTTTCGCAGAGCTTTACTCGTTCCGCTTCTTTATATACCTTTCTAACCCCGCAACTGTTATCATTAGATGCGTGAGCACCTCCACAATTGGCACAACGAGCCTTATTTTGGCATTCCCACATTTCATGCCCGGGACTACCACATTTTCTGCAAGTAGGATCTCCCCGTCTTAGACAATCTGTGGCTCTATGTCCATATTTATGGCATCGTAAACATTGCATTAGAGACCCTGTGCACAATGTCACCTTAAATACCTCACCAACCATGCGTACTTCAGCGATTGGCGTTGCGTCAAAGCGTAGTCGCACTCTGCCCGAATTTTTCCATGCTTTTATTGTGTTCCCTTTGTTATCGCGTGCGGCAATGGCATATTTTTCTCTTTTGACTTCGTCGACGCCTTGATCTCGAAGGCAATTTAGGATGTCTTCCTCGGTGAATTGAGGGTTAACTCCATTGATTCTGCCCCAGAATGCTGATGTGTCTGGGCAGTGTTGTATTTTCACACCACAGATGCTATCGAGCTTTTTTGCTGTTACCGTTTGCGCCGGGTCTTTGAGGCAAATTGCCAATTTCCCGTGCGTCGTTATTCGCGCTTTAGCTCCCGGAAAAACCTTGCTGAGCTCTACAGTTATCTGAAAAACACTGAGCGGTCTTAGTGCTTCAGGGTTATCTGGCGAGTGGAAAATTAATTCCGGCAGAGCCGTCGAAGAGATTGTCTTTCTCTCTCTTTGTGTAGCTGCGGAGGCGATCTCTTTGGCTACTTTCTTAGCGGCAACTTTTGTCGCTTTCCTCTTGCCGAGTTGGGATGTGATTCCACACTCCTCTCTCATCGGCAGCGTGTAACATGCTGTCATCTGTTTCGGACGGTTGATCGTCATCCTCACTGGTCGCATCTGTCGGGTCGTTGTCAGTCGCCCTCTCCACCATCTCGGCTAGCCTGGCTTCTCGGCGCTGGCGTTCTCTTGCTGCCACCGTTTCGGTTGACGACGTCTTCGATCTGTGACACTTGACACCGCACCTGTGGCTGCTCTCCTCTCCTGATCGTCTGCCGGCTTTGCAGCACAACAGAGGTGATGACGAGCGAGATGATTGTGGTGAATAGTCACAGTAATCACTGTTGTTCAAACGGGTAACTGACAACCCTTGATGAGGCGTATATGGTGACCCCGGTCGAGAGTTGCTTGGCTGTGAACAGATGTTCGGTGGCAGTGTATGCACTAAACCTGGCTCATCTGTGGTGCAGGTGGTCTGGTCCACAACATTATCTTCAGTTGGTGCATCCGTTCAGCTTTCGAAGGCGTATCCACTACGACTTCGGTAGAGCCGGGTAAGACAACTCGAGCAAGTTTTTTTTCGTTTTTACACTGAGGATGATCACTGTATCCGAAAGAACCTTTTGTGCACTTCACACTAGTTGTAGCACAGTATTTTCACCGAAAAGAACCGTTTTATGCGAGAGCTCGATGCAAGCGTGTCCACTCACGGCTAGCGCTTGCAGTGCTTGCTAGTGCTTGCAGACGAAAAATATTATTATTATTATTATTATTATTATTATTATTATTATTATGGTATAGTTTAGCTGCGTAAAGAAAAATCGTGTTTGTTTTTGATAACGTTTTGTCTCCTCCGTTTGTGTTGTTCTCTACCTGCTACGAATAAACAATTTTGAAGCTAAAATTAATAGTTGTGTAGCAAGGCGATAACCTGAGTCCGCTCCTCAATCCTAGCGGTAGAGCGATCTTCCGCGCAAGAACCATAGAAGCCATCCACAAGTGAGCACCATTATGTGGGCCCAGGATTTAGTGCTGTCTCTTCCGAAGACGATTTCAATTGCAGCAGTCCATCGCAATCCTGCGGAATCGTTCACAACCTCATTGGTAGAAATAGCCTAAACAATAACAAAGCAATAAAATTCCGGCGAGAAGAGACATAGTGTAGGCACCGATTGGGTATTTGATTCTTTATTATTTTCTCCACTCTGGGCTATAATGCTTTTCGTCAAGAACTCGCTTTACTAGACATCTAAATAAGAACACAACCGTAGAAGTTTCCTAGTCATCTACAGTGTCTGTACGCAATAAACGGCTTACAAAAAGTGGCAGAGCCTCAAATACCGAATGCATAAGTGAAGAAACTTGACAAATTTGTGGCCAACTTTCTCAAGAGAGTACTGAATGAGGTCTAACGCCACTACTAAAATGGACTGGTATAGTCCGCTATTTATGTGGGTCTAAAGGGGATTCAACGCGTTCCTTTGGGGAACCTTGCAAAGATTAGTTCTTTATTAACAAATCTGAGATACATGGCCTCTATATGAAGATATGTCTAGGTGAAAAATCTCATAAGGTATTTTCGAACTATCACCGTTTATAATGCAAGCCATGTGAACACCTCTTACAATATTGCAATTACCTTTGCGCTACTCGAAATCAGAAAGTTGGCCAGATGAGCTTAGATTTAACTGCTCAAATCTAACACTACATCAGCCAACCGTCGGTCATCAAGAAAATTATACATAACATTTAACATAAATGTTTGCTCTATATAGTGGCGTAGTGGCATTCAATAAAATAGCAAACTTTGCATTTGATAGCGCCCGTCCCACCCACGGTGCCTGGCTACGCTCCTCAGTGAAACACGCTGTACAATTAGCGACTGGCTTGACCAAAGTAGCATAAATGGCTCTACTCCAAAATATATTTCGAGAAAAAAAAACATCTAGATGTCTTAGTTAACTTTCCGGACCGCATCCGCAGAGACTGTAAACAAAAAGCGGCGTTTGGCAAAAATCGGCAAGCGGCAGCGCAGTGTTTTCGTTATGTGTGTGAGGAAATCACTCTCAAACTGTGTAAGCATTCCTGCCGAGAAACTTCACCTCGCTCATCGCGGTGTAGAGGTTGGCTACAGACCACCTGTCATATCGACGAATTTCTAATATCCTGCGTCTCATATGGGCGGACGGATTCACTAGTCGAACCCAATTTCCAGTCAGTCCTTTGGCAACGTAGTATCAGACGCGACAATGGTGTAATGCGCACTGGTGCTCCAATACTACCCAGCGCACATAGGTGAATCATATATAGGCGATGTCCATAGATGATACTCACTCAATATGTATATATATATATATATATATATATATATATGTATATATATATATATATATATATATATAATATATATTTATATATATATACGCATGGCGGCTGATGTTTATTGCATACGCTCGTGTTCTTCAACAGGTGGAGCTGACATCGTCCGGCCTTCATCTGAACCTCATCCGGCTGGCGCAGAGCGAGTTTAGTCTCGTAACGACCAATGGTGAGATGGACTTTCGTTGTCCCGCCGACGGTCCGAAGTCATCGCCGGCACCTCACGGTGATCATGGCGCGGCCAGACGTCGGCGACCTCCTGACGATGAGGATCAGGCTGCCCGGGACGATGAGGGCGAGCTAACGACGAAGCCAACGGTTCGTCAACGCGTGGACAACGCGGTGGCTGACAGCAACGGTGCGGCCCCCCAAGCGGCCGGCGGAGCCAAGAACAGCCGTGGCCACCGAGAGCAGACGGTCTCATTCCCCACTCCGGAGTCGTTCATTGTACGTTGGCTAAACGTTGTGTTAATTAATATACATGGCGCGATCTAGTTGGCTAGTACTCTCCCTCACTGCTACCGATACTGCTAGCAACACTAGCAGTGAGAGCTAATAACGCGCGAGGCGAGGTGGCAGGTCGCCTTGTTATTACTATTACTGTAAATGTATGTACAGGCAAACTGTTTTCTTCTGACACCACCGCAGGCAACTCGTCTGCAAGTGTGGACCGGTAGTGTGGGGCTCCAACCCACTAAACTCCACTAGTCATCTTCCAATCCCTCCCGGCGATCGGGGCGATCGGGAACTGCATAAGCATAACTTCAAACGATCAGAGGAGGAGAGTAGTTTTGAAGAATTTAGCTATCCCCGGGTGCCCCATGGGATGATGTCATGTAATAGCGATTTTTCTTCTCCTTGGCGTTCTCCATAGTGCGAGCAATGGTGGTCCAGTCGTCGCGTGACTTAATCAGATATTGACTTAATCAAAGCATTCTGTCTGCTGAGAAACGCGTAGTAGTAGCAGTAGTAGTAGGCATTTCGAGTTTGAGATTTTTTGTAGCCTTATACGCCTTACATAAACACATATTACACATGTACGCCATGAGCATCCTACGTAGTACTGGTGACTACAGGCAATAACAAACGATACGAAAAAAGCGAGGGGGGATACTGAAAATACAAGTCCACACAAAAAAAAGGGACGGGAAGCAGCCAAGATCGATAGAGCAACTGAATCACTGTACGATGAAACAACAGATCGCTATAGTTAGTGAGCTTACTAGTTAAATGGCGTCATCGCTTGCGGGTTTTCTCGTTCATCAGCCGATTATACTGGATACGTCATCCTTTGACGAGTCCAGCAACAAAACACA
Source organism: Dermanyssus gallinae (assembly GCA_003439945.1). Classification (NCBI taxonomy): domain Eukaryota; kingdom Metazoa; phylum Arthropoda; class Arachnida; order Mesostigmata; family Dermanyssidae; genus Dermanyssus; species Dermanyssus gallinae. The sequence continues at coordinate 471,412 of QVRM01001757.1, read as the reverse complement.
CGTGGTCGGCCTTTTAACTACCTTGCTGTCATATGCCTGTCTATTCGGTGAGAAATTAACGCAGATATATATAGACGCGTTTGTGTCAACCAGGTAATCGAGGCTAATAGGGCTTATTTGAAAACTTCGCCAAGCGTCTTCGATTGATCTATCGTCGATTGAGTCTATCAATCGAAGACGCTTGGCGAAGTTTCCAAATAAGCCTTATTAGCCTCGATTACCTGGTTGACACAAACTCAGCATTCAAAAGATAAATGTTAATGGCAGTCAGAGGTGGCCGCCGCCACCACGACCACCAGCGCGAAGTGCGAAAGAAACGCGCCAAGCAATATTTTGCAATATCTTCAGCGTTTCGTACGCGTTAGTCAGTAGTGCAAAACGGGCAAAATAAGAAAATATCTCGTAGTGATGGTCGTAGCAGTACCACTCAAAAGAAGAAGTAGTAAGAAAAGCTAGAACTTTGGTTGAGTTGTAGTTATCGTGGTGACAATGAAAATAGTAAGTAATAGTGCTTGTGTTGGCAGCACAAAAACATTAACAACTTCAACAGCAATAACGTCAAAGCAGCTACAACTAGAAGATGACAACAGCAGCAACAACAACAATAGCAGCCACGACAACAACAGCAACAACAACAACAACAATAGCAGCGACGACAACAACAGCAACAACAACAATAGCAGCCACAACAACAATAACAATAGCAGCCACAACAACAATAACAATAGCAGCCACAACAACAACAACAATAGCAGCCACAACAACAACAACAACAATAGCAACAACAACAATAGCAGCCATAACAACAACTAAGCACCCGAGTCGTACAATCTACTTAGCTAATTCTACCTACCGCGAGGCGAGAGCAAAGCGTGTACCATCTGGTCAAACCGGTTTCGAGCATTCTTCTACGCTTCTATAATACGTGTCCGGCAATCTTCTGTTTCGTTTTCGTTGTTTTCTTTTTCTGTTTCTTCTTCGTCGTCTTCTTCTTCTTTTACGTTCGCCGTTCGAGTCGATTTGCATGATTTCGCCCGCCGAAGCTGCCCCCCCCGCATCCCAAACAGGCGTCCGATAGAAGACGAAATCGGGCCAGAGCGATCTAAGACCAGAATAGTAGTAGCAAAGCATAGCATAGAATTTCATAGCATGACCATTATGCTGCGCGCAAAGAACTAGAGAAGAGCGTGCTGTAATGCGGCGAGCATCGACCGTAACGGAGACCGCTGCTGTTGCTGTTGCTGCTGATATCGTTTCGGCACGTGGGCGTCGAGGTGCAGTCTGCTCAGCGAACTCATTCACCGGCGCACGGCGTTATGCGAGCGATTCGTGGCGTTTACTGTGCTGTTTCTGCAGCAGCTGCTGCCGCCGTGGCCGAGTGCCGAAAGCCCCAAGAGCGAGAAGAATACATGGGCATCGGCTGATGACCGCCAGAAGTAAATCGACGACCAACAAAGACGAACTCGAGGCTCTATGGCTTGATGATCATGATGCATGGCAGTGTATGAAGGTCCGGATCAAGTTCGATCTTCTTGCAACCCACGATCATGCAACTCAGCGTGCTCATAACTTTAGGATCCATGAACGCTTTTCTTCGTATATTCACATGCGCGTGTTGCACTTGTGCGTCATTGGCCCGTTGATTGCTTATGGGGCAGTGCCGTCTCGTCCCTCGTTGAACCGAACGCAGTGAGAAACAATGAAGCCACCAGAATATAACCGCACGGCTTGACCGCACCTTCTGAATTAGCCGCTGATAATACGACAAGTCTTAGTGGTGACACCCTTCCTCCCTATAGAAACAATATTTCTCGTAGCAGCAGGACTTGTCTCCTACATGTATTGCAGCCTGAAGCGTTCCCTAGGTTCGAGGACCTTCTCAGAGTCGTTGATAATAAGCAACGCAAAATCTTATTTACAAGTTGGGACTAGGGAAGTGATCTGGCAGTTCAAAATTAGGTTTGCCGTGATGTGGATTCTCAGATCACGCATTAACGGATGTCTGTAAAATTGTTTTATGTAATGTGAAGTCAAATATATGAGTTCTATCATTAACACATTATATGTAAGTACGCAGTGAGCAGCTTACTCGTTTCTGCATACCAGCATGCAATGTAATCAATTGCAAATTGCCTCACGATATAAGAGTCTGGGGAACGGGAATATATACAGGCTCCATAGCTTTAAACCTTTGACACATTAACAGGACAAGAAGAGGTTTATTCAGAGTTGCTTAATCTTAGAGCAGCATCGTTGCGTAAGGGCTAATGACTATACCGGAACGTCTAATTGAGTTATTACTTAGTATTCCTAGTCCGGTAAAAGGCCGTCTTTCTGGAGAAAACATTAGGCTCCCCTCGGCGCGACTGTGGCCGTTTACCCTCGGGGATTTTTGGGTGAGGATTCTAATGTTCTCTTTGTTGCACATTGCATAATTAGCAGCCCAGCAGACCAGTGTGCGATTCAGATGCCACCCTAGCATCCCAGGCTACGTATTACTTTGGCATAACTTTGAAAGCTTGGTTGTTGTCTGATCCTAGAAGACGTCTATTTGCGATTACTACGTCTTTACTTTCTAAAGCAAAGGGAATTCTATTACAAACGAAGAAAACACGCGTACACTACTCAAGGAAGGAAAAGATAGACAGGCAAAAAAATACATTTTAATTAAGTAAAAACCGTGGGCTTAAGAGCCAGAGCTCTAGTTCAAGTCCTAGTCAACCTGAGATGTGTTTAATACGTTGACGCGGGGTGTAACTAATACGAATGGAAGAACTAACAAATAGAACAAAAATAACTACAGTAGTCTAACGATAGGCTTATCACGCCGCAACAGAGTCCAGCGATAACACAGCCTGTTTGTTAGAGCTGGTTGTTAGGGCTGTCAGAGGAACAGTCGGTGTCACGATACGTCACGATACCTAACGTGAGCAGCAACTAAACGAAAAACACCGCGCGTTCGAAATCTGCATGTTAAAGCTTGCCCTAATAAGTCCTAATAAACATATGGGCTTGTAAACCCAACCTCCGCCCGACCCACATCTTTAGGTTACTTGGTCTAGGTAAGGCGCATACCGTCGCACAGAGAGTGGCATAGTATGCGTTTGTCCAGACGCCCCTCGCTGCTGCCCCCAGCATCCCCATTGTGTCGCCACGACATCGATCCGGCCTCTAAAGTGGATACGGGTAATCTTAACGCTGAACTCGTGTTTCAGCCGCTTCAGTCGGAACTCGTTAAGGCTGCTGCCTACGTTTCGAACAAATGGTGTCGTCAAAGAAGTTAGCGTAGTTGTCGTCGTCTTGATGACTATGGCCTACGACAGTAGAGCTGAGTCGGCATGCCACACTTCACCTAGTGCATATGTTGATTGTTAGTACTCAAAGCAGTATAAACAGCTCTTATTAAGCTAGCCATTGCCAATGCTTGCAGATAATGCCCAGCTGGACTCCGTCGGCCACCGGGAAGAACTCAGATCGGGGCGCAAAGCGCAGGTCCCCGAACGGAGACATTTCCGAGATCTCGTTTCAGTTCCGCACGACCGAAGATTCCGGTGTTCTCGTCTACTCAACGCCTGCCACGATGTCCCACAATGAGAGGGCATTCTTCTTCGTTGTCGAACTCCGACAGGTACGATTGTCTTCTAGTTTGACTATATTTAACTTGTTAAATATTGCTTAAATGTGTTTTTGCATGCAAATATATATATATATATATATATATATATATAGGGTTACAAAAAAGTTTTTTTGGTTTTGTCCGTAGAGAATCATTAAAAAACCGAAAAAACTTTTTTGTAGACCCAATATATATATATATATATATATATATAGGGTGATCCAGTGATATGTGAAGAGTGAGATATGGAATTGTAGAGCTCGTTAAAACAAATATTTTTTTTCCAATGGAACATGGTCTATGAGAAGCCTTGTTTCGGAGTGAGAGTGAAAGTACTATAATTTGTGACACCGGTGTTTTTGCCCGGCATAGAAGCACAGAATGTGCAATTGCGAGACAACCAACAATCCTCCTATGCAAAAACTCAGCACACCTGTCGTGTTCGTGAGAAAATTCGTAAGAGACGCCGGCCAGAAAATGCGACAACGGTCGCTTAGAACAGAATTCGCAAAAATGTAGTTATTTTATTTGATTTTACACCAAATACCTCAAAAATTACAAAAGAATACACTACGACCACTGACAGCGCTCAAAACTAACACAATGAGGCAAACGCACGCATTTTATGAGGATCATTGTGATACCAAACGTATGCCAATGTCGGTTGCGGAGTATTTAACGATCTTTCGGAGGGCATATCGAGATTGAGTGCATGCATAAATGACTGAATGTGGCGACGTTCACTATCGCCGACGTGTCGCGCGACAGCCGCAACTAAATAGCACTTGCGTAAATCGACGCAACACTTTTGAACCTCACAACTGTACGCTGAAAACCCAATAATAATAATAATCCATGTGAATGCGACGTGTATCTGTGTTCAGCCGCGCGCGCTCAGTCGTGAACGATAGCCCTTTCATCTAGCCGAGCATTAACCGAACTGAATTCAAAAGCGTAAGAATGAATGTAAGTGAATGGAACTGTCATCACTGCCGCTGTGCGCATCTCTGTGTCTAGGGTCACTTGGAGGTCCGGATCGGTGTCGGTGGGTCCCGGCGGAGAGCCACGCTACCCTTGGCGGGAGGCGATCGAGCCAGTGACGGCCAATGGCACAAGTTCTCCCTCTCGATGGATCGAAGCGGGTACGCACTCTACACTAATCTACGCTACATAACAGCTGATATACATACAATGGCACACACACACAATGGCACAATCAGCAATAAAGTATCGACAACAGGTTTCTCTAGAATCTATACTAGGAACGGCTTACGACACGGTTTATTGCTGATATTACCACTACTACCTCTTGTGTCAATCACTTCCGCACTTCATTGTCTAATTTGTGTCACCCATGTTTTAGAACTTCTCCCGCTTATATATATATATATATATATATATATATTCACGAACTTGGCCCTCCTGCGTTTGAAATCTTAGCTCCTGGAGTTCGAACCAGATAGCTAATCCGCAAGGTCAGCACTTTGTTAAACCTGTCGACCGGTAATAGCATTGTGTTTCTCAGTTAAACAGAACCTAGATCTTCACATCCAATAGTGGAAACGCCGCCTCCATTGGGGGGTCACACTTCTGAAGTGGTGTTCGCCTGGCCTAGAGGAAACAGAAACAATGATAGGCGCCTTACACTGCCCACCGGCATATTGTAAAATAATTGTCAACACCGTATATACACGTATATATATATATATATATATTGTACTTGTGCATACACTTCTCAGCATGGAGCTTTTGTACTATAGAGCTAGCTAGGACATGGACGGCCACCCTGGCCTTCAGACCAAAAACTGCACTGAATAGCTTTGTCCTGAAGGGTCTGAAAATCAGAATGAACTATTAATAAGTTCTGTGGAACACCCACCACACAGCAATAACGGAGTTGAGGCTCTACTAAGGTCTTAGATACCATAACTCAAATCGTTACCCGAAGGTCTAAGATGAGCCGTAGTGCCTTTCAAAGCCAGATCACCGCTGTTGAATACGTTTAGGAAGAGATCTGCGTAAAATGAGAAAAAATGTGTTTGTACGAAAATTGGTGCGCAAAAAGTCATCTTTCACCATGACAACGCTCCGGCTCACAACTCCATAGCCGCAGTAGCAACATTTTACAATATAAGATTTCAGTAGCTACCCTATCCGCCGATTTCCCTGATCTGACCCTATTTTAAAGGGCGTCAAGTTACTGCTTGCGGAAAATTAATTCTTATCCGATGAAGAGGTCAGCACAGCTGTGGATGCAAATTACTACGTTTTCGAAGAGATCAAAGAGTTGAGCATCGCTGAATTAAGTGTACATATATCCCAGGAGACTACGACGAGATATAAAATATCTATTTACCATCTCGAACCCTGTTTTTCTTTCTGAGAGAGCTATTTTTTACGCAGTTAACTCGATTAATTCTAAACATATATATATATATATATATATATATATATATATATTGCATTGAGTTAACTGCGTAAAAAATAGCAAATTTGAGTATGGGGGAAAACTATCGACAACTCTAGGGAAACTATTGAGATAAGTTTCGTCCTATCGTTGAGGTAACCAATAGACGGCTAGTCTTTGAGAACGCTTCTTTTTTTAGCGCGGCTTGGCGATTGGCGACAATCGGCTACACTAAACCCTCAGCATCAGCACATCATATCGAAGTGCGTGAAAATGCTAAGCCATTTTCGTAGGTGGATGTTTTTTTCTATTGTTTTTTTGTTCATTATTAAATGCTTGTTAAATGCTTTAATTTTACGTAGTGTATCTTTGTGACTGTGGGTGTGAATCTCTATCTATCTGTTTACCCATCTGCGTATTAGATACGTGATTTTTCGAGCTGATCACGACGTTGTCGCCCAGAACGGATCCTCAAACGCAGCTCTTCGCAATGGAGCTACTGGGACATCATCGATGCGCGAGTTCCGCGTTCATAGCTCACCAGGCAGCCTCTACGAAACCGCCGGACCTCTATTCGTTGGCGGAATTAGTAACTTGGGCAAAAACAACTATCCTATTGGTGAGTATCTCGTACACCGCAAACGTAGGATGTTAATGTTACGTGTTATCGTTGTTATATTGTTATAATGCAATTTTTGTCAGTTCAGTCATGTCGCCGTTCATCACAGGTCTGTCTGTCTCTCGAGATAACGACACAACGAATCTGATATAGTTCAAATTTGCAGTAAATCTCACTGGTGGCCAACGCCTGTTTTAAGGCCTGAAAAAGAGGATAAGCCTTATGATACAGATTCACAGTTGATATGATACGCAGCTGAGCTAGCCAAACAATCATTGGCGATCCACGGCTGACAAGGCTGGACTACGAGCTTGCTTAGATCCGATGAGTGGCAAGTGGCTTCAGGCCCTCCCCTCGCGGCAACTAGGTACGATGCTGGACATAACAGTAACACACTCCGCATAGTGTCTGGTCTGCGGCTGGGGAGACGGTCTGTGCCGCTCATCTTTGCAACCGGTGTCGGTTTGCCGTAACAACAACAGGAGAACACGCTCTATCGTGCCGATACAGCGCCGGCCGCCACCCACGACACAACACAATGAACAACGTCGTCTGCCGTGAAAGAGCCACTAGTTCTTAGCGACAATCGTGGGTTACTACTTGTCTTGCGGAGAACCGCAAGTTAGTAAAAATAGAAAACTCAGTCTACAGTTTATCGTCCAGCCAATCGCCATGGAAACTTACAAACCTATGAGCCAAGAAAAGTAAAAAAATTTCAAAAAGCTTGGAAAAAGACTAAACGCAGTCACAAAGGATCCTCGTTCTACTGCGGCGCTTATCGATCATGCTTCAGCGGGGAAACTCGGCGTCAGGAGAAGGGTCCCTTCCCTTCGCCGAAGGATTCCCTGAAATCCCCTAGGAATACTGATGTTCTTAAAACTATTTTGATTAAATAAAACTCACTTTCATTATAAAAATCATTGGCGATTGTACGGGCACCCGTCTTTTACACAAGTCAAGTTTAATTACATTAACGTTCGCTTCAATGTTGGTCTTCAGTCCGACAGCAATAACGGCTGTCAAGTGCATCGAATGTCAATTCTTGTTCGCGTCCTCCAATTGCGTGAATTTCTTAGGAACGTCTGAGCGACAAAAAGGCCCGCAATCTAAAACATTTGTGTATGATGCAGTGGTTTTTCTCCGCTTCACTGCTGTGTACGATTTGGTCGTAGACGACTACTATATTTTCTATATTTCAATACGGCTATTATACGATTACTATAAAGTACAGTAATAATATCAGACTGTGACAATGGCGACAAAGAGCACGTGTAGCCCGCACGATCGGCTAGATTTATCACTTATTATTATTATTATTATTATTATTATTATTATTATTATTATTATTATTATTATTATTATTATCATCATCATTATTATTATTATTATTATTATCATCATCATTATTATTTCACGGAAGCGATATTAGTTATATAATATGCCACAGAGGTAGTATTGATTACACTGTAGTTTGAATGAGAGGACGTCGTTACTTGTTCGCCACCATTACCAGCAGCATTAAAAACTAGAACAACAGCAACGCCCACAGTATCCGCGATAAGCAAGTAATGTCGCGACACACTACTCACCCATTATTTCCTAGAGGAACGTCACTGCTATATACGAGTATACAGTGTCGCTTCTACGCGCGAGGTGTAGGCGCAGAAAAAAAAAGCCAAGGTTGGTTTTCTGGTTCTTGCGCAGATGTCCGTGGACACCTGTTCACACTGAAAAAGGCAGGTCGTGTTCTTACCTAGAGAGCAAGAGGCAGACAGCGAAAAAAGATAGCGAGAGAGAGAGAGAGAAAGAGAGGGGGGCCAAGGAAGACAAGATAAAGAAAAAAATAACTTTAGACATGGGTACGTTACGCACACTTTAGACCTGAGACCTTTAGACGTTCCCGACGTCTAATCCTCTCATGGTGGCTCTGACGACTTCTTTCTACTAGGGCTACCTATCCTTCGCCTACTTCTACGACTACTACGGCGACATCCACTGCAGCCTCTTCATACGCTTCCAGACACTGGGCAACGTCCGAACCAAAACGCAATTTCAGGAGAAAATGTCTCTCTTCTTGTTTCGTTGCTGTCTTTTTCTCCGTATTCTTCTTCTTCTTCTTCATTTTCTTATGTCCCATTGCCGTTGTTGTCGTTGTCGTCGTCGTCGTCGATGTTCCGATCTTCTCCTTTCGTGCCCTTGTCGTCAGCTGTTGACTGCAGTTGTGGGGGAGCATTTCATCCCACGCCCACGCGTGATGCGCGCCGGCGTCAGCGGGACGTCAGCAGCGTCGGCTTGACGTAAACAATCACGCCTTACTCTCTCTCTCTCTATCTTTCTCTCTTCTTCACGAGACAGCTTCTGCGTCTATCTCGGCGCTACAGAACCGGCGGCGGCGGCGCTGCGAGCGTCAACAACATCCTCTACCAGCCCTCATCCGACCGACCAGCCGAGCAGGGCGCTGCGAGGGGTGACGCGGGGGGGGGGTAGCTTGTGGCCCTGGCCCTTTTCGCTCGCGTAGAGTGCTGTTGACTCGTTGAGTGACTTTAGAATAGCATTGACCATCACCTACACACATATATATATATATATATATGACCCGCTGCGATGTATATATATATATATATATATATCTTGGGCCTCAAGACAGCGGTGTTCTTTGACCGATTGCGGTCACTACGAGAGGTGAGCAGTCGTTATACGAGCCATATTAGCAGTAGCAGCATTTGACAGTGCGATAGGATAGACAATTAAAAGTGTCACAATGACGTAGTAGTAATAATAATAATAATAAAAGTAATTATAATAATAAATAGAAATACCAGTTTTACTATTAAATATGGCATCCATAGTCAAGGAATAATAAATTGTCCTGCCTATTTATAAGGCTAACGCTACTACCACTTCTTCTACTTCAACAGCTATTATTGCTGGATTCCACAAGGAATCGCTCCCAAATAGTGAGTGACAATGTGCCATGGCCGCAGTAATGCAACAGATGAAGCCGTGATTGATGCTGATACGAGTGTAGGGGAGAGAGAGAGAAAAGCGAAAGGAACGCTTGAAAATGGGGAAAACGAAGGACCATTGCAAGAAATGATTTTCTCGGTTTCCTTCAATTGTCCTCTGCTGTCATACGGTCCCCCGTCCCCAGATGGATTCCATGTGATGTCCAGGTGGCCATCAACGTCTCCAAAGCAGAAATCAGGCGCAGCCAAGTGTTTTCCGGTCGTCGCTTTGTAAAGCAGGAACCATGCATGAGCATTATTGAGGCGTAGGTACTCCGTATGCGCTTTAACTAGCACTTCCTGCTGCGTCCTAAAAAATACTATTGCCCGCACTATATGCTGGTATCTCAATTCTGCAGGAAAATATTCTGCACGAACTCACCAAAGAATCTGCTTGATATATATATATATATATATATATATATATATATATATATATATATATAAGTGTGACCAGATCGAGCTCGGCAGGTATATATGGAAAAGAAAAACGGGAAAAGGGCGAGGCAGGCTATGTATACGATAATTCAAGAGGGAGTGAGTCATTGGCAAATGACAGGAAAGTTGCATGCAAGGATACGATAAGCCAAGTATAGGAAGGTGGAAGTACAGAATGTCGAGCTTGTGGGTTAGAGAATGACTCAGTTGAACATATTGTAAACGAATGGACAGCATTGGGGGAAGCAGAGATGTAGATCTGTCGGAGGCCCTAGCTTTAGGACCAAATGTTAGAAAAGATCAGCGCAAAGTTTTTTCTAATTAAGTGAAATTACAAAGAAGAAGTGTCTCAATGGAAGGCAAATATTCAGTAGGTATTAGAGGATACACTGGTGATATGTGTACGTAGGTACGTAGGTAAGCCCCCTGATAAAACTCCCCCAGGTGACATGCATATTTAGGTATACATGTCAAGCGAATAATAAATAAAAGTACACACACACTTTAAAGCGATTAATCCTCAGTTTTGCAGAACTGGTTTAAAGCTGTCATAAACGAATGGAATTAGCAATGGAAAGAGATAGTTGGGTTAGTTACCTGTGTACTTTACTGAATATATATTCATGCATGTTTGTCTTTGTCTGAATCTGTTAGGTCTGTGGACGGATCCCGGATTGCATCGCGGCTTTGTCGGTTGCCTTCGAGACCTATCGGTGGGCGGCGTTAAACTCGATTTGAAGGCAAACCTGGCCGCGACCGGCGTCCAGAGCGGATGCAGCCGCGGTGGAGCGCCGAAGTGTCCGGCAAGTCCGTGCTTCCACGGCGCGGTATGCAACGAGGGCTGGAACCGCGCTATTTGCGACTGTTCGCGCACCCACTTTACCGGGCCGACCTGCGAAACACGTAAGTCGAACAAAGCTCAACATACAGGCCGTAGCGTGTACGAGTGTAGACTGGCATTTAGTCTTAGTTTCTCGCGGTATCAGCGCGGTTCTGTCACCTTCTATAATCTACGTACAGTGCAGTCGAGTGCGGTTGACACCTAACTACGTCGCTTCAGTTTTGCTGGACGGCTACATTTATTTATTTGTCTAACTTTAGTTAAGACTGTGACGACAGGGGAGCAGGTACGGTAAAAAAATAACCCTTCTTAGTCCATTGCAGTTCTAAAAGAGTGGGCATTCCTTTCTGCAGTATGGAAAGTAGGTGTTGCTATAGGCAGATGCAACGTTGTCTCAACGTATTCTAAAATCACCGTTTTTTAAGTTTAAGCATTGGTACGAAATGCTCCTATGCTACCGATGGCATTGCCGCTATCTTTCATTTAAAATAGCAGCTATAGCAGCTTGAAGTTTACTTAAAAATAAAAAAAGGATACGGCTGAAACAATAGTAAGAAACAAACGGTTATTGGCAAACGCTTAAATTTTTAATTTAAGCGTTATATAATAAGCGAGTACAATTTGAATTGAGCAAATTCAAATAGTACTCACTTATTTGGCAATTAGTTATGTTTTACTTTCGGAAGTACGTACGTACGTGAAAACGATATATCTTTATTCATGTTAAATGTAGCACACACATTTTTATGTGATAATAATTTGGTGATTTTATGTTATGCTAAGTTAAACTAAATTTAACTTAAATGATGACTGATCTGAAGGATGCGACAATCATAGTGTCCATTGACAATAGACTAAGAATTCGAGCGAAGAAATGTTAGCCGTAGCCTCGCCAGTCAGGTGCATACGGATGTTTATTAGCTATTCGTGTGAACACTGTTTAGAAGTTTTCAGAGGACTTTTTGCATGCACTTAGCGAGCGTAAGGTTAAGCTCCATCTATCTATGTAATAGTCCAGTGGCGAAGAGGTATAGAGAAACTACTGTTGTGAGGCTGCCGGGCGGGGAACCAGTGCAGCGTTAGAGGGTAGCGTCGAGAGAGAGAGATAGATGGAGACGCCAAACGACACAGGGCGCACTGCAAAGGCCTCTGCGGCCTCAATAGAAATCGATTGTCCTCGAACGTACGTATATAACGCCCTAAATGTACCATAAACGTCTTTAATGTGCCTTATGCGGTCACTCTGCACACAGCGGCGGCGACTCTGCGTTTCACGGGATCGGAGCATGTGACGGCTACCCTGTCAGAACACCAGGCCAGCTTCGGCGAGGAGATCGTATTCCGATTTCGCACCGAGGTGTCGTCGTGCGTCATATTCGTGTCGCAGCCTGGCGGTCTCGTGCAGGGCTCGCTGCAGGACGGCAAATTTCGCCTAGTCTACCGGCTTTCGGCGACCTCGGCCAGCCAGAGGAACGGCTCTCAGGTGCGCAGTAGCTAGCATAATAAGGGTGTCTGTGGTCAGTTGACAGGTGGTAGGGCAAAGATGCCTCCCTACAGCTCCGGTGCATAATAATAATAATAGTAATAGTAATAATAATAATAATAATAATAATAATAATAATAATAATAATAATAATAATAATAATAATAATAATAATAATAATAATAATAATAATAATAATAATAATAAAATGAATATTAATAATATTATCATTATTACTATTATTCAGCAGCTAACGTAAAGAAAATCGGTTTTGACCAAAACAAAGCGTGCAGCGGCGTGCTCCGCTGCGAGACATTTTTTGGCGTTAACGCATGAGGCGCATGAGACGAGCTGCCATAGTAGAAAGAGGTGCGCCATCATCGCATTGTTGAGGTCTGTACGACTCTCTAACATTTACACCGGTGATTGCATTCAATAGGTCGTGACGGTGACAGGCTACGGACTGGACGACAGTGCCTGGCATTACGTCCGCATTCTCCGGACAGCGTCGAACGTTGCGGTGATGGTGGATCAGGAGTCGACGTTCGCTGGTACGATAGCATATACCATAATCATTCATCAACAATCACGGCCAATTTTGCGAACGACCATACTTTTCATATAACCGTCATAAGCATAGTTCGATCTTATTTCGCAATAAGTTAGCATTTTAAGATGGCACCTATTGACAATATAGATGGTATTATATACAATTTCAAGTGCATGCGTAGACATATTACTGGCCACAATTGGTACCAGTCGGGTGATATACCTTCCTCCGGGTAGCAACTATGACTTATGAGTCTTAGTAAGTTCGCGCTTAAACTCAGACTCAAGAAGCGCAGCGTCTTAGATAGGAGAGAGGATGATATATATTATATATATATATATATAAGATCAACCCTATCTTTCGCGACGACTAAATTTTATGCGCCACCGTTTACCGTAGGCGTTCTCAGGCACGAATGTTTCCCTAGTGTTAAGTGAGGCTTTAGTTATTTGATAATTGCGCTGCTGCTGCTATTGCTGATGTTGCTTTTGGTGCCATCCTTAATTACAGAGACTCTCGCCAATGTCCGCGTGCGCATCGGATCGCTCCGATTTGGCCGACAATTGGCACTGTTTGACGGAGACGTAGTTACGTCTCCCTCCGCCAGCCGAACAGGCCTCGGTGGCGCGAGAGGAGACAGTGCGACAGGGAAAGCGGCACCAGCAACAAAAACAACAACGAACGCGTTCATCGGAGAGATGCAACAGCTGAGATTCAACGGAGTGCCGCTGTCCGAACCCCTGGGCCCGGGCGAAATTTCCGGGCTTCACCATCGAGTCGAACATTCTACCGCCGGGGCTGGTGCAAGCAAGTGGCTCTCTGCTTCTGTCGAGGTATAGCGGTCGCGGTAGCTTTCGACAAATACACGCTTAGCAGCTCTATCATCTTGGTTGTTGTTTTTTTGGGGGGGGGGAATATATATTATAAATTATAATTAAATAATTTGAAATTATTATATATCAGAAGTATAGTATTAGTTTGTGGACGAGGCTAAATGCAGTTGCGCACTGTTGCTACGAATGGAGCACGTTCTCCCTCTCGAGCCGTGTGAGACTCGACCTCAGCGGTTGGATGTTGGTCCGTCGTGAGACCCCTACCCATTAAACACACTCCTCTTCTTCATTTTCTTTTCCAACCGCCCAGATATTTATAGGACAGTTCCCTGTAGAGGGAAGTAGGCTTGACCGAACCGCTTTGCCACTGCCAGTTTAATTTCTGATTGGCGTACGTCAATTACGTTACCCGTACCCATTAACCGCCAAAGCTCGAACTGCTCCGGTGGCAGAGTTCGGTTCCCTATCGGTGAGCCCATAAACTGCTTACGGAAAATCTTCTTGAGTGACTACTCAAATGTCATTCCCCTATAGAGAGTAGGATCATCGCCACTCTGCACATAAAGAAGAGCCTGGAGGAATGCCAAGCTCCAGAAGTCTTACTATTAAAGGCATCACAGGGTATCTCTCTCAAAATTAGTTTAGACTCGCACCCACTCTCATAATTGACCTGGGCAGATCCGGAGCTTTACCCTTAGGAATTATTATCGAGACCCTGAACTAGAGTCTTGCGATTGACATCCGTCCTTTCTCGAGCCCCATCGTTGCACATTTGTATTTATGGGAGTCTGTCTATGAAGCAACGCGAAAAGCAATCCCGTGGACGTTAAATCATGGCTGAGGGTCAGCCCGAAGAGGTACTATATCCGTTAAGACGGTTATATGCGTGGAGTCGTCGTCACATGCGTTACGTGGTACGAATATGGGACGAGGTTCCAACAACGATGAAAGAAACGGCGGGAAATTGTGTTGCACCAATCTATAGCTAGCTGTAACGCTTTTTTCGTTATAGGTAGTAGAAAAGAACAGGTAACGCAATTTGCATGCAATATCCAAATGAAATCATACACTGATATGTTTCCACCCTTCTCTCTCTCTCTGTGTATCACTCGCTCACTCAACACGGTTTGCCGGATTCAGCGAGCATTTTTCGACATTCTCGGAACCAACGGGCTTTGTCGCTGTGAGCGCTTCGCCGTTCCGCGGGCTTGAGCTCACACTGCGCATTCGGCCGTCGGTGGATAGCGGCCTCCTGCTTTACTGGCCGGGAGCGAACGGAAGCAGTATCGCGCTGGAGCTCGAGGACGCCAGACTCAAGATCATTGTAACCTATCCGACACTGTACTACTATTCTACCGAGTTTCACTCGCAGAAGTCTCGACAACAACCCCAACAGCGACAGCACCAGCCTCAACAGCAACGAGGATGGCACACGCCAATTATAGGAGACCACGATCCCGGCGGAATCGTTCGTGAGGCCGCCGGCACCGCCGAAGACAACAATAATAATAATAACAATTACAATAAAGCTCACCGCGACTCGTCGTCCGTCAACGGACACAAACGTGGACCGTTGGTCACAGCGTTTTCGCCACGTAAGTATACCCGTAAAGATAACAATGTATGTATGTATATATATATATATATATATATATATATATATTGTAATTTACTCGCAATTGTTAGGCTCAAATATAAGTTTCCCAGAACTATAACGCTGCTGCAATGAATATGGTGACTTTTTCTCATTAATCATTTATTAGGGACGATGGCCCACCCCTGACCTAAAGTAACTCTGTAGCAATGAATATATATATATACACATACATTTGCATACACATGTCTGAAAGCATTGTTATCTTTACGGGAAAAAGAAAGGGAGAGGAGAGAGACGTATTCTTGTATAGTTCTGTTTTTATCGTCGTTGCAGTTTTTCTTTCTATGGATGATTTTGTGTCGGCGGTTGGTGTTCGTGGCTCACCAGCGGCGCCACCGCGTCAGACGTAATGCTAGGAAATGACTTTTTTATTTGCTAGGAGAGAACTTTTCTATATGTATAAACTAATGATTTATTACACACAAACGTTTAAGTACTTGCTAGGATCGAGCGGTGAAGGAGAAACCATCGTTTTGTCTCTATGCATGATATAAGAGAACGGACATGTCTTTTTGCAGCTAAGTACCCGCGACGTAAAGGAGACCACAGCGGCCTATCGCAACAGAGTTCTGTTATCCACCATCCCTCACAGCTCAACGACAACGCGATGCACTCCGTAAGGGTACACGCGGCCACAGGCTTTCTTCGGTTTCGAGTTGACGATGATGATGTCGGAGCTGTTCAAACGATTGACGCGGGACTTCTTCAAGGTAAGTTTTTCTAAAATAAAAGATATATATATATATATATATATATAAATGACGTGTATATATATATATATATATATATATATATATACGTATATATATACATTATGTCGTGTGCATATACAACGCGTACGTTTATAAATACGGTGCATGGTGCGTAAACGCATTATTTGTAAATAAACATACATTGTATGTGCATATATGTTAGGGTACTAACTAAGAGAAATCGTAAATTTCGGAAATGCAGAATATTATTCGGTATTCGACCTGGCTTTGGGACGGCCTTTCGTCATCTATGTACAAGTTGCAATCATCAACGTCGTAATCTCAGACTGCGTTGTTAAGATGCGCATTGTACATAACACGTGATCATATTTCTGTTTGCGTACACAAAATGTACGCACGTTTTTTTTTTATGCAGGCCTGGTGTACATTGGCGGCGTACGTGACTACCGTGTGCTACCCGCTTCGGTCTCGTCAAAATCGGGCTATGCTGGCTGTATCGGCCTCGAGGACGTGAACGGTCAAAGCATCCACCTAGTCGAGGAGGCTGTCATACCTAGCGATGTTGTATCGGCCGGCTGTCGAGGTAAGGACTTAATAATAATAATAATAATAATAAATATTACTACCAATCGAAAGGCAATTTCGATCTAGATGAAATAAATGTGTATCTTTTTGACGTTTATTTTCGCTAAAGGTATTTGTTATAATTATTAAAGTAAGCGTGTGTTTATAACATGCTGATATTGAAACTGAAGAATCATTTCATCCAATTACACATTTGTGGCTTTTTTTTAGCATGTAGAGGCAATGTAGAGTTTGCACCATTTCTTCCTTTGTTTGAATGCTTGGCTGTTCTTACCCTCCTCCAAGGACCCATGCATATAATCACCGGAATTTCACTACACATGTACGCATATTTATGTATACAAAAGTTTCGTTATCTACGAACACTACACTGCATTAGGCATCTGATCATTAACCAGCAAGTATGGAGACCGACCGTAATAGGACCAGTGCATGCAGAAACTAATTAGTTCCAACATACACTAGACAACTCGCAAAGACAGTAAGCCGGATCTATGGGGGGGGGGGGAGCCTTTACGGGAAATCCACAAGACCTTTACTTAGAATGACTGCACGATTGATTCGAAGACTATGGAGGACGTGGAACACAAAATACGAGGGAACACGACCGCGGGAGGAAAACTTGCGATAGCAGATAGTACATACAGCTACGGCTAATACTGTATCTATGGCTGTCGCTCTTGCAGGGACAGGCACATATATATATATATATATATATATAGATATATATATATATATATATTATATAGGCAAGTGTTCTTAATGGACATCGAATATATTCAAGTCGAAAGTGCTTCTCTCTCTATAAATACACGAAGATGTATCCACGTGTTTCTGAAATATTGTTCCTAGGTACTAGCTCCCTAGGCAGTAGAATTGCACAGAGACGCAACTGCGATTCGCTCTGCCAGCGTACTCAAATCGAACGCTGAGTGTGCCCGGTAATTTCAAAAGGATAAAATTACATTATTTAAAAGTATATGAATAGTATGGTTGTATTAAAAATGATAAAACATGTTGGAACACTACAAAAACAACCCTGTTTTCCACCATATTGTACGAATTTTAGTAATACAATATAGACGGTAATAACTCCTGTTAAGGACTGTTATCAGAAGAACTGTTACCAAGTTACATATTCTAAGTGTGGCTATCACAATGAAACATATATACAAGTTTATCTATTAATTTATATTACAATCAAAACGTATATACCGTATGCGTCCTCTCTTTCCGATATGTACAGCTAACATTTAGCCACGCAATGCGGAGTATAGAAGCATACCGTAATGTCCGTTCCTAAGCCGTTACGGCGCTAAGCAAACGTGTGCTAATAGTACAAACACACTGGAGCCCAAGCAGCACGGCACACGTTCTGTTTCACGGATGATAGGTCGTTGTCTTATACATAATGAGTATATTTATACTGGTTGCAGGGGATCATTATCGCTGTAAAGGGCAACTCTAACCATGCCCGCTAATGTATGACTAATATGAACTCATTTAGCTAGGTATAATGTAAGCCCCGCCTGCCCGGACCGCTGTGCGGGAAAGGGACAGCTAATTAACTAGGCACGTATACTACTAATCAGTAAAGCAACGACGAGTCCTTGCGAGGGCCGGCGATCCCGTTGTGTCGGCGACTATGTTGTAACATTGTCATCGCCACCAAAGAGAGAATCGCCGCAGTTGTGTCTGCCGTTCGATATCGTGACAACAATTGGTATTGTTCAGCAACAACAAATAGCGCTCGATATTGAGCCGAGAGGGCGACCGTAAGGGTTTCTAGGGTAACAGCCCGCATAAATACACACTGCACGAGCCGAATGCAGCAGCTTTTCGGGTCCACTTTGTCGAATTTATCCACTGATTTTGAGAGGAGGAGTTTGAAATTGCGCCATATATATATATATATATCTCTCCTTCGATGCCGTCTTTATCTCGTCAAGCGTAGCGTAACGTCGTCCTTTCATGGGCCTCTTCAGTTTAGGGAACAAGAAAAAGTCACAGGGGGCCAGATCTGGGGAATACGGTGGCTGCGGCATCATTAGTGTGTTGTTTTTGGCCAAAAACTCGCGCACAAGCAACGATGTGTGAGCAGGGGCGTTATCGTGGTGCAAAAGCCAATTTTTGTTCTTCCACAAATCCGGGCGTTTCTGGCGGATTGCTTCGCGCAAATTGCGCATAACTTGCAGGTAATATTCCTTATTGACCGTTCTACCCTGTGGCAAGAACTCATGATGCACCACGCCCCTGCAATCGACGAAAACTGTCAGCAAAACTTTCACATTCGACCGAACTTGGCGCGCTTTTTTCGGTCTTGGTTTGTGCGGCAGCTTCCATTGAGATGATTGAGCTTTGGTTTCCACGTCATAACCATAAACCCACGATTCGTCACCAGTTATGACCCTCTGGAGCAAATTTGGGTCGTCGCGGACAGAGTCCAACATCTCATTAGCAATGTTCATGCGATGCTGTTTTTGGTCGCAATTGAGCAATTTTGGTACGAATTTCGCGGCGACCCGTCTCATGCCCAAATCATTGATAAAAATCGAATGGCACGAGCCAATCGATATGTTTAGGTCCTCAGCAACTTCTCTAACGGTGATTCGACGATTGGCCAATACCATTTTCTCCACTTCATTAATTTTTTCGTCTGTTGTTGAAGTGCTTGGGCGTCCGGCACGCTCTTCGTCGTTCACATCTTCTCGGCCTTCTGAGAACATTTTGTACCACCGATAAACGTTGCTTCGGTCCAAGGTAGCTTCTCCGTATGCCACAGTCAACATTTGGAATGCATCCGCGCACTTAATTTCGTTTTTCACACAAAATTTGATACAGGTTCTTTGATCCATTTTTTTGAATAGGTAAAAATCGAAGACGATCCAAAACACGTGCAAGCAAAGCAGCTGTCATATATATATATATATGCATATATATATATAATATATATATATATAATATATATATATAATTTTATTTTGAAGACATTGAAAGATTATTGAAAAGTGCATGATGCCACACGGATGTCGTTGTCACGATATTACGGACTGAGAGACTCAGTGAAATACCGCCATCTTCTTTGCCCCTTAGTAAAGGCTGCAGTTACTGCCTTTTTGAAACGACTTTACCTAGCCACTTTAACAGGACTTTTAGAGCTAGACTGTGTGCGGTTATATCTAGACTTTGTGATGTCATTTTTTATTTCCGTCTCTATAAAAGCTTGACATGTCAGGCATTTGGGTTCGGAGAGGGTAGCTCTAGCTCACTGTTGGAAAAGGCGCCGTCAGTCTTCCAGTGAGTTGCTAATACAGCATAAGGGTCAGCTTTTCAATGCGGTCCATTCCAATTGACCAGATTTCCAGTGCGATGTTATATCGCCTGCATTACTGAAAGCAGCCAAGGTGGCGCCTTGGCAGTTGGTTGCGTCAGTCTATAGTATAGTAGGAGAGCGAGCCGTGTTTTTGTCCGTACCATTTTTGAGGTCAGGGAGTAATTTATTGGTATTGATTGAGTACAGATGTTACTCAGTATTTCGGGGTGGCTCGGCTGGATTGCCGATTGCACTAGTGCTGGTTCCGCTTGGTTAGCGTATCTATTCTGCTGATAAGGCAAGTCCCACTTGCCCTTACACTTGACCGAACCACTTGGCCGCCTAAGGTATCAGTCAGTGTCTGGCGCTCCCATAAGGGTGCGGCATATACCACGATGCTATCAACTACTCATGCTAAGAACACGCGCCGAGAGCCGGTTGCTTGCTTCTCTAGCCTGCGGCCGAATTCTTCGCAGTTCTGCTGAGGCTTAGGCAGCATAAGTTAAGGTTCTGCAACGTAACGCTTTAAGCCGTTTAAACGAATTGCTTCCCTTTGTTGAGGAACCAATGCGAGGCCTAGCACGTGGAGGTATTGACGAATATCCGCCAAGGCTTTGTAGGCTCTTCCTTAAGGTATAGCCCTCATCACGGGCGGTGGCAATCCGTACTAGCGTCTGCCTGGGTGACCGAACAGACTGCCGGGGGATGTGGTGTGGAGTCTAAATATTCCATGAAAGGTTATATTTCGTCCCTTGTAGGTAGTAGCATTGTGGACTTTGACTGCAGCTGCAGAATCCACGCAGTAGTAGACAGCTCCTCAGCTTTTTCGATACGATGCTAGGGTACGTCGTTAGTAGGCGGATAGTCGTAAATAGGTTGCGCCTTTGTCTACAAGTGCTTTGTTTATAACCTCTCACGATAGCGTGTTATGAAGAATTTGTTTAGATGTGGAGAGGTGACCACACTTGTTGCTCCAAGTGTTAGGATAGTCTTAGCTAGCGCACATGTCATCCATAATGCGTTTGACTCCTCGCAAAGCTAGTTTTAGTAGTCTACTTTGCTATCCTTAATGGTCCTTGAATAAGGCTCCTCGTGTTCTTTCTCATAGATGGGAAACTTGACTTGTAGGTCTGCAACTTAACCGGTACCTTGCTCTACGGCGAATGTATGCTTCGCTGTTCGGTTATCTGGCTATTTTACCGAGTAGCACGGGGGAGAATTGGCTATCTTAGATATCTTAGGAAATGTATCCTTGATAACTTCCTTTAACAATGCAGAGATTTCACTCTGGCGTGAGATGAGGTGTTTTCCTTTGAACGGTTTCTGCAGGAGGGTGTATTCTTGTCTGGAAAAGCGCGGTCGTTGCGTGGAGAAAAAGTTAAAGTGACGAAGAAGGTGCGTACAGATAGGGTTTCTTGTTCGTCGTGGATTCTCCAGACGGTTATTCGACTAAAAATTATTTTTGCTGCAATTTTACCTCAGACCTGGCGTTGGCCTGTGCCGGCCTTTACCAAATGTGCCCCAGGAATGTTCATGGGTTAAAGTTCTGGGCGTTTTGGGTCGCTCATTCTAGAAGAATAATTTGTTGGCCGATGAAAGAGAAAAATCGTCATTCACATACCCGCTTTGATAGCAAGCAAGTTCTTGAGTTTGTGGGTGGTTTATGGCTGTTTTTTTTTTAAAATTAAATCCACGCTTTCTCATACTGCTTTCTCTCCAGCAGACGAATGTGTGACAGCAGAAAAATGTTCGCGTCTGACATCTCACGCTCATTTATTTATTGTTCCCGGTCTAGTAACCATGAACAACGTGGCGTTATTTTTCGAGCAGTCACAACAACCGCCTAAGTCAGGCGGCCTCTACAACGTGACGCCACAGCGCACAACCGCACTGTATTCTGTCTATGAGCGTATATTATTAGTGCCACTGTCAAATGTCGTCGGCCGACCGTTAGTAGCGGCAGACAGTCAATCTGCCTATCTACAATTGTATCGCGTTTGGTCATTTGATCGTTAAACAAGAACGTTGTTTTCGAACGTTAGAGACCGTCTAACGCGCCCACTTTGTTCGACTTAACATGTGTAGGAGCTTTGAACGGATGCTCGGCAAACCCCTGCGCTCACGGAGGAATCTGCCAGGAACGCGAAAGCAACAGCAACAACAATCACCAAAATGACGGAGGTGTCGGGAGCAGCGGTGCGAGCAGTGGGGCAAACAACAGAAACAGGAACGCCAAGAAAAGCAGCCACCATAATGGCAATCATTCTGGCCATTTATTCAGCTGCGACTGCTCTCTAACGTCGTTCCGGGGCGCAACGTGTACACAGGGTGGGTGTCTTTTCGGCTGTCCTTTTTCCTTTGTCGGTAGCTGCCATGGGTACCATGTTTACACGTATCTTTATTGCATAATTAAGGTTGCAAATTTGCGTCTGCGGCTAGAAGGTACTGCGGACGTATGAATAGATTGCTATCGTTAATGCCTACCTGCACTAACTACGCGGTATGCGGGGTTATAATAATCACCATTATCATAACGTCATGTTCTATGCGGTCGTTGCCTATGGTATAGTTGTTTACTAGTGCTTTTCTATCTTTTTCATGTATAAATAGGACTATTAATCACTTGACGCTTAGAGGGATAGGTTTATTATTCGGTGGTAGATTATAGGTTATTTATTAAAAGATAAGTTTATAAATCACTTGACGGGGGGGGGGGTAAGCGCGGCATAAGCAAACACGTTAAGATATGTAGGGATATTCCAACAGTCCTTGCGGTAACAGCATGGTCGGCGGTTGACTCTCAGCGGTCTGGTTTAGCATGAATTCAGATGACAACTATGAATAGCGCACTAGTTCTCTAGACCACGCCGCCACTAAATTATACATGGTGATTAGAATTTGGCATATATATACGTGCATGTGTGTAATGGTCTGTAATTGACTGACTTCAGAGAGCGCATCGTACGAGTTCCACAGTGGTGGTCTTTTACTCACGTCGTCGGCCGTTCGGAGGCCCCGGGCCGGTGATTCTCTCGCGCTTGGTTTAGTCGCCGAAGTCGACAACGCAGTTCTCGTTCGGGTTGAGTTTCTTGCAACGAGCGAGTACATCCAAATTGAAATCGTGAGTACACAGTTTTGTTGCTATCTCACAATCTCTTTTTCCGTACCCGTAAGCAGCCAAACTCAGCAAAGTCTTAGCGAGAGAGAGAGAGTGTGAACCAACCGCGATGTCTCAGTGTGGTAAGAAACTCGGGCAAATCAATCTCCAATAATTGAATTTAAAAAGAAACTCTGTCATAGCAACAAAGCAACAGACCGAGAGTCGTTGTTAATGTTAATTATTATTTCATTCATTCATTAAGCTACGCCGCCGACTTCCAAATCGAGTGATTATCATAGGTCGACATGTACGACAATCAGCTTGTCGAATTTGTTTGAATATTCCTCGAGTACTCTACGAAGTATCTTTAATATCTACAGCAAAGGTAGGGAGCGGGATCTAAACATGGATTCTTTCTTCGTAGGCTGGGCTCCAATAACGTTCGGGCTCTATTGTTGTTCTTGCCACGATGTGTTTAAAGACCGTGAGCTTCTTTCCCACACACTCGGTGGGTATCGATGTCCGTTGCCGACCATTGCATAAAATAGAGATTTTGATAACAAACGGAACGCATATGTGCACGATGTGTCAATGCGCGGCGTCTATGGTAGATTGATGGCGTACTATTCGCGGTCTACAACGTGGCCGGAGAGGACTACGCCCTGAACGTGCCGGGAGTCTACGTTCACGATGGACAGTACCATGTTGTCCGATTTACACATCGAGCGCGCGCGTCGACTCTCCAACTCGATCAGCTGCCCGTGCAAACACGCAAACATAAGCAATTACAACAAGCCGCCGACCTCGACGATAATGAACGTGAGTGACACAACAAATAAAGCCGGAAGCTCGGACGCATTCTCATATGGCTAGATTCATGCACCAATGCATATATACATAAGTAGACTATCATATATATATATATATAACTAAGTTATATATATATATATATATATATATATATATATATATATATATATATATATATATATATATATATATATATATATATATATATATATATATTATTATTATTGATAGCGTACGTCCTTCTATTTTGCAGGCTAGGTGTATGGTTAAGATTGGACTTAATTGTGTGTGGTTAATTATTCCATTCACATGTAGAAATAGAGGGTTAAAAGTACAAGCGTTATGAAAGCGCCCGTCTAATAACGATGCATGGTTACGTGTATTCGTAACCGTGCGCAAACAAGTTTCACCAGCTGGCTCACACATTTGTGTCTGGTTTTGCCCATCGTCACTTGCTGCTCTAAGAGCAAGCAAGAGTTTGCTTCTAAAATTTTATTCAGTCGGTGTGTTATGCTAGATAAGCGCTCAGAAAAGGCAATATTGTTATATACCTGAGGTTAGGTAAATCGGTTTGAATTGAGTTCCGCGCTTTGTGATATTACTATAAAAATAACATTAATACTAATATAACATTTTAACAAGGTTTTATTATTATCAATATGGACCTGTATTAATAATAATAGTAATAATAATAATACTTTTGTATTATTATAGCTGCAGATATTTCTTGAGGGAACGTTTTGTTTACCATTTAAAATCATCAAATATATCACACAACAAGCTCGTTGACATACGTTTCATGAGCTATGCATAGGAACAAACAACAATTAGCCTTGACACTCCGCCCTTTGTCTCCATCCATATGGAGTGTTGTTTGACGTTCCGTACGTACGATATCAACAACCCCCTGAACAAACGATTGACACGCTCCTCTTCCGCAGACGACGAAGGCGGCGAGACTGCGGCAGCTGGAGCGTCTGCGGACGTCAAGATTCAACTGGGCGGCGTTCTGTCGGGATCGTCGGCGGCGGCAGTCTCGAAAGGATTCCGAGGCGTCCTGTCGGGGGTTGTCCTGAACGGCGTACGCCTGCTCGAGCTCAGCTCCGAGCGGGGCGACATCGTTGTGCAGGGCGATGCTGCTCGCCTTCAGTCGCTCGCGCAGAGCAAGTACAGCCCAGCGCACAACTATCCTGCAGATCAGCCATTCATGCTTAACGTGAGTGACGTGCCACGGACGCGGGCATTCGTTTGGGCCATTGAAACGGGACCAAATCAGAGCCCATTCATGCATCCGAGTCGTTGTTTTGTTTCGTTTTGTTCTGCTCTTGAACTGTAGAGTTTGACTTTGTGCAGCAACTA
This sequence comes from Dermanyssus gallinae, assembly GCA_003439945.1. NCBI lineage: Eukaryota > Metazoa > Arthropoda > Arachnida > Mesostigmata > Dermanyssidae > Dermanyssus > Dermanyssus gallinae. The sequence continues at coordinate 446,083 of QVRM01001757.1, read as the reverse complement.
GCTACGCTTCCGAGACAAAGCAAATCTGCAAAGATTCTTATTGTGGACTTGAACTCTATAGACTATAGGCTACCCTTCTTGGAGCGCCTTCACAAGGGCTGCACATGTTATAGGGCATCCTAGTAGAAGCAGTAGCGTTACTACAAAAAACATTAGGCTAACGTTGAAACTATGATGACTTTATGTGGATATTGCGGGGTGAAAACAGCTCTATTTAGGGGGTGAACCATTGGAATTTGTACGGCGCGGCGTGGCAAAGCGCAGCTCTCAGCAGCCTCAGCTGCAGTTGAGTGTATATGCAAAGTTCGTTTTATCGACCCTGTCAACATTGGGTCTACACGCAGACTCAATCAATTAGCAGGGTCTTAAATTGTTAGCTCGCTTAGCAGACGAACCCATCGAAGTTTACGATTACACTGGAGATACTTGTTGTCGTTGCTGATTTTGTTACTGTTTTTTCTTATTTTTGCGTTGTGTAATTTCACTGTTACTGTGTTTATCCATGACTGAGCATTTTCTCGTTCCCATTACCTGTCAAATGTGGAATGGAGCGTTAAAAGCAACGTCGTGCTTTCTATATCCGATTAAAGCCTAATGGTAGACGGCTGTCTTGTACTCGATGCTTGATTCGATCTAACATAAGGTGCTTCATGCTCTATCTTACCCCCACCTAATGCACGGCCTTTTATTTACCGCGTTTGTTTTTCTTGTTACTTTGGTTTGGATTGAACAGGATGCCAAGCCTCCAGTGGAGGTTTACGAGCGAGACGACCTTGTCTACTCAGAGGGGTCCGGGTGCTATGAAAGTGACGACGATGACGCTGACTGTAACAGCAACGCCGGTGATGACAATAGCAACTCAGGTGGGTTGTCAAAACGAGCACAAGCACCAACGTATATTGAGACAGAAACAGACAGGGCGACTAAATCATTCGCTAGAGATTTTAACGAGATATGGTACTGGTTAAATGCACGGTGTACACGACGGACGTTGTTGTTCAAACCACGGACTGTAGTTCTGTGTTCTTGTGTCGAGCCCGGTGGCGTAGTGCATTCGCCTGCACCTCGCGACCGGAGGACACACATAGGTGCGCGCGTTCGAGCCCCACCGTTCCACATTTGTATTTATGACGGGTTGTCCGTCTATGAAGCAACGCCAAAAGCAGTCCCGAGGACGTTAAATTTTGACTGGGGGTCAGCCCGAAAAGTATTTTTTTAGTTCTTTGTTCTTGTGTGGGTTAGTGAGGGGCTCCTTTAATAATTCACACAAGAACACAAGTAGACCGAGCAAGATCGCTTAGTGGCAAAGCCTTTGCCTGGCATTCGGGAGGCCTGGGTTCGAGACCCAGACCGGCCACTCTTAAATTGGTTTTCATGGTTTCCAATTTAGACAGGGTGAATGCCGGAGTAAACTTAAAATTGACCATGATTGAAAAACATGAAACGGGGAGCACAGATGTCTTAATAAAGAGAGATGGTGCATTACCATCCACCCCCCATTAACAAAAAAAATCACACAAGAATACAAGTAATCGTCCTCTCGGCCCTTTTGTGGGCGTCATAGTCGCTGAGCATTCTTCAGATACGTGTTCCTTTTCTGTACTCACTCTTTTTCTTACCTACTGCTGCTGCTACTGTGTTACTCGGGTGACTGGTTACATTCGCGTAGCTGGCGGAGGTGACGAACTTGTGACAGCGGTCTACATACCGTCGCAACGGCGAAGTTCCGCCCCGCACTTCAGCGGCAGCTCGGGCAACAGCGTCTCTAGTGGCGGCGGTGGCGGCGGCGGCGGCGGCAGCCTGCCCACGACGAGGCCATCGTCGCAGAAGAAATCCATGTACTCATGTCACGATGACGAAGACTGCGTCGAGGAGGGCTCGGGCAACGGGCTTGAGAGCGGCGGAAGTGTGCCGAGATCGCCGCCGATCGGCATCGTGGTTACACCTCGTGCGCCCTACGAATCGGCGCATGATGGCCACGCGTCGCATACGACCACAACGACGCCCAGGTTCGTACCTGGGCTGTACAATTGACCTCACAGTACCTGGGTAGACACGTTTGATTGTGCATGATTAGTGTCAACTATTACTATTATAGTTATTACAGTTTTCGTGAATGCTTTTTATAACGTTGTTGTTGTTGTTATTGTTGTTGTTGTTGTTGTTGTTGTTAACAACAGTCGATAAGTAACTGACCTTATCGACCAGACGCTCGCCAGAGACGAGTGTGACGTTTGATTGCACACGCAGGTCTAGAGTGGCAAATTGTAACGGAGTGTCGAACATTGTAGCACCTACTAGTATATAAACGGTCAGTAAAAAATAATGTTTTACCACACTATAAAATACTACTATATGCTTTGGCATTGCTACCGGTGCTCAATCGCACTTGTAAGAAAAACGACTTCCCGTTATTTTGCTCCGGGCCACGCCCAACCAATAAGAGCTTTACGAACTATTACTTGAATTTCCATCATCGTTTTCTTCTTCTGTCACTGGAGTCACTAGAGTAAGTATGCACAGGTCAACTATAAGTTTTCTTCTACACCGCACTGTTTACTGCTCCAGTAAAAGAGAGAGAGGGAGAGAGAAATATAATGGAGCGATTATTTGACTTTTGAAACTGGCAAAATCAGGTTTCGTAGTTACTACACTCAGACTCAATGATGTATTTTTTTTGGCAATTCTCAAACCTATACAAGAGAGGCAAACAAACACTTTAGCCTGTTGTACATTAGCTTCCAGATAATGGGGATATAATCGAGTTGTAACATATTATATAATTTTTGTTTAAACGTTGTTGTTCTATACACTTTAAAACAACTTTTTTTTTTAGAAAACAAATTGATGGTAAAAGGAAGCCTGAAAAGTATATGACTGGACCATGTGCTGTATGAATTAACTCACTTGGAAGTGTTTATTTTCACACAGTCGTTAAACACGCAGGCTGAGCCCCGCAGGCTAAACCCCGCAGCTTGTGCCCATCTTCTGCACGTTCGGTGCATAACTCAATTTCGTCTGTTGCTGTACTCTAGGACAACAACCGTATATTCGACGACGTCAACGACTCCATCGCCGCCAACAACGACGACGAGTAAAGAGTGGATCTTTGGCAAAACGTACACCACCAGACCACCTTTTAGACCACGAACCACCTCAAGTAAGTAGTTTTTTTTTTACCATTTAGCCGAGCCTAGTGTTGTAAGGAAACGTATCTTAAAACATCGTTGTTTCTAGCGGCTATTTTGCTGGCACACTAACTGCCTAATTCAGCATCCTTACATCGGCTAGTAAATCCTCTCCTCCAATCATATCATGTCATCATAAAGTAAAGCCCGAAATCGTTCCACTTGATTTCAATTTTGAAAATTGTAAGCTTCCCTCCCTACATTGGTGTAGTTGTGAGCTCCTAATACTTCTCGGTAAAAAAATCTAACCGGCCAACTATACATACACGCCGACAGAAATTGATAAGGTTTTCACCATTTGTTGACAGCTCTAGAGATGCCTAGAAACACTTCCCGCGCAAAAAAACCAGCAAGTGCAAAAAGCGTCGGAACTTAGCTAGTAGATCTGTGGTAGGCGACGTATTCAAACCGAAATCCAGGAGTCTCCTCCGCAAATAGGGTTGCTTGTAACAAGACCACTACTATCAACCTTGCGCAATGCTTGCTCTGTTCTGCAGCTGGAATTCCTGAAGTATTTTCCGTTCCCATTCCGGAAGTCCACATCCCGACACAAATCAACAAAGACAAGGGCAAAGTAAAGGTAAGCAAAACTACGCACGCATGCATAGATATATATATATATATATATATATATATGCATATTGAGCTTACAAATTTCAATTCTTCTTCCCAATTGTTACAGTTAAAACTAGAAGAATTGAAATTGGTAAGCTCAATATGCATGTATATATATATAAATTTGCATACAAATACATATATACATATATGCGTGTGTGCCAATTTTATGATTAAAACGAAATGTATTTATAATTTAATAATTCATCATTAAGCGTACAATTTCTATTTTTTTAGTTATAATTGTACAAACTGGGGGTATTTTAAAAAACACCCGTGTCAGTATATATATATATATATATATATATATACTATAGTTGTTCATAATGATTTAGCCTTTGTTTGTAGCAGCATGAGTTCGCCTCATACCAGCAGCAACAAATCAACAAGATTGCAAACCTCCTAACAAGGGATCCTCAGCCATATTCGACCTTGGCCCTTTCGCCCTGCGGGCAAGCTTACGGTCAATTTCAAGTATTCTAACGTGTGTTCGTTTCTATCTGCTGTTCTTGGTGCTGCTGCCGCTGCTCCGTTGCTGCTCCATTGCTACTGTGGCTGCTTCTTCCGCCACCATCACACATCGATTGTCCCATCCCCCACACGCAATGATCCGCCCGTGCACCATCGTCGGCATGGCGCACGTCATTCCGCGGCACAACCTCGCCACACCCAGCCGGCCCGAGTTGACGCGGCCGCTGCGGCCGACGGCACAGCGTTGGTGATCGGCATCGTCGCCGGCATACTGGTGAGCCTCGTCATTCTCGCGCTGCTGCTCTATCGGTTCCATTCGGCGCGGCCGGGCGGCGCCTGCAAGCCCAACAGCCTCTACTACAACCCGTGCGTTGGCGAGCCGGGCGTCGCTGCGGCAGCTGGCGGCGCGGGCGTCGGCATGGGCGCCGGCGCTAGCATGGGAGGCGGCGGCGGCGCATCCGTCGCTCCCGGAGGGCCGCTCGCAGGAGGCCTGGGAGGTGGAGGAGGTGGTGGTGGTACCTGCATACCGTACGGGGTGACGCCCACCGGGGGCATGGCCGGCGGGGCGCCAGCCTACTCAACCCTACACAAGGGCATGGCGGTCGCGGGCGTCAAGAAGGTCGACCAGGTCAAGGATCCTCAGGAGTGGTACGTCTGAGCGGGCTCTGAGGCCGAACAGAACAAGCAAGCTGAGATCTCGATGAGTGCGTGAGACCGCAACCCCCGCAACATCGTCTCGTTGTCGTCGTTCCCGCCCACGAGTGACCAATGGATGGCAACAGTGTAACAGTCGCACTCGAATGCCACGAGCAAGAGCGAGGGAAGGAGAAGATGCCTTTGTTGTTTCGTCACGTTAATAACGATGCCGCCAAGCAAGCACTCTTAGCGCTTCGTGATTATGAGCAATACGCTATAGAATCTACCACTTGACACTGTTGTCATCACCACAATCAACAAAAGCAATAACAGCAGCAGCAACAACACAAGCTGCAGTAGTAGCGGCAACAGCAACAACAATAGCAACAACAACAACAATAACAACAACAACACTGGCACTACTGCTACCCACCGCGGCTCTGGCGTCTGTCAAATGTGGGTTCATGGGCTAACGAGACAGCGAACTATACGAGACAACTGCTACGCGAATATAGATAAGTTCACATGCGGGCCGGCCCTCTGTATATGTATGCACATAATATATACCATAGGTATGGTAGACCTAGTGTGGAAGGCCGATTGGCCGAATTGTTATCAAAGCACAGAGGCGAGAACTTTCTTCTCTCGAAAAAGTTCTTACTGACTAGACCTCTCGTAAACAAAACAAGAGAGACATTGTCGACATAGCTTGAACTGAGAAGCCATACACACACCCACCGCTACGAGATCGAGACATAGCGGCGAAAGACGGCGGTCGTGAGATGTTTCGCATGACAAGATCACAGCGTGTCAGCGTGCGAGGACTCAACAGACAGACGAGAATGTTGGTACGTGGAGTGATTAGTTAGTTAATAATGAATGTGTTGGATATGTATTGAGCAATGTGTTGGCAAACGCCGCTGCATCAGCACGCCGATAACCACCGATAACTCTACCGAGTAGTTCGATGTAGTTCGATCACGGGGACACACCTGTGTCATTGACTGACTATCAGCCAGCCAAGACACGAGGTTCACGCGAGTGACGCGACCGTGAATCGGTTGTCATTCAAGTGAAAAACGGTGGAAAGCTGTTCCGAAAAAAAACAAAATGAAAGCCTGCCACGCGCAGGCCAACACAGACACACGCAGAGAGAGCAGAGCGGAGGGGAGCGGAGCGAAGAGGAGCGCCGGTTATGATTTTCCACTTCTTGACATAAATCACAACGTGTACTCAATTGGTATTACTATAATAACTATTAGTTTTAGCATTACTATTATTAATTATTACTATTATTATTATTGTCAGTAGTAGTACTAGTAGTACAAGTAGCACTGTACCTACCAGTACCTACTACTTTACTACGACATTGCTACTGTTATTTCCACTACCATTGTGTAGTCTTTTTTTATTACTGTACAGCAAGCACAACCGAAGCAACAGTAACGAATATGTCGCTGAATTTGATGCCGTTATTATGGTTGTATGTATGTATGTACGTATGTAAGATGTACGTATGTAATGTCAGTCACACCGACGAGTAAAAACAAATGCTATAATCATACAGTGGCAATATTGAATTGTTGTGTATTGTACATAGTGTACTATAACGTCGTCGTCATAGCAAAATGGGCCGACGAACACCGATTAGGCGCCGAATCCTTCCCGACTACGGCGACAGTTCGGCAGATGTCTATGTCGCGTACTGCGTGCGGCTAGTAACAATAATTGTAGGTAATTATGATGTACCGCTCTCGTCATTCAAGCGTTAAATAACTGTTTAAATATGATGCGAATACACATAAATGTAACGTTTTATTTGTTATTATCATCATAATTTTCTTTATTATTACTATTAGTATAATTATTGTTATCATAAATCATCACCGCCACCCCACCACCACCACCACCACTACCAATAACACCACAATGAGGCGTTAGAAAGCTAAAAAAGTAACAGAAAATAGCATTACAGAAAAAGAGAGATCAGTAACTGACAGAAAAACAACTCGATGAGTACCGCGAACAGCAACGAGAACGTAACGTCAAACAGGAAGAAGGGAGTGTTGATAACATGAATGACCACAACGGTAGGACGAATGAGTCGCTTAGTGTTATTATAAACACTATCATGTAATGATTAAGCTTTCTGTTCTTAATTAAAACCACGTAGAAAGAGGCGAGACAGTGGCGCAAAGATGGGTGACACTGATGAGCCTCGCTTGATTTACTCATGACTCATGTGTTGACATTTGTTTAAAAAAAAATATATATATATATATACATACAACTAGGCACTGTTTATCCTAGATAGGATCAGAGTGCTCCGAGTTTGAGTATAGGCATTTGACGGGGGCATGCACGTGAGGAGACACAGGCGGTGTTTAAATCGTAACTGATCACAGTGTTTGCCTGCCAGTCCGTCTACCTACTTGCCTGTTTATCCAGCTACTGATCGACCCATTATTTAATCAATCAGTCGAATCAATCATTGATCTATCTACAGCCGGGGCAGCTGCAGCAGCAGCAAAGGTGGCACGGTTTTGTACTGCTGATGACAAGTCAAGGGCGAGGAATGTTGCGCTTTGCGCACGCAAAGTTCTAGGAAATTAGGAAGATGACTAACCTCGCTAGGCATCTCGACTTTCGACAAGCACCATGGTGCAGTGCGGGTACTAACAAAAACGAAGCGCCGCCAGCAATTCTTAGACGCTGCGAACGTACGCGCCGCCGATTACCCCCACCCCAACACGAACCCCCCGCCGCGGTAGCAGGCGATGGAAAGCATGAGTCTCGCCGGTCTTCGCTTCGCTTTCACCCACCGCGGCCGGAAACAGAAGACAGCGATCCTCAGCGCCAAATTGTGATTCTGCCTCTGTTTACCTGAACTGCTCGTTTCGTCGCAGTTAGTGGATGAAGCTACAGCAACAGCCCGGGGAAACAAGCAGGAACCGCGCGCCCACGCACACACACACACACTGTGGACGCAGAACACTTGGCAATTGGTCGTTTGTCCAGGAAGAGAAGGTGTGTCTTGACCCCCAGCTGGTGCAAAGCTCGCTGCGCTCGTATATCGAAGAACTAAGGAGCATGACCTCCATCAACCAACAGCGAGTAGAATTGCCCGCAGCCCTTAGTCGTGGAGCGTCGACAAGACAATAGCCTCCCTTCAGAGCGATCTTGAAAGTAACAACAGCGACAACGACGACGACGACGACAACATCAGCAACAACAACAACACCAGCAACAACAACTTCAGCAGCAACAAAAACAACACAAGAGCGTTGTTATCAGCACACGACGGCAAGACAGACGCAAACCTGGCCAAGCAAAGACGTGATAGCGGAAGCGAATGAACGCGCCAAGGACAACATTGGCACCAATGAAATCCCTCGTCCAATTGATTTCATGAACGCACTTCTTTCTGGTCGTTAGCCGATAATGAAAAGTTACTCGCAATACATTGACGACGAACAATAAGAGTAATAATAGTAGAAACTCCAAAAACAGCCCGCGCAGCTCCCGGACGGACAATGACAGCGGGTATGATATCGTGCAGAAGTCGTGTGGCGTCTGGAGAATATAGGCGAATGAAAAACAAATTCATCCTAGAAATTTCGTACAATTGATAGCGAACGAAACATGTCAGCAGACGACGTAGCCGCCCTACACCTACCACACCATGTACATAGAAGATGCTCATTGATTAGTGCTGCCATCACTGCGGACTCAGGAAAGTCATGTCCGGCATGTACCCTACATATCTCCTCCTGTCCTGTCCGGCACGAAGCCAGCACCATGTAGCATGTAGTAGACGGCCGGGCTTTTTTTCCGTCGACCACGAGTCAACGGCTTGTAGGAAGCCTGAGACAACAACGAGGAACACTTTTGTATTGAGATTTCAACCACACGGCGCTTATTATCAACGAGCTATAACAACTCGGCTCGATGGGGTTCGATGATGCCTACGCAGCAGACAACTACAGTGCCCACTGGGTGCGTACTGGGCTGGAAGTATGAGTTGGTTCGATTGAAGCTAGTGATGTTGGCGGCTAGACGTGGCCAGGCGTGCTACCGCGCTAACACTCGAGCTGGGCGTGACAGTCCCCGAACGACGCCCCGTCTCGGATCAAAAAGGGTTCCAGTTCAGGATCGGTCTCTCTATCTACATACAGCTCGGGTTCCAGTTCACGATCGGTCTCTCTATCTACATACAGCTCGGGTTCCAGTTGATGATCGGTCTCTCTATCTACATAGCACGCCAGATTGTTGGCCGTGGTGACAGCGTGCACTCCCCCCGCCTCGTGCTTCTGTTGCACCACAAACATACCACATCGTCGTAGCACTGTTACCAATGTTAGTAGTCTTGTTCTCTACACCCTCTGTTAGGGCGATGTTGTTACAACGACAAAGTCGATGATCTTAGTGATCATGGTAACAACCAGGATGACCCACCACGCACGTTGTATCACTAGCTCAAACCTGCCATAGCATCGACACGTCCTGAGCGCACGTCATTCCGGTCATATCATATTAGTCCACCACCTTCGCCAGACGTGGTCGTGGTGAGAGGAGACGGACCAAAGATGGCGACCGCTAATGGTGCTGCCGACGGCTGCGCACAACGGTTGTCTAATAATCAAGCACGAGCTCTGGCCAGCAATACGTTGTGAAAGACCACTTGAACTAGATCGAGAGACAATTTGGACCGAGAGACATTTAGGCAAAGAGGGAGTCGTATAGTTCACCAGCCACCAAGCTGACACCAACACTTGTTGCCGTGCTTCGCAATTCAATCTATTTCTAAGTTTTTGTATATATATATATATATATATATATATATATATATATATCAGGTACCCTGAGACATTTTGAGAGCCTTTTAAATGTCGATGTCATACAAACAGGTTTGAGGTTGTTTTAGAGATACTTGACATGGCCGCGTTATACACATTGACAAAGTGCGTCGGGCTGTAATTGGCGGAAGCAGTATAAGTAATGGTATGACTTGCAGTAGTAGCGTAGTAGTAGCAGCTGTGGCAGGTATATTGTTGATGTCCAATTAGCAAACGAGTTGTCAATACAGCTTGCCCCGAAACTGTACGCTAGCTGGTATGCCACCCGCATGGCGTCACCGTATCACCGCAGCGAAGTCCAAGCTCGAACCGAGCTGACCACCGACAGATACCCTTACCCCGTATCCTAACTTTCGTGGACTACATTGAAACGTGCACTTTACAATACGCTTCATACGCTCACAATCACACACAGATTCACATACATGCAGTACATGCATTTCTTCGTAAAGGTCACACCAGCATAAATGTGTGTATCCAAAGGTATGATGATAGACATCTCAGGCTGCGTTATGTGGTCGTTCTGACGTCGTTCCACTGATGACTTTTGGTGATAAGTTGAGTTGTTTAGGTTGCACACAGCGCACGCAAACCGAATGCCGAGCAATAATTACGAGACGTTCTGTGCACGTTACAATCAACGGTGACATCACTGAAACTCCGTGTTTGCGCGTGCAGAATTTTTACTTACTCTCGACATTTGCGAGGGGTGCGGGAGAGGGGGGGGGGTATTCGTGTGTGTGTGTGTATATGGGTATATTGAGGCTACTGATGGAGGTCGCGGGGAGAAAATGGAAAAAGGATTTCTTGACAATCGTTCTGCTATGTCACCACTACTGCTTGAGCTACTGAGTATCAGCCTGAGCGACGGCATTCCCCAGTCCCCCGAGGGGCGCTGCTGGAGTGCAGTGATTTATTTCGACGTACTTCGGCGTACTTATCTCTAGTGCTAGGCAACCCACACTGAGGCGCTGGCTGGCGAACGCCAGAGACTACTAACACAGCAATACAAGCCGCACCCAGCGACGTATTAGGCAGCCGCAACAAGCAGCAACCGGACAGTAGTGGATGATGGCAACAAAGTGAAGCAGCAATAATAATAATAATAATCATGATCTTATTTATTTCACTCATATTTAGTATGCATAATAATAATAATAATAATAATAATTAAGTTTTCAAGAAATCCTACGCGAACAATGCGTGCAAATCCGACAGTTATCCGGTAGCAATTTTCTGCAATTCGGGTAAATGACGCAGTCCGTAGTAGTTGGTTAGCGTGGACAACGTTTGAAGAGGAGGGAGCAGAAAAGTGCGCAATAGGGAAGGTATTACCGACAATCAGTTTGCAGTCCAAGTTGAAAGATATGGTTCGAACGCCCTCTATACTACTTCGCGAGCAAATACTACGATCACAATCATAATCGTCATTTCTTCACCATCACACACATATATATATATATATATATATATATAATTTTTCAATTGTCACCGCTGTCGTCTTTGGTACAACTAAAAAGCAATCGTAACCTGCAAGAACCAGCAGATGGTGCGCTCCTCCGACTTATCGGTAATCCGGCAATGCTGGCTGGTCCGTTGTTGATGGGTGTATGGCAAAAGGGCAGTTGCAATGCGGCAGTGGCAAGATGCAGATACGAGTGATTAACTACAGAAGCGGGCAGAGCCAGAAACGTAGAGGCAAAGAGAACAATAAATAATTGCACAGAGAGAGAAAGCGGAGAGAGAGAGAGAGCACGTGCGAAGAAGAAGAGATGGCAAAGGAGCTGAGCATGAACTCTAAATGCAAACAACAGAACTGCACGGCCGAACTTCCGTAACGTACATGCATGCATGCATGTATGCCATGTGATGACCAACCACGGTCACCCGATCTTATTTGGATCATCTCCATTGTCTCCCAGACAAGACACACGAACGCACGTAAGCAGCGTAAACCGCACGGTCGTGCTCGTGCACGACGTCGAGGGCGTTTGAGTTTCTGCCTCTGGCGTAGCAACTGCGCACACAGCTATCAATCTCAAGTACAATCATCAAACTCCTTCACCCCCATGTCCTAACCCTATGTGTCGGTTTTGGATAACGGTAAGCTCGGTTCGAATTGTGGTTTGGACCGACGACGGCGGAACGGTCGTTGGCACGGACATCCGTGGTGTTCATCAGAATTTCTACTTCCCGTACTGAATTTGTACTGTGTTTGTATATGAATGTGTGTCTTTGCGTGCATGTGATGTGTGCGGGTTTGTGTGTGTGTGTGTGTGTACATGTGACACGCTTGCCTGGCACTCAGTTGTCAGAGTAATCATTCGTGGTGGGGCGCTGGTACCGCCCACAACGACACCTACCTGAATCAGCCATTTATCACAGTGGCGCGGTCGTATTGTATTATGCTGTTACCATCTGTTGAATCTACAGCAGTCACTAGGCTGCCGGCAGATCATCATCATCACCATCATCCTCAGCCACCCCCGCTTTCGTTCGGTCGGATGACAACAAACCCCCAGCCCAACTGATCTAACCTAGCTAACTGTAATTACTAAACTACCAGCACAGGCCATTAGCCAATTATCCGGTCACTCGAACTAATTCATCTAGCCTAGCTGAGCTAACTGGTGAGGCACTTGGCTACCTAGGCTATTCGGAGACTCATACTCAGCCCTGTAGTGCTCTAGCGCAAAAAAGGGTGTGATTGGGAGGTGGAGGTGAAAAGGAGAAATGGGGCTAAAAAAAGAGGTGGGGTAAAAGGGAGAGGTGCAAAGAGAGAGAGAGAGAGATGGCAACGAGCATGCACGAGAGTCTCTTAGTGTATCGTCACTACAATTCTGCACATCTTCTTATGATGATGATGATGATGAGGTTGATGATTGATATATCGTATGGGTGTGTATACGATCCGCATCTAGTGGTGGTGGTATGTCTTTCCATTCAGTTAACTAAGAGAACCTAACGTCAGTCAGCCGACTCACTCGTGTTCGCGTGTCACTAACGAAGCCGAAGAAAGAAGTTGTCAATCAGTTATCGTGGTCACGGTCCGTTAATCATGGGTGTGATGGGGTCACCTCGCAAAGGTCACCTCTTCGGTAGCACTCTAGCCGCACATGTTTGACCCCCACACGCGGTTGGACTGCGCGGCTCCGTTAGTGTCCAGAAGCCGCCTACGGCTCATCGTACACACAGTACTTCATTTATTATCAATTGTTATGGTTACAGGGAAACGTGAATAACAGTACATGCACCTGACCTTTTTCGCACAGCATATCATCTTCGTCACGTCACTACCATAATATGTGTCTGAACTATTTATTGCCTTACATTGAGTTTTGGATTGTCATCGCGGCGTCAGTAACGGTATTGAGACGAGAAACGTCGACAGCAGAAGAAAAGAGAGCGGATTGGGACACCCAATATCGTTACGACGACACCAGTTCCTCACTCACTGTTGGGCGAAGCTAGCTGAACCTAGACGGTTGGCGTTCGTTCATGGGCCAGTTTATAACCGAAAAAAAAACTTCGGTAGCAAGACAGCAAGACAGACACTACAGAGAGAGAGAGCGCGAGAGCACATTGTGAAACTAGGACTGCAAATACTACTGCTACCCACAATGATTACTTGGGTACCGCAAGAAAATACCATTGAATCTACGTGTATACTATGCGTCAAGCTTCTGCTCCTGTGACAAGCGCCTGTCCTCATGATGGCCCACTGGTGATATTTCAAGCGTAAATATGATTTATACTTTGTATATATATATATATATATATATATATATATATATATATATATATATATAATTACTTTACCTGAAGTGTCCTCTAAGGACAGCTTTTACCTTAGGCACAGACGAACACGTAGCGAACGATGTTGAATACAAGAGACGTACGGCGTTATGAAGAAGACCAAATCCAGTTCGACGGTTCGAACAGTTTCGAAGTGTCGTCACATGTACACATAGATTTATAGTTCATTGTTTAGCTACTCATTAACGGCGTTAACGGTGGCACGTCATCAGAGAGAGAGAGAGAGACCAGCAGATAGAATTAGCAGGCTGCAGTGTGATCAGGCTGTGCCTGCACCCCATAATTAAATTCTACACATGTCCACGCAAATGCTGCTAGCCCACTGACGAATCAACGGATGAACGCAAAACTGCTCAACAGAGCAGGAACTATTGAGTTTGCGGTGCGCACCATCCGCTGCTGTTGGTGCTGCTGCTCCTAGCAAAAGCAAACGAGACGAGATCGAGTACCGGCAACAGCGGTGACTTAGTCAAATAATAGTGGTAAAAAAGGATATCAGCCAACGTTTCAGCCAACCACACGCCGAAGCAATCAGGAACACAGCAGGCTACCGAAAACACGGAAACCGAACAACTTCATTTACGTACGTGACACGATATATCATGACTTGCAATCTATCGAACGCGCTTGCAGTTGCCGTCACGTCGTTGCTACGGTCGGCGTGCCCGTAGACATAGAGTAGTAACGGTAGCAACAAGCAATTACCAGAATTGCACGCCAAGCCACCACCAGACGAGGGCTGGCTGAAGTTAATGACGCGAATGCGTTGTGTATGGCACGTTTGTACGGCACGACACGTCGGTGTGGCTGACGTCTGACGCGTTTAATTCATTTGTTTAATTCATAATTCTCCGTATTTCTCTAGACGCGACGATGCGAGCATTTTCCAAAAAGGGTTGCTTTTACACCCCGCGTATCCCGCATGCAGGGTTGTAAGGGCCGTAATCCAGCCTTCTTTTTCATCTCTCTGTGTTGTGCGGGGCGTGTCTGTTGGCTGTGTCAAAGCTAATAAGCGCACGTGCTTGTGTATGGTATATGCGGATGTGGTGAATTCGACTCCCTAGACCCAAGCGATCTGATACGAGAGAGAGAGAGAGAGAGAACTGAGGAAACGGACGAAGACGGCGTAGTTCGGCGACGGTGAGCGACGGTCTGTTCGCACCAGCGCACCGCGCTGAAGGAGTCGACGCAACGACGACAACCCCCGCATACCCCCGCCATATCATGCTGGGGTCAGCTTGGCGATCGTTATGCATGCATGCGGGGGTTGAGTTGGTGATCACCGAGAGAAAAGCCGCATCGCAGGAATTCGCAGTATTTTTTATTCTGCAACAGTTGCTCTTCTTGCTATCATCTACTGTTGCGCCATCATGTTGTCAAGTGTTCTACATATTGTTGGCGATAGCGTTGGCGGCGGAAAAGCAGCGAGATTGATGAAGGTTTGTTTATAAGCATGGCGCGGGTATCAGTCAATTGACTTAGTCGAAGTAGCGGTACTAGTGTCATCTACGGTGGTGGTGGTGGTGGTCGGTCAGTCGATCGATCAAGATCAAGGTCGATGTAGTCAATTCATGAGTAAACAAATCTATCAACCATACGGGTATCCAACCAGACTGAAGGTTACGTGAAGGTCACAAGGCACATAAGGCACACACACATCCACATGTGTTGTTGAAGCAAAAACCTATTACACGCTCCTTGCAACGGCACGAGATGAAGGTGGTCTATACCTTTGCAGCTATCGTTGCCGTCGTTGTTCTTGTTTGGCATTTTTTGTCGGGGCGGGGCGGCTTCTTACAGTACTAATAATCATGCTGGGTGTGTAACAGCGATCATGGCCGGCAATCAGCCACGACTTAGCCTCATGGTTAATCGTCACTGTACTGGACTGCCTCTAACACACTTCAGCGTTCTCCTCGTCATCGGTGGCGGTGACGGCATCGTGCAAGCCCTAGGAAGGATACATTTACACTTACTATTGTTAATGTACGATGCTGTACGAAACTGTAAGCTAACACGGGTTACTACTGTCACTCACAACAACAGCTACAACAGCAACAGAGCTGCTGCAGCAGCAGCAGCAGCAACTACAACAACAACCGCAACAACAATAACAACAACAACAACAACAACAGCTACAGCAGCCACTACTGTTACTGCTACGACATCAACGATTGCCATTACTAACTACATTATATACAGTACCTAGGGACAAGCATCTGCCATTCCTCAAGGCAAGCTTCTTCATTCAACCTACCAACACCGACCAAATCACGCCCACTCTTGGCCGTCGTCTGCTGACAATAACTCGAATGACTTCTATATATATATATATATATATATATATACATGATTGAATAACAATGATACGCAAGTGTTGTGTGCATGATGAGCACTATGCCGAAGAACATCCTATCTACATACGCTTTACTTGCCACAGAGGTGACGCTGGTGCAAAACAACAGACGATTCTACACGAGACGAACTCAATGGCTGATATGGGGAGGCGAGAACAGCGCCTGAGGCTGTTGATGATATGATGATCATCAAACGATGGAAATATATACAGGCATACCGAAGGGACGTAATAATCAGGTAACGAACCAGAGCGGTGGAATTGCTAACCAAGTTGAGCGAGAAAGAGAAGGTCATATAAAGATCTCTTAGTAAAAAATAACAGTTGTGTTTTCATTCTCCACAAATAGATCGAAAATTGGATAGAAATGAATGGATTGATACCGTAATAATACCGCACGGAGACCCGATGTTCTGATACTCTCTCATCTTGCCTGCTTTGGTAGGGCCGAAGCATGACCGGCCCGCACTGCGCCGGCACTAACCATTACAAGGGACTTATGAGTCAAAGACTGTCGCTCCCATACCTGCATGCACCGCTCTCGAACGGGGTTAAGGTCAGACCGTCAGATTCCTTCCTGCCAGGTCCGACGGGTTCCAGGACGCACGGTAGGCCACTGGATCGTAAAGCTTTGCTAAAGATTTTATTCAAAGCGTGGGGTCTTGCTCTCCTACCTGCATTGGCGATACAGGACAGCTCGTAGCGTCCGTCTGGCCAGACGACGTGTCCGCTGACGCAGGGTGAGGACACAAGTTTGTTTACAAACGAACTCCGACTGCTATCCTCACCGACTTTTCATCTAACAGAGTCTCAATCCGGGCACAGGGTATGATGTGGATATATGCGTTTGCCCATTTTGAGAAGACGGCGCGCAGCCTCGCCCTATCGAAGTCCGTGGCTTATCGGCGATCAGGTTTTCGGCCCTTTGCCTATATAAAGTTGCTGAGCATTCTCTCTTGTGCCCAGCTTCGGCGGGCTCGTGGCCTCACACGGCAACTGCTTTATGGCGGCTTGTTTCCGATCGAGTTTCTAGGCCGGTAGGAGTGACAGACTTGAGAAGGGTTCTGGCCTATTGCATAGATCTGTGGAAAGAAGTCTGTCTGCCCGAGCTTTCACCGATAGGACAATCGCATCAGATAACCCTGGACCATCCCTGATTGACGAGTAGAGCTTGTTAGCGTGCATCTGCGGATATGCTGAAGTTCAGCAACGCCTTTACTTTAGCCAGCATGCCGTCTGTTGTAAATGTCTCCATATTAATTGGTCTGACCGCTTGTTGGAACGGCCTGATACGCAATAAGTTGCTTAGGACCTCGTTTGTTGGAGCGGTCTGGTAGCAAATCAGACACCTAGAGCCGCCCTACTTTAAGACCGTGCCTGGCCCATGAGAGGGAGGCCACGCGGCAAAAGAAGGAAACGATGTAGTAGATGTTTGAGCGAGCTGTAAGAAGCGTGTTGCACGTGTGAGACCCACTCTAAAACTGTTTTGTAAAAATAAATACAGTTTTAGTATACGTATCGCTTGATGTGTGATCATTCGTCAGTAGTGATCTGTGACATACTTGGCGCCCAACGGCCTCTTATGAACCGCTCGGCTCGTAAAACCAAAAAAAACAGCTACCGGTTCCTAGCTAACCGGCAGCATAAAAATCGGTCGTCGAGAGCTACTTGATCCCGCTGAGGATCATTTCGTCGAAGTACTTGTTTCGTTAGTGGACGCATAATACGGCAACAACAACCGCAACCGCGGCAGAAAACCGTCGGTAGCTGCAGGAGTAACTTACTCTGTTTCAGCTACATATTGTGACTTTTGTTCGAGATATCGGTGTTCCCGTCTGACAATGGAAACAGCGAAACAACTACGAATTCGCAATCTACGTGCGTTACCACGCAAGACCGTAGAGGACGCAGTTAAAGCCGTGCAGAGTGACGCTGCCGCTGCCGCTACCGAGCCAGCGTTGCTACAAGCACATCTCAGAAGAATCAACCGTCTTCGCACAGAACTGGTTAACTACGACAACAGTTGGATGGACCAAGTGGCAGACAGTGGACTGTCAGATGAAGCCGTTGAGCAGGAGTACAAGACAGCCCAAGCATATCAAGAGAAACTTGATTATATTCAAGCCGTCATCGAGGCGCGGCTAATATCGGAACCGCGGCAATGCAAGAGCGAGGAGATGAATAACGGAACTGCTGTGACGGCGTTAATGCAGCGTCTTTTGTCGGTGCAGGAGCAGCAGAACTCTCAATTACCTCCAATTAAGATTCGGCGCTTTGGTGGTGATATCACGCAGTTTGTGCAATTCTGGGAAGAATTTAAAGCCGCTGTGCACGACCGCCCCCATCTGAACGACACACATCGCTTTAAATACCTCCGAGATCACCTGGATGGAAAACCAGCAAAAGCGTTGCAAGGGATGCCGCCAATGGGAAATAATTATCAGGGAGCTATTCGTTATTTGATTCAAATGTATGGTATCTTAGAGACAATCGTTACGAGCGTATTTATGAATATGTTGGCACTTCCAAAGGTACAAAAGGTATCAGACTTAGGTCGCTTTAACGAGTTGTTAGATAAACTCAATAGTTATATAATGACGTTGGATACCATTAATTATGAACCTAAAAACTATGCCTATATGATGTATTCAGTAATGCTCCGCTCGTCGCCTGATCGACTTGTTCTCCGATACCTGGCGTCCATAGAAGACAACTATGACCTCAGTGCCATCGATCCAAAGACACCACTCCCCTCGCTTGCTGACACAGCTAAGCTGCCAGAGCAGTTGGTACGCCGTTTCAATGACCTACGTTCATTTCTTGCGAAGGAGATATGCACCCGCGAGCAGCAAATACGGCTCAGTCAGACAGGTGAAAGTTCACAACAGCTACAGCACTGGAAGGGTGGTGGGCGTCAAGGCCAGAGCGCATCGAGCGCAATGCTGCAACTAAACTCTCGCGACAGTGGATCCAACAACAACGGTTTGCCTGTTCCTCCGCCTCATGGCAATCACAACAGAGGCAGACCGTCGGCCATTAGCACAAACAACAAAGACAAAAAGCGTAAGTAATGTCTATTCTGCAAGGGTCCCCATTACCATCATCATTACAAGCAAAATATATCACTGGATAATCGCATAAAAATTATTGATGAAGCGGGATTATGCAGACGCTGTCTGAAATCAGGCCATAATACTGCATCCTGCCAAGCAAATATAGTTTGTGCAAAATGTAATTTTTTTTTAGATCTTCCGTAAGGCAATTGCCCGTGTACGGTTTTTCATGTCATGGCTAACTTTAATCCACTCCGGCAGTTACCTTGTCTAAATTGGAGACCATGCAAATCAATTTAAGAGTGGCCGGTCTGGGTCTCGAACCCAGTCCTCCCGAATGCAAGGCAAAGGCTTCTGCCACTAAGCCATCTTGCTCGGTTATCCAATTAATTTAATAATTAGTTAAATCCAATAACTATTTCCCTATTATCTGCTCTAGAAGCGCTCACCGAGCATTGGCCGCTTTTACCGATTATCTGCTTCCGCCTGCTCATGTCGTGATTGAAGACGTTCAAACAAAGAAGTCCGTTATGGCCCGGTTCATCCTTGACACGGGCTCTCAGCGTACATACATCACCGACAAGTATGCACAGCTGTTGCAGTTAAAGCCAGAGGGACACGAATGGCTTTACGTCCATGTATTCGGAGGAAGCAACGGTCAACTCCAAAAGTTTGCAGCCGTATCGTTTGCCGCTCGCACCCGTAATGACCGAGCATATGATCTTTAACGCGTTGGCCATTCCAGAGATTTTTACGAAGTTACTACCGCGCATCTCTGAGAATATACGGACGAGTATGGCTATTGAGTGGGCCGAAGAGCCAAGAGGGCCATTGGATATCGGTGTATTGTTCAGCGCTTTCGACATGGCACGCATAACAGATGGTTGTGCCATGAAAAGAGTGAATGATACTTTGGCAATAATGCCTACTAAGATAGGGTCGCTTGCCGTTACTCCTTCCATTCCACGCACCGATCATATAAACATGTTGTCCATTCCAATCTCATTAGAGGATTTTTGGAACCTGGAGCATGTGGGTATTCAGCCAACGGAGTTGACTGAACCAAAGATAGATTTCGATAATCTCGCCGATAGCTTTAAGAAAAGCGTAACACAGGATACGTCTACAGGGCGCTACTCATGCCGACTGAATCTCGACCACGCAAAGGCGTCTAAACTTGCCAAAAATTGGGGCCTCGCCCACAGACAATTGAGCTCTATTCTAGGGAGACTCCGGTCTAACTTAGATCTAAAATCGGCCTATACAAAATAAATGAATCTGTTTCTCGAGAATGGCTTCGCTGAGCCACTTCCGGAAGGTGAAACTACATTGTACGTACTTCCTCATCTCCCAGTCATAAACCCGGCCAAGGAAACATACAAAGTCCGACCTGTGTTTAATGCTTCCTCGCATACTAAAGGACAGATCTCACTTGACGATTGTATTACAGATGTTCCAAGCCTATTACCAACGTCTGTCGAAATTATTTTGAAATTTCGCAGACATAAGATCGCCATTGCAGGTGATATCTGCAAAGCTTACCTCACCGTATGTGTCCACAAAGAGTATCGGAACTTGATGTGCTTCCTGTGTACCAGTAACACAGAACTTCGACAGCCTCAGATATTTCGTATGACTCGTAACACATTCGGTATCAAAGACGCACAGTTTAATGTCATCTCAGTCATTCGGGAGCACGCAGCCAAATATACTGAATCCCATCCGGGAGCGGCTTTGGCTCTCAGGGAACATCTATATATGGACGATTTGCTCAGCGGCGCAGCGTCCAAAGAAGAGGCTTTGCAACTCCAACAGGAGATAAACTTCGTACTGACAGAGGCTGGGATAGAAATGAAAAAGTGGCGAGTTAGCAAAAAAACAGGGAGATGCTGTTAATGACGAGCTTCTAGCCGTTTCGCACGGCTCCATGATCCTATCGGTCTAATATCGCCATATATCATGCAACTGAAGTTAATTCTACAAGAAGCTCACAAGCAAAAACTGACACTTGATGAAGACTTGCCCCCGCATTTGGAAAAGGGTTAGGACAAAGTGGTGTGGTGAATTGGAGCAAATGCAAACTTTTAAAATACATCGTTGCTACACAGCAGAACTTGATCGGATAGCATCCCAAGAATTGCATGGCTTTGCCGACGCAAGCGATCGCGCAAATGCGGGAGTGGTCTACCTGAAGAGTATCGATATAAATAGAAAAATCAGTGTAGTCCTCGTTGCAAGCCAAGGCTAGACTCGCGCCTATCAAGGCCTTGGAACAGATGACTATTCCGCGAAAAGAGTTAGTTGCGGCGCTTTGTACAGCGCGACTTGTCGACTTTGTAGCAAATCATTTAGGCCTCAACAACGTCGAAAAGTTTCTTTGATCAGATTCTATGAACGTTCTTTGCTGGATTCACGGTGACAATCCGGAAAAGCACGGGGAGTTCATTTGCAGCAGACTAAAAGAGATTTTGAAACTATCTCTTTTAGTCTGCTGCAATTTTTTGAAGATGTGACATGGTCAAGCTAGGCAGTTCGACAACTTGGCGGGATGGTCCGGCATTTCTCCGACAGCAAAATAACTGCGCACAATTCCAAAAGTCAGCTTCCAGCAACCCGGAAAGTGTCACTCTCCATGTGCAAAGTGAATCTTCAGCTTTTGATATCACAAAATATTCGTCTCTGACAAAGGCAATCCGGGTATACGCCACTTTGATGCGCTTTATTCGACGGCTCCGTAGCAAGGCGCGCCGGGGGGGGACCCTAATCTATGCGGTCCAACCCAGTCACTCACGACATTGCCGCTACAATCTGCTGAAATACACACAGCAAAGTGCGGGCTAATTAAAGAATCATAACAAATGTGTTTTGCCTCAGCAAAAGCACAACTGCTCAATGGAAAAACATGTGATGATCCGCGTATTGCAGCTTTTAAACCATTCATTGACCATGGGGGCCTCATCAGAGTAAGGGGTCGCCTAGAGAATATGGATGAAACATTTGAAGTGCGACATCCTGTTCTCCTTGCCGACGACCATCTAACTCGCCTTAAAATTGAGGATGCACATGTAAAAGGGGTGCGTCACTTGCACACGGACATTGTATTGACAAACCTCCGCCAAACGTTTTGGATCCTCCGGTCTCGGCAATTAACCAAAAGCGTTATCCACTCGTGTGCGATATGTGCCCGTGAGCGGGCGCAACCGGGAGAAGCAATTGAAGCTCCATTACCAGCCGAGAGGATTGATGGTTTTACGACGGCATTTAAACACGTCTGTCTTGATTACCTCGGGCCATTCACGGTTCGTCAAAGAGTCCGGAAGTTCAACAATAGTTTGGGTCTTCGGAAATTAAGTGGCACTTTAACGCACCAAAGGCCGCTTGGTGGGGCGGCCAATTCGAGCGATTAGTTCGTGTGGTAAAGGATTGCATCAAGAGGTCCGTCAAGGCTCACTTGCTGCCACTGTTTGCATTCCTTACACTGATCAAGGAAATGGAGGCCATAATCAACTCCAGACCTCTTACCCATATACCGGACTCACCAAGTGATAACCGTATCACTAACCCCAGCTCACTTTGTAGCGTCTCGGGTTCCAATCGCGCTATCCTCGGGAGATATGACGCAGCAAGGTGCTCGAGGATAATCTTGTAAAGATGTGGCGGGCGCGCAAAAAGATTCTTAAGGTATTTTGGCGCAGGTGGCGCAACGAGTACGTTTTATACCTGCGAAGCGGTCACAAGCGGCTGGGTGCGTCCGGCAATGAGCTTAGAGTTGGGGATGTCGTAATCATCCATCAGGACAATGCACCAAGCCTCCAATAGCGACTTCGACGCATTTCAAAGATGATCAATGGTCGGGATGGCGCGCCTCGCTCCTGCGAAGTCGACACTTCCAAAGGGCCACTTCGTCGAGCGGTGCAACATCTGCACAGGTTGTTCTAGCTCAAAGAGAGCTAACTGATAATCGTACGTCATAGTGTGCCATTAATCTTATACTTGCGCCATTATTCTTGATTCATTGTTTCGAGAACTCCTAACAGGATTGTATCTGAGTAAAACCTAACTTTGATGATAGGTATCGCAACCTATTTTCATTTGAACAATTTCACATATACTGGCGGTGTATAACAAGTTTCCTTCTCTGAACGCTACAGCTACATCGCATGAAACTCCGGGAGTGTTGTGAATGTCTCCATATTAATTGGTCCGACCGCTTGTTGGAGCGGTCTGATACGCAATAAGTTGCTTAGAACCTCGTTTGTTGGAGCGGTCTGGTAGCAAAGCAGACAACTAAAAGAGCCGCCCTACTTTAAGACCGTGTCTGGCCCACGAAAGGGAGGCCACGCGGCAAAAGAAGAAAACGATGTAGTAGATGTTTGAGCGAGTTGTAAGAAAGGTGTTGCACGCGTGAGACCCACTCTGAAACTGTTTTGTAAAAATAAATACAGTTTTAGTATACGTATCGCTTGACGTATGTTCATTAGTCAGTAGTGATCTGTGACACCGTTGTTGAGTCGTTCAAGGAGTCCCGAAGCCAGCGAACAGTCTGCATCTCAAAACAGGTGGTTGATAAATAGGGCCGAAAATGAGGATCTCAGAAGAACAAGGTGAGTACTTATCAATCGAATGCGTAGCATCGCATGTTCTAGCCCGGCCAGCCACCTCTCGAGGACACCCGGATCTCCCTGCGAGAATAGGGGAATGCCTAGCAATTCAGTCTTGCACCCTGGGAGAGCCTCCAGCACTTCAGAGTCAGTAGCACCTTCTACAGCATGCACCTCACACTTTGCAGGGTTTAGGGCCAGGCCACTCCGCTCAGTCTGGATGTTTCTCAGAATTGCACTGGGGACGCCGCATAGAACACCGTCGTCCAAGTACCATACGTCACGGCCGGGGTCCCCCTAGAGATCTGTATGGGAACCAACCCTACGGAATATAACCTACGGACTACTTAGACTCGCACGTATGCCACCAGCCTGACAACACGCTATCTCCTCGTAGCAACACATAAACACACACCTATGGAGCTCAGAATCGCAAGCGCAAGTGGCACGGCGTTTCCATAGATGTATAGCATTCATCTACAGCGCAACGAACAAGCTTCATGAAGCCCTTCAATCAGCCGTAAACAGAGTGACCACTAATCAGCAGAATAGGTGTTCTAATTGAGACAAGCTAGCAACTAGAGAGGTTATCGAGCCCATTTGCTCTTTGAATGTTGGAGGAGATAAATGCTTCTTCATCATAAAAAAGTGATGCAGTTTAAGTGTAAGTAATGCAGTGCCCTCACCTAGCATTTAAGCCAGCGTCCACGAGACTGCTTTCGCATTGCTTCGTAATACGGACTCCGCAAATAGAGATGTTCAACGGTGGGGCTCGAACGCGTGCACCTATGTGTCCCTCCGGTTTTCTTTAACAGTAGCGTAGCCTCGCTCAAAAGCGATTCGATCAACAACAGAAGTCAAACGACCTTTTATTAGCCCTCCACCAATAAACTGAAATAAGTACATTCTCCTATATATATATATATATATATATATATATATATATAGCACTGCCGAGTGTGCAAACGTATTGTAAATGATTAATAAATCATCACAATATTTTCTATATATATCAATATATACATATACAGGGTGTTCGAATTTAATTAGGCAAAACTCTGGGGTAGGGTCAAGCTCGGTGAGAAAAATCACTTTTGTTAATGAAAAAGGGGAGCGGAAATGCTTCGTTTAGGAGTGAGATAATTTTTTAATACATTTTTCTGAATTGTGATTTAGGGGGTGGCTGTCCCGACATACGTTTACAAAATGCACCATTGTGAGAGAACATTCCTCAGTTGAAAAACGGAACATACAGGCGC
Organism: Dermanyssus gallinae; assembly: GCA_003439945.1. Lineage (NCBI taxonomy): Eukaryota > Metazoa > Arthropoda > Arachnida > Mesostigmata > Dermanyssidae > Dermanyssus > Dermanyssus gallinae. The sequence goes on along the minus strand of QVRM01001757.1, from coordinate 421,232 downwards.
AATCGGGAGAAAGTTCTACATTATCAGAATATACACGGCTTTAGCTAGAGCAGGGACTATTGTGATATTGAGAAGAAGTTCACAAAATTATAATTTTACTTTTGCATGTTTAAATTTTTACGCCCAGGTTATAAAAAAATACATTACGCGTGCATAACCAATACGTTCAGACGAATGTACATCTTAAGTGAACCATTTTGGTTAAGCTGACGTCTGTGGTTGCAAAGTAACTCAAATCCCCCGATGGCCATATGGGGGGTGAGTGCATACATGCAGCTACTATGTTCGCTTCCTTTTTCAGTCAAGTCACTCGTAAAACCTGTAGAAGCTCAGAAAAAGATTTATTTGACTTCAAATGTTGCTCGAACAAATGCAAAAAGCACACCCGGTCGCGATAGCAAATCTCTCGTTGCACGCCTTCAAAGATACCAGGCGTCTCGCGAATGGTTCTACCAGCACTAACCATTCTGCCGATCAGATCCATAGAAGACCTAACGGGAGTTGCATAGACTAGCTCCTTTAGATGGCCCCAAAAGGAAAAAGTCGAGACTGGATAGATCGGGCGATCGCGGCGGCCAAGCTTGTGGACCGCCTCGGCCAATCCAGCTATTAGCGAAGGTCTCATCCAGATAATTCCGTACCGGAAAGACGCTGTGTGCTGGGGCACCATAGTGCGCTGTAGTGTCCACCACCCCCATGACAGGCCGGCAACCGCTACGAGCTCGCCATTCTCTCGCTCAAACAACACACGTCCCCTGCCTGGCTCGCACCAACGACTACTGATTAATTTATTCTCGTGCCGCCTTATATATCACAGATATGCCCGCGCATGTAGTAACTTCCCGCGTCTTCGCTACTGGTGTGGCGGCATCCTCTATTTGGCGCCCTGTATTTAGTTTGCTTCAGCATTGCCGCCAACAGACAATATATATATATATATATATATATATATATATATATATATATGCCCGCGCTGCTTAACGGACGCTACTATCCTACATGCTGGAATCACATCCTCGACCGCATAATCTGTGGAACGTTTGCTAAGATTGTTCTGGCAAGATTGTGCCTTGTCTGAAGGACGCTTCGTCCGTGAAGAGAACAAGAGCAGGAAATTCCACATTAGCCGCTGCTTGTTACAGAAACCAGCAACAGTAATGAATCAGAATCCCGCAATGGTAATCAGAATGGTAATCAGAATCCCGCAAGGCTTGAACTCGCTGCAACCGGTACTAATTCATTTGGCTGATAATCTCGTGGACAGTTGTGCGACTTGCATTGTCCCCGGTCGTCCAGCCACGTAATGACGGCCGTGAAATGATCCAGTTTTGCAAAGCAAACAATGTAGTCCCGAAAACAGTTTCCTGTCAGGTATCACAGATTGCCCGCGCATTTAGTGTCTTTCCGCGTCTTCGTTACTGGTGATAGCGGCATCTTCTATTTGCCGCCAACCGACGTTGCCTATGCCCGCGCTGCTTAACGCTAAGGCTATCCTACAGACACAAGGTTCAGTGTGCATATTGGCTGACGGGCGTTCGTTCGAGCAAGATTTGAAGTAAGATAAATATTTTTTCTGAGCTTCTACGGGTTTGACGAGTGACTTGATTGACACTGAGTTTTGCCTAATCAAATTCGGACACCCTGTATATATATACCTGCTTCGGCCACTGACGTGATTCGGACCGTGATTTAAATCCAGACGCATTGGCGGTTTCTGCATTTTTTCGCCCGGTTGGCCGGTCACTGAAGTGTTCAAATTGTATGTAATAACAATTATATTATAATTATGTGCCATTTTGATATTGTTTTTATTATTATATTTGACCATTGAATATGTACCTAACAAAGGTGATTTTAATAAATAAATATAATAAAGACCTTGTGTGAATTATGTGCCATTTTGAAAGACTAACTTATATATATATTTTTTTTCTATGGGACCGTTTTCCCCGGACGGCAAATTTGGTTAAGTTCAATAATGTTTCATTGAGCCTGAAAATTCCATAATTACACAAATTCAAACAATTGAAACTATTTAGGGCAGAAAATGCTATTGCCCGTGTCTGCCCGCTCTTGTGAGTGTGTCAACATCCTTTATATTACATAATGGTGTTTAGCATTTTTTTATTTATGTTTTATTTGTGCTGAAAGACTCATCCAAATACACATGTTTTAAATATATATATATATATATATATATATATATATATATATATATATATATATATATATATATTTATATATAACTCTATCGTCTAAAAGAGTAAGATGATTTTTTAATTACTTTATCTAAGCTGTGAATTTTGGGTGGCTGTCCAACATAAGTCTACAAAATGCACGCTGGTGAGAGAACGTATTACTCAGTAAAAAAAAAACGAGGATACCAGCACATTCCGGAGAAAATTCTGAAATGAAGCCTTTGCTAGAGCAGGAGTCATTGTGATATTAAGAAAAATTTGCAAAAATATGTTATTGTATTTAAGGTTCCTGCTCTAGCTACGACCAATCACATTTTAGACAATGTAGAATTTTCTCCGGAATGCTCCGGTTTATTTAATTCCGTATTGCGTTCTCCCGCAATCGTGCCTTTTATGAATGTATGTCGGACAGCCACCCTATAATTACAGTTTAAAAATTGGCAAAAATAATTGCTGGATTATTCCGACAAGAAGCTAACATGGCCTATAAATACTGGGATGGATAAAATACTGCTTATACTTGCTTGAAAACGTTAGCGTATACGGTGTGCGATCAGGCTCTGTGGGAGCCTATTTTACTACGCGCCAATCGAACAGTCCGTTTATGAGATCGGACGTAGCCACTGACTTTGATGTGATATGTCGTTATACTCAGTTCTACAAGTTCTACAGAACAAATATTCTACTGTTTTCAACCAGTAGATCTAGCCTGGGTAGAATGTTAGCGGCAATCTCTTGCGGTCACCTCAGTTTGAGACGCGCGAGAAGAGGAACGTTCTTTGTGCCCCCGGACAAGCTTCACGTATTTAGCTAGTTGAGGCTCACAAACCGGAAAGCTACAAATGAGCTTAAGCAGTAAGAACTTTCCTCATCAGAAGTGCAAAAATGTTCAAGAACATCAAAGAACAAGTGCTTTATACAGACGAATATGAACTCCAGGCGCGGTTAGGCTAAAGCAACGCAAATGGTATGAGCACTGCTCAGCTCATACCACTCTCCGACATGCACAACGTAATGACTGAAGTCAAGGTGAGTTAGGAAACGAACACTCAGAGATCACGTTTGTGAGTAAAGGCCGGCAGCATGTTGTCAATAGGTGTATAGTCGAAATCAAGAGCAGAAAACGTTTGTTTATTTCATATATTCTCATTTCATTGTATAGGGACTTGGGGAAGCCCTTATAAAAAATTTGATGAAAAGCGCGGCATGAATCAAACGATGTGCTCCGCGGTGCCCTGATTTAATTAAATGGTTTGAACCCGCCATATTCGTTAGGTTACGACGTATAGTAAGTAGCCTCGCTTTTCCCGTCAAAGTAGGCGCCAGCATGGCGCTCGGCTCACCAGCCCGTTGGTCGTCATAGGGCCTGGCTTTTAGTTCGGGTGAGTTCTACCAGTTTTCGGAAAGGGTGAACTGCTAAGCCTAGTCGCTGTATGTGGCATCGCAATTGAAACTACGGCAGGCGTGGCGAAAACGAAAGAAGTTGAAAAACGCCCCGTTCAACTTTGACCTAAGTTTAGTAACACAAAAGCAAAGCCTAAGAGAAAAAGACAAAACTAAATCTAGTACTATTCTAAGACTTGTGAAGTCTTCTAAATCTAGGTTAAACAAAGATATTACATTACTGGTACAGTGCGCTTTGTTTTCGCGTAGCCTGCTCTTTCCTGCGTCTGGGATTTGTCCGCGTCGTTAAATGCGACGTTCTTATCCACAGCAGCCACCCCTTTCACTACGGCATATTTAAACCGATTCCATTTAGCTTTGGAACCGTTTCCATTTAGCTTTGGGAATATAGTCTAGTCACCGTCAGCAGTACGAACGCAACCAGTTCAATCAATTAAGGACTAAGGGCTGAGCTTTGAATTATAAAAGCCAAAACCAGAACAACAAATTATGTACGCGGTAAAATATTAAAGCGATCAAACAATGTTATCCCTTAAATCTAAGACATTGCCCATTATTCATATAATGTATAATTAGAACGCAAAGGTCTTAATCGACATTATGTTCTCATCCCATCCGTAACACCACTTACCATTAATTATGTAGAGCCTTGGCAATGTGATGTGCCATATGATACCCCATATTTGTGCATAAGATGGGCTTGTCTGTACGTTTCGGTAGTTTGGTCAGTTAGTTAAATTTTCTAAAGTCGAGAAACACTTTCGCTAAGCTCAGCTGCTTGACGAGTACGCGAATTTACAGAGAGCTTCCACGATGGTTCGCATTTGCTGCTTATAGCGATGGACCTTGTAAATGTTTTTCTTTCCTGCAAAAATGTACGTAGCTTTCAGATAGTAGAGAATAGATTATAGAAAATATATCAATTGGAGTGGCTCAAGGAGCATCAGTGGTCCGCTATTATTTAATATTTTTGTTAACGATATTTTTAATATTCCAAATCATGCTAAACTAACCCTGTTTGCTGATGACACAACGGCTCTATTCGTGGGCGATTCTCCTCAACAGGTTGAGGCAATGATTCGTGAGGATATGGAGAGGCTATTTCTATGGTTCAGAAGCAACGGCCTCTACATTAATTGGTCAAAAACAGGAGTTGTTCAATTTAAAACTCAAAGGGGCCAAACGACAATCAATCCTGAAGCTTTTGCATGCGACCGCACGCTTCCCACGCTATCCCAACCTGGTTGGCCTTATCGAATCTGCAAGGACCTAAAACACCCGAGACTCGGCATCTCACTTGCTTATTGTCGTCCTCGGCCACAAGTACACAATCAAGGTTTGCACTCTGTAATTTAGGTGCTACCTTGTGGAACAAGTTGCTTAGTGACATTAGGACACTTATATCGCTTAGTCAATTCAAAAACACTGCGAGAACGCACTATCTAACCTTACTTGCGTAAACGTGTCCGAACTCGACCCCTTCCTGCAGACGACAGGCTTCGCACAGGGCGATAACCTGAGCCCTCTGTTGTTCTCAGTGCTGCTGGCCGACCTCCCTCGCCAGGTGGAGGGCACCCGCAATAAAGTGCAGGTTCTAATGTACGCTGACGACGTAGTGCTCTATAGCACGTCAAGGTTCCATCTGCAGCAGTCCCTGGCAAGGCTCGCGACCTACGTGCAGGGCATCGGTCTCGAGATCAACTTGTCCAAGACCGAGGCTATGAAGTTCCGCAAGGAAGGTCGGGTAGCTGGCAACGACACTCTGCGGCTTGCCTCGACGAAGCTCAAGTACGTTCAAAGCTTCAAGTATCTCGGCATCGTCATCCCCTCCAACGGCCGTTCATTCACAGAGCACATCACGGATCGGGTGAGGAACGCGCTAGTGGCATCTGTTGGGATACAGAAGCCGCAGCTGCTTTCTCTGAAGACTGCTCTCGGCCTCTTTCGACCTCAAACTCGCCCCCGTCGCTTCTTACGGCATCCAGGTCATCTGGAGACAGCTTTCGCGGCAGCAACTTGACATGCTAAACCGCGTAAAACCGGATTACCTCAAGCGGGTAATGGGTCTGCACTCGTCAAGCAAGAACCGCCTTGTGTATCTGCTGGCGGACACTCCGTTGTTCGTCGAGGATCTGAGGAGACGCTTCAACCTGCCAGAGACTCCCGCCTACAAGGAATTCATCCGCATGTGGGAGGACAAGATGGCGAACATCGACCCGGACATATTTGATACGGGTGCCGTGCGAGACAGCACCTGGAAGGACCTAAGGCCGCACAAACCGCCACATGGTGACTCGTTTTGCGGTACACGGGTTTCACCACGTCCTGTGCGGGACACACGGTTTCCACGACCCTCATCCATCATGTATATGTACTCGGTGCGGGGCCTACTGCACAAAGTATCACGGGGCAATTTGCCCACGTGTAGTCTCTTAACGGAGCCTCTCGCAGTGATATTGTTTTTATCTTACCATTCGACCATTGACTATGTACCTGACAGGGTATTTTAATAAATAAATAATATGTAAACACGTACACAATCCATAGATATTTTTTTGCAATAATACGAGATACTACGGTGATAATGTATAAAATCTTACTGTAACTTGTACATATGCTTCGCACTAGCCTGTGGCTACATGAAGTTGTAACAAAAATGAGAAACTACAATTAAGTGTCAATAAACGTCATATCATATATATATCTATATATATATATATATATATATATATATATATATATATATATAAATTGCACACGCAAAACGGCCTTAGTTTGGATGTCACAACGAGATAAGGAAGTTAACTGGTTTTGGTGTCTGCGTTTCCCTCCCTCAATTCTCAATCGTGTGCTACGTGATAGATTTCGAAATTAGTCCTGGGCATAGAAGATTCGTCCACTTCAGCGTATTGTAACGAGGTGTTGTTACACTGAGTAAACTCGGGGATGTAAGACTTAGAAAGACTGAGTCAGCCGCAACACGAGGACACCTAGAAGCAATGAACGATATCATCATCAACAACTACTACAGCAACAACAACACCACACAAGGATACGCCTGGCGCGTAGCGCGTGCAGCCGCAAAAAAAGAATTCATTCTTTCTCTAGATCTATTTCGTTTTCACTCAATATTCGCCGCGGCGTGCCGCCATCAACAAGATGCCAGACTCTACCGCTGCTGCCGTCGCCACCGCTCTCAAAATCGAATCGAAGTTACATCGGTTTCGTATTGTGTCGCGTCGTATTAAATCGCATTGGCTAATCGGTGGATTTTTTGGCGCCTTTGGTCGTATCGTTATGTTGTTCCAGCGGTCCTGTTCGATTCGGATTGGTCGATTCGGCCACGCATTGTTGTGGGTATTCGGTTTATCTTCGGTGTGCATTACACGCGTGCAGTGTGACAGTAACGTAGCACGTAGGTTGACTATGACAATGATGATAATGATAAGAATGATGATGATAACAATTATAAAGATGATGATGATGATGATGATGTCGATGTTGTGCCTGGTCACGGTTCCATGGGCGTTGTAGGTTCGCACGCACGTTGGCCACACACAATTGATCGGATTTGGTCGTGTGGGGCCGCCTTACTGGCGTCGTCTTCAATCGACCAACAGCGTACTAGTTGTTAGGTGGTTGCCTCGTCACACCCCAAAATCACCGAGTTTGTTGTTGGAAGTGCTTCGAAACGAAAATGTTTCGACGACGCGTCGAATGTAAATCTGTCGTAGTTAGTGAATTAAGTTCCTAAGTGTAAATTCCGCGATCATTCCGATTGCTCGGTTGTTCCCGCTTGAGTCGAGTTGGAGCAAGTCTACTAACTACGTGCAGATCGTCGGCAGTGCGGCAGTGTGCAGGTAGATAGATGGTGGATGACGAGGATGTTCGATGATGCCGACTCGACCGACGTTTGAGGCCGCGTTTTGTTACGCGTTTGCTTGGTGACGCCTGTCAGACTTCATTGCACGGCGTCACGAACCTGTGAGGCTTATGCTGTGAGCGCTCGTTGTGTTCGTTCATTGACGAACGTCATGCCTTATTGATCGATCGCGGTTAGTTGAGTACAATTTCAGTGAGCACGAGAGGGGACTCGTATCCACCCACACCAGCAGTTGCAATTTGGAAAGCTCCCTCGTGTGAGTCGATCGCAGTTTTCTTCTTTCGGCACGGCCGTCCTGAAACGCAAAAGTGTTTCGTTCCCCCTGGCGAACATGACTGCTGCAGCTAAGGCTTCAGGTAAGCCATATATATATATATATATATATATATATATGTAACAGTACAATTGATTTGAAATCTCATACGATCATGCATGCATTAGTTCCGTCGGCGAACATTTTTGAGTGGTCAAATAATGTGAGTCCGTGCGTGCACCTAAGACAATGCATATTATCTCTTAATTATTAACTAACTTAACTATTATTAGTAGACTCCCCCTCCGACCCCCACTGACTGTTTGATGCTATGCGCAAGCAGTTCCCAGTCAGCCATGGTGACTAGACTGGAACTCGCAAACCCAGTGAACCCGCTTACCCCCCACCCGCAGGGATCGGTAACTGTGTAGGCATTGCTTCGAATCCATAGGAGCGGTGTTGCACCAACTCCTACATTCTACTCTAGTCTAGCATCATCCGGCGCCTCATGTCTGCCTTGGTGCAGCTCAGCAACCTGGCTGTCCCTGTCTAATCTCAAGGCTGGTTCGCCTTTGCTGCCTACTTCCTCTTCTTTCCCGTTCACTAACGAGTGCTTCCTCCTCGACTGTATCGAGGGCTACCGTTGAAACAAGCCCTTCTGGCAGTTTCCTTGACCACCTTTAAGGACATAATAGCCTCGAAGAGGGCACAGGACTCCCTTCACGCTTTTGCCGATGTCAGCATGTCTGCTACAACCTTCTTAATCGATTTGCCCCTCACGGTGGTCGCACCCGCGTCTCTGGCTTCTCGGAGGACTGGACACCGCATAACTGTGTGCTCGACATCGTCCGTATCACACGATCTGCATAACGCGCAGATGTCGACACTCACCTTGTTAATTCTCACCATGTACGTTTGGAAATGGCCGTGCCCGGCAAGCACGTGTGTCGCCCCACAAGACAGCTCAGTCGTACCGAGCCGCGGCCGACACCGTGCGGTAAGCCCGGCAGACACGAATGGGGGCGGGGGGGGGGACACGTGGACAATTTTTATTTGTTTTTAGTGGGTTGGAGTCTCACACTACCAGTCCCCGCTTGCGGCAGGGAGCTTCCCTACCGCAGTATCCGTGTGTACAACCGGATTTTCCAGTAAGCCCTCGGAAAACAGCAGAGGCTTTGCAGGTTTGCTGATTTTCCGAACAATGATGTTTTCTAGAAGGCAGCACATGAGTTGTCAGCGGGTGGGCGTTGTGGCGGCGTGCTCTAGGGGACTAGTGCGCTAGTCATGGTTGTCATCTACCGGGGTGTCGCCGGTTCGACCCCTGCTGTTGTTGATCTAATTTTATATGAGCGATGCTCATTGAGAATGATAGATGATAAACCATACCGCTGAGAGTCAGCGGCCATGCTGTTGCCACAAGGACTGTTGGGAAAACCCCAGATATCTTAACATGTCCGGCTCTTGGTGCATTGAAGATACACGTCAGCTTAAGTTTCAAGCCCGTAGGGGCCGGAAGATAGTCTAGAATTAAAAACAACATCCTTAAAGAGAACCGATCTACTAGTCCGGAGGTGGTTAGCAGTTGCTGCTATAGCTTATGCGCTGCTGGTAGGATTTTAGTATGCTGTGGTTGTTGTTCGTCCTCGGCGTCGCTGATGGAGCAGATTTGAATCCAGAAGCGAATCGGGTGTTGTCGCTGTGACAACTCAAAGTCGTTCTTAGAGCTTTGATTCTAGAGCGAATCCTCTGCGGGGATGATTCATGCAGACACGCCGTTTGATATCAACGGCTGCAGAACCAACCTAAGAACGATCGGAGTGAGAAAAGCTAGGAGAGGGGAAGAGGGAGGAAGAAACAAAAGTTGACCGCACACAACGTAGAGCGGACATATCGGAACAAATTGTACAGCCTCGCGATGAGACTCGCTGGCGATATACGCAGCAGAACAGAAACCTGCCCTTGTTAGGTGTACCTGTTAGTCTCGTGGTTGATCTGATGGGCCGACCTCTTGTTGTTCTCTCTAGGTCGCGATGAGGCGGTGCTCTGTCGTCGCAGAAGTCCTGGTCGGTTGCGTCGCCAGATCGTACGAAGGCGGAACCGACAACAACAACAACAGCAACTAGGACAACAACTGAAGAAACAACGGCAACAGCAAAAACAGCAACTAGGACAACAACTGAAGAAACAACGGCAACAGCAAAAACAGCAACCGCAACAACAACAACAACAACAACAACAACAGGTCACCACCGACAGGAAGCAGGACGATTCGATTGTTGTGCTTGGTGACTGCTACTTTGCCCAATTATACCGTTGGCTGGAGAAGGCGATGCGCGACCTGGCAGTTGCCGATGAAGAAGCAGATCACGCTGCTGCTGGTGGTCGACGTCGTGGTCTGCCTCGGGTGATCGCGGCCAAGGGCGCTCCCATAGCGAACTTGGTCGAGCTCGAGATGTTCCTTCGGAGTCGGTCGCTGGTTGTCGTCCACCTCGGTTCGTGGGATCTCGACCAGGCGGACAACGATGTCGACGCCGCCGCTCTCGCGGTCGAGCTGGCCGCAAGCTGTCTCCGACTGAAGAACGGCGGCAGTAGCGGCGGCGGCGACGACGGCGACGACGACGACGACGGGAACAGCAGCAATCCGTCGCCTCGCATTGTCGTCTATCGACTGCCCGAGCGTCAGCAGGACGTGCGCAACGCGTTCGCACTCAAACAGATCGCCGCGTACAACGGCCGCGTCAGAGTGTTCAACAAGACGCTGGAGTGCTGCCTCGCGAACACCGCCGGCGTCACGCTCGACAGCTTCGGACTCGACGGGCGTCGGGAGCTGCTCGCCGACTCGGGCTGGTGCCCCAGCGAGGCTGGCAACGAGCTGATTGCGCGCTGTGTCGCCGAGGTGATCAGCGCTCACCGCTATGTGCTGGACAGGGCGGCTCCTGGCTCCAACGTCGAAATGTCGGCGGCGGCGGCGTCGGCGTCGATGAAGAAGATCGCTTTGTTCGCTTCATCTCGTCAACGCTCAGTCAGTTGCCGAACGCTCGTCGTCGGTGATCGAGCGCTGTCGGGGGTTCGCGACTACCGGCAGAAGGCTAACGCGAACAACACCGTTGTGGTGACGGCGCACAACGCGTCGTCTCACTTCCTTGCGCCGATCACAGACCTCGTCGGCAGTGCGGATCTCCGCGCATGTCTCGTGTATCTCGGTGCGGCCGATATTGCGCTCCGAAATTCGGCCGTCAAAGTTCGACGTGTTGTTGAGAGCTTGCTGACGGCTCTGCACAATCTCAAGCAGCAAAATCCCGATTGCAGAATCGTGGTGTTTCGGTTAGCCGCGCACCAACCGAATAATCGACATCGAATCGACGAATTCAACTTTCTGCTAAGCTGGTACGCCGAATACTATCCGCATCTATTCAGCGTGGCGGACCTCGGAGTCGAGCAGCTGAGATGTCCAGCGGTTACAGCCGAACGGCTTGCGCACATTCTTAAAGAAATCTTTGAGCCAAGGTGTGTTTAAACGACATTTAGTCAGAAGTTTAGAATTTTAATGAAGCAAACACGTATATTGCTGCCAGTTCGGATATATTGTTTATATATATATATATATACTTCACTATCAAATTTATAATTTGTTATACCTGTTCTGGTGTTCATCGATCCCGATAGCAGTTAACCGCAGTCAGCTCATATTTTGTATGGCGACCACTGGCACTGAAGCGCAAAATAGAGTGTGTTCGTCAACTACATTACGTTGGCTGTGCTCATATGGTCCGTAAGGTCATATCGACCTTTTTTGGGTTATCTCTAATAACAGCGTCGAATGAGTTGAAGTGGTCTTATATATATATATATATATATATATATATATATTAGTTTGTTTGATAATACTAATATATATATATATATATATATATATTAGTTTGTTTGATAATACTACGGAGATATACTATGATAAGCAGTCGCTGTGGTAGTCGTAGTAGTAGTCAAGTCGAATGTTTGCTTTACCATTTTTCTGTTATTTACTACTTTTCTTTGCTGACGGAAGCCCAAATATATCCGACATGAGCCCGCTAAAAGTGGGCTGAAAAGATAAAAGACAGACTGATAGAATATAGAAGTGTAAACCACACTAGCGAACACTCCGAACGAGTGCATTCCATTATGCTTAGACACCCTCCCGGCCGTAGTAAGGCTCAGCGAACTGAACTCCTTGCGTTTCAATGGGAATGTCGTGATAAGATGTGCTCAATGAGACGAACGTCACAGTGACATGCACCAAGTTGTGTGAAAGTGACGCGACACGTGAACTGCTTCTTTCTGTGCATGCGTGTATCTGTGATCGCCGTCTATAGTATTAAATGGCTTTTTAATATGTTTGCTTTTCAGTGGACTTTATCCGCAGTTTTCGCCATCCATCTCTTCCTTAACGGGCAGCTTTTACGGATCGTACTATCCGAACGGCGAATTTTCCTCGGCGGCCACAATGCCGCTGTATTACGGACCTACAGAACTGCCTGCAGCATTTATTCGTACGGATACAGCTAATCAACGCTCATCCCCATACACTGCCGGCATCACCACCATAGTAAACCCGGTAACGACCGAAACACGTTGCGTCTGTTCTCTGTCAAGTTAAGTTTTGCCTATGCCTATTGAGGAGCGCAAAACATGGCAGAACGATGTGCTAGAAGGAAAGTTTAATCTTTGTCGTTAGTGCCTAGTCAATGCTTTTATATGTCACTAGTGCTTGGTCAACACAAACACACTTATATATATATATATATATATATATATATATATATATATATATATATATATATATATATATATATATATATATATACATACATACATGTAACCGCTTACTGAAGCTATACGAACTTTGACATATGTTCTTCGTGCTTATTTAATGCACAGCGAGGACCACATAGTAGTCACAAATGGTCTTTACTTACAGCGCTCCTTTTCTGTGGCGCTACTCATTTACCATATCTATATATTTAATATTTTAACAATATTTACCTTCTTAATACGACCCGTATTAAGTTAAGTATTGACGGCCTGTGAACGGCTACAGAACATGGCACATCAATATATTGGGAATGAAAGCTTAACCTTTGTCATTAGTACCTAATCAAGGTTTGTATGTGTATATATCTTTGTCGTTAGTACTTGATCGATGCTTGTGTATATATATATATATATATATATATAGTATTTAGTCAATGTATATATATATATACACATTCGTATAGCCACTTGTTTGTTACTTAGGCAATACGAACTTTGTCACTTTGCTCTTTGTATCTGTTTAGTGCATTAAGAGGTCCACATGTAAGACACAAGTGGTCTTTGCTTACAGTGCTCCTCTTCTGTGCAGCGCTATTTGGTTGCGCATCGGTGTATTCATCATTTTAGTACTATGTTGCTTTCCGGTACCACCCCTACGTGGTCCAATACGAGCACAGCTAGTGTAAACAGACTTTCAACTTTCATAGAGTAGTACACGTTCAACGTTTGTAAATTGTTAATAACGACACCTTCATTATATTTACATAAGTAAGGGATGTCCACTCTACCATGAACATATATATATATATATATATATATATGGAGGGAGAAAGAGAGGGCTACACAATAGTGGTTAACTGTACGGCATCACAAAATCGAAATACCAGCATAATTAAGCTGTCAACGATCAATACTTAAAGCAATTGCACTTTGTCCAACTACCAACGGTAACGTTGTGCTTATGTGTTTAGCCTTGCGTTCCTAATTAGTAGCGAGGAAAGACCGACGGGCCTTTATACTGCGCCCTGACACCCTGCCGAGTCAGCAAAGGCTGACTACATACAGTTGACTAACTTGTAGTACTCATTTAGAGACAAAAATAAACAAGCCAAACGAGAAAATGGCAACATTCTAGCGCGTGCTGTTGTGTCTTTATTGTGGGGAGGCAATAAATGATGCCTTGCTTTTTGTCTGCGCCGCACACTTGGCCAGAGTTAGTTAATAGAAATAAGACAACCAGGCCTACTCGCTGCTGCTATTTATTAGCCTGTACTTCGTCCGCACATTTCTGGAGGCTACCCATGAAACGGGAACCTTTGAAGTTTCGTCCCTTTACTATCGAGGAGCTAGCAAATCCTGGTCCATTACTAAGCTCTCGCAGGACATACAACGGTGGAGCTTGGAGGCAGTGTTGAGGGCTAATAAATTAATTGGTCGGCACCGGACCTTGATGATCCATTTCACTCACGACTCCATGCTGAGTTATTTTAGGACACAATTGTTGACGTCAACAATTTAAGGTTTATTTATATAACTTTGTTATGTTAGTCCCTTGGAGTAAGCCATTGTCTCCGAAAACTGTAAAAATAATATATATATATATATATATATATATATATGATAAAGGGCCTACAAGGAAAATGCCCATTGTCGCTGTAACTGTTTGTTTATATACGTACACTAACAAACTGGAAATACAACAACCTAACTACGATTATGGGTGCCATATCCAGTAGCGAAATCTAGTTAAGGGAATAAATATCAAAATCCCATCACTGCTATTTGCCGACAACCTAGACATCGTTTGCCGCGCCTGCGAATATGCTGAATGCCTACAAGAGATCAATCACCACGCAGATTGCACAAGCTGCACTAAAATGTTCACACGATTACGAGCGCAGTAGCTTTATTCTGGAGCATAATGTAGGTGGAGAAAAACTGCAACGGTAACAATCATATCACGTACATTGGGTTGTGTTAAGCGAGTGAAACTAGCATTAATCCCCAGGAACTCCACTATGGGAAACTAGCATAAAACGGGAACCGGTGCGGCATAGGCTTTTGATATGCAGCACGGCGCTGGGTGATTGTAAAGATTTGGTCTTACTTAGGACAATAGGCATAATACCATTCGAAAAGAGAAGGTTCTAACGATCTAAGGAAACGACACCCCAATTATCCGCTCAGATATTTTGTGAAATTATTAGTTTGCCTCGTTGACTCTGTTCTAAGCGATAGCCGGGCGCATAGCCTTACACTACGTATGCTTCATGGGTTCTGGTTCTAAGCCGCACAGTCGGCGCACAATCGTTTTTACCGCTTCTTCTATGGATTTATTTACTTTTATTGTTAAGTCTCCGTCTTCAGAGTGCCCCAATAGCCACAATGCGTTTGGGTTACTACATATAGTTGGGCGGCACCCAAGATATCTATTTTTTTCTGAGTTGGTCTTTTATCCTCACGGGCTAGAGATGATTCCCTAACTCGGTTTTTACAAGCTCAGAATCTGAATACATAAGACTCACTCGTTGGGTAGGAACTGTACTTTCACTGTATCGCATGTGTGCCTACTTGTATCGCATTTAGTTGGTTTACTCAACTCGCATTTTCAGTAAAGACAGGCATTTGCTTAAAAACAGCTAGAGCAACCTTTAGTTTCCCTGTGACTAACAAACAGTCAGACATTCATAGTGCTTCCATCCCCCTTCGACCGTTTGAAGTTATGCTTATGCAGTTTCCGATCGGTTTCGGAGATTGGGACATGACTGGTTTTTAGTGGGTTGTATCCCCCTATTCTCCTATTCCCCTATTCTTGTAAACAAATTATCGGGATGACCGCAGACCTCAGAAAAAATAACGTGCGACTATTAGTAGCCTTGGTTGGCCAACTTTGTGTTGTCAATCCCTGGCTTTGGGATGTCAGGCGGTATACAGACGGTATCTAGCGTGTCGAGCCCGATGGCGTGGTGGCATGCGTCTGCGCCTCGCAACCGGAGGACACACATAGGTGCGTGGGTTCGAGCCCCACCGTTGCACCGATTTGTATTTATGGGGGTCCGTTTATGAAGCAATGCGGAATGCAGTCCCGTAGACGGTAAATCTTGGCTGAGAGTCAGCCCAAAAGTTTACACATCTAGCGTAAGCACAGATGAGAATTCCGCAATCGACATAAAAGGCATCGTGTATTTGATAAGGCGTATATTCAAATATGAGGGCACACAGGTGGCCTATGACCGGTTTATTCTCCAAAAAGTAACTGCCTAAAATATTTTGGTCTGGATGACGAACAAACGTGTGAGAACCATATAAGCTTTTGGCTCCTGGCAAGATATCGACAACTTGAAAATGACGTATTTTCAGCTCACCTAGACGACAAAAAAATGAGAGTCAAAACCTGGAACAAACGCCTCTTGCTATTCCACCATGATAACCGGTGTCGACTACATTACATTACAACATGCAGACCAAAATCTGAACATTAAAATACATACAATATGCAAGACAACGTCAAATACCTATTTTTAACTTGCTGCAGCGAGCACGATTATTGAATTGGTACTTATGTACAAACACCATTGCTTCTGCTGGCATTCACAAAAGAGAGAGGTGCCTAAAAAACAGTGAAAATTAGAGCACTATAGACGTATGAACGTTTGTTAGCCATATGAAAGTTACAGGTGGCTTTTCTTGCTAGTTGACTTTCTTTAAGCAATTTATGTTCCTTTTAAACAGAATCGATAGCTAAATCTGATACTTGTAAAGCAGTGCTCACAAGCGTTGACTAAGGTCGCGGCATCATCATAGGCGTTTCAGTATCTTCTCAGTACCCTGAGATGCAGAATACTAACGAATTGATACTAACGAAGTGTGAATGGCAATCGATTTCATAAACAGATACACCATTGGTAAGGCATAAAGCATGCATTGTAATAAAGAGCAATTGGAAGGCAGTAAACAATGCACTATAATACCTTATATTACAAACAGATATTACAATGCATTGTTTGAAGTAGCTTCAATGTGGCAAATTTCGTCTATCGTTTTACTGATTTTGCAAATACGGGACAGAGTGACTCCTAAGTGAAGATTTTATTTAACATTTGTTGAATACATCAGCTCAGCGTCGACCCCTAACAAAAGACTCACGACCAATCGCATCAATAAACTTGATAATTTCATAACAACAGTGTGTGTTCAGCTAGCTGGCCCACTGCCATCAGCCCCAGGTTCGATTGGCGTTACCAAGTGTGGCCGCTGGCGTACACATATATGATACACCTGTTTCGATCGATTTTGCCCTCCTTGCAAAAAAAGCGAAAAAAAATTATGTTGAGATAGGCTTAGACCGCCTATATGTGTCTATAACATATACACATGCAAAATGCTAATGTATATGTGTGTAAATAACAAATACGTCAACGTGGTCAAATGTAAACAAAGCTAAGCTCATATATTTATATATATATATATATATATATATATATATATATATATATGCGGCAATATAACGTGCGGGTACACGTATCGCAGCGAGTCTGTCACAATATGCATTACCGTAAAGTTTGACAATATTCCATCGATAAACATTTGATCAAAGAGCGACGAAGGTCGACTGCGATGACTGCAATTTTGCTCCGAGCGACTTTAGCATGTAGATGCGTCTGTTACTGAATCAAGTGACGAACGTCACAGTTTAAAACGACGGCGAGCACGTATATTAGGCGTATATATATCTTAGGCGTAACTATCACACTGTTTGGCTGAAAAACAAGAAGCAACCACAGAACAATCTTGCCAGGTAGTTAACAATAAGCACCAATCGAGGGTAACGAGTAGAGCCTAACGTATTTCCTGTAAATATAAAGTAAGTAACAGCTGCAAAATTCTTGCTCTCGACCTCAAACGTAAGATTAGTATTAGCTGGTTAATACTGCTGTGCTATTGGCGAAAACAGGATGCGGTACAAAAAAAACGCGGCAGATTTTGAAATTAAAAAGGGTGCCTTCTGGGCAAAAAATACAAAATATCCAGTATTTATCGGAGTTGTTTTTATTACAAAATACTTTTCTTCTTTAATAGAAAATATTTAGTATTTATCGGACTGAAGTGTATTCTTACATTAACTAATAGGAAATAATCTTGAGTATGGGACAGACACCTGAATGTTGTGGACACGCAATAATAATCCGCCTGCGCTCTAGGTCCAGCACGGAAATATTTCTTTTCTTCACTCCAACATTCATAAGTCATTCTGCCAAGAACCATATATATATACTATATAAAGTACTATGTACCATTCGTCTCACTTTGTCTTTAGAGGAATGAACACATGCTGAACAGCTCAAACTGCATTCAGGTACCGACCGACTAAATCTCTGTCGTCAGCCTGTTACAGCATGTTGGTCTGCAAGCTGCTGCAGGTAGTTATACGGATAATAAACATATAATAATATTCATCGTGCATCTTAACGTAACGCCACGCATTACGTATATTACACCAGAACGTCTTGCCAGCGAATGCCGACAAATCTACAGATGCAGCGATTGAGGCAGCCACTGTTTCACTGTTTTCATAGGAATGAAATCGCGCGCTTACAGTGCTTAAGCTGGGTTAGTCAACGCCGCGATAATAAGAAGTAGGGAATGTTAGTCAAGCGGCTTACATATCTGGAATCATGTGCCGACATAACGCCAATCCGTATGCCGACATAATGCCAATCCGTACGAGGAATATAACAAGTGCGATTCCTTCTTAACTACAAGGTAGCCCGGTCATTAAGGAGCGCTTTACGCCGATTAGCATTGAGGTTGAGACACGTCTTACTCGCAAAGAATCACAGCTCTTATCCAATCATGTCTGAGATAGAAGCTTCGTTGTAGGCGTCGCATACATGCGTGTTGTGCACACGTGACCTCGTTTAGGCATCTTGCCTGCACTGGGTGCCTGGGTCTGCCAGGTGTATGGGGGAAGATTCGGCACCACCGTCATCGCCAGTACGACTTGTTCCCGAACCGCTTACCGCCCCGTCGTGAAGTCGTTTCGTCGGCTTGCCGGATACTTCGCGCGGGGTCGCGTGACCACTGCCGAATAGGAAGGAAGACGTTCGATCGCGCATGTCGATCGAAACCAGAAACCACATTAGACAGACAAGAGAGCACAATCGGGGAATAGGTCATTATCGGCGTGTTTCGAAATTCACTCGCAATACACTTCGAAATCGTGAGAATCTTCAGTGATTGTTGCCCATTCCGATCATTTTCATTATTTATTTAGTTCCATTACCGACCGAAGATCAAGTAGTGATACGCCGCTGTTGTACATTTTGCTCGGTTACTGAGCATGAGAAACAGACAAACGAAAGCCGATGCTAGGTTAGGCGTAATTTGCTCTAAAAAAAAAAAGCTATGGCGGCTGTGCTGCATACATACCCGGGAGAAGAAGGTGCTTTTGTTTGAACGGAGCTACCGACGGTGTCCTTCGCTTCGCCAATGATGATTCCGCTGTCATTTGTCACGTTATCCAAGTCCGACTAGATCGGCATCGGCTATACAACCAGCGCGGTAATACGGCACAGAGGAAAACGCAGCAACATCTTAGTATATATATATATATATATATATATAGTCTTACTGCTGAAGAACGAAAAAAACAAGTGACTCCGGGTGAATTGTTTTAAGTTTAATTTACTATATAGGTATTAAACTTGTATTAGGTTAGTTATAACGTTTTAAACTTGTATTGTGTTACTTATACTCAATTTTGTTGCTTTATAGCGTAGATACTTTTGATTTATGCATACACTCGTAAACTTCTGTTGTGCTACTTATACTCAATTTTATTGCTTTATCGCGTACACACTTTTGATTTGTACAAACACTCGTATATTATGTAAACTTTGAATGAAAATTGACAGATTGCCAACTTGTTGGGCACGTATAAACCTGATATATATATATATATATATATATATATATATAATGTCATAATAATCACCAGGCAGAGTACAACAATAAGATTGTTGCGTTCCGCTTTAAATGACATACCAGTGCAGCTGGCTTCCGAAGAGGAACATGAAGGTTCTTTGGTGTGATGCTGCAGGAGATCGTCGTCCGATTCGAACGTTTCGCCGCACGCCGTGCAACCAACGAGTTCGAGTCGATCGAGCTCCGGAACTTCGCACAGATCTTCCTGACTCGATGCCGGAGACTCAAACATGGGGGATCCGTCGTCATCCGGCCGACATTTACCATCATCATCGTCATCATCGGAGGGAGCTGGTGAGGCGGCAGCCTTTCTCTCTGAAAGTCCGACAAAGCAACAACACAACTCGTCAACTCAGTGCTTGGCGTTGTGCGACCCTATGAAGTCCCTACGACCCTAAGTGAAGTCGCCTGCGCTCGACTTCGCTATTCCTGTACTCGCTCGCTCGCTCGCATAAACATCACGATATAGTCATTCAGTGGTGTCAGACAATCAATCACACTGAGGCGAGTGTTACCACCCGAAAAAATACACTCGTGTAGATTAATGCAAGTGGACTCGTGGACCGCATCGTAGAACGACATATCGAATCAGTACGTTCCCCCTTTCCGTTTTCCAACCCGACTTTCTAACGAATGTACTGACATTGCACTCGCATTGCACTTGCTTGTTGTGTCCACATGCCCGATGTAGACTATATACAATACATAGAACAAGAATTTCGTTTGTAAGAGAACTCATGCATACAGTTCTAGTATATAAATTGATTTTATAACAGAGTATGTTTTCGTTTTTGCGTACCGCGTAAATAAAGTTTTGTAACAAACACAAATAGAGGAAAGGGCGCAATGCGGATACAGAATGAATTGAATTAATGCTAACTAAACAAGTAAACATAAATAAATGATCATAACATCCCCTTCAGTCTTTGATCACCTCTTGCCACCAAATAAACAGCTTCACGATCTGATACAGTGTAGCGGTCTTCCTTCCTAAATCGAGCATTATACTCTACATGTTGTTTGCCCCCTTGAAAGGCGCGTATCCTTCGCACCTTAAAAGTTTTACAGCAACTTGATTATTTTAAGTTACAGGGCTCGACGTGTACAGTGGGTGTTTGCAAAGTTCCCACCCTAGATTATGTGAATAAAAGATATGCCCTTAGATGGCAGCAAAATGAAAACTGTAGTGGTGTAAAAAAATCTACAGCGAATTCAGCTTTAGTCCGAGTACTTTATAGGGGAAGCCCAGAGAAAGACAAAAAGTCAGCAAAAAACAGCTGGTGAAATAGGACGGCACCTTCAACGAGTCGGTGGCGGCGAATAGATAATATGCATGCACGAAGGGTTTCCTGAGATCCCGTAGGAATAGTGATATTCATTACTACAATTTTGATCAAATAAATATACATCTATATATTAACTGGCAAAAAAATATGCATGCAGCAGCGCCGCCAAAGATGTGCCAAAAAAGTCGCGCTTAACTTCTTCGCACTAGTTGACTGGAAGCTGCGCGGTCAGAACCAGAATTTAAGAACAACAAAACCAAAGTGGGGCAGCAAAGCTACCGGATGGAGTCATATATGCCCAAACGCCCATTGTAACTGCCTTACTATGTTAGTACGTAGGCAATGTTTAGCGTGGGACGCGACGGTATCTATCACTTTACGTAGGCTTCGAGCTAGGACTGGCTGTCCTAGCTCGACGCATGACAGCTCCGTCGAGCTAGGGCAGCCAGTGTAACATGTGTGATGGTGAACCGTGAATATGCCGAAGCAAATATGCCGAGAGAAAAATAACGAGACACATTCGCGCGGGAGACACATGCATACTACCTTTTGCATGGGAGACTCTGGTCTCCCACCCATCAGTAAGCGAGACAGGTTGCTCTACTTGTTCCCCAAAGAGATTCACACCTTACAATCTTGTACTAACTGCACATATAATAAAAATAATAATAATAATAATAATAATAACCCGTCGCCATGGAAACGATGGGCCCGATCAGCAAGAGCACAAGTATCCTCCTCAAAGACCTAGGTGTCAAAATTAGTGCTAACACGGGTGACCAGCGCGAGAGCGAGTTTCTGCGTCAGCAACTCTCGCTCGCAGTGTGTAGGGGAAACGCCGCCGCTATCATCGGGTCTATGGATTGAGGAGGGGAGGTGAGCTTACGCGGGTACACGTTTGGGTTCCACAATTGTAGGGAAATACTGAACAATTGAATAAATAATAATAATAATAATTAACCGCGCAAACGCTGTATCGTCTCGATAGCTGAATACTTTAATGTACAGTTTTCGGGCTGACCCTCAGCCAAGATTTACGGACTGTCTTCACATTGCTTCATAGACGGACGACCCCCATAAATACAAATCGGTGTAACGGTGGGCTCTCGAACCCGCGCACTTATGTGTCTCCTCCTCCGGTTGCGAGGCGGAGACTTAATCCACTACGCTACCGGGCTCGACAACTGACCCCTCTTTTGGGCGCAGTGAGGTGTTGTAGCTGTGGTTGAAGATAGCTTGCCTTCATCCGATGAGGCCGCTGGAGAAGGCGACGACGACGACGAATGAGGTTGTGGTTGGCGTTGTGAGGGTGGTGGAGGCGATGATGATGATGATGATACTGAAGCCATTGGCAAATGTCGAAGTCACGCCACACCACGTCAAGATGTTACACTCACTAACAATTACAACCACAACAATAGCACGCACTCACTCGATAACAACCGCAGAATCGATTACGGCCGCTAATTGCCTATGCTTGTCGATCGTGCACCTAACCGACGAAATCTGCCGACAACCTAACGATAAACTAACACAGTTGTCAACTAAGCCGGTTTTGATCGGCTTCACTGCGTTACCGCCGGCATCGATAAGCCACACACAGCAGCGTTTACGGCGGTGCGTATAAAGAACGCCGCCGGCAGGCGAGGGCCAATATTAACAGCAACAATAACAACAACGCCAACAATAACAACAACGCCAACAAGAACAGCAACAGCAACGACAACAACAACAGCGACAGAAGGACCACAGTCCAACTTTTGTCAAATCATTTTTACCTCAACTTCGCCCCACTTCGTAATACATCAGGCACCGAGTACTTGACTTGACTGCTTAAAGGCAGGGCAATCGTTTTATTTAGACCAATGAACGTAAATTGTGATGAACGTCTCTCGCACGTCGCCAAGCCGGTGGTGTTTGCTAGGTCGCTAACGTCGAACGCTGGAACCAATCACGCGGTGTGCTGTTGTTTGTAAACAATATTCGGTACAATACGATGAATGCAATGTAACTAGCGAAATCGATTTCTCTCTCTTGGCTGCTCAACGTCAGCACAGCTCGGCTGTTGTGTCTAGCTCTCTGTTCTGTTCATACTCGGCAATTTGAATTTCGAGACAATAAACAAACTTTTCTACTACCAAACACAACAACAACAACAATCGTAATAATCTTATAAATAATCCCTGCGGCAGTTCTCAGCTGGCAAGAGATAGAAGTTTGCGGCAGCGCTGCCAAAGTTTCTCCTCTGCCCGTTTCTCGTTGTCATAGCGCCGCTATCACCCCCGCAACACAATCCTCGCCTGTCATAGAAGGTTCGCTGTGGGTGGCAGCTGAGGGGTAGCACGCACCGGAGACCGCGACAGACGACTGAGTTATTCGGGTGTATATATATATATATAATATATATATATATATATATATATATATATATATATATATATATATATATATATATATATATATATATATATATATATATATATATATGAGCTTGTGCTACCATTCCTTGTGATACCATATCTTTTGAATCAGATGCGCTCGCTGTGTAGTATGTCATACAGCGTGATGCTGGCCACGTATATAGTTGCATATTATGCTTTACCGAGAACGGAGGCCTTTGAGAATCATCCTGCCGAATGGGAGTATAAATTTGCGGATGTTGATAGGCGTTTTTATGAGACTAGAGCAATGACTACAAGTTACTGGAAGAGCCCATGTTGTAGAAACTGATACTTCGTTACTGGGCTTGCAATGCATGGATTTCATATGAAGATATGTATACGAAATGGGTGGCATGAAATATCAACCGAGTGTGAATGCAACCTATGCGGCAAATTATGTCATCTGTATCATCTCCAACAGTGTACAAAAGCAATATCGTTAATGAAAGTTATTTAGGAGCGCTGTAGCACATATGTGCATAGACCAAGTATTGGTTAATAAACAATACATTCAATAGTTGCATATTATTACTATGGTGTCCTTATATGTATTTTAGTCGAGCCCGGTGGCGTGGAGAGTGCATTCCGCCGGCGCCTCGCGACCGAAGGAGACACATAGGTGCGCGGGTCCGAGTCCCACCGTTGCACATTTGTATTTATGGGGGTCCGTCTATGAACCAATGCAAAAAGCAAATCTCGGCTGAGAGTCAGCCCAGAAAGTATTTATCATTATATGTATTTTAACAAACATTCTCGTCTGTCGTGCATTCATACTATTAACTGGATTATCACGATGGTTATATTACTAGCTAATTACACAATAGATTGGTTTAGCGTGTTGGTTTCCCTATGGTTGCTTACAATCTGTGCGTTATATTAAGAAAATAATTTACTTTTATATTGAGAATGAAGGTCAACTAGTTGGTCGTTTACATAAAAGGCAAATTTAAGGTAAAAGTTGAGGGAAACTATACACTCTATTGTGGTTGATTGTTGATTTGTTTGGCGTAAATGCATCATGACCTCCTGAGATAGAAGGCTTTGCGTACGCCAACTAAGTCAAAGCTTACAGCAAAATTGAATCACGGATTCAAACTACTGAGTATTGTCAATACGATTTTGAGTGTCTTGTATTGTATGAGGCTATCCTGATATTTGCGCTCCTGGGAATCTCAATCGCCTGGACGTAATGACGTCACCTGATCTAATGGGCATGTCATTTCAGCGCGGATAAAAAATGCGGACAGTGTATCAAGATATACATTTGTGATGTAAGAACATGTGCACAGCCCGCTCGAGGCATAATATTGTAACGTTGTTGTGTTACGCTGGTCAGCTCGGGGGATGTAGACTCAGCCGGACAGGTACTGCAGCACGAGGAACTCAGGAACGAAGAATGACAAAGCGTAGCATATGGTGACTCACGAGACACCGCGGCGTGCTAACACCCAAAAGAGTCTCAGAACCCGCTCTCAAATCGGTCGAAATTTACAGTGGTTTGTGTTTGTTTCGTATACGAATACAGGTTAATTTAGGTCTGACTAAGATTGCCGATCATAGGTCGACCCTCTCCAGGTGTCGACCGATGATCGTTTTGGACGGCGGATGTCGTTGGTGTTTCGGCGCGAAAGGCTGTGGTTGGTTGAGACATGTATCGGTCTGTGAACGTTGGACGCTGTGGCCGTTGGTCGTGGTCGGTTAGAGTAGATTTGAATTGCGTTGTGATGCACACAGTGACTTCGTCACAATATACTCTAATTAATACTTATATAATTATTACTTAGAGTGCGCGAGCAATAAAGCTTATTGCATTTGACTTTTCGTTCATACTGGTGGTCGTCCACGACAATACGGCATTTACGACATTTAAGTGCGGAAACCACACTCTTAGCATGATCATTAAGACAAACTTCTCAGGCGTTGTCTTGGATTCCAGAGTATCATTTGAAGCTCATACAGATCACATTCGTAAAAAAGTTGTAGGGAGCATCGCTGCCCTGTTCAAGAGCCGAAATATTCTGCCCTGTGACTGTCTACTCGCCATGTACTACGCCTACGTTCATAGTTATCTGACCTACGCAGTTAAAATATTTGGAATGACTTATATACGTTTTTTTATGTCCGTTACATCGCCTGCAAAAAAAAGCCTTGCACGTAATATTGGGATATCCACCATGGGAATCCATGCGTTATAAATACGTAGAGATGTCGATTCTGCCTTACCCTCTGCAAATAGAGATGTGTGTCGTAACTGAGATCAAACAAATCTTAATGGGACTTCATCCCAACCTGCTTAATCTTTCCCATTCGACATCCACCATGAACACAAGGGAATCACACACACAACTTCTCATCTTGTCTGCAGCTTCATGTAACCAATCTCGTTTCTCAATATCAAATCTCGGTGCCACATATTGGAACAAGCTCCCCCCAGATGTGCGCGCAACCTCTTCTTTGACAATATTCAAACAAAGTGCTAAGCAATACTATTTAGGTACCTTACTCTAATATAAGCCGAACACGATAATAATATAATCATAATGACATTAAGTAAAATTATAAGAAAATATGCAATATAAACACTCCATACTAGCCTTTGATGGCTTTGAGGAGCTGTGAACCTATGTACAAATGTAAGCCACTCATGAGAATAATAAAACCTATCTATCTATTTATACGGGCAACTCCGAACCCATACTCATTAAACATACGCTCCCCCTTCCCCCCCGTTAGGGGCCATTTGCTACCAGGTCGTGTCCTGATTTGCATGACGCATCATGCCCAGTACTACGGGCTGACAGAAGAAGTGGTGGGCGTCGCTGGAATCATGGGTCGAATCATTTGCGGTGGCCGTCCATCAAGTTGTCCACCTTAGGGACGTTTCATCGCTGACGGAGTATTTCACCTGCCGTCGCTCTTCGTGTGAACTCCGCACGTAAATTAAAACGTGTTGGCAAACTCTATATGTCATATACGTGTTTGTGAGCGCGTACATATGTGTTGACACGCAGTCTTGCTTGTATGTTCTTCCTTCTAACGGTGCTTCCTTCTTCTGAAGTACGACGTCCCTTCCACGTCGTTGCTTCTCTACTAAGAGATATTCTCGTTCTGCACACATCAGCTTCATCTTATACTTCATCGTCCATCGTCTTCCACCACAGTGGGTGCAGGTTGGTGATGCTGCTTTCCCAATTCTTAGAAGATACTTTTGAAAGTACTCAAGTGGTCCAGCTAAAACTTGCGTTACGTGGTAAGTCATGATCTGCCAATCCAGTTCGGGATGTGTGGTACACGTTCCCTTACTTGCACGCACGGGATTTCTCACGGTATGTTCTCCCACTGGCAGGTGTGCCATTTGTCATTGTCTCATCTTATTTGCCTCCACCTTTCGTTTACCTTGCGAGTCGAGGGAAAGTGCCGTTCTAGCGAGAACTAGGGCAATCGGCATGTGTACCATTCTTTCATTGTCAGAGCCCATGTGACGCAGACTGGTGTCGCAAAGCCTCCTCATCAGCTAAAAGGAACTTGTCTATGCAGCCACGACGGCGTGCGCACAATCGCAGAATCCAACGTTGACTGTACGTGATCAAGGGGCTTTTTGACCGCGACTTAAGGCGTTGTGATTGCTGTCCATGGGCGAGAGGTGCTTTGCTCCTAAAACAACCGCAGCGGGAGGACAATGAGACGGGGAGAGACTTTCTGAGACGAGAGCTCAGGAACCTGCACCTGAGGCCGTTACTGGGGTACGGACACGCTCGCCGACAACCTCGTAAATACGCTCGCCGATAACGCCAGCCGTCCCGCCAGCCCGTACAAGATTTTCTCAGGAACAATAGCAAGAGGACGGGGGTCTTTTATAAAATCTAGCTACTTCAGAAGTCGATTTTTAGTGATCCGGATTTCTGTGTAGAGTGCATAACTGAGATCTGGAGTGCGTCGACTTACCTGGAGTGCGATAAGTACCTGAAAACGTTTGTTCATAATTCCCCTGAACAGATTCCATCGCAGGTTCTCCGTAGGGCTGCGGATGCACTCACATCTATTTTTCTTGAGCACATCATCAATCTCTCCATCAGTATACCCTAATGTACTAACGCTATACCCTGTTGTTCCATTGTTCAAAGGCGGGGATCGCCTGTGCCGAGACAACTAAAGACCTGTCAGCATACCCGCGCCAATATCGTAAGGGTTTGAAAAATGCATTATTCAACAGTTTAGAGACTTTATCGAAGGACATAACGTCCAACACGGTAGGCAGTTCGGTTTTCGGCCCAAGATGCCAAGGCAACCCAAGACGGTAGCAGCGGTATTTATTGACCTTAGAAAGGCATTTGATACAGTGAATTTATACATTCTTTAAAAAAAACTCTCTACTTATCATGCAAATAAAAATTTTATAAGGTGGGTGCGCTCATTCATACCTAAAAGACGACAAGTTGTCCAGTTTGGACAATCCCTTTCTCATATAGAAAATGTATCAATTGGATTGGCTCAAGGGAGCATCAGTAGCCCACTATAATTAATTATTTTTGTTAACGATATTTTTAACATTTTAAATCATGCTAAAGTAATCTTATTTGGTGACGACACAACGGCTCTATTCGTAGGCGACTCCTCCCAACAGGTTGACGCAATGATTCGTGAGGATATTGAAAGGCCATCTCTATGGTTCGGAAATAACGGCCTCTACATTAATTAGTCAAAAACAGGAGTTGTCCAGTTTAAAGCTCCAAGAGACCAAACGATCTTTCTCATGCGTGTCATATAACTCCGCTTCACCTGCTTTAGAAAAGGGCACTTCGCCTCGTCTTAGGTCTCCCACAGCGCGTCTTAATAACAATAAAATAATATAAAGAACTCTCAGTGCTCCCGTTACCATACCTAATAAAATGTTCCGTAGTTGTCCAAATAAAACGTATTCTCCTTGGTCACCATCCCAATCTTGTTGGCCTTATCCAATCTGCAAGAACCCAAAACACCCGAGGCTCGGCATCTCACTTGCTTATTGCCTCCTCGGCCACAAGTACAGAATCAAGGTTCGCACTCCGTAATTTAGGTGCTACCTTGTGAAACAAGTTGCCTAGTGATCTAAGAACGCTTATATCGCTTAGTCAATTTAAAAACACCGCTAGAACGCACTATCTCACCTTACTTGGTGTCTAATTAAACCAGAAGTATGTAAACATGTACACAATCTATAGATAAATAATTGGAATAACACGAGATATTACGGTGATTATGTATAAAATCTTACTGTAACTTGTACATATGCTTCGCACTAGCTATGTGGCTATAGGGGGGAGGGGTGGGGAGCAGCCGGGCCCTCATGGTCTCGACACACCCTCACAGGACGGATTACAAAATGGCATCCCCCTATCCAACCGCAGGTAGACATGCGGGATGATAGTCAGGGATAGAGCTGATTGAAGGAGAACGGCAGAGACGCCTCTCCCACAACTTCGAAGCTATGCCAAAGTAATACCGAGCCTGGGGGTGTGGAGAGGAATCCGGGTTTATTGGGTTTGCGAGTCTCACACTAGTCACGCAGACTGCTAGTGGCGCATGTGCATCACGCATTCCCGAAATCTCCCAGAACAAAAAACTATGTGGCTATATGAAGTTGTAACACAAATGAGAAACTACAATTAAGAATAAATACACGTCATATCATATATCATAATGTTTACATATACCACTATGATGCTACTGGTGTTTCAGCCTGCGATGCTATGCTTAATCTAAATTATCGTATGTGTCGTCATATTTTCTCTATAAACAAACAAAGATGCAATATATTTAATTTTAAATAGATTCTAATTTGTTACCACTGAACACAATAATATTATTGCATTCAATGTTACTGGATGGAGACAAGTCATACGACAGATCCAGCACCCCGTGACCTGTATAAACCCTGACTTCTAAGTCAGCACCTAGTCGAATATGAAAGGCTTAATACTTCTTACTAATTGCAAAATAGGACATACCTACTTTGCAGGAAACAATGTCTACTGTATCGACCCAAGCAAATAAAGGAAATATCTTGAGATATGTCAGTTGGTTCCTTTCTAATAAGGTGCGACCGAAATATTTATTATGCGAGTGTTTACTATACCTACGTGAAGCAGACACAATCCACCGTTGCGTTCGGTGGATTGACTACAGTGACAATAATAGCTAATAAATAATAGTGGCATTGCTTAACCTAAAGGCCGGACATCAGCCAGACGATGCTTCCTGCAACACGCCTATGACTGGCAACTGTTCTGAATAATATCTAACAGAGGCTTGCCTATTTGCACAAAGGTTATACCAGTGAGCTAACTCGCAAACAGTACGCGGCCGGTGTGTCATTGTCTCAAACATTACGCCTACCTGCCGACTATCACGACTGCAACGACACAGCAGACCGACCAATAGTGCGGCGACAACTACAAGATTTAGGACATTGTTGCATATAGTTGTAGATACGATTCAGATAATATGGAAGCAATGGAAGCAAAATGCGTCATACTATATTATAGCCTTATCGGCTTCCCTACGATATCGGACCGCTGAATACGCTGGACGCGTTGCCTACCGTTCTCGACAACGCTACGAATGTCCGAGTACCGCGATGAAGACACTCTATGTCAAGTTCATTGCACCCCCCCCCCCCGTCGCCCCACCCACGACCCCCAGCCGAATCGACGCCTCAATTCTCGCGCCCCCCGGCACGGTACACGAAATCGACCACATGGGGGTACCAACACCCATACAGGTGCAACAAGATACATACACGAACATACACACACAGACAGACTCGTACACGCTAGAGTGCGGATTCTTTAGGGATCAATAAAGACATTCGGCATGGTTTTGGTTGTATAACCGCTTTGTCGGTTGTTATTGGTGGTGATAGTGGTGTTTTATTATTAGTACTAATATTCATATTCGGAATTCATAACATCTGTTACACATCTCATCGAATCATCGATCTCAGTCACCATTTTCACAGCTCCCGTTCGTATGCGAAGGGATGTCTATATCAGAAGGGTTCGTACCACTCTCCCTGCCAACGGTCAAACACACATATTCGTGTTTAGTTATTGTCACTAACTGCTACGTTTGCTTGATGTTGCTATTGTTGTTGTTGTTGTTGGTGTTGTTGTTGCTGATGTTGTTTTTGTCAACGTCGCTATCATCTTAGCACTAGTTTAGAGTCTTGCTACAGCTTAATTCTTTGAACGCACCGTTTATCATCCACCGCTACTACACTCTGCGCATATGCACATGCACTCATATGAATTAATTATATATATATATATATATATATATATGATAATACTTAATATTATATATATTAACGGCTAGACGTTATATATAGTCTTATATTAACGGTAGACTATATATATATATATATATATATATATATAGGTCGTATTTCAGTTGTGTGACGTTTGATCTTGCGTCTTGGTATTGCACTCTTATTCGTGTTGTTGCTGCTGCTGCTGCGGCGGCGGTCATGGTATATTATAGCCTTCCCGTTGGGTGGTTGGTTGGTCAGCGGTGTTATCGATCTGCTTGCAGGGCGTGTTTGCCCTGACTAAGTTGTACCTGCGGTAATTTTTTTTAAGGCCGGCCCGCTGTTTGGTGCCGACTCGGAAGAGTAAAGTCGAATGAGTGTCTGCCTTTGCGATATTCTAGTGACAGAGCTCTGGTATGTCTCTCTTTCTCTCTCGCCTTCTCTCTGGGGACACGTTAATGCAGCATCCGTAAGAAGATAAATAGGCAGAGAAATTGGCAGGAATGCCAGTGGTGGTTCGCCACACGCCAACGACTGGTCAGCCGCCTGCTTGGAAGCCAGACTGAATTCTGACACTTCGGAATCGGACGCGCAGAGCAAATCTGCTGCTGCTGCTGCTGAAAGCAACTGCTGGAACCTAAGTGTATGGTGGTCGGCGGTGTTTCAGGTGGTGTCTCTGGGTTGTTCTCGTGAGTCCATTCGTCATACGCATCCATCACTCGCATACAGACACATACGCTCACATATCGATACGCGTAACGTCGTTCACAGAGACGCACGTACACAATTCAAGCAGTTGTTGTTGGCGGCGGCGGCCCTGTTGTCGTGTGACTGACCGAGAAAGTGAGTACGGTGATACGGTGGTGTACTGAATGGTAAGTGTCATCAGACGAGAGATCATCCCGTTCTGTTTCGGTTTTGTTTCTGTGTTCCGAGTTCGATGACTGGAGGCTGGACCGACGGTTGGTTGGTGGAGGAGGTGGTAGTTGATGATGGGACTGCTGTCTAAGAAGTGCACTGGCTGTGTGCGGACATTTGGCGGCTGGTGGCAGACAACGAAACGAGAATAGCGGAAAACAGGACGGACGCGGCAGAGTCAAGATAGCAGATACATGAACCCCCCCCCTTCTCCCCCCTGAAAATTGAGCTCTCGATGCTCTCGATTGAGTGAAGCCTGCGCGATACGGTAGATGCGTGTTGTCGCACACGATCTAAGTGCGACCAGTGACAAGTTTCCAATAGTTCGCCAAGAGCCCGTGCAAGACGGAGAGAAGCAAGCGGTCCGGTCGATATGAAAATGGACTTCTATGATCGCTTGGATTCTGGAGGATAGACATTCCTCATTGGTAAAAATCAGCATTAATAGTTGCAGAATGTGACGTGACTGCTATGTCAACAATCACATTCACGCGCACCATTGCAGATCCCAAATAAGTTTTTTTCGTGTATTCACCTCATTTCGATTGAAATCAAATAATGCGTCCGATGAGTGGATGATGGTGATGCTAATAAAAATAACAAGAGTAATAATAATGATGATAATGATGTTGCTGTTAGTGATAATGATGTCAACGGCACAAAGATCGTTTCGATCGTCGACCTTTCTAGAACAGATAGAAAAAGAAGAAGAAATTCGTCACGTTTCATAAAACACTTGCAATCAAATAGACCGTCCTACCACCAAACAGTCGCGGAGTTTATAACGGTGATTATGTTGTTGTTGTTCTTAATAGTAGTAGTAGTACCATTATGACATGTGTTGTTGCTGTCTTTGTTGTTGTTGTTGTTGTTGTTGTTGTTGCTGGTGTTGCAATCTTTGTTGTTGTCGCCGTCGCTGGCGTATGCGTGCGACAACGCTACAAATTCAATGTGACCCGGCAAACTTGACGCCTTGACGACGTGCATAGTTGCCTTGTTTGTCTCATATCTCATCGCTTACCAGTCTCTATCCAGCAGCGTGCATGATAGAGTTAGTTAGCCACTACAACGACAACGTTACCTACGGTTACTAGACACCTACTACGCTTGGTGCTATTGCTACAGCTGCAGCTGTTGCTGCTAAAAGTTGTTGCTGTTGTGTTGTTGTTGTTCATCTTGATGTTGCTGTTGAGTTGCAGCTGTGTGCATGACAAATGGAAAAGCAGTGCATCGGATCTGTCGATCTATCATCTACTACTAGCAACTAGCTGTGCTATTCGTGAAACTATTGATCACACACTCAGCGGAATCACACGATCATCATCGTCATCTGTCGCGGCTGCTCCTGCCAAGGCAGCGGCTTGGACGTTCGAACGAGTTCATCATCTAATTGTTGCTTTCTCTTTCTACGTGTTCAATAGCGTTCGTCCTGTCACACTGTGCTGAGCCGTTGTGTTTACTACTGGTGCACTTGTTGTTGTTGTTGTTGCTTCTGACCGTGATGAAGATGTCAGCAGCCGTGGTGTTGAGCGAGGGCAGAATTCGAAGTTCCTATTCAGAGCGGAGACGGCCGGCACGAGAAGAGGCCTTAAGGTCCCCGTACACACGTCTGACAGGATGCGTCTGTATCTGCCGTCTACACTAAGCTAACAGAGCTCATTTTTGGGTGTTGTTGCCGTTATTGGTGTTGTTGTTGTCGTTGTTATTTCGCTGTTGCACTTATTGGTGGTGTTGTTGTTCTCGTTGTTTTCGCTGATGATGTTGTTGTCGTTGTTGTTGTTGTTTGTTGGCTTTAGTTTCAGTTGTATATAAGTCTTAGCCTGAGATCGATGTCAATGTGGCAGTAACAACGCAGTACGCTGGTGCCAAAAGGATGATGACACCGCTTCTTTGAAAGCATCGGACATGTTTATCTTCCCCACCCAACCCCGTCCCTCTATATCAATCATTCCTTCCTTCCTTGATGTGGTCCTCACACTCGCTTCGACCACCCCCACGTCGAGAGATGATCCCACATGCATGCACACTCACACACACACACACACATACAGACATACACAGAGACATAACCACATTCACTCACCCTCATGCCTTAACTATAGTCACCATCTGGCATCTCTCGCGATCTCTCCGTGTCAATTTAATCAGCGCTATAGCTGCCTAACTAGTCTTTTTCGACTGTGGTCGAAACTGCAACGCTAGCAGTAGCTGACGATGACGATGATGCAACAACACCAACCACCGATTTTCACCTTCTTCTTCTTCTTCTTCATCATCGCTGATAGTTACTCCACCCGATGTTCCCATCTTGTCGGTCGTCCTCATCAACATCATCCTCATCACCATGATCAGCAGCAGCAGCAGTATCCGCCGCAGCATCGTGCTTTCCCTGCTAGCTTCAACCTTCAACAACTTCACGCTCTCCGCTCTTCCTGGCTATCTTGACTACGCATTTCCAGCGGTTCCAACTTGTTCGTACGGAGACGAAAGCTAGCTGGCCGCGGATAGATTGGAACACGCATTCATTCGTTCGGCTGACCACAATTGAGCTGCATTAACTAACGAATGGTCTCGAACTCCGTAGACACGGGGCGGTACTGTATGCAACTACGCGACCGTCAAGACTTAGACAACGACATTTTGTGGCAACGCATGGCTTGTACACATACATGCTGCTGTTGTTGTCGCCGCATGTCTTGTATACATGCATGCTGTTGTTGTTTTTGCCGTTGTTATTGTTATTCTGTCGCTGTTCGTTCCTGGTTGCTTTTTTTTTGCTGCTGGTGCTTTATGCTGCGTATCGATGTTGTGGTATCGATACGTACCTCCCCCCCCCCGTCCCCTTGCTGGTTCGCCAGTGGTGTGAAAGTCGGGGGGTGAAAAGACGAGCACCCGCCAACTCTACCAACGTGGCAAGCCTCCGGGAGGGTGGGTTGGCGACCTAAGTCTCGATCACCAGTGTGAGTGGGGGGGGGGGGGGGGCGACAAAGTGGTGGAACTTTGTTGCTCCTGCGAGCGGCGGCACGGACGACACGACGCCCTGATAGGTGGGGCCGTCACAGGAGTGACGACAGCCTGTCGTCCTAGCAATTCTGTTCTAGAAATATCTCAACAACAAAAACAACTTGCCGCTGCGCTACTCTCCCGCGGTCTAGACACGCGAAAACCTATCGAACTAACACGCTATTCGTTAGCAATTGCAGACGACGGACGTACGTACATACAACACAACGACGAGCAAGAAGCGTCGAATATGTTGTTATTGTAGTAGTTGCTGCTGCTGCTGCTGTTGTTGTTGTTGCTTTTGTGAGTGTGGTTGTTGTTGCTGTTGTTGCTTTTGTGGTGGTGGTGGCTTTTGTTGCTGCTGCTGCTGCTGTTGCTGTTGTTGTTGTTGTTACTGCCGTTGGTATTGTTGTTGGTAAATGAGTTGTGATGCACACACCACATGCGCCCACACATGCGTCGTCAGTCAGTGTGCTTTCGACACATCGATTTGTTCGCTGTCCTGATACTTGCTCAATTGCAACACCTATCAAACATCCTCTCTTGCACAGCGGTATAGCGTGGTTTTGTCTAGCGTTCTCTCTCGCTATCGCGCGCGCGCGAAGCTATTTTTCTATCTCTCTACCGGTCTGTCTGTCTGTCTATCAGTCTGTCTTCTTTGTTACTGCTCCGAAAAATTGCTGGAATAGGTCGCAAGTGCGTCGCTGTCCGTCCGTCCCTCTGCAGCCCGTCGAGGCCATTGTGTCGGTCATGACGGCGCCGGGTTATCCGGCGATTCTGCGACTGCGATGCTAGTTAGTAAGCACGCTGAGACGCTTTGAGACGCGGCCGCCACCAACTGGAAGAGTACGGTCTGCTTTCCAGATTGCGATTGGGGCCTCGCAGCAATGACGTCTGCCGGCGACAGCCGCGACGTGCAGCCAGCCACCCGTGACGGCGGCCGTCCGAAGGCGAACGCAGAGGGCCGGTAGCAGCTGCAGCTTGCGTCCAGTTTAATAGTAGGTCTCCCGTTCAACCCATCCACCGGGGTTTCTGCAATTGAACATTGGAACAAACAGCCGCGTGAGATTTGCAATCTAATATATATATATATATATATATATTATATATATATATATATTATTTATTTATATATATATATATATATATATATATATATATATATATATATTTTTTTTTTTTACATATAACATTTCATAAATTCATATGCAGATCCACTTAATCATTATCGTAAACGCGGCTATACTATAGTGAAATATTAGAAATTTGTTTAAATCCAAATACAGCTACCATACATTATATATCGTCCATATTTCCGTGAAGGCCAATATGTCACACAAACTAGTTCACACAAATCCTTTTAGGTAAACTAAAGCGAACGCCATATAAATATATGTTTATGATGAGTTTAAGTTAGCGCTACTTCGGTGATAGTAAATTAGTATACCCATATTTGAAAGAGGGATATTTCATAATTGTAGAAATGTTTCTTTGAGGTCAAGCTACTCTAACGAAAGCATACTGTAATGCTACGTAATCAGGATTGAGCATCGGCTACTACGTAACAATGTTTAAGTCAACTTCGTCTTTGAAGATCACAAGCTCGTACAACGCTCGGGTCAGCAACGATCTGCAAACATGTGAACAGGGAATACATTTGAAAAAAAGTTCGACAATGTACCTGCGCAGGATGTAACGACGGATCTCGTCATAGACGAAGATGAGTATCGAGAATGGAATCGCTGGCAGCCACCAGTTGATCTTGAGCGGGTACATACGGAGGCCCTTGTCCATGCCAGGGCAGTATGAGAGGAATGCAGCCAGGGCGGTCTCGAACACGAGACCGAAGTTGAGCACGTGGTTGCGCATTCCCTGGTGCAAAATCGAGTTACGTCGCGTCTTACAGATGATCAGATCAGCCCACTGTACGATGACGATCGAGACAAAGAAGGCAGTGTGGCAGGTGAACTCGAGAGCTTTGCGATGGTGGTACGTCCATTCCTGGCCGTACGAGTCTTCGAGATCATTCACCGCCTGCAAGGAGACAGCAAATAGCAAGAGGTCGGAAACGAGAGTTGTTACTTATAGCCTATTCTGCATGGCCATTGAGAGTTCCACTTCTCGGGCCGATTTCTCGCCCTATATATATATATATATATATATATATATACATATCACATGTACGTGATTAGCGTATGCACTAAGAATCGTTTAAGATAGAAATAATCAACTGATGAATGAGAGACGATAAACCTATAATCATATAAATAAAAGACAGCACGGTGACCTAGATGATACGACACGGGGTATTATCGAGGTCACACATGGAACCTTTCCTTACCTTTGAGTCCCACTCTTTGCGAAGGCCCATCAGCCGGGACGGCCAAAAGCCGTTTTCACCCATGATGACGAAGTAGGCGAAGAACCCAGCCGCGGCCTGCATCATTCCGATTTGGCCATACGCGATCGAAATCAGTCTGTGTGTCACACATGTCGTTCATAGAGCACAACAAATATATTAGTAAAAAGGCTACTTCTATATAGAGCCTAAGCTAGCCGAAAGGGGGCGAGAGGTAGAAGGTGGAAGGTTACGGCTGCCACAAAGTCGACGAGGTTTATACAGCTTGGGCTATCTACGCATATTTGTGCAGTCTTTGTACAAGTCAACTTTCATGCGAGTTTGTGCGAAAAGCAAGTGCAAGCAAAAACAAAAGCTAAAGACGCCGTATATATATATATATATATATATATATATATATATATATATATATATATATATATATGTAGCATAAGTCGATTTTCTTTCATGCGAGTTTCTCATCATCTGTTTCTTTTTCCGATTAGCCGGCTGTACAAGCGACAAACAAACAGCTTACGAGCCCCAAAATGGAGCCCCATAATGACTCCACGAGACACAGACCTTTCGTTCACCAGTTTGTCCTTGGTTGGATCACGAGGTGCGCGCTTCATGATATCCGACTCAGCTTGCTCGTAGGCTAGTGAAATGGCGGGAACCTAAAGGGATGTTGGATGCGATGCATAAACGGAACATGAAATAAACGAGACACAACAAAACAAGGCAAGGCAGGGCAGAACAAAGCAAAACGAAACAAAACCAAAAACAGAACACGACGGCAAGCGCCATCTGTTGTTGTAATACCGGAGTGCAGAACGAACCCAAATGATCGTGAGAGAACACTGAAATGATTCTTGCGTGGCCTCTACTAGGATTGCGTCCGTGGCAGGCATACCATCGACACAAACAGAAAACCGGAACGGCAGGCCAAGGCGTAAACCAACTATTTCATTCAGACGCAAACGCGCACATTTGTTGATGAAACATTTTCCATCTAGCGGTGCGTGGCTGTTTTCGGTGGGGGTATTTTGCGTCCGCCATCGCAAATTGCATTCACTCGGTTTCCGCAGCCAATTCAATGCAAATGCGTGCCCGCAGAGCGCGTACGTAAGCAAACTTTGCATTTCATCACAGATGAAATGCAAAGTGTTCGATCTCTATCTTTCTCGCTCGTCGCTCTCTCTCTTTCTCTTCCTTACTAAGAATTATTGCGTGCAACTATTCGTTGGCGATCCTACCTCTCGTTGACAAGTTTATCGTGTTGTGGATCTCGTGGTCTTCGTTTCATAATGTCGGATTCGGAACGTTCGTATGCCAACGAAATGGCTGGCACCTGGTAATAAGTTTTTGTCAATAAACGAAACGCCATAGCAACGCGCGGCGTATGGCAGGTATAGCATAATGAAGTGGCGTTCGTCGAGAGCACACATGAGACAACAATAAAATAATGGCACGTTCAATCACGTTTTTTTTGGGGAAAACAGTGACGAAGAAAAATCGTTTGATCGTTGATAGCGATATGATGGTAGACATCCATGAGATCCATCCAAAGCAGCATTCAAGTCAACAAAAACGGAATGACAAAGATTTGTTATAATTATCGACGATATATATATATATATATATATATATATATATATATTTCCTAGTTCCCATAATGCATACTTAGAAACGACAGCGACGCCAGTAAATTATAAACAAATTGAACTGAATGTGCTTTATGAGCGTATATATATACAACATAACTGTGTACCACAGAGAGCTTTAATTCTTTGCAAAGAGATTTGATACAAGTGTAAAGCTAATTTATATAGTAGCATGATTAATTTCAAATTTATCTTAGATAGTATGTAAGTCATAGTTTGTAATATCTCCAGAGAGCGACAGGGACTCGTCAGAAAAAAATGTTTTAGCAAACAAAATCAGATCGTGTCACAAATCGTTTGACGAACATAATGCTTGTCACCATAGCGTTTGACTGCTCCACTAGTGCAGCACGCCTTCAGCAAGCCGAAATCTTCTAAGGACATCAAACCTAGACCTTAGACGAACCTAGAGACGATCTATATCGATCGATTCGAATTCATGTCGATGTACATACCATATCGGTACCGAGATCAATGCAGAGAATCGTGACAGTGCCCAGCGGCAGTGGGACGTCGGCCAGGATGAAGAGCAAGAAGGGCGAGATTTCAGGGATGTTCGAGGTAAGTGTGTAGGCGATCGATTTCTTCAGATTGTCGAAGATCAGTCGGCCTTCCTCGACGCCCGTCACGATCGACGCGAAGTTGTCGTCGAGCAGAATCATGTCGGCTGCCTGTTTCGATACGTCCGAACCGGAGATGCCCATGGCGACTCCGATGTCGGCCTTCTTCAGGGCGGGTGAGTCGTTTACACCGTCGCCTGTCACGGCGACGATGGCGCCCAGTCGTTGGCAGCCCTCGACAATGATCAGCTTTTGTTGGGGCGAGGTACGTGCGAATACAATCTCGCTGTGGTGTCGTAGAATGTCGTCGAGCTGTCATTAAAAGACGAAGTCACACGCACGCACGCACAGGGAAAAACAGTCAGACAAAGAGAAAGAAAGAAAAACTGTCAAAAATGAGCTCATACAATAGGACAACCAGGACAAGCGCGCACGCAAACGGGCAAACGAGCGACGAATCAATCAAGGCTGTACACCGTGCCACAAGCTGAGCGTCCCATAACGGGCTATTTTGGCTCCTCATTCGGATTTGTTCGCATTATGGTTCCACTACATGATCTAAATTGCGTGGTCGATACGGGTATCTGCAAGGTGATGGCCGGCAACAACTCTAACACAACGAGCCACGTGACTATTGTCGACTCATGCGACAAGTTTGCGGTACACTCAAATGTACTGTAAAACACTCTTATGGACACAAACATTATCTTCCTGACTCCACGGCACCTCCGTGTAACAAATATATATATATATATATATATATATATATATATATAT
The DNA here is from genome assembly GCA_003439945.1 of Dermanyssus gallinae. Taxonomy (NCBI): domain Eukaryota; kingdom Metazoa; phylum Arthropoda; class Arachnida; order Mesostigmata; family Dermanyssidae; genus Dermanyssus; species Dermanyssus gallinae. The sequence continues at coordinate 381,447 of QVRM01001757.1, read as the reverse complement.
ATACATACATATATGCCAAATTTATTTAAAAAGAAAAATATATATGTATATATGCCTAGTATATTGACAATATTGACATTGATACGACATTGACAATATACCTGTTCGGTGGCAATATCTCGCAGCTCGGAACCGTGAATGACGGCGGCCTTTGCGTCCCTGGGGTTAACCTCCTCGACGGGAATGTTCATCCGCTGGGCGATATCTTCAACTGTTTCGTTGCCGTCCGAAATAATTCCGACGGCCTTGGCAATAGCCTTGGCAGTGATGGGATGATCACCAGTCACCATGATTACTTTGATACCTGCATGCACACGCCCACAGATGTATACAAAAACGCTAGTAAATAGACCTAAACTGAGCGATTTAGCAAAGCATATAGTAGTGTATTATGTATAACTGTATTAAAAAGGGAGCTGCCCTAAATAAAGTAAGACTTGTATGCCTATTACCAAAAAGAAACACATATTTATCCTAGCCATAATAAAGTGAAAATAACTACCTTTTTTAGTTAAAAAAAGCCTAAGCAATGTTATTTCTGTTGAATTCTAGCGTATCAACTATAGAAAAATATACTTTTGTAAAACTTCATGTAGTGTTCACGGTTATGTCACCACGTTCAGCACTGCCTCTTTCTTTACTCCCGTGTAATTTTTGGTTCACCATGCACGTGCGTTACGCATGCTGGGAGACTCACCCGCAGATCTGCACTTGGCGACGGCATCCGGTACAGCGGCCCGAGGCGGGTCGATCATGGACACAAGACCGAGGAAACGGAGATTGGTCAAAGGGAAATTCTGCTCATCCGCATCGAATGGGTAACCCTTAGGATACTGGTCGGCTGGGAGCTTGAAGTCGCAGAAGCCAATGACGCGCTCTCCTAGCCCGCCCAGTTCCAGATAGGCGTTGTTAAAGGCCTCTTTCATCTCTTCATCGAGAACCTTCTCCTTGCCGTTGATATATATTGTTCCGCAGCGGTCGAGGATACGCTCTGGGGCACCTGAATTGCATACACATGAAGCCAATACGAGTTTTTTTTTTTTATAGGAGTGTTATAGCACACAATCGTGTCGAAGTAGTTAGGCGCAAATAATTCAACTTCCAACGCATATAGTTTTTGTATAGTAAAGTGCCCCCGTTTTGGTAACACCTCACCAGTATGGTGGCAGTAGCCGGGAAGGTCAATTTATCGTTTCTCATGTATTTACTCTTTGTCTTCTTATTTATTTTCCGTCTCAACGGTTTGGCTTTGATCAAGTGGACTTTGCTGTTCATACGCACCCTTCATGCAGAGTAGGTAGCTAGGATCATCGGGGTCCTCGGTTTCATGAATTGTGACATGGTATTTGTTGGTCGAATTAAATGGTACTTCGCAAATCTTGTGGTTGCGCTGTCGGTAGGAGGAAATGTTGCCGGCGGCCAGTTCCATACACTTAAGGATGGCCTGTTCTGAAGCATCACCGGAGCACTCGCGCTTCAAGATGGGTACGTTCTCTTGTCCGGTCTTGAATTCGGCGCGCGAGCAGAGCATGCACACACGGGCCAATGCCTTCCAGCCCATCGACGTCTGCACATATCGAGATAGAATACAACATAGGCTGCTATTAACATTTTAACTGATACCAGACCAATCAGTCATTCATTCACTCATCATTCCCCTACCGTCGGCTGCAATTTCTTATATATATATATATATATATATATATATATTGAGGGTTGACTCTGACACGGCACACAAACGCTTCGAAGACAACTTTGACTAAGTAGCTTTGTAACTGTAAACCACCATCCGCCATCTGTTCTCAGTTCTTCACCAATTCATGCCAATTGTGCTATGCGGTGCTCTGCTGATGATCTGTGTGCCTTGTGGCATCGCAGAAACGTGTATTTTGTGATCGAGATTAGAATGTGGTGCTAAAGGGCGTAAACGTCGTAAATCATCGTTTCCAATGCTCTTCTCACCTTGTCGTACTGTACGCCCGACTGATCTTCCGTGGTGTCGGCTTCGATGATCTGGTTGTCGAACCACATGTGGGCTACAGTCATACGATTCTGCGTCAGTGTGCCGGTCTTATCCGAGCAAATAGTCGAAGTCGAGCCAAGGGTCTCGACAGCCTCGAGGTTCTTCACGAGGCAGTTCTTGGCGGCCATACGCTTGGCGGTCAGGGTCAGACATACGGTGACAGTGGCGAGAAGTCCTTCGGGCACGTTGGCCACAATGATACCTGCAAACGTCGATCAGCCGTGCCATTACGTTCGATACTAGACAGTTTTTGAGATCGATCGGTTGTTCGGCTATTGCGTAGCAAAAAATACTTTCTGGGCTGACTCTCAGCCAAGATTTAACGTCGTCCACGGGACTGCTTTTCGCATTGCTTCATAGACGGACCACCATAACTACAAATCTGCAACGATGGGGCTCAAACCCGCGCACCTATCTAGTGTCTCCTCCGGTCGCGAGGCGCAGACGAATGCACCACGCCACCGGGCTCGACACTCGGCTATTGCGTGGTGAGGGGGAAGCGAAATCTAAGCTTTAATTGACATTATTTTTTAAAGTGAAATGCTTTCAATATTACAAATTACCGTGTTTCAGCTAACGCTTTGTTGCTGCCGCTGCTGCTGTTATAAAGTCCCTATTATTGTTAGCTGGTGGACCACACTGACTGATAGAATCGCTGCGCTTTTATGGGCAACCACCAATGTGGTAGGCAAGTGTCTAAATATGCACCAGCAAGAACAGCATAGAGCAGCCATTGCGGTTGCTCGCACTCCAAATCCCATAATTTTTTAATGCCGTTTCGGCATTACCATCCTTATAGTTTGTTTTAGTAGTACCTTACTAACCAAATATAATCGTTACATTACACTCCGCCTACATAGAAAGGAAGAAAATCAGACTCGCGTAGAGGGAATAACATAAATAGCGTCAGGTGTCTGTACCAATAAGGAAGATGACAGCGTCGAGCCAGTGGTATCCGAGAATGAAGGCGATAATGAAGAAGGACACTCCAAGGAACACGGCCACACCGGTAATGATGTGGATAAAGTGGGCGATTTCGCGAGCGATAGGTGTTTCGCCCATCTCGAGGCCAGAAGCGAGGTTGGCAATTCGGCCCATCACGGTGCGGTCTCCGGTATTGATTACCACACCAAGTCCGGTTCCTGTTGAAAGTGATGGAAAACACCAAAGAAGTATATTCAGTCACGTCGCATAAGAAACACACATCGGGACCACTAATTATTAGCTTCTGCGTCAGCACTAGTTTTAAATTCGCATAGCCATCGAGCAAACAGAGACGTTCCCTTTATTTCTCGACAAAAGAACAAACAATATACCTTCGACGCAGTTGGTGGAGAAGAACGCGAGATTCCTCGTCTCCAGAGGGTTTTCGTTGGTCATTTCCGGAGAGCGGGTTTGCGGCTCCGATTCTCCAGTTAGCGAGGAGTTGTCCACCTATAGTTACGGGCGGCATCATGCAAGATAATATACAATTATTAATATTAAATAAGTAAAAAAAGGATATTTAAGGTTAAGCTGTCAAAATGCGTGGTTTTAATTGTTTCCACCACATGCAAAAAATGCATGGTAGATATAGGTTTTCAGCAGATAATCCAATATGTCAACATTTTTTCCGAAGCTACCACATGCGATGAGACTGGCGATTCTCAGTTACGCCGCTATACCTTGAAGGCCTGCGCCTGAATGACACGCATGTCTGCGGGGACCCTGTCACCGCCTTTGACTTCGACAATGTCTCCGGCGACGACCTCTTCGGCTGGGAGGTTCATCTTGTGGCCATCTCTGATGACAACGGCATATTGTGGGACCATGTTCTTAAACGACTCCATGATCTTGGACGATCGAGCTTCCTGGTAGTATGAGAAGCAACCGGTGACGATCACTACAACGGCGAGTACCACTCCAAGGTACAGGTTATCATCGGGAGGTTCTTCGAAAGTAGTCGCCTGGATCGAGTAGGCAATGAAACAAAGTACCGCACCTGAAAGCAAACAAACATAGCAATCATACGTTAGTGCTACGTCCGTATGACACGACAGTCATATGTGAAAAACATCGATTTCTTTTACCGACCAGCGGTACAATAATCGAGTGCAAGCGCATGCACATTCCACACTAACTTTGACACTAGACACATTTGGCCTCATCTAAAATGTATATATATATATATATATATATATATATATATATATATATACCTAGCAAGATGGCTTAGTGGCAAAGCTTTGTATACGAGAGAACTGGATTCGAGATCCAGACCGGCCACTCTTAAATTGGTTTGCATGGTTTCCAATTTAGACAAGGTAAATGCCGGAGTGAATTAAAATTAGCCATGACATGAAAAAACCGTACACGGGCAATAGCCTTACGGAAAATATACAAATATATATATATATATATATATATATATATTTGTATATATTGATATTTGTATATATTGTTGGTCCTTCATTAAGCAACATATTTTCTATTTTTTCACTTCCCAATGTTTCACTAGGACATAAACCAACAGTGGAACATTGATGGGTGCCGTCTGCTCGTTCGGTGAGCAGAAACACTATATATATATATATATATATATATATATATATATATATATATATAATTAGTATAAACAGGCGTAATAGTAGTCGTAGTCGTAGACAAAGAATTGCCGGCCCACTCACTCACCCATCCACAGAAGCAGTGAGAAACCACCGAACAGGTTCTTGCAGAACTTTACCCATTCGGGCGTTTTCTTCGGTGGAGTAAGTGCGTTTGGTCCATCCCTCTCGAGCACCTCACGTGCCTGCTGGCTCGTCAACCCCGTCGTGGGATTCGTGCCCAGCCGGGCGTAGAGGTCTTCCAGCGCGATCTTGTGCTCGTCCATCTCGACTTCCTGCTTGAGGGCGTCCAGATCTCTTTCGCCCTTCTTCTTGTTGACGCGAGGCCGTCCATCCGCTGTGCGGCCATCGTCGGGCGCGCCTCCGCCTTTGTTTACTGCCGTTCTATAACTGTCACCGCGACCGTACTGCAACGAACGAGACAGGTAAGTAAACACAAGTGCAACGCTTGGTTAGTCGTCATGCCCACCAATCACGACGAGGTGGCGTATGCCTTACAAGAGCCAAGAATACTAATAATAATAATAACTATTTGTAATGATAATAACGCACCGGCCTATTTGCGCCACCGAGGCGGGACGGGTTGCCGAACTCGCAAAAAAAGAAAAGTGGCGTAAATGCCTTGAGTTAGAGCCGATACATAATTTCGTGCCGATTGCAATGGATACAATAGTCCCCGTTGTCCGCAGGAGTACGCGGATATTTGTAAACGACGTAAGTGATCAAAAACAAGCAAACACCGGGGATACGCGCGAAGACCTTACAGAGGAAATGCCGTGTCGATATTAGGTGCGGTGAGCTGAGAGTAACTGGAGGAGACACCAAATAACGAGGATACACATTCACACCTCACAATTGTATTGCTCTAATTTTTAACAAGGATTTATTACTAACATTACGCACATGTATCACAATTACTAATATATTAATTATATAACGTCTACAATATTGATTATATAATAATAATATCCTTCGCAAGCAAGAACACCGCCCGATTTCTCCCACCGTGCGCGAAAGTTAAAATTGCCACTTGAAAAACCTATACAAATACAGAACAAAACCTATACCACGACGACTTCAAACTGCAAGAAGCCACTTATCATGCTTAATTAAGATTATAAGCTTTCGACATTGCTGCATAACATTGCTGCATAACTAAAACCTGTTGCCAAGTGTTGTTATAATGCGAGTACTCATCCTCGCAGTTCGCCTTTTCTCCAGCACAAAAAACAACAATACAAATAAGACTAATAACAAATAACAATAGCAGCAACAACAACGATAACAACGTAACCAATCCCGACATCTGATCTACGATGAATTTAGCAGCCCAAAATCGGGGCCGCTTAGAGCTCTAGCTTTAGTGCCGATATATCATAGCATTACCGAACAAAATCGATCAAAGCCAATAAGGACCCAAGATCTAAATCCTCCATATCATCGACGTCGCATATCTTACCCGACAATATTTTTCCTGTCGCTCCAAGTGCCACAAAAAAAAAAAATAATGTCGAAAATGCATCAGTACGTCAAGGGCTACAGCAACAAGAATAACAACAACAACACTAATGGAAATAAGAACAAGAAAACGGATCTCTAAACTTCACAACCAAAGCACGCAACTCACATCCGCTGTTCGCTTTAAACAGTCTACTCAAATATCTCTCGTTTTCTCTCTCTCTAGTATCCTCTCTTTGAGAGCGTTACATGCTAAGCCACTTAGGCCATCGATTTCGTCTTCCAAATGTCAACGCACACCATCTGAAATCAGATCGGCTGACCGTCCGATCCACTGTATCCAATACGTCTCTGTTTGCCATACAGAATTTGCCACACATCTCGAGTAGGTTTTCGTTGGCGCATGCGAGCTTTTCGCAGCCGCACCTAGGAAAGCCAGCAGCCCAGCAGCTATCCCAGCAGAAACAACAACAGAATACCGGCACCTAGCCGAAGGAAGACCTCCAACTAGACATCTTCATAGCGATTCAACGCATTTAAGAAGTGTTTGGCCAAGCAGTAGTAGTGCCATCTGAACAGCTATGGTGCTCCCCCGCAAAAACGGCGCAGCACACCGAAACAATTTCGGCCACCGAATAGGCATGGCCTGCTAGATTCGGTCATTGCAGATAACAACTGCAAATTTGCGAACCAAACCGGATCAATTGAGGATGACCTCTCCTGTGTACCGTATTCGAAGTGCAGCACGCAAGACCAGCAGCGACATCAGCAGTAGCAGCAGCAGTGACAATGCTCACTATGATTATGACTGTAAAATAGACAAACGTGTCTAAATCAATCATTTACCAAATACAAACTACCTAGCAGCAACTGTGGTGGGGTAACAAGAATCATTCTCAAACACAGAACAGTATCAGCGAAAAGAGAAACAGCAGCAGCGGCGGCAGCAGCAACAACAACAACAACGACGACAAGAGACGATAGATAATACTACCACCACCACAAACAACAACAAAAACAACAACGCCAACAACAACAACAACAACAACGACAACGCCAACAACAACAACGACAACACCAACAACAACAGCAACGGATTTTCCTTTAGACGCAACTTTGGCGTCCGCTGGTGCTAAATTTAGTCCAGAGTAGTAGGTTACATCACATAGTTTATAGAGTTCGAGCTAGCTTGGCTAACCCGTGGCGACGTTGTCCGGCCGGCGAGCTACGGCGAGCTACGGCGAGAGACGCCACTCGGCCAACAATCTCCACCGCCCGGCGCCGGAGAATTTCGGATTCGCTGGACGCTCAACCATCCTACGCGCGGCCACATCGACCACACACGTGGCCATTGGCCATTCTTGCTCGGCTCGGCCATTGCTTGCGTGGTATTCTTTTTACCCGTGCGTGAGAGTACGGTACCACCCGCCATAACGACCACCAATAGGGGGGCCGGGCGAACGGACAACCGCAGCTAGGTTTTGCAAGAACAGCAACCAATCGTGGTGATGCAATGGTTATTACAATATTGATAGTGATGATGATGCTGATGATGATGAAAATGACCGCCATCATATTAATGAGACAACGAATTAAAAACAATCAGTAATCATAACTATGATTATTCTTCTTCTTTATTATTATTATTATTTTTATTCTCGTGGCAGGTGGCAGCATCAACAACGGTACATCGTTGGCAAGAGTAAAAGCCACCAAGGTGCTAACGCCAACGCAGGATAATATATATATATATATATATACGAGAGTTACAAAAAAATGACTGATAAAGCTCCCTTCAAGCGGAAACAAGCACCGTCGTACCGTAAACAACAACTATAAATGACGAGAAGGTAGCCAATGGCTACCTTGTCGGCTTTATCGCAACGCGGTCGTACAAATGATTGAATGCAGCATAAACTGTGGGGCGCGCCGTTTGCATTTGATTTTGTCGTCTCCAAAACAAAAATCTGATATGAGGGGCAAAGAGCACGAGAGAATGATTCTAAAAAGGCAACGGTCTAAAGTAACGGGGGCAATAGTAGTAGTAGTAGTAGCAGCAGCCGCAACATCGTTCATCAACTTCAAAAACGATGCATCGATTCGTTCAGTATCAGCTCGAAGGAAATGGAGGGAATGTCATTTTACGAGTGACTGCACTCCGATATAATAGTGCACACTGTCAACACACAACTCGAAATCCAACCTGAGACTGGCTCTCCTTCGAAAAAAAAAAAAAAGCTTTGCCTCAGCGACCCCAGCGCCCAATGCTTTGCAGTCGCGCCCTTGGCCTTCGCTTGTTCCCCTTTCACTTTATTTTTTTTCTATATCGCTGCGTTCACTATGTTGTTATCGTCAAGCGCACGGGCATGCACAGTCAACGTGTACTGTGTCTCTTTCTTTTTAATTTTCTCCTTCATCATCATCATCATCTTCTTTTTCTTCTTCTTCTCCCTCCTCCAATTCTTCTAAGCAGAGGTCTCTGAGCTGCAAAAACCGTCTGGTCCGATCTACCTATCTAGATGTAGAGTTTGACCTTTTCCGTAAGGCGCCCGTCCGGACGGGCGCGCCCCGCCCTGCGCCGGCTGTAGTTGACGTAGTAGTGTTATGACGGACTTCAGCGCCGCCGCCGCCGCCGCTGCAGCAGTAGCAGCCGCAAAGAAGAGAGCCGGGAGAAGATCGGCGCAAAAGTTCAACCCTTCGATCTGGATGTAGCGAGCCCTGGCTGAACGCAGTCAGGCCAAGCAGCCTGCCAGCCAAGCGGTTGAGGGGTGGTGCTACAGACGTATGTAAGTGAAGTAGATAGGTTGGTCCTGGCCATCGAATGTCGTCGTCGTCGTCGTCGTCGTCGTCGTCGTCGTCGTCGTCGTCGTCGTCGTCGTCGCGGTGCAGGTTCCACGGGTTTTGCCCTTCCTCCTCGATTATGGGTCCTGCTGCTGGCTGATAAAGCCAGGCAGACGAGCATACACGCTTGCGTGTATGAGCGCGCACCCACACACAAATGTACAGAAGGAGGGTGGAATGGGGAGAAATCAACGTGCTGCTGCTGCCGCTGCCGCTCGGCACCCAACGGTCAATGAGATGCATCAGCGACGATTCAGCCAAAAATAGGCCGCGCAGAGAAGCAGGTGGCTCAAGGACAGCACGTGTAGTATTAATATTACCAACAGCGCGATGATGATGACGATGGTCATGATGGTGACGACAATAATGATGAACAACGACAACAACAGCGACAATATCAAAAACAACAACAACAATAACAGCGGCAATATCAACAACAACTACTGCTACAATATCAGCAGCAGTAACAACAACAACAACAACACCACTAAAATCAGCAGCAACGACAACTTCAACAACAACCAAACAGCCATGGCAACGACACCTGTCCTTGACAGACGCCTGAAGGTCGTTCAACGATGAACGATTGAGAGAGGTTGTTGGGTCGGCGCACCGCAAGCGCAGGCTGGGGAGGGGGGGGGGGGGTAATGGGACGACGTCGTGGAGTAGCCATACCCTGAACCATTGCGGCTTCTACGTACCACCACTTTTTCTCTTTTTTTTTCCTATAAGGGAAAAATGCTTTTACTTACCACTAGTGCCACTATTGGAAGTATTACTACTGCTGCTGCTGATATATATATATATATATATATATATTGTAGCAGTTGTCAAAACACTTTGACAGAGTCCGCAAAGAGGCCTGTAGAGACAAGCGTTGAAAAGAGCGGACACTCAGCGTAGATACCACTAACAGAGGGCGCAAGGGCGAAAAGGAGAGAAATAGGCGATACTGCATTAAAGAAATGCGAAAATAACACCGACAACAAGATTAAACAACTTGTTTTGTTATCAGTGACCTCGTTCTTCGAGAGGATATCACTAATCGGCCTATAAAGCCATACGTATGCTACTGTTACTTTTTGTGTGGACAACGAGACGTATTCGGCTGAAATCAAGAGGACACCACCAAAAAGAGCGATAGATAGTGCGCAACGCATGAGATATCCTATGAAACGAAAAGTCGCACGACAATGTGGCAGCGCTGCGCACTGATCACAGTTATTTTTTAGTTAGGTCACCTCGCTGACTCAATAGCAAACCATAGCCAGCCAGCGCCCTTATAGGACACTCATGCATCGGTGATCGAATATTCTACAACTCCCGGCGAATATGATTTGGAAATCATTGGTGTACATACAAGGCCGGCATGATTTTATCATTGTCATTCTGCTTCATTCCCCATGTTTCAACGCCACGGAAAACATCCGTCCCAATAGCTAGCACCTTTAGCATTCGATTCAATACGTAAGGTGCACTATTATACTACAAAAGTAAACTTTAAGATTCATTCCGATTCACTTCCAGCTAAAGTAAACAGTTGACAAGAGTGCGAGTGAGATTAATCCAAACACACATATACTTGTGCCAACAACAATTACACAACAATAATAATAAATCAGTATCTTTGTTGTTATCATTATGAGCATATCATCAACATAACAATAACAACACCGCATCAAACGGCGTGCATGTGTGTGTGTTAAATTAAAAACAAAGTGAACACATATATATATATATATATATATATATATATATATATATATATATATATATAGATGCACACACGTGATAATCATGGCCAGCAGTTTACAAGAAGGGAGCAACGTGCGACGTCTCCACCATCAGTGCAAGCGTCTCTGTGTGTGTGTGTCTCTGCGTTTATGCAGACGGACGCCTGTAGAATCGCGCAGCGAATCTTCTGTAGAGGCGAGATAGACGAAGCAGAAATAAACAAATGACATGGCGCCGCTGTCTATGACCGTGCTCCGAGTTTTCGCTCGCTGGCTCGCGCAGTCCACCGCCAGCCCTTCTATGCTGGCGATGGTGCAGTCAGCAGTGATTGGGCGCGCGAGACAGCTAGCTGCTACACGTGAGCTGGAGAAAACGCGGCGCGCGATATACAACCATGATGAACTACGCAAATATGTGCCAGCTAATTACGAACACGTTTCATTGCCGCTTTGGCTTCTCTGCTCTCAGTGTTTCTTTTTGTTTTTTGTTTTTTCGGAGACGTCCTTTAAACGTAGCACCTCCGACATTCGGTTGGCCAACACGGCCAAACGTGTTCGAAATGTCGAGTCAGCTTTGACCGCCAATCGCTTGTGGTCATCGTTGATATTCTCTCAGTGGTTGTAGCAGTAATGGTTTCCCAGCTCGCTCGGTCCATATATGTATATATATATATATATATATATATATATATATATATTTTTTTTTTTTTTTTTTACATATATATACATATATACACACATACATGCATTCATGCATGTGTCTTTCGGTGCAATCTTCCACTCTTGCTTATTTCTTCTTTATCATCATTCCTGATCATCTGGCGCACCGTATGATATTTGCTGCGCGATATTTGCTACTGTTTCGCTACAGCTGATTATGAAGACTAGAACAAGACCAACAACAACAACAATAACACCAGCAGCAGCAGCAACAACAACAACGACAACAATAACAACAACAGCGACAGCAACAACAACGACAACAACAGGACGACGACAACGACGAGAAACCCACTCAGATTTCTGTTGCATCTGTTGCAGCTGTAGCAACGGCGCTGTTGCCTCTGTTGTCTGCGCGCTGTGTTGTTCGACGGCGCCGGCCGTCGCGAGCCAGCCTCTCTCGAGAGAGCGCCCGCCTGGGCCCCGCTTATCGACGGGCCACCACCGCCGCCGCCACCGCCGCCATCCAGGGCCCGGCACGGGCTCGCACGCCCGAACGACACGGCCGAGACATTCGAGCCCACACTCACATAGAGAGAGAGAGAGAGAGAGAGAGAGAACGGCAAGCGACCAAGCCAGCGACTGGCTGCCTTCTCAGTGACGGACGCATGGGCAGCAGACTCTTCTCTCTGTCGTCTATGTGAGTGAGTGACCCGCCCGCCCGTCTGTCTGTCTGTCTGTCGGCGATCTATGTATCTGCTGAATTGGCCCTGAAGCAAGCTAAGCCGCCGCCGCAGCCGCTGCTGCTGCTGCCATTATCAAGTTCCTACCGGCACGCTCAATATACGGCCGTAGTCTTTATTTGCCACAGATCGCTACTGTTGCTGCTGCTGCTGCTGCTATAGGAACAACAGCAAGAACAGCAGCAGCAACAACAACAACAACAACAAAAGCGGCAGCAGCAGCAGCAACAACAACAACAGTAGTACCAACAACAACAATAGCACTACGCTACTATCAGCAGTTCGTTCCAGTAGTAGCAGTGAGCAACGGCGGGGTAACATCATCACTACTACGACGACGACGACAACAACGACGACGACCAGTATGATCAATATCACCATGGCCGCGGGGCTGATACTGCGGCAACTGACCCACTAGCACCGATGAACGGAGAGCGCTGCTGTCGACAATAGACGAAAGTCGACACTATATCTATGTATATATCAACATTGGCTAAATAAAACTATGGGAAAATTATACTATATATATATATAATTAGAGGAAAAATAGAATCGAGAAATTGAGACAGGGGTGAGGCGAGCAGAATGCTTAGCAATACGGTGGTTGTTTTCCACTGACCAGCGGCGGTCCGCCGGTCCAGTCGACAACGACTACACACACCTGCAACCGGACGATCCTTCTCCAGTGTCAGCCATTCGCCCTCATTCGCGTTTACAACATTATGAATATGTACTCGTAATAATACTATTTTTATCATTATGATTATGATGATTATTATTAGAAACGACGAGATGTCGTCGCTGTCGTGGTTATGGCTGCATTAACGGTCGCTCTGCTCATCGGCCACATTATCAACGCTCTGGTGTCGGCAATGCGATTGAGCGAAAAAGGGGGAAAAGTCGAATATATATATATATATATATATATATAACATGACGTTGTCTGTCTGAGTTTTGCTATACTGTCCCAGTGGGTCCGATTAACATGTAAATATGTATGAATGTACGCGTGTGTCGGTGTTTCTTATTTCCATCTCGCCTTCATCTCATCTATTTTCATCTCATTTTTAATCAATTGATTTTACGTCCCCTTTTTCTCCGTCTTTTCTTTCCTTGGGCTTCGTTCCCCGTCGTTTATGAAGTGGCCGGTCATAATGATGTCATAATGATCATAAGACAGGGGGGTACATATATATACATTAAGAGAAAGGTCGAGGTAGCGAAACAGCTTGTAGATACGGGAGCATCAGTTGTGGATAAAGCCTTTGACCAAGAATTCGGCTCATCGACTTCTTCAGCCCACCAACAACTGGACACGACGAAACGGCGGTGACAGGGAGAGAGAGAGAGAGAGAGAAGCCTGACTAGCAAATTACTTTCTGGGCTGACTCTCAGACAAGATTTAACGTCCACGGGACTGTTTTTCGAATTCCGCTTCATAGACGGACTACCCCCATAAATACAAACGTGCAACGGTGGGGCTCGAACCCGTCCACCTATGAACCGTCTCCTCCGATCGCGAGGCGCAGACGAATGCACTCTCCACGCCACCACCGGGCTCGACAAGCCTTACTAGCAGATTTGCTGTAACCACACTGCGGAAAGTGACCACTCACTTTTTGCACACCACACCGCAATTTCACTTTCTGCACTCATATCGCTAACGTCGCTACTTCTGTATTATGCTCGAGGGCAACCAAGAAGAGTCTACTCTACGGCGTCTAAGTAAGCCAACAAAGTCAACAGCCCCACCCCCTCTCTATATATATAATATAATATATATATATATATAAATATATATATATATATATATATATATATACTATATATATATATATATATATATATATATATATATATATATATTTCCACCCTCTCCCTATTTCTCCCTTTCTCACCCTCTTCCTCTCCCGCATTTTGTAGATGATTCTGTGTATAACCCATGATTCTGTATCTAACCACCCTTTGTGGTCACTCGACACACTTCACGACCACAGACACAAATAGTTTTTCTACACCTATTCTAGCAGCCAGTGATCTGTACTCGTGCGTATCTAATTATAGACACGTATATATATATGTGTATGTGTGTACGCCGTCTCTCTGTGCCTGTGAGGCCGCGTCCCTTTCGTCGTTCAACCGTTTTTGCCGAGTTCACTTTCGCTGCCGCCGCGATTTTGCCGCGGTCGGTCCGGCGTGTGTTCAGGGAAGCAGCTGGCTTCTACACTTCACTGCACGTGGACTAGACGTAGACATAGAGAGACAAGTAGGCATTGCACCAAGGCTACTCTGCAATGACTTAAAGACGCTCTCTAGTTGTCTTCTCGTGGCCATCTTGTGTGATCAGTGTGATCAGAGCGGCGGCGGCGGCCAGACGCAGAGAACCCCCCAGACAGAGAACCCGACACATTGCGGCGCCCTATGTAGCGGTGGCGGTAGCCGCAGCAGCAGCAGCAGGCAGCAGCATCGACGGCGGTGGGAGGAGTAGCCGGTAGTTGACAACGATATGGCGGCGCCAGCAGCGAAGCAACACCAACAAAGCCACTACCATCACCACCACCACCATCACAAGTACGACCGCTCAAAGGACGTCTCAATGTCACGGAGGTCACTCGCTGTTCGCTGTCACAGCCGCGTGATAACAACCAAGCGCGTAAAACCACCGCGCTCCAAGGGGATGAGCTGATAACTCCTTGCGGATGAGCTTAACTCCTTTCGAAAGCAACAACAACAACAAGCAACAACAACACACAACAACACAACAACACACAACAGCCAGCAACAACAACAACAACAACAGCAGCAGCAGCAGCAACAACAACCACAATAACAGCAAATCGATTGTTGTTGTTGCTGTTGTTTGTTTGCTGGTGGTGGCGATAATAATGCTATTTCTGTTGTGTTGATGGTGTTGGCACCGTTGTCGCTTGCGCATGAGCAAGCTCCAAAGAAGCTGTGTGTTCGTTTTTTCCCCTTTCAAACGGCAACTCTTATTTTTATTTTATTATTATTATTATTATTATTTATTTTTAAATGTAGGCAACACAACTCTTGCTTAGTTTGTGCAATTGCACGTACGGCCTTGCTCTTGTTTACTGTTCACTATTATAGGTGAGCCCATGGCGCCGCACACAGTGAACACACCGCGTTCCCTCTAAAGACAACAAATATTTGCCTCACAAAACGGTGCCTCGCCCCGATCTTCAGGTGATCTATTGAAGATTGCCATCGTTTAGTTAAATCCTCGAGGAACAGGTCAACTAGTTAATATGTTTCCTGCTTGCTACTAATGTATGCATTTGGGTATCGATTGCACGCACAGGTACACTAGGTAGAAATGTCTATCCGAGTCAGTTTCGAATACACATATCCTCCTTTCGACTTTTAGTTTGCGCTTCGGGTCCGCTACTACTCACGTTGGCCTGGCTCAACTGAGCTGTGCAATACAAATCATAATATAGTACGGCCGCCGTGCTGCATAAGCCATTATGACTATTATTATTACTAATTGCCATTATACTGTTCAACCATTGTTATTCACATTGTTGTTGTTGTTGTCGTTATTCATGCTGCGGCCGCTGCTGTTGTTGTTGTTGCTGCTGCTGCTGCTATTGTAATTGTGGTTGTTGTGTGCTATTATTGGTGTTGTGTACCGTCGTTTCGAATGTTACTTCTTTTCAGACGACCGAGCGGGGTCTGCTCGCCCGACCCGGCCGGTGACGAGCGTCCCAACCAGGAGAAGCTAACTCGTCTAGCCCTGACATTGTAATCGCGCGGTGACCCAACACGCGGTGTGATGATACAATGTACTCTAGGCTAAGTAGATATGAAGAGCCACTGCATAGGGAGACGGCAGATACGACAAGCAGCAGCAGCAGCAGCCGCCTATTTCATTATGAAAATCATGACAATGTGACATTGAGACACCATTGTGTACATAGGCACAACAACACGTCGTTGACATTACCACCCGGCATAAACTTAGTTCGACCCACAGCCACTTTATCCATCCTCTCACTCAGCAGTAACACTAATTTTCTTTTTCTGGGAGGTTTTGGGAATGCATGATGCACTAGCAGCCTGCGTGACTAGTGTGAGACTCGCAAACCCACTAAACCCGGATTCCTCCCCACCCCCCCAGGCTAGGTATTACTTTGGCATTACATCGAAGTAACACTCATTTGCCAGCCAGCGATCCAGCCAGGCAAACGAAACACAAGCGAAAGTCGTCGTCCCGGCCACGTGAAACGTGGATGGATGTCACTTTTCCAACTACCCTACTAGTCTATAAGACTAGCACCACTACAACAATAACAACAACAACAGAAACTGCTTGTTGCTGCTTCTACTTCTTCTAGTTGTATGATTACCACGACCATTTGCGCCGTAACTATTACCAGGCATCGTTGCATTAGGATAAAGCAAGTAGCATTATACATATATATATATATATATATAACTTCGTGTTGCGGCAATTTTCTTCTGAAGGCAGACTGCATTAATACTAGTAATAATTAATAATCATAATACGAAGAATAATCATCTCAATACTAGCAGCCAGAGGCAGCAGCGACTGTTGTTACAGACGACGTCGTCACCGTCTACTCACCTACATGGCTATAACTATTATTATTATTATTATTATTACTGTTATTAGTGAAAGATTACTAGTACAAATACAACTCCCGATAACGACAACAATAAAACAAAAAACCGACCCACAAATGCCGATGAGCCACCGAGTCCGACCCGTCAATCAGCAAATCTTTGTTGCTGTTTCTTCTTCTTCTTCCACCACCACCATACTACTGGTACATGTCTTCGTTGTCGTCGTCGTCGTCGACGATTATTGACTGGTACTACAGCGTGCGTATTCATTCTTACTGCTAGAGCGGCGCGGAGTCAGCAGCAGCAGCATCAGCATTAGCGAGGCGGGCTGTGCGCGATTATTTTTCTGTACGGCCAGCCGACGACTGCCGCATTCGCTGCAGCTACATCGACCATTGCAGCAAACAACAACAACATCAGCAACAAAGACAACAACAACAACAACAACAGCAGCAACAAAGACAACAACAACAAAAGCAACAGCAACAACAACAGCAGCAACAACGACCGGACTTCCTTCCTTCCGCAGAGAGGATTCTGTGTAGTCAGCGGCCGTCCGACGCTGGCGGTCGGTGTATCTATTTGGCATGACGTAGGAGAAGGAGGAACATGGAGGAGGCAGGGGGGGCGGGGTGCGGAGGGGTTCATTTTCTAGTTTGTATGTATCGTTAACATACGCACACACACACATACACTCCCCTGTTCTGTGTCCCCGGTGGTGGATGAACAGGTTGGCGGCTGCTCCTGGCAAAGAACAACAATATTCTTGCCGTTGCACCTCTTACTGCTTGCTTCTGCTGTTTGTTTTGTGTTTTTTTTTGTTGTTGTTAAATAATAATAATAAAATATGTTACAACCATCTCCATCGTCGGAACTACTTTCGTTTTTTTTGGCGTTTCTGCGTTGCTGACTCTACTGCTGCGCCTGCTGCGGATGCTGGTGCGGGCACTTCTTCGGCCACACAGGTACAACAAATACCAACAATAGGCACATCTTGTCCCTAACGGCATGATGTCTACATGCGCGCATCTATGCGTCGACCTGCAAGAACGCTCGTACGTGTGGTGCCATCCAGCAGAATATCAACCAACAGCATTAGTAGCATCAACATCAGCATCGTCGTTCTGATCAAAAAAGGGTTCTGATAAAAAAAAAAAAGGGTTCTAATCAAGGGCGGAGGAAGGGTCGATCCAATGACAGAGATCATCGGGTCGAGGATATCATCTCCCGGCTCTCGCATTCATAAGCGACAAACTCAGCTCCGAGAATAGGGTGGGCTAAGCGCTAAGCGAGGCAGTTAGCTGGAAATTGCTGTCGGCTGTCGGACAATCCTCATCATCATCATCGTCATCTCTCATAAGTGTTTGAGCTTCAATCAATCGCTTCATTCACGTTTTGATAACCCCGGCTGAGTCTCTCCAAGAGTATATCACACACGAAGGTTAAAGAAATATGGCACAGCCACAGCGAAGAGAGTCAACCCAGGGGCAGCGCAACTTAGATGTTTCAGCCGTAATGTTTCAGCTGTAAACCTAGTTTAGTTAGCATCGTACTCAGACAAGGTTGAGCCACCTGAACAACCACCACTCAAAGAATTAGACAAAGTAATTACCCTATGGCCACGGACGCAGACAGACAGGCTCATCGTCAAAGACAATATGAGAACTGTAGATGGTAAATTTACCGATTAGCATTAAATGGCACCTCGTTCGTCTCGTCGCGCAGCACTTACGTTTTATCACTATATACGTGTGCGCGTAAAGGGTAAACGTGCCCAAAAAGTTGTTTCTTGTGCTACATACAAATCATAAGTGACCTCACCACCACCACCATCGTCGTCGTTATTGTTGTTTTCTTCTTCTACTTCGCACATTTTCACACATACGAACAGATCGTATGTTTCTTTAGACATTCTTCCTTTTCGCTAGGATAGCAGAAGCCGTCTCCGTTCCTGGGACCATCTATCTGGAGGAATCGCGCCCAACCGTCGTATCCGATCCAGAAACGACATTTGTCTGACTCTGCGTAGAGCCACAACAATTTTCTGCTGCTTTCCGGTAATGCAGCAAGCAGCATGCTAATTGCAACAGTCTCGACTTTCAATTCGATGCGGCTCGGCGATGTCGTCTGCCTCACTCGGCGTTTTTCGTTCGACCGGTTCGCGCACTCAAGCAACAACCCGACACTATATCACGCATATCACGCGAATCAACAGCCAGCCAGCCAATCAGCTTGCGTCCGCGACTTACTCGGTCCACGTTGTCCAGAGAAAGTCCAAGGTGACCCCTAGCGTGTTGATATAGCGCGCGCGACCGCCGCTTGCTCGGCCGCCTGCGCAAGGGTGTACTCTATACAGTCCAAGCCATTTTGCGAGCCTTGATTACCAGCCTTGATCTAGAAGTCCTCTTTGAAAAAAACAGCCCTCTAATTCGCTCTAGAGGAAAGAATTGTACGTGTATGCGCGACATTATACATGGGTGGTTCTTTTTGACGTTTGCCGATGTTTTCCTTATTAGGCGCTTAGCTTGCTGGATGTTGGTTGACTTGAGGGTTGGTTATCTTGGATAAAAAAAAATTCAAACGAGAAGAGTTTTTTATTAGCTGTTCGCCTTTCAGACGAATCTTGATAGCAACAAGAAAAACAAAAACGACGATAGCCGTAGCTATAACAACAACAACAACAACAACAAAAACAACAACTACTACTACTTCTTCTACTAGTGTACAAATACCAATATCAACAAACTTCGTTATAAAGGCACGCAGACAAAACGCATTCCCGAATTCCATTTCTGTATAACTCTATCGGATACGACTGAATCAGCCAGCAAACATGCACACGGCGTCAGACTCTGCCCGATAGCAATGAATCAATCAGCAAATACATAGTAACACCACCACTACTGCTACTACAAAGAACGATAATAATCATCTATGTTGTTCGCCCGTTCTCAGTCGCTTACGGACGGCTGCAGGCGACGGGAAGATATGCATGGCCACGAACGATATAATATATATATATATATATATATATATATATATATATACATATATAGAAAGAGAGAGAAAGACATTTATACGTAGTAAAATGTCTCTCGCGTGTATTTCTTTCTCTATCTCGCTATCCTAATGCTCCCTCTCTCTCCCGCCCGGTTTTCTGGCGTTTCTTTTCTATCACGTGATCCGATTTTCCTTGTTCTGTTTCTTGTTTCTATGCTATTCACCAGTTAATGTTAATGGTGGGGGTATTGATGGTAGCGTGGAGGTGGATGTGGAGGTTATGAGGGTGGATGTGGAGGTTATGGGGGTGGATGTGGAGGCTATGGGGGTGGATGTGGAGGCTATGGGGGTGGATGTGGAGGCTATGGGGGTGGATGTAGAGGCTATGGGGTGGATGTGGAGGTTATGGGGGTGGATGTGGAGGTTATGGGGGTGGATGTGGAGGTTATGGGGGTGAATGTGAAGGTTATGGGTCATGGGGGTCGTGATAGCGGCGGTGAGAGTTTCATCGCTCCTAATTCTTATAGTTGTCGTTTCGGTTCGTCGTCATCGTCGTCGGCGGCGGCGTCGTTTTCGTACCTGATTGCCGTTGCTGTTTAATGGCGCCATATTGGGGCCGTCTCGACACCGGACTGTCTGTCTAACTGAAGGTCGTTTGGTTTCGCGTCCGCGCGCGAGCGTGCTTCTGCAGCGTGTGTACCACTCTCGATGTTGGCAGGAGTTGCAACTCAACCGCTTGCTGTACGACTAGTTGTACTCGAACGAGTTATGCCGTAGTACGCCGTCAAAGTATGCAGTCAAATGGCAACAACACCTGCACTGTTCACTGAGGTACACGTTGTAGAAGTCCGCTGCCGCCAGCCGATAGACACGATAGTAGTGGGAGGGTGCGCGTGCCGAAACGCTTCCTCCACCAGCCCGATGTCGACGATGATGGCGCCCACCACAGCCAAAACTACCACCACCACCACTTCCTTCGACAGTGTCAGTCACGAACCCCCGAAGCAGGCGACGAGCCGCAAACTGCAGGAACTGTTCCTTGGGGCTTCTGCAGGAGCAACAGCAGCATTAACGTCCTAAACTTTGATGGCTCGTTTTGTGGTCGTTTGTTGCTGTTGTTGTTTCTACTGTTGATGTTGTTGAAGTTCCCTTGACACGCACACACTGATGCTGATGATGATGATGTCGTCGTCGTCGTCTTCGAAGACGCAGGGACGATCAGCTGATACCAGCAACAACAGCCGAAGACAGCTGATACTAACAACAACAGCCGAAGAAGAAAAATCACAACAATAAGAGCAAAGAGCAGCTTCACCAGCAACAGCCGCAGCTGTTGTTTTTCCTGTAGAAGCAGCTGCTGCTGCCGCGGCCGGGCTGCAGCCTGGCCGCTGAAAACGCTGACTTCTGCTCGAGCCGCTGCTGCTGTTGTTGTTGGTGCTGCTGTTGTAGTAGTTTATGGTGATGACACGGTATTGTTGGCGGTGGCGGTGGCGGTGGTGGACGGGGCGCTGTTTCCTCCTAGAGCGGCGCAACCATTCGGTTGCAAGCCAGTGAGCGACTGATAACTAACTGGCTGAGTACTGGCTAAGTACTCGTTGCCTGTCGATGTCGACAATGTTGTTGTTGTTGTTGTCGTCGTCGTCGTCGTCCTGAAGAGAAGGGGACACTAGCGCTAGTGGTGCCGGCCAATGAAGACGGCCGCCGTGAGGGACCGCTATTGCTGCTGCTACCACTACCGCTGCTCCGCTGGCGGCCGGCCGGCCTCTCTCTTGGGTGTTTGTCTGTCTGTTGGTCTGGGTATCTCTCTCTGTCTGGGTTGCCTGTCAGTATGAGTGTTAGCGTGTGTGTATCTGAGCGTGTTTGCTCTCGTTGTGCGTGTCTTCTCTCTTCCCTCCCCTCCCCCTCTCTCTTAATCTCGACCTCTCTTCCTCTCTGTCTATGTATCTTTTTCGATCTTTCCTCTCTCTCTCTCTCTCTCTCTCTTTTGACTCTCCTTATTCTCGCTTTCCCCCTTCGTGAGTGTGTCTCTCCGCTGTCGGACGGAGTTCGGTGTCTGTGGGCCGTCCTCTCCCGGCATTAATACGTCAGTCAATCAGCCAACAGCCAGACAGACAGAGACCTAGACGTACAGACAGACAGGCAAACAGTCCATGGGTCTGTCGTCCGTCGTTGGTTGGTTGGTCGGTCGGTCGGTCGGTCGATCGATGATCGCCGTCGTGCGCTGCCATTAATCATCATCACCATCATCATCCTCATCATAGTCATAATAATAGTCACAAGAATCGTCCAGCTTAAAGGCAAACGGGCAACCAACCAACCAATCGAGCAAGCTAGCCAGTCAGCCAGAGAGAGAGAGAGAGCAAGAAAGTTTGTCAGCCATAACAACAACAACAATAACAAGCCGTCAGCCCGTCCGTCCGTCCCGCCGTTTGTCCGTCACGGATGTCCGTTGATACAACCAGCCGCCGTCGCTGCTACTACAGCTGCTGCTGCTGACGGACCGCTGAGCAACCAACCAACCAACCCGCTCATCACAATCGACGACAGACAGACGGACGACGACGACGACACGGCGGCTCACGAAGGAGAGGGTCAAAGCGGACGGCTGCTGTCGTCATCACCACCATCGCAGCCGACGCCGACGGCAACGGCAAAGGTGGCAACGGTGATGATGATGATGATGATGACGGCGGCGCCACCGCCGCTGCCACAGTTGCAGGGGGACTCGCCCTGGCGGCTGCTATGGCAGCCGCCCTTTGCAGCCGGCGCAGTCGTTGTTGCTGTTGGGATTAGTGTTGTTGTTGTTGTTGTTGTTATTGTTGTTGCTGTTGTTGTTGTTGTGTAACGACAACGACCTCAACGACCGCAACAACGACGACGACGAGGGAGGACGACCGATGCTGATGCTGCTGCTGCCGCTGCCGCAGCCGCCACTGTTGTCCGTGGTCAAGGAGTTTTGCTGGCTAGCAGGCTGGCTTGTTGTTGATGATGATGATGTTGATCATGGTGCTGATGGAAGTGATCATCTCCACACCGTGATGAAGGTGACCATGGTAGATGTGGGAGTGGTAGATATGGGGGTGGTAGGAATGGTGCAGTTGGGGAGGGCAAAGTTCAGGGGTAGAGGTGGTAGAGATGGGGATAAGGTTGGTGAAGGCGCAGGTGTAGGTGGTGAAGGTGTGGGTAGTAGAGGTGTAGATGTAGGTAATGGAGGTGGTGGAGGTGTAGGTTGGCGGTGGTAGAAGTGGAGGTGGAGGTGGTAGAAGTGGAGGTGGAGGTGGTAAAGCCGGGAGTAGTAGAGATAGAGTAGAGAATAGTGAAAGTGGGGCAAGGGTGGTGGGGGTGGTAAAGTTGGGGCTAGTAGTTCTAGGTGTAGGGATAGTAGAAGTGTAGGTGATAGCGGTGGGGATGGTAGAAGCGGAGGTTGCGATATGATCATGATTGTATTGACTAACGCTCTGTCGTCCAGCAAATATCTATATGAGAGCAGATATCTAAATATACAGTAGCAAATATTTAGTTTAATACACCGTCGCTACTGCTAACTGATTGATGAATAACTGCTAGATACGAGAATAAGATGAATCTGATGCTTGCTAGGTGTCTATCTATCTATATACCTACCTACCTGCCTACCTACATAAAGATAGATAATTAATAATAAAGATAAATATAGAAAAAGATAGAACATGACATAAACATCCATAGATAGACGGCGGACATTTATCCTAGGGGCCGCCCGATCCTCCCTCCCTGCCCCGCCGTTAGCCAGCCATCTCCATGATTACTAATGGTACAACGACAACAACAACAACATCATCAACAGCAACAACAACGACAACATTATCAACAGCAACAACAACAACAGCAGCAGCAGCATAAACAACAACAACAAACAGCCAGCAGCACAACTCAAACAGGTTGTCATAGCAACCGACAAGAACGGCCACAATAGCGTCTCCGACCCAATAAATCCAATCACCCAACCATCCACTCACCCATTCACCCACACAACCAACCAACCTATAAACCAACCGACCAGACAAGCCATTTAGCATCGACAGTAGGTGAAGTGTACTGAGCACCAAGCATAAAGTGCGGCGCTTGCCCTACGACCGTCAGACAGGCAGGCCTCGACCGGTTTCGACCGGTTAGCGACGATACGGCGTCTCTACAACTATTCAGCTCGACAGTTATTCCTGCTGTTGGTGGTGGTGGTGGCGGTGGTATGGGGTTGGGTGGCATGGGGTTTGGGGGTGACATGGGGAAAATGCGGGCTAACATGGGGAAAATGCGGGCTACGACAGCAGACCTTCTCTCTCTCTCTCTCTCTCTCTCTCGCTCTACCTTGACCTGTCTGTGAGTCTGCAAGACCCTGTCTGCACTCAGTAGTCGGTCGGTTGGTCGCTGGGTTGGCGGTAACGCTGGTTGGTGTTGGTGGTAACTGTGAGATAACAGCCCCAGCGCTCCCCACTTCCCACCCCCCGTTCCGTATTATCAAGAGACAACGACAGACGACCCGATGTCAACTGTAGCAATAGTAGCAGCAGCCGCAGCAGCGGCAGTGAGTTGTGTAAAAGCGGCAAGATAATCTTTCTCTCTCTCTCTCACTTTGTGCAGCATACATATCGTTTGAATAGACGACTATAGTATGCATAGTATCGAGTAGTAATTGGCTAGCGAAACACAGAAAAAAGATATACATTTAAATGTAGCCTTTCTGCTGCTGCATCGTTTTTATTGCGAACGAAAGTGACAACTGATCGTCTATGTCAACGACGGAGCACAGCTCTTTCAGCGTGCTACTATTTGATGCAGTTCTGCGGGCATATATATATAACAAAAGAGAGAAATACTTACACTCCCGCCCTTTAACCGCGATTTAATACGCGCGGACCCGAACGGGAGTGCTCACCAGCCCGAATTGACAGGCCGGCAGATCCCCCACCCTCCCCCCTATCGAGGTTCGGAATGGGGGTACCACACTACTCCACCGTACCGATTAGACGCATTCACCTCGCGATTATATATATATTTACACACGTACGGAACAAGTGAATGTTTATCTTGCTCGATAAACTGCTATTGGTAGCTCGACTTCCGATAGCTGTCCGGATGGTGGTGGTGTCGTCGCCGCCGCCGCTGCCGCATGCCCCAGCCACCGACCCACATAAGGATGCAGATCATGAGATTGTGCGTTGTGCCATCGTGATGATTAGCACCACCATTCCATGTGTTCGCCCCTTACGCTCCCCTGTCCGCCAATAAACCCGTAACAAAACAAAAACCGCCTGCATTTGAACCGTATCTTTCTGGGTACGTGTATGTAGACATTATATAAGTCAAAAGTAGTGGGTGCCGTGGTTTTGCTGTTGTTGCGATAGCTGTTGTTGTTGCTGCTGCTGCTGCTATTGTTGTTGTTTTTGTTGCTGTTGCCGCTATTGTTGAAAATCAAATCTGTGGAAAAGTCACAACGTATCAGGTTTGCACAATTCAGTAGCCGTAGAAACAGCAGCAACAGCAGCAGCACCGTCACCAATGACGAAAGAGCATATGAAGCTGTGCTAAACACACGCAATCTCGGAGCGCGATACGGTCGGTTATGCCTCGCGTTCAGGGCGTTTTATCTTGGTTGTCACGTCGAGAGGTCAATGCAATTAGATCTTCCTCAACACGATCCCCATCAGCAGCAACAGCAACGTCAGCATCATAACGAGCTCGTTAAGATCACCGGCACCCTACGACTGACCACCGCCATCAACCACAACCAGTCGCAATGCTAACGCCAATTAACCAATCCCATCTCGGCTGTCCGCATCTCAACGTGCTGCGATTACGTAGCGTTCATTAGCGCTTTGATATTTCCCAACCCTTTTAACCGCTCCGGAGCAACGAGAACGCTAAACGCTGCTACGCAGGGAGAAAAACAAGGAGCAGATGTGTGATTTGGCACCGCGCTCGATTAACTGTGCACGAAATGCTGGCTTGCCACATTTAGGCAGTCTGCCTCTTCCATATATGTACGGCACTATAAACCACCATATATATATATATATATATATATATATATATATGTATGGGCTTAACGATTAGATACTGTGTAGCTGTCCACAAGAGGGAAAACCTTGTGTGGATCAGCGTGTAGGTAACGCGCGCGTTGAGTTGCGTGCCGCCGCTGCTGCTGCTGCTGTTGCCTTACTCGCATGTCAGGCCAGCCGGTCGAACGGCTGGCTTTTATGACATGGCGGTAAGCAACGTGAGAATGAATGGGAGACCATGTGTTGACGTTGAGTGACGACCAGGACGTCGTAGTACATATCGTCATCACGACGGTGAGCCCAGACAGACAGAGAGAGAGAGAGAGAGACAGAGAGTGAAACGCTGTCACGCCCGTCACGGTTTGTGTGGCGGCGGCGGCGGCGTCGTGTCGAGACTGTGATGAATCGGGGAGGTAGGTGAATCGGGTCACCTCCACGTTTCACGCGCCACCATGGGAAGATCACCCTACTTCGCCTGACATCACCTTGCGGCATTGAGAAGATACACGAGCTAAGAAAACGACATGTGCATGTATGTATGTATGTATATATATATATATATATATATATATATATATACATATATATAATGGACAACGTTGTCCATTCTATATATATATATATATACATAATGGACAACGTTGTCCCGTAACACAAATAAAAAACGAAGAGGTGGAAGATAGCAGCAACAGCAGCTACTAACACAGCTCTAAAAGCGTATTCAGACAGCAGCGACAACAATTAGAGAACTCCTATACAGCAAACATAACATATTATTATATATATATATTAATATATATATATATATATATATATATATATATATATATATATAATATATATATATATATATATATATATATATATATATATATATATATATATATATATATATATATATATATATATATATATATATATGTATATTTACAAAAAAGCACAGCGTGTTGGGGTAGATGGACAGCAACTCGAACACAGCAACTTAGAACCGCGGGTTGGTTCGCCAGCCGAAAAAGACGGCGCAGCAAAAAATTACAGAGTTAAAGTGATTAGAAATAGTTTAACTAATTACACGTGTGAATGCTAGATATGCGTAGAACAACTGACTGAAATAAGCGCCAACAACGTTTGCGATGAGCTAGACAGAGAAACCCCACACAACGCCATGCCCAGTGCCCCACGCCCTCAACGCAACCTATCAATTCGAGCACAAGTTGTGCACAACAAATATTTGGCTGAAATAAAGCAAGAATACCCAAATTGCCCCGCACATAACCCATCAATCCATCAACTAAATTACTGAGCCGACCTTTTGGCTAAATGCCGAAACAGCAATCTAAACAGATGCAGGTGTGCATTTCAATA
This sequence comes from Dermanyssus gallinae, assembly GCA_003439945.1. NCBI lineage: Eukaryota > Metazoa > Arthropoda > Arachnida > Mesostigmata > Dermanyssidae > Dermanyssus > Dermanyssus gallinae. The sequence goes on along the minus strand of QVRM01001757.1, from coordinate 354,375 downwards.
ATAATAATAATAATACTATTTATATTATTATTGTCATTTATACTACGAGTAGTAATACTAATAATAATAATTAATATTACTACTACTCGCAGCAGCAGCAGCAGTAGCAGCATGTAGTAGTAGTAATGGTAGTGGTAGCTGTAATCTGTACCTAATAGAAGTAGCAAAATCGATAATGTTGTTGCTGTTGTTGTTGTTGTTGTTGTTGTTGCTGTTAGACCTCATTACAGTGCAAGATAACACTTGCAGACGCGCGAGTGGCAAAGTGCGCGAATGGTCTCTAGCGTAGAGCACGACCGTACTCATGACTGAACTCTCTCTCTCGTCAGTCTGTCTGAAGGTCTTTCTGTCTGCCTATTAGATCGTCGTGTCAACGTTGTCTTTCGTGTGGATTCGCGCATCCGGTCTGTCTATGTGGTCGGCGAGCGGTGAGCGAAAGAGGTCACCATTCCCGCCGCCGCCGCCGCCGACGACGACGACGACGACGACAACAACAACAACGGACCCGGCGGCACGGCCGCAACCAAGGTGAACAACAGGTTGATGTTAGCACGCATGGCCGTGTTACAACAACAACAACAACAACAATTACAACAACACGGTGCAACAAACAACTAACACATGCACACATAGTCACACAGCCTCAGCCACATACAAACACATATGCGTAGCAGTAGCCAGCGACAGTGGTGGGTTCACTAACCACAACACTCGAACAGTCGAAACGAAACAACAGAGGCTACTACGAGCGGATACAGCGATAACAAGATGACTTGTCGCCATTGCAAATGGCCTCTGCAACAACAACAGCAACGACGACAACAACAGCAACGACGACAACAACAGAAACAACAACAACAACAACGACAACAGCAGCAGCAACAACGACAACAACAACAACGATAACAACAAGAGAAACAACAATTTGCAGTAGTCCAACTCAGATCACAATTAGAAGAATGCATTTGATCGCTTTGTCTTCTAATGTGTACTTAATATATAATTGCAGCGGCAGGTTGTCTTGCTCTTATTCTCCCATGCGATTGGCAATGGCAGTTTTTCGCAATTTTATTTTATTACTCGACAGAGAGAGTATTGTTTCACTTTCGTGTGTGCTAGGACAAACTGCTGAATTTTTGGGCTCTCGTTGTTTGGACAAAATAGCAAGCACGTTGTTGTAGGCGATCTCGAGATTGTCGCAAGAACATTTCTAACAACAATATGAGTCTTGCTCACGTTACAATCGTTGGCAACTGTTGGCATATATATTCTTAAAATACTATGCAGTTTCTCTCTCTCTCTCAGTGCTCTCTCTCTCTCACGATCTTTCGTTAGAAATGGGTGTTCCACGTAGATACAGATATGTTATAATTGGCATTACTATATACATATATGTATCAAACCACATAGAGTTCAGGCTTGGCTATAATGAATGACTACAATTAGATGAGAGACTTAGAATGACACTGAGATTAGAATACTCGTATCAGTATTGACCAGTTGACTCTTCGCGCTTATATATAGAACAACACGAACGTAATAAAGCAATCAGCACTCTACCTTGCGTGGCAATGGTGCATTAAGATTAGACGGCGCTCGACCGCAGAACATGCATTGTTTTTTTTTCTCGTTGTGTTTTTATTAGGAGCTTTCGAGAATGCATGCTGTACAAAATGCAATGTCGCTGGCAGCTATCGGGACCTTGTGTGGGACCTACAAACGCACATAGCCCGTTTTCCTCCCCCTCTTTCCCTCGTGTGCATAGTGCACGATGCTAATTCGTACAAAATGTTTCGGACAACCGCGCGTAAATAATAATAATAATAATAATAGTAGTAGTAGTGTCGAGCCCGGTGGCGTAGTGGATTAAGTCTCCACCTCGCAACCGGAGGAGACACATAGGTGCGCGGGTTCGAACCCCACCGCTGCACATTTGTATTTATGGGGGTCCGTCTATGAAGCAATGTGAAAAACAGTTCCGTGGACGTTAAATCTTGGCTGAGGGTCAGCCCGAAAACTTTACTAGTAGTAGTAGTAGTAGTAATAATAGTAATAATAATAATAGTAATAGTAGTAGTAGTAATAATAGTAATAATAATAACAGTAATCTTAAAGAACGTTTTGACCTGAATTGGCTTGAATACGATAACTAAATCAAAACCACATTATGGATCGATATTGCATGTTAATCGTGAACGATACGCTTTCCGTGTCGCGCGCCCTGTTTTCCCCTCGTGACAAGCATGACCGATAGAAGTGGCTTGGCCGTTTTCGTTGTGGCGCTGTCTCTATCGGACTCAAGGGGGATATCGGAAGGAAGCAAGTGTAAACAATAACAGCAACAACAACAACAACAACAACAACTAGAACTACAACAACACAACTCTAACTACAACAGCAACAACAAAAGCCAAGTTAGCTCCTCTGCAAGGCGCTCGCGAATCGTTGTTGTTGTTGTTGTTGTTGCTGCTGCTGCCGTAAACTTTGTTGAAATGCGCTCGGAGAGTCATTCTTCGAGCGACGCATTCAGCACAAACTGCCGGCACAAGATCCGAGAGCCATTATAAAGCTATCCGTGGTCTGACGTAGACGACAGGCGAGAATGAATAACCGAACAGTCACGGCAACCGTCATGCTAATCGTAATGCACTACTCAGAGATGTAGTGTTTATTAGTAGTAGTACTGGTCATGGGTCGTGCTAGTGAATAGCAGTTGGAATCTCAGTTGTAGTGGTAGCAGTAGTCGTAGTCATCTTAATTGTAATTGTTTTTACCGTTGTTGTTGTTGTTGTAGAAGAAAAGTAGGAGATGATTGAGATCATAGGATTGCTGGTCACACACGGCGCTGGCTGGATCAACGAGCTAAGGTCAAACAGCAGATAGCCATCGTCAACAACGATAACAAAAACAACAGCAACAACAACAACAACAGCGGCGACAACAACAGCAACAGCAGCAGCAGCATTAACCCACCAGAGTCATATAGAGGACAAGTGCGGCGATCTCGAGGGACACTTGAACAAGTGTCGTCTTAATCCCTCATAGCGAACAATGCGAAATAACACATGTATGCATGTACATATATATAGAGTACGGGCAAAGCCAATAAATCCTTCAGGGCAGTAGGATTGAGTATTCGCGTCTGGCCACTGTCGTCGACACATTGTCGTTTACAGTAGTATCAGCTAAATATCTAAGTAATGTTGCAAACCGCGTAATAAAAGCAACTTTTTTTTTCTTCGCCTCAAACACGAAATAATGGAGTGGACCCCTGCAGTTGTACAGTGTATATCTGTAGCCCACAGAACAGTACAGTGCTCTGTACGTTTTCAAAAAACCCATCGGAGATGGCCAGCAACTCTGGCACAAGAGCCGCGTGTTTGATCCCAACACACTTAGCCTTTCCAGCGAAAAAACGGCACTATTTGCTGATCAGATGCAGCGACGATATCGCATTTGTTTGCATTTTGCTTTTGTTGTTTGCATTTGTTTTATCTCTCTTCTCTCCCTCGGAAGCGCGTAGAGTTATGCATGTCGGCAAGGTCGGTTAATCAGCCTGATCTGCCGCACGTACGCACGTGCGGCAGATCAGGCGCTCTGATAGCTTCGAACTGCCCCGCTGTATCGCACACGTGCATTCCTTGTGCCTATTTGCCACTTGAATGGTAGAACGACCTAGGTGTATATATATATGTATATATATATACATATATATATATATATATATATATATATATATGTATATATATATATACACACCTATGAAGATATACGTATCGAGATGAGGCTACCAAGTCAAGTTGTCTGTTGTTGTTGTTGTTGTTGGCCGTCTTGATCAACTACTCGTTTCGGCGGCTGCTTTAGAATCTCGGCTATCTCCGCACGCATTTTTCTAACTCTCGCCGGTATGCTCCATCCATCCATTCCTCTCCGCTCCTACCCACTACCCTGGCGGCTGAGACCTTGGCCTTTTCACCCTCTTCGAGTGCGATGCATTCGGCTCGTAGCGGCCTCCTCGGCGCCTTGTCGCGCCTGGTTCTGTTCGATTCTTCCCTAGATTCTTGTTTTTCTTGTCTCGTCCGTCCTTGTGTATCACCGACTCTTACAGATCTACCAACCCCGCGCAAGCGCGCGCATCACAAAAGCCCACAGGAGCTATGCCATTAGCTATGCGACCACGTATCAGTCGTTATTTGGCATTTGCCGATATCGTCGACCTCCATCAGAGTGGCTCCAACGATGATCAAGAGCAAATTGAGAACCGTTACGATTGCGCGAGATACGAGAATACGGTCATTTCTAATCTCTCTCTCTCTCTCTATATATATATATATATATATATCGTTACAGTAACTTCGCTACACAAGCAGTAGTCCGTGGTCTTTGCGAACAAGAGAGGGATTAAGTCTATATGACTCCCAGGTCGTGGCACTAAAGTCAAAGGCAGTCTTCCCTACTTTAATTCGCCGATAATATATATATATATATATATAGAGAGAGAGAGAGGTGTAAACACAAGTGTGCATAAAGCAATATAATTATATACACGTGCCGCGGTAATACCCCAATGTCAGGGGTATTACCGCGGCATTGTATACGCTTTTGCTTCAGCCATGCCTTCAGCCCCCCCCCCCCCCCCCAACACTCAAGTAGGCTTCCGTTAGCCCCTAGTCCAAGTCTAGGGCAAGCAAGCGAATAACTCGAAATCGGTCAAGTGCTCCTTTTGCTCTCAAGGACAACGAACCGCCCGCCCATCCGTCCGCGGCCATTCCAGTCGTGCGACGCTTCTAGTGGCGGCTTCTAGCGTGGAGGGCAACCACCACTCGCACTTTACCACAGAACAGCAGCAGCAGCAGCAGCAAAGAAAAAGAGAAAGACATTCCTTGGTCATAGGCTGTAAAGTCGTCTATCGAACGAGCGACGACGCCGCCGCCGTACGGCCAAAGGCAACAGGAAGGCCATTAACCACCACGGGTGCACACCGCATTGGCTGCCCTCGCCGGCTATACATACGTATGTATATGCGGTTAGACGGATGGATGGATTTACTAATCGCGAATTGACATGTACATATTATATCTAAATACACATGTCACCCTTTTATTCCATACTTGAGGGCGCTTCGTGCGGCGACACAGGCGGAGATGTCGAGATATCTAGGGTTTCCTTCGACAGCGTTCGTGGCATCCAGCGGCATCATGGTCGCTGACTCTTGTCAGTATATGGTTTCATCGATGGTGATCGACCAGGTGAGCATGACACGCCTCAATGCGCAAAGAAAATTCGATCAACAGCAGCGATTGAACGTAAAAATAGCGCACAACCTCCGTCCCCTCGCCCAGACCACGCCGCCATTTCCACACACACATATATATGTATATACATATACATATATTTATATGTACATATATAAATATGTATATGTATATATACATATATATATATATATATATATATATATATATATATATATATATAATATATATATATATATATATATATATATATATAATATATAAATGTATATATAAATATGTATATATATATATATATATCCGACAGCAATAACGCCATATAAGAAAGTACATGATTCATTTCGCTCCGGTCTAGTGGTCTGAAGAAGGGTCCTGGCGGCGGTCAGAAAGCAAATGAGGTGAACAGCTTATGGCTACCTGGAACATGGAAATCATATGACTCACGTGATAGGCGCTGCTGTCAGAAAGACGCACAACCAATGTGAGCACACAATTTTGCCTCGGCCTGTTTAGCGACTCAGTTTCTATGCTATGCCGTCAGAACAAAGCGGGCCGAGACTGCGTTGCTGCCAAAGACGCTAGTATTAGCGTAATTGGAAACGACACTTGACGTACGTCTGCTGAACAAAAACAGGAACCATGAAGAATCTACTGCAATCAAGTTCTTCCAGGTGAGCCTTACACTCAACGAGCCACTGGCAGCGAAGTGCCTATTTCGAGACCACTACTACTCCTGCTGCCACCGGCAAAGATAACGAATACGCGCACAGGCATGCATCGGCAAGTGTCTACCAGAAAATTGCTATCCACTCACCACTGTTCCTGCTCGGCCAATAATTGTGAAATGTCGTAACGGGGGGGGGGGAGGATGAAGAAAAAGGCAACTACGTAGGGTAAAGAAAAATCTCAAAAATCGACAAAAAGGGATCGGGGCGCACACGGAGAACCTATTGATCAGATGAATGACAACGATGTTGACTAGTCCAAGATGACGAACATGGTGCCGCCGACAACAATAACAATAACAACAGCAGCAGCAGCAGCAGCAGCAATAACAACAACACCAAAAACGGAGCAGCCATCAAGTTAAAGACTCATCAAGCTATCCCAAGCTCGTAGTCGGTAGATTACAGCACAGAAACTTGTCTCTAACGAGACAGAATGCTGTCGTCGCATTTACGGCACCACGACGACAAGAACAACATCAACAAAAACTAAAGCACCAACAATATCAGCAACGACAACAGCGACAACAACAACAACACCAAAAACTACTACGACTACAACTATTACTAACTTTATTACAACAAGTTAGAGCAAACAAAGTTCGTCGAAACAGTTGGTTCCGGTGACTACTGATGTTTTTTGTGTCGGTATTATCGGGCCAGAAACATCGAGAGAAAACGGCCGGGAGCACAGTCGTCGGTCGAAAAGTCATCAGAACGGCGGGCAGTTGCAGTTGCAAACAGCAGAGGGCAAGGCGGAAACAGAACAACAGAAACACGTGTTCGAGTTCCGGAAATCGTTTACCCCACGTTATCATAGAACGTGCTTCTTCCGCGCGCTTTCCAGCTACATATGCAATCGCAGCAGACGAGATATGGGCGCTTTCTACGGACGTTGCCGTCCGACGGGCCAGTGACACCTCCTGGCCTTCTCGTACGGGGGAGCATAGGCGGTCGAGAGACGACAGACCGCGTAACCCATCGCCAACGTGAATGTGACCTCAGCAACTTCAACAGAGAAATAATAACTCTATTATTATTATCATTATTGAGACCTCAGACATGTGGAGATGGAGATGGGAGGCCATGGCCATAACGCGGGCAATCGGTCAGATGATCATCGAGAAGTCGGACGGGGCCAAACGATCCACAGCGTTCCTGCTGTGGCAGAGCCTAGCCAAACAAAAACTTTCGAAACTATCTTATAAGCGAGAACGACGTGGTCCCTCGTTTCGACACTTGCCGGCTACTAATATCGGTAGTAACTATGCAGCAACACTTAATTCAGAAGCGACGGAAATAACAATACCAGAGCTTTAACAAGAACGACAGTACCAAAAACAAAAACGCCGCCATTTCCCTCTGATAGACAGCAACGCCTGACAGCTTCCTACATCTACGACAGCGTGCCAAATTCCTCTATTTACATTGTATTACTTATTTTATACGTTGTGGTGTTTTCCTCGGTCAGGCGCGTCACTTATACGGATTGCTGCGCCAGCTGCGATTTAACTCGCGAAGCTTCTTGTTTCCCTTTCACGTTTTGTAGCCAGCTGCTGTGAGTAATCTGGGGTAGCCAACCTTTAATAGACGCCTCAAATCAGGCCGATTCTGCGAAAGGAGTGGCAAATCAATTAAATCCACACTTCACTACTACTACTGCTGCTGCTTCTACTATCACCACGTATGTACTATACTTTAGCTGCAACAGCAACACCAGCAACAACAACAACAACAGCAACAAAAACAACAACATCAGCAACAATAACAACAACACGCACAACAACAACTACTAGCACCTTTACTACGAGCACAGCCCCGTCCTCTAGTGCCGTTTACGTTTGGAAGAGGCCGCGTGGGAGACAGCGATAAACAGCGCGACCATGCTATCATGGCCGATCAGACGTGGACAACAACAACAGCAACAACAACAGCAACAACAACATCAAGAGCAACAACAACAAGAGCGACAACAGCAACAGCAACAACAACATCAAAAGTAACAACAACAAGAGCGACAACAGCAACACCAACAACAGCAGCAACGACGACAACAACAACGACGACGAGGAGCCTCGCCGACCTTTCCCTCTGTTTTCCCTCGGTGTTCCTCTTTGGCCCTCGCCTCTGTGGCGGCGCTAGCGGCGAGATATCGGCTGCTCAAGCTGCTCGCCTTTGCTTAGCTCTCTGGCTTCGCGACAAAGACAGCGCGAAGAAGACGCGACTGGAATTCGACCGACCGCGGTCTGAAGGTCGATCGGCAGCGGCGGCAGCGGCGGCCGCACTGGACACACAGGCGTAGTCTTTCGGTGTGATGCTGGGGGTGGTGGTGGTGGCAAGCATAGAAGCAGCCGTGCCGGTGATGGCGGTGGTTGTGGCAACTCCAACTCTGACGAAACGCCGACCGTTCGAGTCCAGAGTCAATCCAGAGTCTCTAGCCGTCTCACCACAAACCACCACCACCACCACAACCACCACCATCTGCGATCTACTTACTACTCATCTTAGTTCATCACTTACGTTAGCCGTTGCCCACTGTCCCCATCCGTACCCCCCCCCCCCGCTCTCTCAATCTCTCTCTTTTGCTTTTTGTCTTTACTGTGTCAACGACCGTCTTGCTATTATTCCCACTCTTCAGGTCAGTCGCCCCTCGCCCCCCCCCCCCCCTTCTTAGCAGGTTCGCTTTCTTTTTGTTCCAGTTGGACACTAGCTGGAGGCAAATCGAGATATACATATAAATATATATATATATATATATATATATATATGAAGAGACGCCGCCTCTCCATATATATATATATATATATATATATGAAGACACGCCGCCTCTTCCAGCTCCGTATGTCCTCACCATCTGAGTAAAGCGCACACAGCATACACAAACGCCGAGAGGAGGCACACTCCGAACATTACAGTTGTACTAATTAATACTGTTAATAACTGTGTACAAAGAAAGCCTGTCAATAATACTTATGTGAATAAATCTAACAGTAACATTATGAATGCTCATAAGATAACAACAGTCAACACCATAAATCATAGTGATGATGTGGGGGCCGACTGTGGTGAGCTGATGGCGTGCGCGCTCTCAAAGCACTCACCAACATGGACTGTTGCTAGAGTGTGCATAATCTTCGCTATGAGTGACAAGAGCAGAGTCTCACCTTCAGTCACCTTCAACGGAGTCGCCGGAATCTTGTTGTATCGTCGTCGTCATTTCGTAGTAGTAATAATAGTAGGCAGCAGTTTTAGGACTACCCTAAAAGCAGAGTAGTTTCCTCCTTTCGGTCTCCTCTCAGTGTAGCTCAAGCAATCGGTCATCATATGACGAACATATCCCTCGCATCGATTTTGCGCTAGTTCTGGTTGGCCAAATACAATAATAGTATTACGCCACTTACAATATTACCATAAGTCGACAGCACACGCTACTAACAAATATTCTAGACTACCTAGTGCCACGTGCACAAGACACAGGAATTGCCCTCTATTGACCGCAACCAACCAAGTGTCTTTAAAAAAAAAAGCTCAAAAATCGTTCCTATCATCAAAACGGAAGAAGATCCTCCTAGTTGTCCGTCTAGAGGTGGGGCGAGGGAAGCACCTCCAATGACCTACTAGAGGTTCCCACCCTTTATGTCCTTTAGTGTGAGTACTAAGCCTTGCAAACTCAAGTAGCAGTTAAGTGCATATATATATATATATATATATATATATATATATATATATATGCATATATATATATATATATATGCATATATATATATATATATATATATATATATACATTTATTATTTTTAAGGTATTTGCTCAGTCATCAGTGTAAATTGAGGTTCTTTCTCTGTGGATCTTTGCTTTACAAAATAAGCCCTGCTAATGTTGTATATGTATATTTATATATATATATATATATATATATATATATATATATATATATATATATATATAAAAAGCAGCACAACAAAAGCAGGACCTATATTGCAAAGCAAGGATCTACCGAGAAGGAAACTCAATTTACACTGATGACTGAGCAAATACCATATACAACTCGTATATCATTAGCTACTTTGCTGTGTCTGAAATACGGTTGCGCCATTTGATATTGCCATGTGCTATTATTATTATTATCGGCGTTTGCAGCCTCATCTGTGGCGGGCTTATTCTAGCACTCTATCGCTGTGAAATTAATACCAACACATGCTGGTATTGTGCGGCAACGACGACGACGACCCGTAGTAACGTTAAAGTCAGCAGCTGTCGCAGCAGTGTGTAGGTGCGAGACCCAAGAGCTCTTGCTCTGCGTTCGCCTGTGCGGGCGAGACAGACCGAAAGGAATGAAATGATCGTTGGGGGCCAACTAGCCATTATTGCTGCTGATCGAACTTGTCTATTGCGAGCCTGCCTGCCTACCTACCTACCTACCTAGGCTTTTGATGTCGCCATGTTTCTATGCTTACTTCGAGCAGCAATCTCGCTTCTTGCTTCTTTCGTGTTTTTATTCCATTCATTTTCTTTGAAATTCTACTTGTCACTCTAGCACTCTAGGGCGGGGAACAGAGGCCAAGAGGCGAAAGAAAGCTCGGCCGTGTGGCACGGTGACCCCCCACGCGGCCGCTACAAGACGGGAAAGGTCAAACTCGCGAGAAGGTATAGAAGGATAAGGACGACGACAACAACAACAACAACAACATCATCGACAACAACAGCAATACACAACTACGGTATCAACAACAACAACATCGACAACAACAATAGCATCGACAACAACAATAGCATCGACAACAACAACAACATCGACGACGACGAAAATAACAACAGCATCGACAAGAGCAAGCAGCATGTGTGCGAAGCGATTCCGGGGTCACCCCCACGGCGGCCATGGAGACAGAGATGGGCGCGAACGGAAATAACAAGGAGGACGCAAGAAAGCCCGAGAGAAAGAGAGTAAGACGAAAGACGAATGGTGGACGGACTCGTGCCGCCCACAACGAACGAATCTGTTCGTTGCCCAAGCAAGAACGAATTCGATAGTAGTTATAGTAGACATTTTCTAAGGCCGACATGTATATGCACATACATAGCTTTTGCATGCCGAACCATACGTAAATATATTGGATTCGCTGACGTTCCGTTTATCGGTCGTCCTCTCCACATGTCCTAACCTCACAGAAACCTTTGTCTGTCTGCCATTGTACAGATGCACGATTGCACGATGCCATTGGGAAACGCCGTTGTTGTCGTTGATTTTGTTGTTGTTGTTGTTGTTGTCCAACCTCCATTTGCCCAACCTCGTTGTCCTTTCCCTCGTCGTCCTTCTCGTTGTCCTTCTCGGGAACGACCTGTTCGCGCGCCCCTTCAAGGTGATCCCGTCGCCGAACGAGCCCGAAGTCGAGCGAGAGGCGAGCAGGCGCAAGGAGTACAGAAAACATGGAGGCCAGAAAGGTTTCGAAGCGAAGGGAAAGGGCACGTGTCGGTGGCGCTTGGCGCGGGCGGCCCGTGAGATTGAGGGCCGTCTGCATCTCAATGGGCATGGGACTGAGTGTGGCGCCAGAGAATTCATCTCCATCCTCCACGAGCAGCAGCAACAACAACAACAACAAGCAAGGGCGCCATGTTCCAGAGGCAACGCCATGCCGCCCTCGAATCGAGTGCGCTCCTCCTAGGGGTGACACGGCGACTCCGGGCTACGGATCACGGGCCACGGACGGACGAACGAACGAATGCTGTTTCGCGTGCATGTGGTGGAAAATGCGTGCGCCTAGAAACGCGGCCTACGCTGCCATTCCACCTCAGTATCTGGTCGCTGACTGCAGAGATTGCAGCGGCGCCCGGCGCAGTGCAGAGGTAGGTAGAGGGATGCACGAAAAGAGAATATGGCCACGTGGTTGACCGGGATACGAGAGAGAGAGAGGCAGCCATACCAGCGCAAAGTACGCACACGATATGCCAGCGCCGACGATGATACCGACGACTATCATTTAATTCTACTGCTGCTCTTATTATAACACACAAGGATAATTAATGAGTTGCTACCAATATGCTCATCAATGACGACGACGACAATAACAACAACAACAACAAAAACAGCGCGCTGGAAAGCATTCCTTCTATGAGCGGCTAGTGTAAGCATCTAAGGCAGCTATGCAGCCTTCGACGCTCGTGAGAGCTAATGTTGTTTTCTCGATGCCAGGAGCAGCAGCAGGTGCTGCCGTTGCAGCCACAATTAACTAAATAGTACTACTACTGCATGCTATAACCACTGCTGGCGCGTTGGTTGTCGCGCTTGGTGTCCCAGACATCGCCGCCGATGTCTTTCCTATTGCTGTTGTTGCAATTGTTGTTGTTGTTGTTGTTGTTGCAATTGTTGCTGCTGCTGTTGTTGGTTTTGTGGTTATTCTTGTCGTCGTCGTCGCCGAAGTTGTTGTTTGTACAAAGAAACGACTTTTATTCCGTCCTGGATTTGCCTAGACGCTCTGTTTGATTGGCTGACGCTGATGCCTACGATTGTGGTTGCCTCCTCGCAGGCGCGAGGATATGCATGTGCAGTCACGGCGCCAGGAGAGCGTGTTGCATGTAGTAAATGAGTGAGCAAGTCATGGTAGGCGGCAAAGAGAGGCGGCTGAATCGACGGGCAGCAGCCCGAGGAAGCCAAAACCCCCGCATGTGGTTTGCAAATGTTCTGCCAGACATACGTCCGTCATTGCTGCAACAACAATACCAACAGCAACAACAGCGGCAGCAGCAGCAGACGCAGATCACCTCCAGGAGCCGTAATGGGAGCTCGAAAGAAGAAGATTGCGTTGTTGTTGTTCTAATTGGTAGCCGAGTGACTGCTGTATTCACTCCTTTGGTAGCACTCATTGCAGTACTGACAGCCGCACAAAGCTGGTAGCCCGCGATCGCGACATGGGAGAGCGAGAGGCGGGATACGTCGGCCGAGAAAATCTGTCCTCTGTCGGCTCCGTTGGCGTACAACCGATGCTGTACGAGCTTGTCACCACGAGTGTGTGTTGTCAGCCAGCTAACCTCCAACAATGTCAAACTGGTCGAGCAAAGATGCGCGCGCCTCTCGCAGATCACGCAGATGATCGAACTATGATAGCACAACAACAACAGGAGCAACATCAATAGGAACAACAACAGCAAGAGCAACAACAACAAGAACAACAGCGACGGCGACAACAACAACAACAGCGACGGCGACAACAACAACAACACGCAACGATTCCAAAGACACCAGCAGGAGCAATAAGAGCAGCACCAACAACGACGACGCCTGTAAGTGGTCCAGTGAACCGTACAAGTGCTCCTTCCTCCATCACCACCATCAGCAGCAGCAACAGCCTATTGGTACCAATCAGTACCATTGCCAGCGGCCCCACGATCAACGAATCACTGGCAAAGACAGCACGCAACCATGAATTACATCGATCGCCGTCGAACAGCGGTCCGGTCACGGATAACGCGGTATCATATGTACCATTATCATCACCATCAGCATCATCAACAACAACATCGCCACCATCATCATCGTCATCATCATCATCATCATCATCATCGTCATCATTACCACCACGAAGAAGAAAATGTCCCATCATCTCGTAGTAGAGCAGCAGCGGCAGCAAGATTACAGCCACACCGGCGGACAGTTAGTTGTCACGGCAAAACCATCTCTACCGACAAGCCCAATTGGCCGATGATGATTGTCGCTGGCTTTGCGACAGGAACACAGCGACGACGACGACGACGACGGTAGAAGAACAGAGGTGATGATGGCCGTGGTAGGGTAACCCACACACAGGCCATAGGCCATACGCCGGGGCACCGAGGGCGTGGACCTTTTTCGAAACAAGAAGAGGAGAAGGTCGCCTGCCCACCCAGATTATGGTGATAATGCAGCAGCAGCAGAAGAGGAAAACGAAAAAAAACACGAAATAAAAAATGAAGGAGAAAATAACGAAGAAAAGATGAAGTAGAAGTCCCCCTCCATTCGGTTAGGCAGGTCGTCCTGGTCAAGGCAGTGCCCCTGCGGCTCTGCCGGCTACCCCTTCATAACTGCCGCTGCCTAGTCATAGCTGGCGCTACGAGTAAGTAGGTACTGCTGATACAGTTGCTGCTGTTGCTGATCATAGGTGTAGTATCATCACGATAGTAAGGATGATAATGATGGCCATGATGGTGATGATGATAATGATGGCTATGATGGTGATGATGATAATGATGGCCATGATGGTGATGATGATAATGATGGCGATGATGGTGATGATGATGCTAAGGACTAGGTCACTAGATCTGCTATGAAGGCCCTGGCTGGCTGGCTGGCTGGAGGGCCATGGCTGGTTGGTTGGACCAGACGGGGCGGAGGCCCTCGCATCGTATAGCGGTAGCGGCTCCGGGCTGAGGTCCGGACCCAGATACCCAGATAGCCAGCCACCCACCCAGCCGGGCGGCCTACAGGCCAGTAGCACCACCATCGCCGCCGCCACGGCCACCACTATCACCATCACCCGGGAGACCACACCACATCGTAGCAGCAAACTAAGGCACGCACGATCGGCGACCCCGACCCATCTATTTACCACATAGAGCAAGCAGCATGGCCATCCTATTGCACCCCGCATCACTAGCAGTGCTGCATCTGTATGCTGGAGTAGCTGGTAGCTGTTACTTATGCTGCTGCGGCTGCAGCTGCATTTCGTTGACGTGAAGTTGCAAATGTAGGCGCTGTTTTGTTGTTGTTGCTGTTGTTGTTGTTGCTGCTGCGTCTGCTGTTGTTGTTGTTGCTGCTGCTTCTGCTGTTGTTGTTGTTGCTTCTGCTCTCGTATGTATCGTCAAAGCAAGTCAAACAGCCGACACTCCCAGACAGAACCCGAGTCGTCCACCCGAATCTCTCGCACTATCGAGTCCAGCCGACTTGCTGGGAAACTATGGATAGACTGATAGAGATTGAGGAGTTGATGGACCGGATCGGCCATCATCGTCATATGGACGTGAACATTGCACACAATCCGAATCTTCACTGATTCCTTCGTTCGTTCATTAATTCTCGTTCCCGTTTATCATTCGTGAGCGTTTGCATAGGTTTGATCCTCGCTGCACATCTGCCGACAAATTAATGAGTCTGCTATTGCCATTTCTGCTGCTCGCGACGATTCCTTAGCTTTACTTCTTGAGCTTTATATATATATATATATATATATTCGTCGCTCATTGCAGTCATAACCATAAACACCACATGATTTGATTGTTTGGTTGATTGCTTGCTTGCTTGATTGATTGATTGATTGATTGTTGATCACTCAACATTCGATACAATCTCGCTCTACAACGAATAAACAAGCAATGCATGTGCATGTAGACTCGTTCGGCCGGCCGGCCGGACCGCCCGCACGAAAAGAACAACGCATTGTTTTGGTTTGCGTTGCTGTAACAACGAACCGAACCGAAACGAGACGAGACGAGCCACAACAAATAGAATATCATAGGAACAAGTAAAAATAACCTCCACCTTGCTTCACTCGCACCACTCACCTGATCGTCCTTATCACCCATCGTGTGAGTCGTGAGTCGTCAACGAATCCTCGCGGATTCGTTTCTTGCTAAGCCGGTAGTGGTTGTTGTTCGGTGCTGGCCGATTTCCTCGTTAGATATATAGATAGTTCGTCGTCGTTGTCGTCGTCGTCGTCGTCGTCACCAGAACTGCACCCCACTTTCAGTCAACCGGTAGTAGTAGTAGTAGTAGCGAGATTGGTTGACACACCACCTCTACCAGCACACCAGTAGAAGAAGAACACCACCACCACACTGTAGGAACAAGGTGTGCCCGTGGCCGTTCCTTGATTGAAGATTGGTGATGATTTCGAATCGAAATCGAGTTGGCCGCGTTGGCCACAGCCACAGCCACGACCACGACCACGAACTCCGGTTAGCGGCTCACAGTAGCTAGATAACTGCTAACTACTGCTGCTGCTGATGCTGCTGCTGCTGTTGCTGTTGCTGTAGCACAGCCACCAACCACCACAACCACCCCCAGCACCAGCTCACAGCAGAGCCCGGGTCCGCTCGTCCTTGCTGGTTGGTTGGTTGGTTTTTGCGGTTGGTTGTTGTAGGTCGGTTGCCCTCTTGCTGTGTGGTGTCCGGATCTTCTGGTGCGCCCGTTCGGTCGTGGGTTGTTCGGTTGGTGGCCTGCAGCCTGGTGCTTGGTTGGCTCTCTGTTCGCCCGCTCTCCCGTTCGTCCGTCTGCCGTCCGTCCGGAAGAGGAGCAATGGCTTTGAGATGAACGGTGGACGACGGGAGGGTGGGAGAGGGTGGGAGGGAGGGAGGGTGGCGGGGGGGGGGGGGTGGAGGCGGGCCGAGTTGAGGGGCGAGCTGAGAAGAGCCGGGGCGTTGGGGAAGGGACGATGTTGTTGCTGTTGTTGTTGTTGTTGGTGTTGTTGTTGTTAGTGTTGGTGTTGTTGGGGTTGGTGGTGTTGTTGTTGTTGCTGCTGCGGCGGCGGCTGCTATTCCTCCTCTTCTTTTCTTCTTCTTCTTCTTCGACGTCTGCTTCTTCTTTTTCTTCTCGCCGCCGCTGCCGTCGTATTTTCTTCTTGCTGGCTCTTTGCTTTGTTTTCTTCTCGCTTTTCTACTGCTACGCTAGCAACAACAACAACAACAATAACATCAGCAACAACAAGAACAATACGACGACGACGACGACGACGACGACAAATTCTTCTGCTACAGATGATGATTATGTTGATGATGATGATGATGATGACGACGCTCGAGCCTGTCGCCGCTTCCGTCGGCTGCTATGATAAACGTAACTCTCCACCAACTGCCAATAGTACCATCACCACCATCAGCAGCAGTAGCAGTAGTAATAGTTGTAGTAGTAGTAGTAGTAGTAGTAGTGGTACTAAACTTAAGTAGTAGTATTAGAAGGAAACAAACATATAGACAGACAATCAAGAGAGACGCTGGTAGAAACGCGAAAAAGAGAGGCGACGCCTGGCGAGGCAACCTCTCACTCAACGAATGGGTTGTAGCAGTAATCGTCGTCGTCGTCGCCGCCGTCAAATGTTGGCTCAATGCTGACGTTGCTGCTCGAACATAAGTCGTTCACGATCACGTCGCGGATTGACTACGATGAAGATGACGTCGACGAAACCGCCATGGAACACCCACCCAGTCAGCCACCCCAACCAACTAGCGTCAATGGGCGCCGATGTGGGCCAAATGCCTGCTGACCTAACAAAGGAGTGTGAGTAGCAACCGTATCAAACAGACAGGGACAGGGCCACGCTCAGTAGGACAGACATAGAGACAGACAAACAGAGCCTACCGTCAAACTCGACGACGAATTCGAACACGTCAACGCAGGCCACATTCTCATCACCCGCCATCGTCACCACCAACACTTCCTGTTCAGGTTTTGTGACGATGATGATGATGATGATGATGATGATGGTGGTGGTTGTTTTTCCTACTCTTACTTTTTCTGTGGCGGTGGTGGTGCTGGTTCACCCAGTAAAAAAAATAAAACGTATCAATGTGGGTGCAGCAACAACCAATTGATCTGTTGTGTGTGTGTGTTGCGTATGCTAGCGATCAATTGTTGCTTGCCGGTCAAGCAAGCAAGCAAGCAAGCAACCGACCGCCTTGCCCGACTCGTTAGCTAATAGATATTAGGCTATTGGAAGTCCGTGGAAACATGGAAATACGACGAGGACGACGATATAGACTAGTAGTTTTAGTAGTAGTAGTAGTAGTAGTAGTAGTAGTCGATTTGTCGAGCCCGGTGGCGTGGTGGCATGCGTCTGCGCCTCGCAACCGGAGGAGACACATAGGTGCGATGCGGGTTCGAGCCCCACTGTTGCACATTTATATTTATGGGGGTAGTCCGTCTATGATGAAGCAATGTGAGAAACAGTTCCGTGGACGTTAAATCTTGGCTGAGGGTGGTCAGCCCCCCGAAAACTTTCGTAGTAGTAATGTTATAGTAGTCGAACGCCTGCAAGACCCAATCAGAAGCAGCTGTAGCGAACAGCTTCACCAGCAGCAGCAACAACAGCAACAATAACAGCTGCTGCAGCAGCAGCAACAACAGTAACAACAACAATATCAACAAGCGCCGATCAACAAAACAGCACCCGGATGTTATCTTCCCTTTCACAGCAGAGAGAGGACATAGCGAGCTGCAGCTTTTATTGGTGGGTGCCAGGCCCGGCCGCGCTGATTTGTGTTTTCGTGTTGTTGGTCTTGTTGCCACCGCGGCAGCGGTAGCAGCAGCGGCCGTCGCCACATCAACAAAACAAGTCCGCCGACTCATAACAACAACAGCAACAACAACAACAACAATAACAACAATAACCAAATATCGTCGCCCCAAACTCACAAATGAGCTCGCATTGTTCAAAACAAAACATCTCTCTCTCTCTCTCTCATTTCCTAAATTTTCCTGATTGATCTATACTATCATCTCTCGGTGGTGACATCGTCATCGTCGTTGTTTCTGTTTATCACCACTCGCCACGTTTCGGTGAACGATGCTGCTGTCGCCGCCGCCGATGACGACGACTTTTACAGAGAGAGAGAGAGAGAGAGAGACGTTCAACTACATTTATTCCCTTCTTGTGTCTCTCACTATGAGTACTCTCGAACAATTGCTACTGTTATGTATACAACAGAGGAGAGAGAGAGAGAGAGAGCGAGAAGAAGAAAGGCGAGGGGCTATGGAGACGGAGAGAGTGAAAAGGCATAGAGATAACGACAGAGAAACAAATAGATAGTAGTAACATAGATGGAGAAGAAGAGCTAAAAGGCTAAGAGATCCGCAGAGACCGAGAAGACGGGACGGGTCGTACAAACAAACCAAAGACCCAGAAGCAGAACAAGACTCAGCGGACCAACGACAGAACCAACCGACCATCGAGGCAAATGCACGAGCAAGCTTTTGCAGTCAGCCGATGTTGTTTGCCCGTTCTCCTCCTTCTCCAGCAGCAGCAGCAACAACATATTGAAGAAGCCACACGCTGCTTGCTCCCCTGCTCCTTTCCCTTGGCCCAGATTCCCCAGGCCTCGCACACCGGCGGGCCCAGAATCAGCATCAGCATTATTAACATGGATAGGCCACCGCTAAGCAAGCCATCATCCCGAACCATCGAGCCACCATGAACGCCAACACCAACAGCCCTTGGCCCTGGTCCGGGGGTACGGTGACACTCAGCCAGCCAGCCGCCGCCGCCCTTCCCCAGACACAGGCGAGCTAACAACACCCAAATACCCAGACACATACATTACTACTACTACAACTACTATAACATTTCATACGACTACGACAGCCCCCCGAGTCCTGCCCGTCAGCGGCGGCCGACAAGGGCACTAAAGTGGGAGAGCGCTGAGGTGAGAGAGCACCCATGCTCAACTCTCTCCACTCAACACCCAACAACAAGAACAATAGCAGCAGCAGCAGCAACAACAACACCAACAACGGGACAGCAACAATCCTCACTCACTTAGACAGACCGAAGCAGACACTCGGAGGCCCTTTCTTCCTTCCCTCGACGAGCTCGTTGAGAGTCGGTCCGAGGCCCGAAGTACGCCTGGTCCGCACACCCTTCACATCCCGACGGCTTCGGCCGCTTGCGAACCCTCGCCGTGCCCCTCATCCTAGATATAAATCGCTACTTTCTACTTCAAATGGCGTATTCCTACAACTCGTGTGTACGGAACAGGAAAACGATTACAACAGCAATAACAAAAAATAAAACGACAACGACAACAACAATAGCATCAAGAAAAACAACAATATCATCAAGGACAACAACAATAGCACCGAAAACAACAGATACCCGTCCAGTAAAGCGTCAGCCGTGCCCCAACCTCTGCGTCCTTTGTCTGGGGGTAATCTCTGCACGTGAATGCGTATGTGTGTATGTCTTGTTTAGGTTTGACTGTGCAAATGTGGTTGTTAAATCGAAGATTAAAAGTATAGAGCCCTTCTTTACTGGACAACTCGCTACATTTTGCAATTCGCTGTTGTTGGTTCAATGCTGGTTCAACATGTCGCCCGCCGTAATACGTTGAATCTTTCTTCCTTTGTCCCCCTCCTTCACACACACATATACACACCCTACAATTGACATTTGTCCACCTTGCCAAGTCAGACGCCAACATTCGACCTGCGTTACCGACCCCCTAACCCCTTTCTCGCCCTTACTATGTCTCTCTCTCTCTCTTTTTATTTCTACCCCCCCCCCCCACAGCGTCTCACATAACTACAACAAATCCATCCCATAATTACTTAGTATATTTGAGATCAACTGTTTCGGGCCGACTTTCAGCCAATATTTAACGTCGACGGGTTTGCTTTTGCACTGCTTCGTAAGTCGGACGACCCCACAAATACGAATGTGCAACGGTGGGGATCGAACCCACCTATATGTCTCCTCCGGTCGCGAGGCGCACCTACCCCACCGGGCTCGACATTCGAGATACTTTACTTTCAGTCGCTACTCCACCCATCGCGGCAAGAAGACTCGTGCAGAACTCCGTGCGCCCGCGCATCGGCGCGTGTGCAGACGATGGCAGCACCGCGACGGGCCACACACACTCTTGTAAGAGCAGCCGAGATTATCAATTGTAAATGATTTAACCTTTAACATCATCACCATCATAATCATGTTCCTCTGTTCTTCATCATCTGTACATCATACAGGTTCTCAGGCCAATCACCGATCGATCACCAGTGATTGATTGATTGATCGATCAAACTGATGTAGAGATTTGTACTTCAAATGCTACCAACTACCGCTATAGTTTCGATATGCAGTAAGTATCGATATACGGATACACGACTCATCAAAGATCATCGAAGTCTATCTCTCTAGCATCCATTATGGACGTCGGCTCGCATACTTATATGCATGCACATACATGCATTCACACGACCGTGCACAAGTGCACACATAGAGGTGTAATTATCGCCGAGTCTGACTGATGACTGACTAGTGAACCAGATAGAGATAGACAGAAAGACATGCTCCCAGCCCCGGTCCTCTAGACACGCATCGTTCGAATACCAATATAATAATATATATATATATATATATATATATATATATATATATATATATATATATATATATATATATATATCGATGTATTGTTTGCTTGCCATGTCTACCTAAATACATATGTCACCCTTTTATATCAGGGACATTTATATATACATATATGCAAACATCCATATATACAGCCAGAGAGAGAGAGAGAGAAAGGTAGGGAATTACACCCGGGCTCGGCGAGGCCAGCAGGGCCAGTAAGCAGACGACAAGGAAAACGAGGGGAAAGAGAAAGAGGCGAAGAAGAAGAAGAAGAAGAAGAAGAAAAAACGTGGCCTGTCCGATGGCGCATGCGCGGCGAGCGCACAGGCCGCCGGCAGGCTTAGGCCATTCATTGGCCGCGGACGCGAATCAAACAGAGTTTCGCGCGAGGAACCCGCCATGGGCCTACACTGAGCACCTTGGTGCTCGCGCGAAAGAGACTCGGGAAAATCAGAGATTGAGATGCCGCTGGCGAGGTAAGAGAATCTCTCCCGCATAGGGCGAAAAAGCTGACAAAGCTCTACACCACTTCCATGCACACACACTCTTTGGAGATTCAATCAGGTCCAAGAGTTGAGAAACTCCAAGACTCCAAAGGTTAAAAACGGGAAAGCTAGCGGTTGGTGCGTCATCTCTAACACGCGCCTATGTAGTAACTAGGATGTCTAAAAAATCGAGTCGAAAAGGGATTAAAATAGTTCAGAACTACTGGACTGGAGTCGACTGGCTTTTGCTATCCCCGCCGATCGAATCGTCAGCTAATTCGTCGATGATTAGCCTTCTTTTGAGACTAGAGAAACTTAAAGCACCTGATTTGTGTGGTTTAGAGTGACGGAGATGACACTAGCCTTGCGTCCGATGCGATCATTTTAAAGAATCGCAGATTTAGGCTAAAATTGTGAAACGTAACATATATGTTAACAACCTCCGATTCCTAGCCCGAGAGACGGACGATGGTCTAGAAATAAATGCTTCCAGAGCTAAGCTCGAAATTACAACATCCCATCGAGCATAGATGAAGCTGCAATGGGCAAGCATGACATCTACAATTTGCGATGCGTAGCACACTCACTTGCAATTAGGCAACAACACAAACAATATTGTGTGCCCATTAATTATGCTATGCGGGGCACGAGTTACTCCGCGATGGCCTACTCTCTCTTACCGTATAAACTTTTCGGGCTGACCCTCTGCCAAGATTTAACGTTCACGGGACTGCTTTTCGCATTGCTTCATAGACGAACCCCCATAAATACAAATGTGGAGCTCGCGAGACGCAGGCGAAAGCACCACGCCACCGGGCTCGACCTATCTTACCGAACAATATCGATAAAATTTCTTCGGGATATGCAGTAGATTCGCTTATAAGAATTAAGCAATACATGCAGCCTGGTATATAGAAATACGACGATTAATAAAACGTAAACCCTTTTCCAACCAACTACGGTCGGACTTTCCCCTGTGTCTCCGCGTGCAGGCATGCGCATGACTCCGGGATTACATCTTAGGTAATTACTTCAGATAGTCAGAGGCGCGATTTTTTCGAATTTGGCCCATATAGGACTTTTATGGGACGTGTGGCTGTTCTGCAGTTTGTTGTCTGTCAGCTTCATAGATACAGCTAACCGATTGTGTCATTTCAATACCGTGCCGCTATCTGTTTCCGAGTGAACACACAAAAAAACGAGGAGCACAGATGTTTTAATAAACAGAACAAACGATGTCAACAAACGCTGTTTTCAGTTATCCAACATTTTCGGAAGTTTTACCGCATGATTTAACAATCCAAACAGGAATAGCAGTATGCTGCTTTTGTCGAAACTTGGATCGTGTGCCGATCTTGCAAACGGCACTTGCGATCTTGTATATAGATGAAAAGTTATTTTTGAATCGGTCGAAAAATTCGATTAAAGATCTATTGTGCTACAGCGTTCTCGGATCGACGCACATTGCACGCACAACGCTACCTTTATGGCCTCTGCGTAGTCTGCAATCACTGTACACGAAAGATAATTATTTATTTTCATAAGTGTAGTGTCCACCACCCCCATGGCCGGGCGGCAACCGTTACGAGTTCGCCATTCTCTCGCTCAAACAACACACGTCTTCTGCCTGGCTCGAACAAACGACTACTGAATGATTTATTTTCATGCCTCCTTATATACTCACAGATTGCCCGCGCAATTTAGTGACTACCCGCGTCTTCGCTAGTAGGGGGTGGCATCCTCTATTTGGCGCAATGTACTTAGCTTGCATCGGCATTGCCGCCAGCCGACGATGTCTATGCCCGCGCTGATTAACGGACACTGCTATCCTACAATAAGCCTTAGACCATTTCGTCTCGAAGTACTGCCTAGCCAGTTCCGAACCTTGGGGGGAATACATGAGAGGATGTAAGGTTTTTTAGTGGGTAAACCCAGACCACCGGGAAGTCCCACACTACACAGTCCATCGGGTGTTGCTCATTCCACCCAGGCCTGCCATCCGCTGGGTGTGCGTAATGCATTTTTCCTAAACCTCTCAATAAAAAAGACTATTTCGTAAGTAGTGTAGTCGTGTTTCGCCAACCCAACACAACCCAATCAACCACCAGTGTTTACGCATAGACAATTATTATTGTATGTCACCCTACCGCGTCTCACGTTCCCACGGAATCTGACCATCGATATAGGTATAACGACGAACAGTATATGGATGGCTGGCAGCTTTCTTATTGTTGATTCCATTACCGGATTTCTGTCGCTATGCTGTCGTTTACAGCATCATCTATCATTCGATTACCTGCCGACGAATCCATAAATTCACCGATCCAGTAATGAGTGAGCTAACAGCGCAACTTTCGTTTAACCACTAAAAGCGGCTGTTGTCCAGTATTGTTGTGTTGAAAGTAGGTTGCCTTTTTTTTTTTTTTTTCTGGGAGGTTTCGGGAATACATGATGCACATGCGCCACTAGCAGCCTGCGTGACTAGTGTGAGACTCGCAAACCCACTAAACCCGGAGTCCTCCCCACCCCCCCCCCAGGCTCGGTATTACTTTGGCACTACATCGAAGGAAAGTAGGTTGCCTAATTGACATCTAACAAATATACCACCGCATACACTCACAGTTTAGACTAAGTTGCACTCTACACATACATCTACGTTTACGTACACCTGTCATCTATGTATATTTCGAATGTTATAATTTGTTTTACAATTAATTACAGCTTTATATATTTAAAGGAGGCAACAATTGTATCTTTATGACCGTGTACACCGGATAAAATCAGTGAAAACGTCACATATCCTTCAGGTTCGGGCGTGTCCAGTCTAGCAGGGTTCCGCGCACAGAGGCGGCGTTACCTCGCTGAATGTCCAGCGGCAGTCTTTATGTTATACAAATGATAATCTTGCATCAGTTGTAATATCTATTTATTATAGTAGATTCACATTTCGTTCAACACGAACTGGTAGACATCATTGTTTTAGTAGATTCGTTGATAGACAATACGAATTGTATTTATTGAATCTTTCTCGCGTTTTTGAGCTGGATTCTAGTCTATCCCATCGTATTCGACCCGCGAGCAAGTCCACCTGTGCAGTTCTGTGTTGCAAATTGAAATGTTTGTTTATTAAGATGGAGTAAGAAGAAGGTCATGCAGAACCCGCGGGTTCGTGCAGATCCATCGAAGTCGAGCAGAACAGTAAGGACCAGCGATAATTTTTGTCGGGACATTGCTTCTACCGGTTGGTGGCACCGTCCACCAGAATAGGCCTACGGGCGCAAGGGACAACTGACCTTTATCTTCTATAATAAATTACATTCTACAGACAAGATGGAGACGTCTGACTCTGGAAAACAGTATTCCTCTAAGTAGGCAGAAACTGCAGCATAGGAAAAAAAAACGTTTGACGTCTGATTAGACGCTAAAAACGACGCTCTCGTCACATTTCTCGATGAATTAATCAAGATGAACAATGAGGAGTCAGTCAACGCCTGGGCGGGTAGTTCTGGTGAACACGGGCGGATTCAATCAGCCGACAAAAACGGCCATTAACTTTGCTTTTAGCAAAGTTAGCTCAAATACTGCCATACTGTCGTCAGTCTGTTCGTTTTAGTAGCGATGGCCTTAAACGACAAGATAAAAAGGCAATGAATGTTCAATTTGGAAAAAAAAACAGTGATCGAGCAAAAGGCGGCCTTAAACTCGCCTTAGCCGGACAGTAAGTCAGCCATCGCATTCGACACACAATGCGATTCTGTGAGAAAATATCAACAACAACAGTAGCAGCAACAACAACAACAACAACAAATGTTCTGTCGAGCTTTGGGCTTCTTCCTAATAGGCCTTCAAGTAGGGGAGAGTCTCTTGAAGACAAAGGCATATCAGTCAATGTTAGTGCAATCCAATACGCAATACAGCATAATGCAAGTCGCCCGATTGATTTAGAAAACTGCCACATTTTCAGCCTACAACGTAGTGTATGATGATAATAATGAAGCAGCAAGCTTCTTCAGTCAGATGAAACTCATGTCTGCCACGATTAGAATTCCCCGTTAGCATAGACGATTGATACAAATGACGGTATACCAAGAAAACGCCTAACTCAGATCCAAATTTGTGCAACTATAACACGTGCTTTGTAAACTTTCTGAAAACCTGCGTTAAGCTGTTAAACTTAGCGTCGACTACCATAGTCGTGTGACACACAAGGCGCTTTCTTTGCATATTTGAAGCGTTTTGAAGGCCTTTCCGTTTTGTATCTGCAAACGACTGTGTGGGGGGATTTGATCCTGTAGATTTCTGCGTGAGAGTTGGGTGTATTTGTGCAATGCTATTGCTACGCAGTGTTCACACAGAGTTCGTTTTTGTAGATCGGAAAAGGATGTACGTTTACCAGCATAGAACGGGGCGTTGCCGTGGCAGCGACGGTTAGCAAAACATCGCTGGTTCGAGCCCTGGCCGTGCTGGTAGAATTTGTTGGACGTGGTTGTCATTGCCTTGCTGCTACATACCTCTGCTGGAGAAAGCCTATATAATTCCAGTGCGAGAACGCGATGACGATAGATGCATTTAGACGCTATCGTACCTCAGGCAACTTAGCCCATTACGAGCGTCTAAAATGTAAGTGTCTAAGCGTTAAAAAAAAATAGTCGACGACAAAGAAGGTTACTATTACACGACGTGTGAACTTATAATAGATGCATGCTAAAATCAATTAAATTATGAACGTAGCTTTAAGTTTGATGGCTTTGAGAAAGCCACTGAAACACACAGTTCGTCAAGTTGTTCGCGTGCACTTTAAGAAAATAATCCATCTAATGTGGGGCTGTAATTTTGAATTTGAAACTGTGGCTGTCTATTCAGTGTTCGTAAGGGGAGATCAGGGATTGCACGTGGTTAGTATCAAGCGAACTGGGATGTTTTCGTTGCTAACACTAAAAAGTAATATATTTAATGGAAAACCTGAAACACTGTTAGCGCTAAACATTACTTTAAAATCTGCACAACTAATGACGACCACGAATGGGGGAGGGGGCTTCCCCCATTAATTGCACATATTGCGTAGTGTTCCTCATTTTTCAACCCAGCCACTACGGTGTGGCTTTCACAATAGTGAGGATATCGTTTTGTGAACACTAAGAAAGAAAAATGGCATAATTTGCTTGCTGTAGGTTCCCTTAGATGAACTCGAGCGCCACTGACAGGAAACATCCATGGCTAGCAAAAGAGAGAAATACTTACACTTCCGCCGCCCGCGATTTGTTACGCGCGAGCCTATGACGGGAGTGCCCGCCAGCCCGAATAGACAGGCCAGCAGCTCCCCCACCCTCCCCCCCATCGAGGTTCGGAATGGGGGTACCACACTACTCCACCGTACCGATTAGACGCGTTCACCTCGCGATTCCGCGTTACACACCAGAATATTGCACCGTCTCCCTTTTACAGGGGAGTTAGACCCACTCCAGCACAGGGGTTCCCCGTGATTACGGGGCCAGAAGGTCCTCTCGACCGGTGGTCTGCTTTCGTGTGGCCACTTCTCACTCATTTTGCCTATTAAGCCAAGGCAGCAGGCGTCCCGGACGGTACCACCGGGTGTCACCCGGGGCATTAACCGTCCAGCCCGGGGGTCCTCGTGCAGAACGGTCCCCCCGTATTGGCAGTAGCCATGGCAGCCCTCGAATGGGCCACGACAGGATGACAATATAAATTCGTTGACACCCAAATCTATCGTATGCCTTGCCCCCCGGTTAGTTAAAACACGGGACATGTTGGGAGTTTGTACCGTCTGACTAACTTACATAGGGGCCAGTGAAGGTCCCCGCAGCGCGTGGTAGTCACGCACCAGCGGACCAAGGCCGGTAAGAGAGTCATAGTTACTCCCGCGTGTGTAAGGGGGCAGTTATTTAGCTTGGCTAGTTAAGACAAGCTCACAATTACGTCACACAACCACGTAATTTTGATTGTGTGACGACATTCTGTGGAACTCCAGTTGAAGATTGACTTAAAGCCTAATAGATTAACTATGAGCTATCAACTCAAACGAGAAAATATTTGCTTGCTAAGTAAGATTTGCATCTCTTCGTACTGAAAACATGTATAGCTTTATTTTTCATTTGATGTCGTAGCAGCTTGTTAACGCGTTAATACTTGTTCACATCGGTACCTATATCGGAACCAGATAGTCACAGACTTTCTAATTTGACTAATCTAGCCGAACAAATTCAACTAATCCATTATACCGTCAATAGGCCACAGTAGATGGCTGTTCTAAGAGCCCACGGAACAGATAATTAAGAATGCAATCAAAGCAGCGCCCAGTAGATGGAGCCTGGTAACTCAAAACTTCAGTGCATAACCCATTATATATATATATATATATATATATATATATATATACACAGCAAACGAAACAGATTTAATTCCAATATTCAGATGGCATGTTCGTGAAAAACCACCACAAGTTTGTATCCATACGGTTCATGATGGATAGATGGCCAACCAGGGCAACTGCTTGGTTCTGCAGACATAACCACCGTCAGCGATCCAAAACAGAGTTGCTTAGCCAATGGCCTCTACTGGTCAAAAGCCCATTTACTGCCCTATGAGCAGATAACATCCTAACTTACTTGAAACTGTCGCTGATGAGGTCTTAATGTCTGTTCTAAGCAAAAGCATTTGCCAAACAATATGTGATTGTCATCTGTGTTGGTAATCGCTGAATTCTTGCACATGCAACCAATAAGCTTTTGACCCGCTTCATAGACTTGTATGTGGATAGCGTAAATAGCTGCGGGCATAGGAACGCGTAACAAAAACATCGATGATAACCTTTGGTTAGCTTATAATGCATTTCATAAATGTACCCCCCAGCTATAGTGGGCTTAATTCACACTGCTTTACTTAGACAACACTGGATATTATTCGGTGACAAAGGCTGCAACAGCCATAAGAAGCTAGCAAACGTCAGCTTTATAGTAGATGTGACAGTGGCATTCAGACTCAAGCTGGAACCATTAGCCATCTGCGGTATATAATTTATATGCACAAACATGGGTATTGGAAGGCTGGGATTACTGTATAGAGATCACATTCGTGTTCTCGTGTATCCCCAAACCTCCCAATACAAAATAACAATACATGTTTTTCTATCAGAACAATCAAAAAGTTACCTTTATTCAAACGGATCCTGGGACTGTCAAGTACGTGCAGAAGCGAGATTGTTAGGATTTTGAAAGGGAAGCTACTACTTATAGAAGAACTTCGGGCGCAGCAAACGGGCTTGAGCAAAACAGAAACGTTTAAAACATATACATAAAAGGCAATGGACGGTAAAACTAAATAATACATCCGGGTATTCACAAAACTATACAGATACCATGATAGATGACACTTGGCGGAGAGCAAGGAAAATTTTATGCATCTTGAAACGACATTTGTAGCATGCAGCTTCCATTATGTTCTGTACAGAGTTCTCGTAGTAACTTACGGGGTGGTCATCCTCTCGACTTAATATCGTATTGGACAGATAATCTGTTGTGTTTTGTCACTGTGTCGCGCATGGCTATCTACAGCCTCCACAAGAAGGATTGCAGCTAATGGGCGTTGCGTTGCCTCTTAGTCCAATGAGCTTAAGTCTTGCGAGGTCTCCTGTGGTGGGGAACAGCAGGGGCCATCATTGGCAGATTCGCAGCTAACTACAGAATCGAGCAGCATAGAAAAACATTGGCACACCCTTTCCTGTGCAGATTGTGAACCTGGAAAATAAGTACGCAAAAAAAACAGTGCATTCTTTCATACGATTATCTTTTATAGGAGAAAGTACCATGTTGTCTTGTCGAACTACTCCAGCACTGCTAGCTCTATTGAAAGCACTCAACGAAGAGTTCCTCTTGTTGAACGTGTGCATGAAGAAAACTGCTAATGTAGCTTTAGAGCCATACAAGATTAGGGGTATGTCTTCGTGGCAAATTAAGTAAAGGCAATATTGCGATAATATATTGCACCATTATAGTTGGTGCACTGTATAGCTTATATGCACTTCCATTTTTAAACAATTATAGATGCTTCTACACATTTATGTTGCTAATTTAAATAACGCATGCCGATAAACTCATTTAAACAACACTATCTTAATAAATCAGGCACATCAAATCTAGTCAGATGGCAGACTAACTATCTAATTTCAGTTTTAGACCGCCAAGCGCTGCTTACGTTACTGTCCATAACAAAAGATAATACAAAATGGCTTTATCATTACAGCTTTCAAATTACACCAAGCACGCTCAAGGAGCGTAAGCTTGGATTCGCTGCGATTAATCTAGTTTGATTATTTCTTTATGCCTCAAAAAAAGCGCTAACAGCGGTTTAGATGATTCTCACGGCAAGCCAATTACACTTACCGTATTACTAGTGGAAGGCAGCAGGCGAGAAGTAAAAATCTGCCGATATGAGAATCAGGTGCGCAGGCTATATATCAAATCGAATCTTCGAACTCAATACAGGAAATATTGCCATGCACTTGCAGCATTTCCTATCCAATTTACACACTAACGTAGAAATATCGTTGATAACTTTTGCTTATCACAACTCAACTCAACATTCGCAAATGTTATGCGGGACCTAGGTGTGCTATCTCGACAGAGCTTACGTTTTCTGCACATGTTAGAGATGCAGGCTAAATCTATATCTGCGGTTGTAAACATGCTATTTTGTTGTTTTATCATTAAGGGTTCAAAGGTGCATATTATAGGTACGTATCAATCAATTGTGTAATCTGGACATTAATATTGCTCACCCGTATGGAGCCCATATTTGTGCAGACACATAGGAATGAAAAAGAAAAGATTCCTAAAAAACTCGGCAGAAGATGTGATGTCGAGGCAAATGCTGTTAACCGTACGTTACTGTCAACTTAATTTAAGAACAAGAACATACAGGTACTATTACAGTTCGTGAGCGCAAATCTTGTTGACCACTTCTTTAATAGTGAATAAACATTCGTAGAAGCCAAAGAAAGATTGAATGCCCTAAATGCATCGCAAGAATCAAAGTTATCAATAATATGTTTTCCTAGAGTGCATACAGATAATCACACATCAGAGCGCATTGCAAGCTTTCGGCTGCATCCCAGCCAAATGGGTTTAAAAGTAAACCCACGTGTAACTAAAAGCTGAAACGAGGCACAAATTGCCAATAGCTCCAGCGACTACTAACCACGCGACATATCGACAAATCGACGCAAAGTATTCAAGCGTCTAGGGACTCCTAGGGTTTTTGTGGCGCAACTTATCATGTCAACGCCGATGTTTTGCGAGTATTCCTTAGGCAACTATTCGGCAGGACTACAGCGTGATTTTTGATCCTATGCAGTTGCAATCCCCAACGACGCCAAATAGAGGACGGAAATCCTTGAAGAACCCATGGCAATGTGTGATCATACGCACTTAAGCCAAATTAGGTAATCCCATTATCCAAAATAGGCAGTTACGTAGCGACGGAAAAGTTTAGTATGGTAGGCACGTCCGAAGAAATCTCATAAATATTCAAAAAGGTATATATATATATATATCCTGTTTGCAAATTCGCTGTGTAATCAGATTCGCATTTTAATGAGGGGGAGGGGTATCATATATGGTACCTCGTAACGACTTACGCTATCAGGTAGTGCGAGGCCATCCCGAGTCGCTGTTCTGTATCGCTGACTTCGATTTGCATACAATTTGCTCACTAAGTCCTGCTGAGCTCGCACAACAGGACTTGCATAACATACCCGACCTGCACTATGTACTGCAACACGCTGCATTGTTTTCTGTCCTGGACCGCAATTTTGGCAATGCAAGCAATGCTCGTCACCTCATATCTAGATTTAACAAGATTTCTCTGCGCTTTTTCTTAACGCCCTTATCCGACCATCCGGCTAAAAGCCTTGCTTGTGCGTTTGAACTACTACACTTCATTCGGCGGTATGCAAAAGCTCTCTTTGGAAGTCTGTATAACTCTGCGAGTTAAGTTTTTAGCACTATCTTTGGCGGTCTCTATAATTCATCCCCGGCTCTTTCTGCGCGTGCTTCTGTGCGTTTTGCCAGCGTCCTAATGTTGTACCATATCTAAGCCGATGCTAAGAGCGAACACTTTGACTGAAGTTTTACTACACAGAAGGATTGTCTTTCGATATCAGTTACGTGCGAATTTCATAGCTTTTCTGTCTGTAGAATTTCCGCTTCCCATTTGTTCAACTTGGCTCAACAAACGTCAACTGCGCTCGGCAAGCATAAAGCATCCAAAGATTCCGAACTTCCCCTCCAGAATACTGGCCAAACAAAAACTGAATCAACACTTTATCGAATGCCTACCTACTGCACGTTGTATCGTATCGAGTTGATTTTGATGCATATATTGATATTGTTGGTCGCGTTTACACGAAGTAATAGCGAGTACAAAGTAACTCTACGTAAACTTTATCTTGAGTCTAGTCAACTCGATCCGCCCAAATACTTATCACCGCTGCAATATAGACCAAACGCTTGTTGCCTTGTAATTTGCACGGATTGATTGTTACGACAGCAAAACACTACGGAATCGCTCATACTTTCTCCCCACAGCTATTTAACATGTCTGGCAGTTTACCTAGTTCCTTCAGTTAACTTAGCTAATCGAAACATGAAAAAAGAAGAATTGACGGCCTTACGGCTTTCGGACTGGGGTACCTCAACTTAAACTTAGTCCGCTTATATTAACAAGCTCTGCACTCCTTTCTTCATCTACAGTAGCTTGCAACGCAAAACCTATGCATTCCTGTTGTAACTATTTCGCCAATAATACTCAAAAACCAAGTTCACCCATACATTTCCATTTTTTGCTTCTATCATAGCCGATGTTAATCGAATTTTGTTTGAGCGGGGCTCCAGAAAATTCGTAATAGTTAAGCCAAATTTCGTTCAAACCGAGAACTGAATAGCTTTGACTTAGGTGGTGTAGGATAGCAGTGTCCGTTAAGCAGCGCGGGCATAGACAGCGTCGGTTAGCGGCAATGCCGAAGCAAGCTAAATACATAGCGCCAATTAGAAGATGCCGCCACCCTACTAGCGAATACGCGGGAAGTCACTAAATGCGCGGGCAATCTGTGAGTATATAAGGAGGCATGAGAATAAATGAGTTAGTAATCGTTTGCTCGAGCCAGACAGAGGACGTGTGTTGTTTGAGCGAGAGAATGGCAAACTCGTAACGATCGCCGCCCAGCCATGGGGGTGGTGGACACTACAACTGGCGCAGTCGACAGGATCCGGAAGAAAGAAAAGGCAGTGCAACAATGCACACAGGTCTGCCACCCCCACCTCCGGTTCTGCGGCCAACAACACCGTCGAGGGAATGGCACCAGGCACGGAGCCGGAGGAAGACGGCGAGGTGACTACGTCAGGGTGGTGACGAAGCTGTTCAACGGAGATGTTCAAGAAACACAAGAGAACAGCCGTTGCCGACGACGAATTCGGCAGCCGTTGCCGGTGAAGACAACGGTGAATACTTAGCGGCACTGCGGTGACTGGTGGTGAGGTGCAAGCTCGACGTTCGAACCCTGGTGTTGAGGAGCCACCTCATTCTGGGGCGACAAGGCCACAGGTGAGAGAAAAGCGCCTCCTCGAAGAGGCCTTGCGGGTCGAACTGGACGACCGCGCTACACGAGAAGAGATGCGTCACGGATTCCAGATGGATCGCAGGAGGAAACGAGTAGGTGAACGAGGTTCGGGAAGCAAAGGGCCGCCGGAAAGAAGCGGGCCAAGGCTGTCGGCAGGGCGAGAACGCGGAGCGGGTGGATCGTGCGCGGATGGAAAAGCCACGAATACGGGATAGTCGAACAGGCCCTAACGGCCGCGTTACACGTAGAGAGGTGCGTCACGGAGGCCAGTATGGATTGCAGCACGACACGAGTTGGTGGGCGAGGACCGGAGGAAGCGGACCGAGGCTGGCGGCAGGGCGAGAACACGTAACGGATGGGTGCCAGGCGTGCAGATGAACGAGGCACGAGTACGGGGCCGAAATGTGCCCGGAAAAACAAGTGAGAAGCCGCGGGCATAGACAGCGTCGGTTAGCGGCAATGCCGAAGCAAGCTAAATACATAGCGCCAATTAGAAGATGCCGCCACCCTACTAGCGAATACGCGGGAAGTCACTAAATGCGCGGGCAATCTGTGAGTATATAAGGAGGCATGAGAATAAATGTGTTAGTAGTGGTTGGTGCGAGCCAGGCAGACGACGTATGTTGTTTGAGCGCGAGAATGGCGAACTCGTAACGGTCGCCGCCCGGTCATGGGAATGGCGGACACTACAGGTGGTTCGTTGCATCTGGCCTGTGAGAATAGATGATAAACCATAGAGCGCTGAGAGTCATCTGTCAATATACTTTTGAAGTACCCGCAAGCCGTCTTTCTATCTTTGTTTCTGGCCACTGTCATTTTTCCCTCACACAATCGGTGGTAAACATAGTGATAGTTGCCATATCATGTGGTTTATCCCGGTATAATTGGTATAACTTTGAATGTAATTTTTCATGTGTTTCCAGTTGCTCTGTTTGTTTCTTCCACCTAATAACGTATTCCCGCGGCATTTGAGCGTTGATCTCCGTTATAGCGTCCGCAGTCTCTAATATTCCGCGGACTAATTCTGCGGACAGCTAATAATAATCATAAAAAGTATGCCAGTATCACTTACCCCCACGACTTTTGCCCACTGGCATATGAGACATTAGGGGGACCTGGCCCGAAGACGCACAAACTTATTCAACGTGTCGGCAAGGCGCTCAATCGTTCGACAGGGGACACTAGAGCTGTCGAGTATCTGCACCAGAGACTATCGCTGGACATTCAACGGGGTAACGCCGCCTCTGTGCGTGGAACTCTGCTAGACTGGACACGTCCGAACATGGAGGATATGTGACGTTTTCACTTGATTTATCCGGTGCACACGTTCATATTGAGACAATTGTTGCCTCTTGAATATAAGCAAATACAACTGTAACAGTAAAAGAAAAAAAATAATAATAATATATATATATATAATAATATTAATATGATTATTACCATTAACTAATTTTATTCCACAATCTATTACCAGACTCCTGTACCGCTCTCTTCCTCCAGACGTGTAGCTGGTTCTGCTGTTTAGAGTGCTAGGTGTTTTAACTTTCTTCCTTTATTGTGCACATATGCATGTTTGTTCTGAGATTATCCTGTATCTATATTTGCTTTTCGCCGCTCTCTTAATTGTGTTCACCTCGTACTTTGTATTCCTTCTATTCATTTTTAAAACAGAAACACAAACCGTTCTCCTGTTCGCGGTTATGTAATTCGTCTGTTTTAGTTTTCTTCTGCAATGCTTATCCGTTTACGTATAATTTTGCAGCACTTGCTTGAGACATTTATGCTGCCATAAAAAAGCCCTAATCATATTAACCTTCTTCAAGCAAAGGTACTCTATGGCACGGAAACACTCTCGTACTGGAACACCATAGCCAAAGTATTTAAAGCCATAGCCACAGTATTTAAACCCTCTAGGGTGCTGTTAATGCTCGCCAGGAGCAGTATACTTCCACCCCTTCCGACTGTTTAATGAAATGCGCAAGCCATCTCCAGTGAGGTCGGGGGACGGGGATATGGCTAGGGTTTTTTATGGGTTGGAGTCCCAGACTACCGGCTCACGCTTGCAGGGAGTTTTCCCGCCGTGGTGACTGTGTGTGCAACCACATTTTCCAGTTAGTCTTCTAACAACAAAAAGATGCTCTCTAGACAGACGTTAGACAGACTGACGTTGCGACAACTCCGTTTGCCGCTAGAATTTCAATTCGAAGCACCGAAATACGTATTTTATCAAAACGTTGTTGGCCAATACATTGGCACCACATAGTAGTAACATCTACAGCTGGATGTTACTACTTAGAGGCGGTCCCTCTAGATTCGGTAAATAGATAAAGCACCTCGGTTCATAGTAACGCATCATATCCGTTGTTATTTGTGCATCCGTTTATTTGATCAAATCAAAGAACAGCCTAATTGTTCGCTATCTGCTATCAAGCTGGGTTCAGGCCCAAAAGCCTAAAGGTTTCTAGCGGCCTTGGTAGACGAAAAACTCGGCATTTGTGTTGTACGAACAAATGAAGTTCAACAGCAAGTGTAAAAAGCATCTGTCTGCTCATTAACTTGAACAATTTTTACCAGAAATACGGTAAGCGTTTAAATAAAATAGGTCCTTTTCAAACTTTGGCGCGTCTCACGTAGTTGCCCCCGTGTCTACTACACTTAGCAGACAGCCCAGAGAGAGAGGTAGAGAGAGCGAGATTCGTCGAGCGGCAGAAGCCGGTGGCAGACAACTGAGAACACCGTACACGGTATCATCTGCTACTTACCTACTTACTATCCAATTAAATAAACTGAAGTCGTCAGAATGTGAACACGATAAACACAAAACAGTACAAAACGATTGCGCAGGCGGTTCGCGTAGATAAACGAAACGCCTACTGATAATAATAATAATCATCATCATCATCATAATAGTAATAACAATAGGAAGAATAACGTGCTCGTTCTCACCAAGACGCGCTACCATCACCGTGATTGTTGTTGTTATTACAAATATAAATTATTTGTAATAATATTTTCATTATATGTTCTTGTTGTTGTTGTTTTTTGTTGTTGTTGTTGTTGTTGCTACTATCATTATTTTATGCTTGTGGTTGTGTTCTGTTGTGCATTGACCCGCCGGTGGTGACTGAATGCTCGCGCACTGCACCGTTCACAGGGTGCGTGCTCAGGGCAGCAGTGCACGCCCAATCTGCGATTCATCGGAACTCACTCAGCTCTGACGTGAGGGCTCTCTCTGTACGAGGTCCTCAAACAAACGACAACGATCCGGGGGTTGTTCTGCCAGCGTTCAACAGCGAGCCGGCGGAGGTGATGACCACACTGCCGACAGCCAGACAGAGCTAGATCGAAGCAGGAAAGCAAGCGTAGCCGTTCGTATTATTATTATTATTATCGTTATAGACGAAAGGAAGGCGTGAAGAACACGTGATGGCCCTCCAGGCCACCGTAGCGCGGAGCCTCATCGCTAAGCTGATGCCGGCGGCATGCGAAGACCTCAGCCGTGGCGCGCGGAAGCGGCGTCATCCTCAGCAACGAAGGAGCCGCTGCAACAGCGTTGTTCTCTACCGGGAACGTTTTGGCGAGCAGCTCCCATTTGAAACCAACAAGGTTAGATGTACATATATATAATAGAATTTACGGAAAATAAATTTATATATATATATATATATATATATACATATATATATATGTAGCTCGCAAATCCCACCGCCTGGAAAAAGACGGCTCTCACAGTAAATATAATTATCGTAATAATAATAATGATAATTTTGAACAAGGGTTTAATTATATATATATATATATATATATATATAGGCCATAGATACTAATTAGAGAATATTTCACAGCATACAAACTACATCATATTTACAGTATTGCATACATTACTGTTATTATTATTATTATTATTGCCTGAGTGTCGGCGACCATTCAACATCATCTTGGCGTTGCTTCTCTGTAGTTACATTGACACCCTTTGTTGGAGAAACGCGGTATAATAATAAAAAATAATAGTAATAATGATAATAATATGTGTCAATATTTTATTTTATTTTAAACAATCTAAAAATAGCTTACTTATTATATAGTTATCCCAGTAACTTAACACGCTTAGAAACAGTATATGCATGTATCTCAATGCGTAGCAGCTTAGGCTTACGCCATTAACGAACAATTCCTTCTGCAGTCAAAAGTAATATATCCACTGCTATATATTGGTAGCCGGTTGACGTTTCTCGTCGATTGCGTTGCTGATCCAAGCCAATCATATCAAATGCAGATTATTTCCTGAATGCCTTGTTTTTGTTGCTGTTTGCTTTTGATCTCCGTTCGGTTTGTGCTGCAGGTTGGATGAGCTTGACAAGTACAAGACGCAGAGTGTTCGCGGTGACCGACCTCTGAAACGGTTCGGCTATGAGAAGGGCATCTTGGACATTGGTTTTCTGCCTCGATTACCGGACGATCCCAAACCTGTCCATTCGATGCCTGTCTACAAGCCTAAAAACGCATGGGCTGAAAAACGCGCTCTCTTTGGGCAAAATGATTATATTGGTAAGTTTTGTATGTTATATATATATATATATATATATATATATATACATATAGGAAGGCGAGCACTGCCGAGTGCTGTGCAAACGTATAGTAAAATATTAATAAATCATCACAATATATATATATATATATATATATATATAGGTACTCTTGTCATTAAGCCTACTTAGCCAAACCAGCAGGCAGAAATCGCTGGCAGTCACCTATCCGTACAGCTATTGTTAGTCTTCGTCGCCAGTCCTCGAATGGAGTCCGCGATAATATGACAATTTATGAATTCGTTTCCATAACATAATTGAAGTAAACGTAAGAGGCGAGGACACCTTGCAGCTAAGTCAAGACGTAGGGACCCCTCAAGGGGACCCTCTCAGTTGCCTGGCCTTCTTCTTGCTCATCGCAGATCTAGCCCGCCATGTGCGGGAGGAGTTTAGAAACGCCGTCGTCATGTATGCGGATGACATAGTAGTGGCCCACCGGGTCCGCAGTGCTATTCGCCAAATTGTCGGCGACGTAGAAAGTTACCTTCACCGTAAGGGCCTGCAAGTATATTCGCGGAAGACGAAAACCATCAAATTTCGCCTTGGGGTCGATTGGCTGTAGCAGACGTAATACTATGTTATGGCCTACCGCTAGAGTTTGTTAACTCCTTGCCGTATTTGGGTTTGAGACTACACTATACGGGAACGATCTTTATGCAGCACATCGGCGACAGGTGTCGGGCGGCTATTGCCTCTATTCACACAGAGGTGAGAGACCCTTGACGACTGTCTCTGAGTGCGGCCGAGCGCCTTTTTGAGTTTAAGATTGTGCCAATGTTGAGCTACAGCCAGGGCTAAGTGTAGGTCCATCTGGCAGCGGCAAATTTGCTATCCTGCTAGCGGGTTGCGGACGAGCAGTGTAAGCAATCCGAGTCAGGCTTAGGTCACCTATTACAGGACCACTTCAGCAAATTTTGTTGGAGTAGTAGGGAAAGTGACCGAGGCTTCGAAAGAGGAAGCGCAGTTATATGTCGACCTTGCCAGTGAGCTTTGGGATGGAATGGCATGCGCTAGTCGACGGTCGCTAAAGTGTTCAAATTGTATATAATAACAGCATTGTGGTTATGTACCATCTTGAATGCAAGGTTATTGCGAAATAATATAATCATATTTTGTCAAAAATATTTTTGCAGTACTCCCGTTGTGAGCGATGAGTTGATGTCTAGTCGAATTCTCGACGAGAATATTTGACATATTTTGGCCTATCAGTTCGGATTTGGATGGGACTCCAATCGCTGCCAAAAATAGGGGAAATACTAAAAATGCAAATTTAAATGATGTACTACAAAACTTGATTAACAAACATATAACGTACTTTTTATGGCCTAATTTGCAAAATTGCTAAATTAATCTAATTGTTAGTATACAGGAGCCGATCTACGCCAGAATATGTGTCATTTGTTCTCCACGGAAATGGCTCTTCATTGAGAGAGAAAGCGAGACAATAAGCTAGAGTTTCCTGGGGCAATTCCTATGGTGTGTTAAAATGGTCCTATTTGTGCGACATGTATCAGAGAAAGAAAAGCACACAAGCAGGCTAGTGGGGTTACAAGCGTACGGGATAAGCTTCTTATGCTTTTAGCACATTCCTGCCAAACCGCTGATAGGAAAAAATTAATTAAAACAATAATCAACTTCTCTTTTGTGTCATACGTGTTTCCTTGAAATTGGCTAAAAGACACTATAAATAGAAAATTAATGGATAACCGCATAACGCGAGAAATAAATACGAGTCTTTTAATTTATTTGATCTAAGCAATTGTTGCATTTTTCTATTTAGTTTGCGTTTTATTCCGAGAACTTAAACTTGGTAAGATTCCGCAGTCATTGCTTACCATCATGCTTGCTTCCGATTAAGATGTGTTTACCTATCATCCTAGATTATAATGTATGGAGCGCCCAATACCTTGGTTAATTTGCATTTTCGGGTTAGTCGGAGATTTTTCTCCCCGTTTCTTGTTGGCGGCTGATATGGAAGAACAAGCTCTGAAAATTCTGCTAGAGCGTTTTAGAAGGCTTCTGCTAATCTTAAATGTATCAGACTTACTATATATACAGGTATATATATATATATATATATAGTTCCCCGCACTTTATCTAAAATAAAGACAAATATATGATATGCTTGTATTGTGAATATAAAAATACTTATACTTCAGGTACTTTTCCTAGGTACACATCTGGTAAACGGCAACATTAGCCGTTGATCTAATCCGCCTTTTAGGTGGCCAGGACTGAAGGGTGGAAGCATACACATTGTTTGTCTGTTAGCAAGTTAAAACAAAAGCTTGTTCATTTAGCTGACACTGTCAGAAACTCTCTGACGCTGATTGTAGTTCGTTATTATTACCGCTTTTATTTTAATATGCATGTATATATTAAACATATGTCAATAATTCATACAAAGCGTTTCTTTTTTGTTGTAGATATTCTTGGTGATGGAAGAATGCGACCCACGGATTCAATGCGCGGAGTGCCCACGTGGCTACGAGGTTTTCAAGTATGTATTTTTGTTTCCAATTCCATGGTTAGATTGTGATAGTTGGCGATGCTCGAAGGAGCGTTAGAGCCCTCTTATATTCTTCGAGATTTGTATCATAATGGCATTTTACTGCTCTAGCTGCAATTGCCGGAGGTTTACCATATATATATATATATATATATATATATACATTACTTCAGCGTGGTAGTCCGACGATGATGATATGATACGTTGGTGCCGTAGGTCGTGAAATAGCTGCCTACGCGACGCACAGACAGAGGACTTTGTTTCATCGACGTGGTCGCTATATGACGCACTTGTCTCTTCTGTCCCGCAGGGAAACGAATACCAGATGCTTCTGCTAAAACGCCAACAGTTTGCACACTGGAAGGTTCTCAGGCCTCAAAGGTACCATGAGATAGATCGTCGGATTCGCTTCCTCTGGAGGCGGCTCAACCAGAAGAGTCCCACATAGTCGTGAGACGTCGCGCGTTACCAGTGTCCAATGGCCGAGCAGGCCAGACATGGCTTAGCAAGCCAAACTAGCCGAAAAGTGCAGCGGGTGATCAAGGGGTACCTTTTATAAGTGTTACGGTGGTAAACTAGCGAAGAAGTGAATGGGGGCTTCTTGTACATTTAAACGTTGAAAATAAAAATGAATCAATTATAATAATTTTAAAGAAGACTATAACTGAAGGCAGTTCTTATCCTTGCTTGTGCCTGCCCTATATGGGCTCGTTCGTGTGGGATCGTTCTCTCCACACATCAATTTGTTTAAACTCGGTTATTTATCATTGCTGCAATTTCCAAAACGAATTTTCGAACGATTGTACCAATTAGGCATATTTGCAGAAAGGAGCATATTTGCAGATCCGGGCGATAACCCATTTTGAAAATATGCCAGTTTTTTACAATCGTTGAAATTGTTTTCATTTTAAAAATTCTAAGCTTAATGATGAAAACATGTTCGATAGAGATTAGTTCGTGAAATACACACCAGACGTCGTTTTGAAAGCCACGGCAGTGTGGGACTCACAAATCCACAAAAATGCAGTCGCCGTCAGTCATTAAGGGGATGGCCGCAGTACTCTCTTCTAGAGATTACTTCATCATCAGTTTCTGTTTTCATTAAGACTGCTTGATTTTTTGCGGCGGTTATTTTCGCTTAGCAGACAAATTTTGCAAGTCTTCTCACCATTAATCAGAATTTATGATAAGTTTTTGGTAATTTAGGTAAGAAATACGTAAAAAAACAAAAGCCCGCACAAGTTTTTTTGCTGCATTGCTTAGACAATGGCAGTTTTTTTCGCTGCATAACATTACAAACGAGTATGATTGCAGCCTGGCTTATTATCATTAGTAGCAGTATTTTTTTCATACGAATCTTGTTTCCATTGTGGTTGTTATTAGTCTCTCCTAGAAATTGCGTATGTGCGTCATGTAAATGAGTCGTACACCAATAGTGGCCATAGCAACGATCTTCTGGCGTCTCGAGCCTCGACCCCCAAACCTTTGCACATAACGTTTGCAATGGTGGCGCTTCTAGATGTCAGCGTTTAGGCGTGTTTAGGTAGCCTGATCGGAAACGAGTTAGCCTTTAAGCATTCGGCCAAATATTGTAGCATGTTGTACGCTTCCTGCAGCAGTACTTTCTCGCTTTGTACATTATGTTAGTCTTTGTGTCCAATTTCGATGCTCAGTGGGAAAACCTCCAGTCAAAACTCCGGTTACGTAGGCAAGTTCGTGAAGGGTCGACTGCTTGCTGAGGCTGTTCAATGAAGGCTCTATCAATCTCATCTTTCCATTTCTGTTCGGGGTCATTTGTAACCAACTCTGGGTAACACTTTTTGTTAATGTAATTTTCTTTATATACAGGTTGCAGATCTCGCTCCTTCCGATTTTCCGACTTGACCTTTTTTTGTTGTAAAATTCTGTAGCATTGTATCTCAGTAGTTTTGGTGTCTCTAGTCTTCAGATCGCATGCCAACAAATACTTTAACGTCACACCTGCGATCATATTCTTCTCGATTGCTGTATATCGTAGACGATCAGTTTTTGGTAGACTTAGCATTTTTGACACAAGCTGATTCTTAAAAAAATATATTTATTATTAAAACAAAAACAAAATCTAGCCTACTTATTACTTTTCACTACAAAATTCAATCTAGCCTCTTATTACTTTTCACTACAAAATTCTACTTAATTCAAGGCATTCCTATCATACAACCAGCCTTTAAATATCAACCCTAGAGAAATCCGCAGCCTGATTGCCACATATGGGCGAGCATTAACTAAGAAAACAATTATTCCTATCATGGGCATGCCACGCCTTTTAGTTAAAGTTTCATAATAAGTGTCAGCATTGACCTCTGCCCCAAGAAAAAATGCTGACACTTAGTATAAAACGTTAACTAAAAATCTATATGCAAAACAGCTTGCATATCTAAAACACAGGCATCCGATTTCCCCGAAACTGGAATTTAGAAGTTGACCTTAAGATATCATAAGTTAATATTGATGAAAAATGTGAGAGCAAGTAAAATCAAGGCAAATATTACAACGATACTCACCTTCAAAACACGGCTCCTATATTTATTTCCTTTCGCAATCTGTGCACTAAGTAACCTCCGTCTAGACTCGCTTAAGCATCTAGTAACAAAACCGACACCATGAGTGTATATATTCAGAAAGTTACAGGACTATTTCGAAAACGATATAGGGAATTGTAGAGCTCGTTAAAGCAAATATTTTTATCCAATGGAACATGGTATCTTTTTTTTTTCATGGTATTTGAGAGATCTGGTATGCTCTTATGTTGGACAACTAAACCAGCGTCACAAATTTTAGTAATTTCACTCTCACTCCGAAACAAGACTTCTAAATACTATGTTCCATTGGAAAACATATTTGTCAAACATATTTAAAAATAAAGATCACGAGTTCAATTCCGGCGTGACACATACCCTTTTAATGAGATTTTTTTAACATTTGCAAAGTTGCTAAGTGCTCGATCCAAGTAATCTACGTTGCAGTTAAATATGCAAATCGCTGGGTGGACGTTGCCTGTGTAAGCAGCTCTTATGAAAACGCTGAGCAACATTATGCCACTATTGGCTTACCTACGCACGTATTCAAACTTTGAAATGGCAGTTACTGCACTCGTTCGCTTTCCTTTGTCCCTATCTACCCATGATTACCCGTGCTTGACACTTTTAATATGCGGGACAATAACAAAGAATTAAAGTTCACCCAGAAGGAGTAGTAGTGACTAACTAAACAGCGTTAGCTTGGTATTCATTCGCTTTTATAATAATATGGTTTATTAGCACCCAGGTTGGGTAAAATTGTATACGTATACATCAGACGTAGTTAGTGCTTGCTTCACTTCATTTGGTCTTTTCTCATCTTGCTAGTTTAGCTATTGACGAAACTGCTGGACATGCTGCGGCGTGGAATCTGCCGCACTGGCCAGAGCATATTGCGCACCTGCAACACTCCTGAGGATCGTGGACTTCTGCCGTGCTGCATAAAACGTGATGAACCCGTTGGGCTGCAAACGCCGTAGCTAAATGTCTACTCTTATATCCGGCTTCTTGCCAGACCGTGTTTGTCATCGCTACCGTAGTATATATTCCTAAATCGATTTCCTTAAATTTTTCTCCGTCCACTTCATAGTATAGGCCTCAAACGTCATTAGTTTTTATGTAGGCGGCTTAAGGAGCTAGTCGTTGCCATTGAAGCATTATATGGGACTCAGGAGTCGGCCTAGAATAAATCATAGAGATGTCATCCCTTGTCTATAGGAACCACATTTGAGAAAACACTAGACAGCTGGAGCAAGTAACATGTCACAAGCGCCTGTCCCAGTCCAAACTAATATGCAATATGAAAAGAATTGGAAACGTAACTCCGTAGAGATTTGCGAAAGAGATTTATTCCTGCACGATGGTGCCGCTGTCACCTTACCGCAGAGAAGCCAAAAACCCGAGTTCTGCTTCGTTAGTGCAGTGCTAGCTTTGGAAAACAGCTTAATACTGAAATGCTGCTATATAAAACCTACGTATACACATAATATATAAAACAAATATTCCGACCTGAGTGCGTCTAACCTTACCT
This sequence comes from Dermanyssus gallinae, assembly GCA_003439945.1. Lineage (NCBI taxonomy): Eukaryota > Metazoa > Arthropoda > Arachnida > Mesostigmata > Dermanyssidae > Dermanyssus > Dermanyssus gallinae. The sequence continues at coordinate 310,007 of QVRM01001757.1, read as the reverse complement.
GGTTATATTAGTCACTGCATTCAAATTTGTATTAAAAAAATTAGGAAGGGCACAAACAAGCAAGCATACGCGTTCTGTGAAATATAAAATAATCTTCTATATCTTAATTTGGAAATGTAAACTAATATTTTTTTCTATATAAAATAAGGTATATTTTATATAGAAAATTAAAAATACCTTAAATACATTGGCACTTTGAATGCGCCCAAATTCCTACACAAACGAATTTTATTCTACACTTCTGATCAAGGTAGAGAAAGGTCCACGAGTTATGGGCATATTAAGGAACAGGTTCTTTCTTTCAGGAACTCGTTCTTTAGCTACTCACTAGCTACTTCAGGAACTCCTTCTTTAGCTAATATTACCTAGTGACTATAAGAAAGCAGAGTACATGTCAGAACGAAGTGCATAAATGACAAAGCCAACCATAAGTGTAACAACGTTTTTTTAATATTTAAGCCATTTACGTATTTTGTATATATATATATATATATATATATATATATATATATATATATATATATATATATATATATATATATTCTGTTGTATAGATAGATAAATTAAAATAACACGTAAGAGCCCACAGACAGAGCCCCGGGATTCCAGCAGGCGTTTCAACAAGCAGGTTTTATGGCGTCTCTCGTCGGTGGTCGGTCGGGGGTAAGGGGTCGCACGCGAACGCACAACAAGCACCTCCTCGCAATCGCAGCAGGGGCGACAGAAGATCGAGGCGACCGGCTGGCTGCACCGATACCGACTACCGTTCGCGCCACTTCATTCTTGCCCGCCACAGGTAAAAGATGGGTTGATTGGATGGCTGATTGGTGGTGATGGTGATGATTATGATGACGATGATGGTGCTTGGAAGAATGTTGTGCTTGTCGACGACGATGGAATGATGATTATGATGTCATGGTGACCTTTCATGCAGGATCATTCACTCAGCTCTGCAAACACGAACTTAGACCTTTCTCGCGACGAGTTGTTTTTCAAACCCCGTCATGACCCCGAGACGAGAAACTGTTACGAATGACCCGTCTCCTCCTGTTCGTGGTTCGAGAAATACGCTGTAAGGAGCAAACGCTCAGGCCCGTAGACACACGACGTACATGCTTCTTCACAAAGGAAAGGCGCAGGTGTGCTACTGAATTAGCCACGCACCGCACCTGGTGATTGCAGCTTGCAGCGCATTTCTTTTCCTGTACACTGCTGACGCCCTGTGGCATGACTCACAGGGCGAACAGAAACTCTCTTGTGTCTCGCTACGCATTCATAGCCAACATCTTCGATTTCTCGTCCTTTCTCTAGGACACAGGTAACACGAGAAGGCCATATGCGCCCATTTCAAACCTAGCTCGTTGCCTTTGCACCATGATAAGATACCTCAAATCGCGACATCAACATTCAACAAATGCCTAGCATATGTATGTATGTATATATATATATATATATATATTTATTTGTTGCGGGAGAGCCCAATGGCTCTTAGAAAGCCGAACAATCATTTATTTCAATTGCTGTAGGCTCTGCTGCTGTTCATACTGCTTTCTTCGGAATAATTGTGTTGCGATTTATTATTATTATTATTATGATTATTCCTAGATTATAACCAACACCAACCTTCTCAGCAATACTAACATCATTGTCGCCATCTCAATGTCACTATTACTATTGATAGTGCTAACATTATTAACCTCTCCTGACTATTTTGTTACGTCTTGTTGCTGTGTGTGCTGTCTTGGCTGCTGTTGCGTTCGCCGTCGTCGGTAAACCACCAAACATTGAACAGCCGCAGCTAGAAAAGCCTAGTTCGGCCCGACCCTAAAGCACCTTAGAGAGGTCCCAGATTTTGATACTTCGATCTGAGCCCACCGTGGCCATAATCTTTGCCGGCTGTAACAAGGTCATTGCGGTGACGGGGGCTTTGAGGTCGTGGAAGGTCGCTAAGGATTGTCGATCTCTGTCGCTGATGTGGAGGTGACACTCGTCGCAGATTCGAACGGGAAACTCGAACCCGAGTCTGGGCAGTGTCGAGCGGTTGGCCGAGCATCGGTCGCACAGCGCACGCCCGCAGCGCCGGCAATGATGTTGGCGAAGACCCACCTTAAAAAAAAAATACAGTGTCAGTTCATCGATTAGGAAGTATCTGTGGTTAATCATCCAAGAAATTTGTACATACGAGTATAGATGCAAGGCTTACAGGAATTCGTCCAGCAAACTTTGGGGTCTAGTATAATTCGGCAAAAATCTCTTTTTTTCATAGACCGAGGGGGCGGAAATGTCTTCTTTTGGAGTGAGAGCGAGATTACCTAAGATGGTTGTATCGAGCTCCTGATATATCTTTACTAAATCTGCGATTGTGAGAGCCCCAGTCATTCTATCGACAAATCAATCATGCCTGCGTGTTTGGAAGAACAAAAATAATTGCATTCTACGTTAGCTCAGAAGCAGAAAACAATTGTATTGGAGATAATTTTTAATAAATAAAATGCTTTGCAATTCTTTTATTTTGGCTTTTACGCTCAATTACCGATTTTTCACAAGACATTTCCACCCTTTTCAATCCTGATAGAATTAATCAAGGCTCTCCACCAAGTAATTGCAGAAGCTCAAATTTAGCTAGCATTATATCTAAAAGAGCAAGAGACGGCTGTACTGAGGTACATGCCAAATCAGTAACAACATTTCCCTTAAAATTAGAAGAGGTCTTATTGATTCATCTAATGACTCTGCCATACCTAATGTTTTACCCACCAAGGAAGACATAGAGCCCACTACCCTGAACAAAGTAATGCGAACTGAAACAGAAGACTCTACAAGATCTCCAAACTACAATATCGTTCCTCCCCGCGTATGGTTCTCGTAGTTTAGCTGGAGTTCAGCTAAACGATTTAAGCACAGAAGAAGCTAGCTGAAGTTGGCATACGCTGTTGTACTGTAATACCTTAGCCCCCTTCGACACAAAGATAGAACTAAGGAAGAGACACTCGAATTCACCTATGTCCACCGAGGAACGCCTGGAATCATTGGAGAAACCCCGGCATAAAGGGGCGGCTGGTATTGATGATACTTTGCTGATAAAAATCGTCAATTTTTCCGTTTGCAAGTGCGGCTGGATTAGACGGTATTGCTCAATCAGACTTGATCACGATCAGTTTGTCTTCAAAAGGAATTAAATACTTTCTTGGATTTGTTTTAAACGGAGCTTCACCGCTATTTCGCCTATATACATGTTACGGCGCGAAGCCTCATCTCCCTGAAAAATGTACTACGTCATAAGGCCAGTTGCAGTCTGATTCTGCGCAGAGTTGCCGCAAAAATAGATCACGAATAAAAACAGGCTGTACAGGGCGGTGCTGAAGCAACCGTGCATGCAACCCGCTATTTTGGAAACACTTAAGAGGTTGTGAGAGTTCTGGTTAAACTTTTTTCGGAGCTTTCGAGAAATGTTTCATGCTCAAGCAGAGCTGGCAACCGTCAGCTCCTAGTGTGGGACTCTCACCCACTAAACCCGTTTTCCCCCGCACCCCCTCACGGTTCGGAATTGTGTGGCACTACTTCAAGGCCATGAGGAGAAAGTCTCTTACTTCGACCTGCTTATGGAGCTCTCGGTAGGCTTGTTCCACGAACCGGAGGTACGTCGAGACCCTGCGGCCTGGTTGCATGCCTCCCCTTAGTAAACCCTCCCTCGGCCACTCCTTTTGACCTCCAATTTGGGCTCTTCGGCCTTATTCCAAACGTGTTTTCTCCCTCATGAGAGTATCCAAATAAGCTATTCCTTGGGACCAGGTAGTGGGGAGTTCTGGTTAAACTGTTAAACTGGATGTTCGCAAGGCGTTTAACCCCGTACCCAGAGAAGTCATTTTAGATGAAGTTAGAAGAAAGTTTCTGAACTATTGCCAATGGTTTAGCAGTGCTCTAGAGATCCTTCCTCCTGTCCTGGCGAAGCACAGCAATAATCTCTAACAGAAGTCCAACAAGGTGACCCGCTTGGCTTGGCTCTTTTCAGCCCAGCAAGGTCCAAACTAGTCATACAATTAAAATGATTCTTTAGGTGGACTGATAAATGGAGTCGCAGCTGATCCACGACCAGTGATGCAATTTGTAAGTTGTGGCGGGCTGAGGCGCAACGCGGCTAAATGTAAGATCATCGCCATTGGTGTCATTACTCAAGGTTGCGAATAGGCAATATATGTAATAAGGGAAGCCCTTCCATGAATAAAAAGGCCGGAATCTCTGCTCAAAGGCACTGCACAACTTGAGATTTCTTGTGCGATATGTGGAGCTGAGGTTGAGACAGCTGGGTTTCACCCGCTAAACGACCCAAGAAGCTCTGGGCGATATTAGACCCATGTGAAAATAAATTACATCATTCACATGGTGAGTGTTTAGCCTAGAACAGTAAAGTATTTTGCATCGCAGCGCTCTCATATCTACCCTGGATGAGCCGCAGAACGTGCTGAAAGAGAAAATAAACGTAAATACTCTAGCCCAGAGAATGGGCACAGCAAAATTTGTTCGTGATCTGGCAGGAAGAGAAGGTGTGACAGGAAAGTTGGGGATCGTTTGTCCCCGTTCGGCTTCTTGTGATCTGGCCAATGTCCGCGTTATGGCCATGGCATTCCGAATAATAATAATAATAATAATAATAATAACAGAGAAATAGGAAAGTGTCGAACGGCTAGTAATCGGCACAGTAGCTAGGCGCGCAAGTACTAGGCACGAACCTGCTTCTGATCGAGCATTGCGCGCACGTTCCAGAAGAAGGGCCTGGCGCACCGCTCACAGCAGTCTCGTTCGCTCCATTCGGGCGTTTCCTGTCGTTGTGCGCCGATGTCCCACACGACCAGACTGGCGTCGTCCGACACCGATAGAAGTGACGACGGGCCGAATAGCGCCAAACCGGTTACTCGCGCGCGGTGCCCGCTCAGCTCGTATGCGGTTCCCTTTCCTCCGCCGATATCCCATACGATGATGACCTGCGTTAACCAGCAGCCGCGTCAAGGTAAAGTCGTGACGTGACGTGGCGGGACGTGTCACACACAGTACGGCAGGAAGAGCGCGAAGACAAGAAACAGACAGGCCAAACACACATAAACAAAACGATACATCGTGACTTAGGCACGCAAATTAATGCAAACATTTGTGCATTAATAGATCGCGGTTGGTAGAACACCGGGGGCTCTGAGCTGCAGGGCAACACAATGAATAATGATTAGCAGTAGTAAAACAGTAAATATATAATGTATTAAACTCATCACTAGCCACATAAACTCCACGGTACCACGTACGGATGGATGCATTAATCGTCGCTGCAACTACTAATCGTGTAGAAATGTACACATCGTGCCTGGTGCTCACGCGTACGTATCATTAATGTATAAATTTGTTTTAAACATGATTTTCTTTATTATTACTCTATAAATGAAAACGGAATACATAAGGTAATCGTTAGTCGTCGGGTCAAAATAAACAAACATTTACGTAAAATGTAGAAGCCGGCCTCATGGCTTGACAATATTTCTGAGGGCTCACAAAAAATAAAAGGGGTAATAGAGTCACATGGGAATTTATCCTTATTAGCTTGGAGCATGCACATGCGTCAATCATTCGTGTATTCAACTAACTTTTTACTAAATGCGCAATATATATATATATATATATATATATATATATATATATATATATATTGAGCCTAAATGCCTAACTTACCTATCACATTCTCTGAACGCATAAAGAAAAAACGGATTTATGTTGAAGGACAAATATATGCTACCAGTAGAGTAACAACTGCGCAATCATAAGCTACATTTACAAGGTAGGCCGTGCACGCGGTGTCACCTTACAGGCGTATCACGGTCTGCGAATAGAGAAAAGTTTTTGCACAGTTCGGTTGCAGACAAGAAAAAAACTATGAACAATAACATGCACAATACATACTACATACTACAGCACTACAGATCCGAACCTGATCAAAACTGCCCGAAATGAGCAGCTGCCGGCGTTCGTCCCAAAGGAGAGCCTGGATAGAGCCAGAATGCCCTCGAAGCGTCGTCACGGGCTGATAGTTGGTCTCGGTGAGCTTAAGCATCGTAACGTGACCCGAGTAGTCACCGATGAACGCGTGCCGGGAAGCCGAATCTAGCTCGACTGTCGTACACCACGCCGAGCCCTGGAACGCCCCCAAGCGACGACCCGTCTCCGTGCAGTGCCACTGCACGTCACACAGAGCAGCACAGATCAGCAGCGAGTTTATGGTGGGCACGCACAGCGTCAGTCAGCCATAAACAACAGACAGAACAGCTTTTGGAACAAATCGTTTTTGTTCGTCTTTCCTCCTACTACTGAGCAAGATGGCTTAGTGGCAACAGCCTTTGCCTTGCATTCGGGAGACCCAGAACGGCCACTCCTATATTAGGTTTTCATGGTTCCCAATTTAAACAAGGTGAATGCCGGAGTGGATTAAAGATTGACCATAATCGAAAAAAAAAACGGGGAGCACAGATGTCTCAATAAAAAGAGATAGTGCATTACCATCCAACCCCCCACTAAGTTAAGTTAGTACTATTAGCATACCTATTGCACACATAATTGTGGTTGTGGGAATGTTGGGAAAACTAGTCGATTAGAATCGTCTAAGCCCTAGCCCCCCCCCCCCCCCCCCCCAAGTACTTCTATGAACTTATGTGAACATGCACCTCGAAAGGTTTCTGTAACATTCATAAATTCTTCTTCGGGAAAAAATAATACTACTAATTCTTCTTCTTCGGAAAAAAAGATTACTACTAATTTATTTCATTTTAATTTAAATCGTACACAGTTCGGCATACCATAACACGTGATTGTTACCTGAAAGTATTTGTCCTTTCCGGCGGAGAGCAACCATCCCGTGATATGCGAGAACTTAACTGAAGTCACTCGTTGCTGATGGGCAATATAGCTCCTACACCGTCCACCGTCAGGAGAGTAACAGAAAAGCAGTCACAGTCAGTTATCGAACAATACGTCCAACAAAACAGAGGGATCACCTAACGGATAATATAATGATGAGTCTGACGATGGTAATAATACTAATCAAACCAGTTATTATTATTATTATTACGACGGAAACCGTTGTAACATATTGCGACTATCGTGACTACTGATACCGGTAGTGTTTATATTCCACGAATAATCTTGCGATTGCTACTGGTAAAACGTATTTGTTTTCGCCAGAAAAACAAACGCAAATACGGAGCTGCTGTGAAGAATGAAGAAAGCGTAGCGACCTTTTAAACGTGATTTTGTTGAGATCGTCAGCAAGTTCGAATTCCGTGATGCTTCCGTTGTCCATGGCGACGAATAGCCGCCTTGACGTCGGCTCGTAGTCGAGCGCCGACGCCGCCGAGGGCATTGTGTGGCAGACCGAGGGCCAGTACTGGCCGGTATCTCGGCGCGCCCACACACGAACTGTGCGGTCCTCGGAGACTGATATCACAGCCGGATCGTCGGCGTCCCCAATGAGTGCAACCTGCAACAATACCGATCGAGGTGGCACAAAACATAGCTGGAAACATTAGCCGGCGGCACGTTTGTGCTAAAAAGACTGGAAACACTCAGTCTGGGCATGCGTAATCACGATCAGCGCACTACTATTTCGGTGTAAAGACATATTTTTACGCTATCCGTCCATCCACGATACATCCTATCCATCAAAGAAAATGTAAGCTACTGCAGAAGGCCTGCAACACAGACGCGTGGTATGTCCTACATTTTTCAAAACAGTTATCACATGAGCTAACTTAAGACACAACTCGTGAAGTCAACGGAGAAATTCAGCGTCCAGTATCGAAATTTCGTCTCTTAAGTCCAGGAGTTCGTACCTCAGTTGTGGGAATTCCTACCAGTATATTGAAACACTATCTACTCACGCAGGTACCTTGGAATCGTCCTGAATGACGACCGACTCTAACATAATATCAGACTAAAAGTAGGAACTCAAAGCAATGAAGGCTCTGACACAATTGCACACTTAGCCTCTGGAACACAATGGAAGCTCATTGCAGGGGGGGGGATTGAGTTTGACATATTGGCATATGGCAATCATGTCCAGATAGACTAGAGATATGCCCAAGCGCCGACAAACACATGCCGTCAGATGAACCGTGGGGACACCAGGATACACAATTTCGTTCATTCAATCCTTATACTATAATAAAGTACGTGAACATTTTGGAACAGAGTAACTTAAGATAGCCAGCAGAAATTGATATAATGCTGCTGGGCTCATTAGCGTCAGGTCAGGAGTACTGATGTTGATGCGAAGACACCACAGCACACATTACTCGCCATACAGAAAAGTTTGTATGCACTTGTGTAAATAAAGATGAATTAAACTAAGCCCGTTCAACAAACATGTGAGAAAAATGATCGCAGACACGGGCATATCTCGCAGATCGCAGACGCATAACGTTGCACGAGCATACGGCGGCGGAGGCGGCAAAAAGAATCCTTGATACGCAGAGAACAACCATAGCGAATGAGAAAGAGAACGCGTGCGTCTAGAGCAGTGTCCGAGCAATCGAAGCTCGAACAGGGGTGCTGGCTCGAGCAGGAACACTGACGGAGACAAACCGATTCAGGTATCCATACACCTTTGAGGAAGTCGTGTAGCATAAAGTCGGAAATGCCAAAACATGTTGGCTCTCGTGACAAGCACAACTCTACTAGGCAGATATATAACTAATAATAATCGCTAAATGTAAATGAAAAAAAGCTTTCGTCCGCAATTTGGTCTTTACAGAACCAGATACCGATCGTAACTGCATTTGCAGGATGCAGAAGGTTCTGACCCTGTGGGTTGGGCGACGGACTTACGCGTGTTAGCACCAACACGCGCCACGCATACCATGTTATGGCCACCCCCCTGCCTGCACACAAATTACGGATGTTAACAACTAAAGTAATAGTTAATTCTAACATTAAATTATATATCGTCACAAATACGTGACCGACCCGTCTGCCACTAGACGCCGTTGGTTAGACTCTCATGTTGGCCGTATGAGCGACTGATCGACGACGACACAAAAAATACACATTTAGGCAAGTCTCTATCGTGTTTAGAGGTATTCGCTGGCGAGTGACATCCTAGCCTGATTGTGGATCATTTACAGGCACACGACTCGATCACAGATTTCTATAATATATTTGTAAAGTATATACTCGTTGCCCTCTCTGCTCAAACTATATTCGTATAGTTTGACATATGGCGTACGACATAGGACATAACCTGGCGGGAGAGCTAGGCAATAACATTACACACACACACAAACCTGCACGGTAATTGTCAAAACGCGAGCGGAAATGGAACACTCGTCGAAAGGAGTGACCAGCCGCTATTTTAGATTCCCACGACTATTGAATTTGGCCTTTCACGGAGGCGGTCGTTTTGCCCCGCTCATTAGAATCATGCGACGGTCATAACATTCCACCCATGATTACAACGGTTAATTAGTGCATCCATTCGCCAAGACTCCTCCTTTCCAAAGTCCTGACATGCAGGAACAAAAACGAGTTTGGGCTTCTGAACAGGAAATTACAGCAGTGATTATGTTTTAGATATGCTTTGCAGGGTTCATCACGAAGAGATCAAAGTGCACATGTGAACAGCAAATTAGAGATTTTTAGTAGGGAGCACTCACATATATATATATATATATATATATATAAAGATATATATATATATATATATATATATATATATATATATATATATATAAACTCAATCTCGATGGTGAAAGTAATGTAAAAGAGCTGTAGCACATATATACATAAACAAAATGTTGGTCAATAAATGAAAAAAACACATATATATATATATATATAATCGCGGGATACTAATTCAATAAAACAATGCTAACCCTAGCCTTCCAGCAAGCTGTGCTCAAGGTTAGATGAATGGTAGCAGCTGCGTCCGCAACTGAGACAATGTTTGCAGAAAACCAGCCAAACACACTTTTGTAGCGAATTGTTTTTGCCACAGTTATGCGTATCGCCTTCCTTAAGTATGCCACCGGCACAGGCATAATTATATATATATATATATATATATATATATATATATATATATATATATATATATATTGGTACATATGGAGAGTTGAACACAAACATGTTGGAACGGGATAGATAATGGGATATATGGCAGATCTGTACTAAGAGGCAACGCCTGGAGGGAAGCGGCATATTTTTCAAAGCATATTTTACATTTGACGACAGCGTTTGCTGCTCACGAATAATTGCATTATTTTCTGTTCCCCCACGAGCCGAACGATGAATGCCTGTACACGAGGTGCCGTACATCTGTGTATATATGCATGATAATACACAAAAAATATACATCCGTGTCTATATATATATATAAATATTGTGATGATTTATTAATAAATATTATATATATATATATATATATGCTCACACGATTACACAGCTGTATACATTACGCATTAATTAGTATGGGTGGGTGGGTCGGTGTTGTGTATATTTAGGCGGGAGACGCATGCTCGCAACACGAATGTGGCGGATACATACCTGGTTGACCGCATCCGAGTGTCCTTCGAGTCGGCACAGTAACTGGGGTTTTTCGGCCGACATGAACTGCACCCCCGACAGCGGATTGATCGAAGCAGCCATGGCGGCCTACGACAGCGACCACGGACAGACGATGATATGCGAAGACTTCTTCGAGAGCTTCGGGCGGCCCCTTCTCTCCGGAAAGGTGTTGACCGATTCGGGCCGCTTCGGGGCCACCTTTAGGTGATCGGCGCGCCTCTAGGACAGTTCCTTCTAAGACACCTCCTGCTGCTGCTGCGGCTGTTTGTGCTGCCACCTCAGCAACATCACCACCACGGCGAAAAAAAGGCGGCTCACGTGTGCGTCCGGTCGGTACTTCAGGGCTCTGGTCTCGACGTCAGGATATGTCACAGAATGCCTCTCTCAGCCGCCTGTCCGTCAGCCCTTCTATTCATGCGCCTCTATCTACGTCGTGGTCAAGTCGCCGAGCGAGAGAAAACCCAGTGTGCCGATCAAACGGCGACGGATTTCGCTTCACTCTCACGGTAGCGCTCGCACCTTCAGCTGTCCGCTACCTGCTTGACTATCCTAGAACCTGCAAAATCAAATGCACGCAAAAAGTATTAGAGAAGACGCAACAAAATGGCCCAACACTACTACTACTACTACTACTATGGACTGCCCACTTCTGCTCATCCTTCACGTGGACAAGCGACATGTCAGGGGCGAAGCCCTTAATGAATGAGACTACATATGTAAATGTGTATATATATATATATATATAGCCCCGCTGGTTACACCTTTAGCGTTGTCCAAATGCGTTACCACTGCAACAAGCAGAACAACAACAGCGACAACTTTTCGGCGGCGAACTTTTCCACATTATACAACTGTCAGCCAGAGTGTGGTGAGTCGTGCGATGAACGCAACGACGATGAGCATCATCAGTCCTCGTCTCAGAACAACACCAATTATCGGCCAAGAAACCTGCGTAATAATGTCTTAAGCGTTAAGCACGCAAGTACAGACATTTGTTTCGAACAACACAGTCACGATCGGATCACAATCTGTCAGGTAGACAACCGCCTGTGATGGTGTGAACCATCCAGTTTAACCGCAAACAGAATTCCGCATCCACTAAGCACTTGGTTCAAAAACACAAGTTAGGGTATCACTGAGTCGTAGTAGCAGCAGTAGTAATGGGAAAATGTAGCGTATAATCGCATCCCACGCCTAAAACAAACAATAACAATAACAACGACAACAACAACATACTGGGAGGCGACGGCCAGAGAGGGCGTAACTGGTCACCAAACGAATTCACGTCACATCACTCCGCTAACAATAACATCCGATCGAGGCATCGAACGCGCAAACAGCACACTCAGCTGGAATGCCATGCCAAAACAGCCACGCCAGCGGTGCCCAGCGGCGCAGCCGGACGAAATGTATTTCGTCTTGCCTAATAAAGCCTTCTATATATATATATATATATATATATATATATCTGAGCACGGACAATCACAACAGCTCTGAGCAAAACGTTCGAGATCGGTTAAGTTTCCATGATGCACAGATAAATAGCACAGAACTGTCTGCCCGCATCACCCGTGATTCAATCTAACAACATTCAACAAAATATTGTTTCCCAATAGCTCGCAGATCGGCCTTAACTGAAACAAACGATATTTTTTAAATAAGAGAGCTGGGTGCTTTTATCTCTCTTTTGGTATTGCAAAACGTGCGTAGGAACTGTGAACCTCTGTACAAATGTAAACCACTCATGAGAATAATAAAACCTATCTATCTATCTATCTATCCAAAACGTGTGTAGGGGAACAAGATCACAGGCAATCCACAGGCGGGTATTTTTTTGTTGCCAAGACGTAATGCAATGCTGATAAGCACTCTGATACACGAATATGATTCACTTCGCCACAAAACGTCCTGAGATCCTGTTCGACAGCTGAACTGAAGCTTCGAATACAGATTTAGCTAAATCCAAACAAGTTCAAACAGTATATACTCTGTGATACGCGTGTTGACGCCTGACGCTCGTTAGTGGATGCCGTATGCAGCGCAAAACAAAGACCAATAACAACAACATCAGCAGCAGCAGCAGCAGTGACAGTTGAAGTGATACCTCAACGAACGGGTGGTGGACGTTTTCTACTGGCAAACACCTCGTGACAGGAGGCTTGGACAGGATAATCTCATTAGAGACTGCCAACGCCAGGAAGGACCTACGGGCTGTCGCAAAAGATAATCCGTCTAAGTCCTAAGACAAGACACAGTCCGCCAGCCTGCTACAACGTTTCTCCTCGACAACAGTAACATAACATGCATGCATATGTATATATATATATATAATATATAATAATAATATATATATATATATATATATATATATATATATATATATATAATCCGTCCAAACGAAACTAATCTCGACCAGAACAAATAATGCTATCTACATACAGAGTAGCAGGCGCACCTCCTATCACCCGCCCTTTACTGTCATCGTCGGCGACGTCGGCCGTAACCAACCTTTAGCTAACTAACCACCAACTCCCTTCGAGTGAGACGGTAGTTCTCGGGCAGCTTCGTAGGTCAGCAGTAAAAATGCGCTGGCAAAATTGACACTTTTTGCAAAAACAATCCTAACTTAACGGAGAAGTTCAGTCATGCCATGTCAGTGCCGCCAACAAATCCCCAAACAAACAATAATATCATTCATTAGCTTTGGCTGCGCGAGGTGCAGGTTTTCCGTGTATGTCGTCGTACTTAGCCGGTGCAAAAGTACATGGTATCAATCATTAACATCACTCGCTATCCGGTCCGTCGATAGCTGCCCATGGTCACTGGTTCGGAACACCAGTCACGGTTCGAAAAACGCAACACACATACAGAGAGATGCTGATGAGAGATACGTGTGGACGTGTCATTTCACGTTTTTGTTGTTGTTGTTGTTGTTGTTGTTGCAATTGCACAAATTCAATTTGTGTTTAACACGTAATTAAAGTATCCCGTAGCAATCGATAACTGTTTGTTTTTCTCTCCACGTTTGCAGCACAACGATACGATGATGACAATCTTAGACTCGTGACTCATCGACGCGATACTGTGTGGTCTGTTTACTTCTGTATCAGTTGATAACGCAGTGGTTGCTGTTGTTAATCAGACCGGCCTGACTATAGACTATCAATCACCTCAGCTCAACATGAGTCGGCTGAACACAAGTCAGTGTCCCTCCATCTGATATCATGACACCAACACCGAATCGGGTGTGAGTTTCCGTCATCATGCTCCTCCACGTAAACACGTCCTTTCCTTATCTATCTTCCTATCGATCTATATTTGTGTATATACAGGGTCTTACAGAATTCGCCCAACAAACTTTGAAGACTAGTACAATTCAGCAAAAAAATCAGTTTTTCCAATAGAACGAGAGGCAAAAATGTCTTCTTTTGGGGTGAGAGCGCAATTATCCCGATAATATATATTCACTAAATCTGCGACTGCGAGGGTCCCAGCCATCATCCTGTCGACAAACCAATCATATCCGCGTGTTTGAAAGAAAAGTTTGCATATGTTGTACTGAAGATAATTGTCATGAAATTCAATGCTTTGCAATGCTTATATTTTGGTTTTCACGCTCAATGACTCATTTTTGTAAGAAGACATTTCCGCCTCTCGTTCCATCGAAAAAAAAATATTTGTTCGCTGTTTATTAGTCGCAGGTTTGTTGGTCGGATTCTGAAAGACCCTATTATATATATATATATATATATATATATATATATATATACACGAAGATGACGACATTGACGACGACAACAACAACAACAATAGCGCCGACGACACTTGGACTCTGTTGTTGTCAATAGCAAGCTTTCATCACCATCTCCTCTTTCTAACCACCTCACGTCATAGCCTCATCATCATCATCACCATCACCATCAACATTCACATCAGATCAATTCAACATAATCACGTCATCACCATCACACAACGACATCAGCCGCACCCGAAAACCATGTATATCCTCCTGGAACAGTGGCAACAGGCGTCGACTTCCATTACCATTACCACCACCACCAACTACTACTAAACACATACGCACATTCGAACGTCTATAATAATCATCACCGACGTGGGCCGACACAGCAGCAGACGAAGCGAAGTGCATGCAGAATAGTGGTGCCATCAGCAGCAGCGGCAGACTCATTCAGTCCAGCAATAAGCAGACTTCGATACTTCGAATACTAAATTGTCTCCACTACTCTAGCTGACTCACTCACTCACTCACTTAGTCACTCTCTCTCTCTCTCTCGCACCTCACGGGACGGACAACGGTGGCCAGCAAGCATTATGATATTGCTGTCCCCAGTGAGTCACCATCTCACGGTACGACGGATGGCGCGTCTGAATGATGGACGTCACTGTCACTGTCGCATATCGTCGTTGTCTCGCGTATATCTTCACGCCACCACCCACACTGGTGCCGGACGTGCACGGTGCAGGTAACGGGACATCGAGGCGAGAGACGAGAGAGCAAGAAAAACACACGCAGCGCAAATAAGACGGGTATGTCTTGCGACGAACAGAAGGCGGAACCCGGTTCGCTTGTCGCCTGACGGCTGAGAGACACCGTGTCAGGAAGAAACAACAGGGAGAGATCAAGATAGAGGAAGAGTGTCAACAGTAGATATGAGGGAAATAGAACAACAACAACAACAACAACAACAACAACGCATGGCGCGTCAAACCAGAGACCGGGATACGTTGAGCCGCCGGGACGAGGGGGCGATAATTTTTTCGCGCAACGACGCAGACGAAAAGACTTCACCAACGTCAAACGCCTACTGATCGATCCATTGATCGATCGAGCCTAACGTGTGGTCACACTTTTTCTTCGAACATTTGAACGCCAAACCGATTATCATCATCATCATCATAGCCTAGTCATCAATGTTCGGGCCATAGACTCGATTGGATTACATCCATGATCGATCCACATGCGTCCACTTATCGACGCACCTACCTTGTTCGAGTGATTCGCCGACCCAAACACCGGCCCGGAAGACACATTTTCCATGATCTATCTATACACCCATCTACCTATCTATCTATCTGTCTATGGCATACGAGTTCGTTCGTCGAACCACCGAACACGACCAAAACCTTGGCTGATGCTGTGTGTCTATATGGAATCGTTTCTGTATCGCGTCTGTGACACAGAGCATCTATCTAAACGAATGGTCGACCACAATGACAATGAACAGTAACAAGAACAGCAATAGCAAGACAACAACAACAACACGAGCCATAAGAGCAACAATAACAACAACAATAACAATAAGAGCAATAATAACAACACCAACAACAACAACAACAACAACAACAATTCGCGCTGTTAGATCACCGTGCACGCGGGCTCGGACGCGAACATACCCCGTGTGCACGTCGCTGATGCACGATAAATCGCACATGCATGGTGGTGGAAATAACTATGCTGAGAACGATTATGATGATGATGATGATGACTACGTTGACGTGAATGGTGCTGTGGTGGTGGTCGTGTCGTTGACGAATACGTGAACATCCGAGCACGGTTCACGAACGTGTCACGTTGCTACACTGGAACAACGTTGTTTGAGAGTTTGTACGTCTTCCCACTGATTGGATGAAGTACGAATGTTGTGCACAATGCGCTGTTGTTGTTGTAGTTGTTGCTCTCCTATTGTTCTAGTGTCGCTCGCTCGCTGCAGCTGCTGTTGCTGCTGCTGCATTAGCGCGAACAGCAATCAAGTGGGAGTACGATTAGGACGACTACGAATACGACGATGATATTGATGACGACGAGATGAAATACGAACAGAATATTGAAGAGTAGACCAACGAGCAGCCGGAGCCGGATCCGCAGTAACAGAGCAATATACACAACAGCAGCAGCAGCAACAACAACAGCAGCAACAACCACAATAACACTCGAGAGCACTCGTCTCCTTTACAATCGATCTGTTCGTATCTGTCTATATATCGATCTATCTATGGCGCGCTATTTATCTGCCTTTCAGGTCGTTCGTTTACCTCGTTTTTCGTGCTGTAGTTTTTGTTTCCTCGTTGTACGTGCTGTAGTTTTTGTTGTTGTTGTTGTTGCTGCCGCGATGGCAGCAGCAGCAGAACCACTGTCTGTCAGCTGGCCAGATTCTTTCTCATACTTTGCCGATCTGTCGTCGTCGTCATCGTCGTCAGCAACGCTGAGTGCAGCAGCGTCTGTGTGCGAATAATATATGTAGCCGTGTACCTACGGTTCGTTTTTTGCTCTGCTTAGTTCCACTCTCTTCACCTCTCTTTTCCCTGTGTTTCGTTTGTTTCTAGCACAGGAGCACTCTATATACTCATATAAGCTATGTTCCTTACCCTATCGCTTGGTCTCTTTCTTTCCCTCTCTCTCTCTCGCGCCCTCTCTCCCTATATAGATATATATATATATATTATTTACTCTCGACCTCCTGTTTTTGTCCCCCCTCCCGTAAACTGTCTTTCCTTTTCCCAATGCCTCTCTCCCTCGTGTTCCTTCTCGGTCGCGCTCTCCGCACCTCCCACCCTCCTTAACAAATCATGACACAAGCTTCATCATCCATGGTGGGCCATGATGTCATCTTGTGGTGACTACGAGAGATTGTTGCCACCCTTCTCGTCATTGTGAGAGATTGTTCCTACCATTCTCGTCATTGTGAGAGATTGTTGCCATCATTCTCGTCATTGTGAGAGGTTGTCGTCACTCTCGTCATTATCATCATCGTCGTCTTGTGTCTCTGTGGTCCCTTAGCGCTCTCCTCTCTCCGAGCTCCTCCTCCTCCACCACCACCACAGCCCGGGGTGGCGGGCGATGTCGTCGAGTCCGTTCCCTCCGTGCAGATTGCTTGATTCTGCAATTTTGACAGCAGCTAAACAGCCTGCTCACTGTGCCTGCTGTTTGCTTGTTTATCTATCTATCTATCTATCTATCCGTCTGCCTGTGACTACTCTAGTTCTCTCGTCGACCACAAGCCCGCTGCGACTGCAACAACAACAGCAACCCCACTGCAACACAGGGCCAATCACTATCGCCAATCACTAGCAGATCTACTATCTACCAGCCAGCGAATGCCGTCATCGTGGATCACCGAAAAAACGCCGCCAAAATCGCCGCCGACCGGTAGATATCGCCGGGCGGCCGACCGCCCGCCCGCACAGGATGGGTTCCGGGGAGGGCGGAGGCGAGATGATGAAGCACTACTACTACTACTACTACTTCTATTCTACTGTGTCAATGGCGCATAGGTTCATTGTTGCAGGGCTGCCGCCACCGCCGCCGCTGCTGCTGCTGTCGTTGTCCACGCCTTATTTATCTACCAATCTATCTGTATATTTACATTCAAACAACAAAAATAGGCAACCAATGACTTACAGAGCTGTTTGTTATCTTCATCGTCGTATTGATATATAGATGATTGTCGTCATATGGATATACGATTGTCGTCATACTGATTTAAGATTGTCGTCATACTGATATATGATTGTCGTCATATTGATACGATGAACTGCACCATTGCTGTAATATATATATATATGACGAATTCGAATCGATGTTAAATTTCTATCCTCTAACACTCTTATATTGTGCGTAGTGCGTATTGATTACAGGCGATTTTTTCTTGTTGTTGTTGTTGATGAATAACCATCTATATAAATATCTACCTTTTAAAAGCAATAAGCAACGAATACATGAATTGAAACAATATATATATATATATATATATATATATATATATATATATATATATATATATATTTCAAACAACCGACAAGATAGATCTGCCAAAAGACTACTACTAGAGAGTCAGTCACGTGTACCAACCACACGCCCACAACGCTGCTTACCGTTACCAACAACACACAAAGGGTCTTCGAGCTACGCAATAGGGCATCCTTACATTGCTCCGTCTGCTCTACCTACGCTCTTCGTTCAGGCTGGCAGTCATTTTTCTGTTTATTGTTTTAGCAGTCGAGCCCGGTGGCGTGGTTCATTCGCAACCGCAGGAGACCTACGGAGGTGCAGGGTTCGATCCCCACCATTGCACATTTGTATCTCTATAGGGTCTGTCTTACGAAGCAACGCGAAAGCAAATCCGTGGACGTTAAATGTTGGCCAGCCCGACACAGTGATCATATTAGCACGCGTCAAAGGAGAGCCACTAAATGCGCTCATTGTCGAATGGACGCGTTACACGCTAGCAGACGAAACTCGGGCGGACCGCAAATCTGAATCGACAACATGAAATCAACTGACGGCAACAAAATCTGCTAGGTAAAAGGCTGAACAATAACATGATGTACTCAATTATATATATATATATATATATATATATTTATTTATTATATATATATCAGCTAAGTCAAGCTGCTTAGTAAAAATATCCTCGAGCAGTTACCATGGTTTTCTCGCACGGCTTCCTACGTCTATCACAGGCACATAATTTATTGATGTGACGAAAATTGCCCACTACATGAGGAAAACCATGCAACGAGTTAAAACGTGCCGGTTCGTGCGTTTCGGGCCTCGACAGACGTCGAGCCCGGTGCATTCGTCTGCCCCTCGCGACCGGAGGAGACACATAGGTGCGCGAGTTCGAGCCCCACCGTTGCACATTTGTATTTATGGAAGTTCGTCCAAGAAGCAATGCGAAAAGCAGTCCCATGGACGTTAAATCTTGGCTGAGAGTCAGCCCAGAAAGGGCCTCACCAGACATCACTTGTGTATTCCAGGCCTCAATAATAAAAGAGAGAAATACTTACACTCCCGCCGCCCGCGTTTTAATACGCGCGAGCCTTTGACGGGAGTGCCCGCCAGCCCGAATAGACAGGCTTCCCCACCCTCCCCCCTATCGAGGTTCGGAATGGAGGTACCACACTACTTCACCGTACCGATTAGACGCGTTCACCTCACGATTCCGCGTTACACACCAGCATATTACGCGCCCCCCCCCCGAAGGGGAGTTTGACCCACTCCAGCGCAGGAGTTTCCCGCAAGAAATGCGGGGCCAGAAGGTCCTCTCGACCGGTGATCTGCGTTCATGTGGCCACTTCTCACTCATTTTGCCTATTAAGCCAAGGCAGCAGGCGTCCCGGACGGTACCACCGGGTGTCACCCGGGGCATTAACCGTCCGGCCCGGGGGTCCTTGTGCAGCACAGTCCCCCCGTATTGGCAATAGCCTTAACAGCCCTCGAATGGGCCACGACAGGATGACAATATAAATTCGTTGCCAACCAATCTCTATCGTATTATATATATATATATATATATATATGCCGCCGCAAAAGAAAACAATGAGTGCCAGGCCTCAATGTCGTTGTTCGAGGCAACCTTTAATACAACTTTTGTTAGCTCGTCTGCGACGGATGCCCTGACAGCCTTGGGAACACCCGGACTAGCCTTGTATGTCGCACGGTATTCTGAATGTGTCCGAGTAGTATATATATATATATCCTCGAACAGCGACATTAAAGCCTGGCACTCATTGTTTAATTTTGCACCGGTAGTGCTCTGCCGTCCACGAATTGGAAACGACGCGCGTTCTTTCACAGTTATTATGAAAAAGAACCATCGCGACTTTTTGCAGGGCTTAAGGATTGTACACCATGAAACTAGGACAAATACCAGAATGGACCTTGAGGCTTGAGATCTGTAGACGCGCCATAGTCAAGCTCTCCGAAGGGGACGTTTCTGGCGCCACCAGGCTTATTGGCTCTACGAACACAGTTTGTAGAGCCAATTTTCTCAGTTAATAACTCATTAACATCTCAGTCCAAAAGTCTTGAGTCTCTTCGAGACAAAAATCCATAGGCTCCCTCGGACATTTGCTTGCCATCTCATCCTCCGACTATGATGCCACCCACTACCTTCAACGACGAAGGGCGCTTGGCCGTGAGATCCTTCCCCAGAAGCTCTGCAGCTGGATCTGACTTCCTTGGGCCACGACTTCTTCAGGACCTGCTGTCCGCGGTCTTATAATCCGTCGCCGACAGACTAGCAGATGCACTGGCAAAGGTTGTAGACATTCTCCGGTGGGGGTCCCTGTAGCCCCTCAACTTATTATATTTGGGGCACGACTATTTGCTCTCAAGAAGAAAGACGGCTCTCTCTGCCCGATGGCATGCTCGTCTACACTCCGGAGGTTGGCTTCAAAAATTTGGTGCGCTGCCAACAAAGTTGAAATATTATCAACAATTGGTTTTTATCAGTTGGACTTTGCAACTATTGGCGGTACGGAGATCGGAATTCACACCTCCCGCGCCTTTATAAACTTCCGCAGTGGCACACGCCACTATACCTTCGCAGTCCAGCAATCAACAAGGAGACACTTTAGGTCCCTTGTTCAAGTCATTTGTGCGTAAATGACTTGATCGACTCCTCTCAGTGTTTTCTAAATGCCTGGTACCTGGACGACGGTGTGCATGGAAGTGACCTAGCTGCGGTAATCGGTGATACTCACAGAGTCCGGGACTTCGAGAGGATGAGTGGCTTATCCCTGAATCCCGGGAAATGCGAGGTGTGCGCCACGGGCCCCGAGGATATGATCTCTCCGGATATATCGGGTGCTATGCCATATCCTTCCCGGCTGCAAGGTCGTCCAGAAGAGCGACATTAAGCTCCTCGGTGTTCCTCTCTGCTATGTCCCAGGCATTGGAAAAGGTCAAACGGTTACTGGACGACACAGGTAGAAGTGTCTACGATCACACTTTGGCAGCCTTAGTCGAAAGATTAGCCTCTCTGTGTGGTGTCATACCCACTGACACCCTTTCCCAGAAAGGCTGGTCAACCGCACTGCAGGAGAAGACATTTACGCATCTCCTTAAGCAAACCCCCACTGCGATTGACAAGGCCAGGCTACGGGCAGTTACCGCAAAAAGTGCCGGGGCCTGGTCACAGGCTCTTCCCAGTGCTCACTTAGGCACTCTAGTAGATGACAACACTGTTCGTATTATTGCGGGGCTACGCCTGGGGACAGCTCTCGTATTCCACCACCAATGCAGATGCGGTGATCAAGTAGGGCCACAGGCACACCACGTCTCTCTTGTGCCTTAGGATCAGGTCGTCGAGCCCGACACGCAGCACTTAACGGGACATTTAGCCGAGCCTTGAGGTCTGCCGGCTTTCCTTGCATTCTGGACGGACTAACACTAACGTCCTTTGAGATGGGTCGCATGCTGGTATGGGATGCAACCGTTATTGACTTATTAGCCCCTTTATGGGTCATTACGGGAGCGGAACATGCTGGTCACGCGTCTATGTTGGCAGAATAAGCGCGGAAAGTATGCCAGTATTACCTACCACCACGATTTTTGCCCGCTGGCATTCGAGACACTAGGGGGACCTGGCCCGAAGACGCGCAAACTTTTCAACGTATCAGCAAGGCGCTCAACCGTTCGACAGGGGACACTAGAGCTGTCGAGTACCTGCTTTAGAGACTATCGCTGGACATTCAGCGGGGTAACGCCGCCTCTATGCGTGGAACTCTGCTAGACTGGACACGCCCCGGTGCACACGTTCATCAGGAGACAAATGTTACCTCTAATATATAGGCAAATAAAATTATAAGAAAATGTAACATATATATCCGAAAGATATATATATATATACGAGTATACAGGTAGTTCAACAAGTTCTTAGAATGAAAACCAAGAATTTTCCAAATCTTGTTTTTAATTTTTTCTTATTCGATATACTCCCCGAGAAGCTCAATACACTTTTCCCACCGAGATTTCAGAGCATTTATACCTCTTGAGTAGAATTCCGCGTTTTTAGACTGAAAATAGGCATTGACAGCAGCCTTAACCTCTTCATTGCTGGAAAAACGCGTTCCACCGAGACTATTCTTCAAATGTCTGAAGAGGAAATAATCAGAGGGGGCCAGGTCTGGAGAATAGGAAGGTTGTTCAATAAGTTCGAACCTCAGTTGGGCCAGTTTTGCCGTTGCTTACCGCGACTTGTGTGCGGGAGCATTGTCCTGGTGAAACAGGACAACCTTCTTCTGCAAAGCGGGCCGTTTCACGATGAGTTCTTGCTTCAGGCAGTCCAACAGTCTTGCATAATATTCTCCCGTGATCGTTTTACCGCTCTCAAGGTAGTCGACCAGAATTATTCCACGTTGGTCCCAAAAAACCGTAGCCATCATCTTTCCGGCCGATGCCGTTGTCCGCACCCTCGTCGGAGGTCCTTCACCAGGAGCACACCATTGGCGAGATGCTTCTTGGGTCTCGGGAGTGTAGTGATGGACCCAGCATTGATCGACGGTCACGAATCTGCGCCAAAAATACGACGGATTTTTCGACATCTTGGCCAAATTTCGCTGTGAAGCGGAAATACGCGCGTCTTTTTGGCCTTGGTTGAGCAAATGCGGCACCCATTTTGCTCTGAGCTTTTTCATCTTCAAGTTTTCGTGCAGGATGAAATGCACTCTACCCAAACTGATCCCCAAGGCCTCCGCTATCTCCCTAATGTTCACTCGCTTATCTGCGGCAACGTTTTTCCGCACTTTTTCCACGTTTTGCCGTCAGTTGCCGTTTTTGGGCGTCCTGAACGTAGTTCATCCTCGGTGCTCCTGCGACCTCTTTTTAACTCATTAATCCAGTTGGAAACAGTGGCAAAACATGACGCAGAGTCACCGTACACCTCGTCTAACTCAGTTTTCACTTGGGTCGCATTCCAACCTTTGAAATAAAAATGCTTGATAACCACTCGAAACTATTTTTTCTCCATTTTTCAAAAACACGCCGATACGTTGCACGGGAAAAGCGATTAAACGAAATCGCAACGGCCAATCATCATAATATTTTGACTGCTAGCATTCGAAAAGTTGCCGTTTCCAATAGCGGTGAAAGCGCGCCAAAATTCGCTCATTTTAAGAACTTGTTGAACTACCTGTATATATAGGTTATATCCGAAAGATTTCGAAAGCGATAAAAGGAATTGTAGAGCTCATTAAAGCAAACATTTTCTTCTAATGCTACATGGTCTCTGAGAAGTCTTAGTTCGGAGTAAGAGTGGAATTACAACAATTTGTGACACTGGTGTTTTTGCCCGACATAGGAGCACAAAATGTGCAATGTCGAGATAACTAGTCCTCTTATACAGAAACTAAATGCACCGTCGTGTTCGTGAGAAAATTCTACTGCTAGAAGGGCATATAACGCCGGTCAGAAGATAGGACATTTTACATGCACTTAATCTGGGCATTCCGCCGAAAAATCTTAATTACTCCGCAACCACAGTTTGCATTTCCATAGTTTTAAGCGCTGTGAGTGGTCGTAAAGCAATGATTTAGAAGTATTTGGCGTGAAAGCTAAAGAACTTAATTGTTTGCCAATTCTCTTCTAGCTAGTTATCTCGACATTGCACATTTGCCCTCCTATGATGGGCAAAAAATTGTAGTAATTTTACTCTCACTCCGAAGCACGACTTCTCAGAGACCATGTTCCATTGCAAAAATGCATTTTTTGCTTTACCGAGCTCTACAATTCCTTATATCGCTTCTGAAATCTTTCGGATATATATATATATATATATATATATATATATATATATATATATATATATATATATGTATATATATCTAAAGCCTCAGAGTGAAGAGCTCTGACAAAAAATACATAGTAATATATTTTTTATCCATATAGGAAAACGTATGGTTTTACTTAATTTTGAAGTTGCAGTGGAATATGAATATCTAACGCTCTTGGGCTCGTGAGGGGTGCTACCAATCGAGCTTATCCTCGAGGCAGCCCCTCATTGTGCCCATAATTGCTGCCGCATTGCCGCGCTGAACCGCCAGAGATAGCCGCTGGAGTAGAAAGTCGAAAGCTCTGTTGTCCCCCGTCGTGAGTTCAATTCGTTTGCCAATCTTCTGTAAAAGTGACCATGCCTCTGGGCCAGGTCCCCCTAGTGTCTCCAATACTAGTGGCACAAAAATGAACTCGTCGGTGAGCTGGGCGTATTTGTTGGTCTTTAGACGTTCAGCCTTGCGTGCTGCGGAGCCAGCGGCTGATGCGCTGGCCTCCATGTTCGAGGGGGCGAGCGTGTCGGTGACTGTAGCATCCCAAATAAGCGCCTTTCCCCTTTCAAAAGGGAAATAAATATAGTAATATTGTATTATTTTACTAAATGAAAGGTATTAAAGTATAAGTAGTACTACACATTTAGTAATCATCGCGCACGTGCGTATTTTCAAGTACTTAGTTTATTTAAATCACACCAAGTCAAGTTCACGGATAATTTTGTGGACTGCGCGGAGTAGACGACACTCTTCTTTGTTTTTTCTGACTGGCTGACTCGCTCGGCTTGCCTTGTTGAGATATCATCAGATCTCATTATATACATTGGCTAGCTTCTTTATAGAGAAGGACCTTCTGCGTCGGTTTTCGAGCTGACCCTCAGCCAACATTTAACGTCTACAAAGCTGCTTTAGCATTGCTTCGCACAGCAAAAACGTACTCTATAAATGCAAATGTGCAACGATGGAATCGAACCCGTGCATCTCCGTGGGTCTCCGCCGGTCGCGAGGCTTACGCGAGGGCACTAGGCCACCGTACTCGAGAGTTTTTCTTTTGTCGTCTAATTAGACGCCAGCATGGCGCTCGGTTTACCAGCCACCAGCCCGTTGGTCTTCGTAGGGCTTGGTTCTTGGTTCGGGCGAGTTCTACCGGTTTCCGAGAGGAGTGAACCACTAAGCCTAGGTGCTCTACATGGCATCGCAACTGAAGTTAGTATATTCCAATAGTAAATTCCGCAACTCAGGTGTTGTTTCAGCTTTGGTGCGCGTTTCAATAATATAGATGTAGTCGGCAGGTGTGAGAGACGTGAAGAACCGTAGGGCAAAGCAATCGCATTTATTAACTGGAAGATAAGCAGTTGAGGAAATTATGTTGTGCCGGCGTTTCTCGTGTGGTTACGAAAACTATGGGTGTTGAGTTAGCAGCAGTTAGAGCACTGCTGAGGTAGGATTTAGTAAGTGTAAACCTTCCACCGCAGTCCTGGAAGTACACAATCGTTGCGCCAATGGTCCAAAGGGTAGTAACGTCAAGCGATGATTAAGGTAAACTGAATGATAGGCGACTGGGGGAACAAGACTCGACTTTGCGCACCTCGTATAAGCTAATTCCATTAAATTTTAGGCGCTCGTAAACCTAACACCTGTATCTACGTTGCACACAAAACAGCCTTAATTTAGATGTGATATCGAGACAAGGGAGTTAACTGGTTTTTATGTTTGAGTCGTTTTCCTCCTTCAGTTCTCAAATATGTGCTACGTAATGGATTTCGGAATCTGTCCTGGGCATTGAAGATTTGTCTAGTTTAACGTATTGTGAAGATGTTTTTACACTAAGTAAACTGGGGGACGTAGACTCAGCAGGACTGAGTCAGCCGCAACACGAGAAGACCTAGGAGCATTGAACGACATCATCAACAACAGAAACAACAATACACAAGAATATGTCTGGTGTATGTCATAGCACGCAGCCGTAAAGAAGATTGTACTGCGAATTTTCCATTCTCTCTCGGTCCATTAATTACTCATGGCGCCGCAGCGTGCTGTCATAAAACAGATGTGTTGTTTCGTATTAGAACGCATTGGCTAATCGGTGGATTTCTTACGAAAGAGCTCCACAGAGAGCTGTGCGTGGAAGACGGGCTGTACCAACAACAATGGCACAGCTTCATGCGGCCCTGATACATGCTTGCAAGCGGGCAACGGTTAACCCCCACATACCGGCAGAAAAATCACTGCGAACCAAATTACTGGTGGAAGGAAGATATTATTATTATTATAATTTTTTTTAATTATTATTTTTAATTATAATTAATTTTATTATTATTATTATTATTATTATTATTATTATTATTATTATTATTATTATTATTATTATTATTATTATTTATCATTCAGTTATTACAATTGTGAGGTATGAACGTTTATGCCAGGTTTATCCTGCTCCGGTCGCTTTCTATCAATTATTATTATTATTATTATTATTATTATTATTATTATTATTATTATTATTATTATTATTATTATTATTATTATTATTATTATTATTATTATTATTATTATTATTATTATCATTAGTATTATCACCCAGATTGAGTAAAATTATAAACATATACACGCAACTAGTGCTTCCTTCACGCCATTGGGTCTTCTTTCATCTTGCTAGTTTAGCTATTGACTGAACTGCAAAATACTTCGAGGAGACAGCCAACGCAGCGTTAAAATTGATCCAGGACTGGATGGACAAGGCCGGGCTGAAGCTGGACGCCACCGATAGAGCACTTAAAGTGATTAATTAAATTGCACGGCTTCTTCCAAACACTACAGCATTGAGGAGACTATGGCAGGCCCGGTCGGGGTAGTAAAACCAAATGTGGTGCTAAGAAATCCGCTGCTGCAGTCCGGTGGAAGACAAAATCATTTGTTCAGGCAGGACCAGATGGGAATGATGCCGATATGCCAGTCCGATGTGGTGTAGAGAGAGGCGTGGAATGCAACGACTTTCGTCAGGTGATCGCGTCTTATACTGCTAAAAGCGTTTCTAAAATCGAGCCTCACAAAAACCCCTGGAGGATCGCGTGAGTCGAGGAAGACACGGGTTGTGTGAATGGCCATCTCGGTCCCAGCCGGGGAAACCTCATTGGTATAAACCAGTTGAGAAAAAGTCTTCTGCAACCAATATTTAAGGGAAAGGGAGATAATACAAAGCCAGAAAACTACCGCGGCATAGCGTTAACCAGCGTAGTGTACAAGGTTCTTACATCGCTCCTTGCCAAAAGGCTCTTTCTAGAATGTTTCAAAGATTTACCGACAGAGCAAAATGGATTTCTTCCAGGGCGTTCGGCTGAAGGAGCACTTACGGATGTAATAGAACACCTAGCGACTCGAAAACAAGATGTGACTTACGCGGCTTTTATTGATTTTAAAACAGCTTTTGATGCAGTACCGAGAGATCGGCTTTTACTCACTCTGTGTGAAGATTTTAATATTAAAGGCCGAATGTATAACCTTATCCGAGATATTTTAGCCGGCCAACGTATCACAATTTTAAACGGAGCTCACGCAATTTCCAAGGAGGTCTCTCAAACAATTGGCGTACTACAGGGTGATACAGCTAGCCCATTTTTATTCATATTGTACGCAGCTGGCCTTGGAAAGTGCCTCCGAGAAGTAAAAGCTCACCACGTGTTTTATGCAGACGATTTAGTTATTATGGGAAAATCGAGACAGCACCTCCAATTTTACTTGAATGAGACTGCACGATGGTGTTGCGAAAATAAGCTGAACATCAACGTGTCGAAAACAAAAGTGATGCGTTTTAGCAGAGGAGGAGCATATGCTCAAGATGACTATAACATAAAGATAAGTGGGCATGCTCTAGAGTTGGTCAACAACTTCAGATATTTGGGAGTAACACTGACGCCCAAACTGTGTTTTACTAGACATATTAAAGAAATTTGAGTAAAGTCGGTGTCCTTAACCATGATGTTGAAGGATCTCCGGCAAGTTGACCTTAAGACTGTACTCACTATATTTAAGCTCAAGATCTTTTGCACAGTATCATATTGCCTCAGACCTATATCCTCCAAGTTAACATTAGACAACCTCAAGAATATCGACAAGATTAAAACTGTTTCTTAAAAGAGCGCTTGGCTTATCAAAAACTGCCTCGTCTACGCTGGTGCTGCAAATGTGCAATGAGTCCACATTAATAGAAGACCTAGAGCACCGTAATTACCAATTTAATCCCGAAGCGCTTGAGGCATACAAGGAACACAGAGAACGGCAAAACTGGAACTTTGTAATCAACAATTTTACAGACGGACCCGCTTTTCTTAGCAACAGATGGAAAAAAGATCTGCAACAGAACAGAGCAATAATTTGCAAAATAACTTGGCACGGATACCACCAATACCTCTGCCTAAAGGGAAACTGTTTCCAAATCAACGAGTGTGTTTGTAAATATTGTGGTGAAATTGAAATCGACCGATATCACGTAATGAAATGTATAGAACTGAACACCAGCTCATTAACATCTGCTGTAATTGACGTACTTGAGCGGAATAGCCCGTAAATATTGTGAGAATCTACCAATAATGGTGAATAAACAAACATCAATATAAACCAGTTGCGGAAAAAAACGGCTTTGTTCTGATTGCATCCGATCATCGCAGTGAACCTGCGTACCGCGGACGAGCACCTAATGGGGCGTATCGGTATCCGTCGCTTTTCTAAAAAACAAATAGCCTTGCGCCAATTATCAAAGGTCGGAGGGAAGAGGTAGGGGTGCTCAAAAGAAAGATGTATACAACCTTTAACAATGCGGAGAGCAGGCTGGCGGTGACGCTTTCGAAAGACCGGGAAGAAGGCCCATTAACAGCCGGAGTCTCATAAGGTCTAGCCTTGTGGCGGAGCTAATGGAGAAGCTCTTAATTGTCTTCCTTGGACATGACAAAGGGCAAAGGGGTTCTAGTCAGTGTCGGTCATTCTAGGTCTTCGGAAGGTAATAGGTGTTGCCCTTGTCTCTATACGGTCAATGCCCGGCGTTATGATATCTGTGGATACAATGAGTCAAGCATTCAATAAATCAAGTAGAACAAACATCTCCTTCGGAGAGCTTAATAATAAAATGACGCACGAAACCATCTCGGAATGGTTTGGAATTCAAGATGCGAGAATGAGAGGTGAGAGGTCACGTCTAACAGCATACCTCGAGAGAAATCGCGATTATTCTTGCGGATGATAACTGAGAGGGAGATGAAACATTGTTGCGGGCGCGGAGGGCGAAGGACCACGGGAGCAAAGGAGAAATGCCATATCATGCTTTAACGTCATTATCTGATGAAAACATGGGTAAGAAATTACTTTTTAATAAATGTCAATAAACAATTAAACTAACACATGATTTACTGTAGACGGGATCCCCGCGATAGGACGGTCTAATCCGACATCCAGCCATTATGCTATCCAACATCTTACGGAGCGCAAAACCGCAATTCAACTCTAACTAAATAGGGTTTCGTGTGCAAACCGTAACGTAGAGCGCCCCTCAAGTATCAACTGCACGCGCTGATCCATGCAGCCTGACCTGATTTTAATATCATCGAAAATGTGTGGGGCTGGCTCGCCCGAAAGGTTTACACCAACGAAAAACAATTTTCGAACCAGGTAGAACTAAAAGAAATTGTGAAGGCTTGGGGCGAGGTCTCGCAGGACGTCATCCAAAACTTGTTCAACACTGTTTTAAACCGCATATTTCTCGATGTGTCTGCCTTTGTTTCCGTTGAGCCGTGAAATGAGCCCAGACGTCGTTATTCCGCTCAATTCACTCACTAAACCATGCATCTAGTTAGTGGCTGTATTATTTTTCAAAGTAATCCGAGACCTCAAATGTCGATGGAAGTCTCCGCAAGACTCGGCAAGAAAATCATTTTTGCCAATGGACGGAGGCGGAAACGTCTTGTTTGGGAGTGAGGATGAAGTTTGTAAAAGTAGTTATTCTGTTTTTTCTTTTACATAGTTGTGCAATTTCTAAGTTTGCGGGAGAACCACTCAACGCACGAACGAAGCGATCATATGTTTGCCGGAGATTTCTGCTTAATCTAAATAACACACGACGCAACCAGGCGAAAGCCGAAAACCGGGACTAAGGAGAGTCATAAAAAATCGATATGTTGCTATGTTTTTTGTTGAACCTTTTACGTGTAGAACCGTAAAAATTAGCAATACGACCAAAAATGTACGCCCAAAATACTATTCTTAAGCAATGGCAAATTTAATGACTATCATTTTCGCAACAAAGTGATAGGCTGCGATACGCAGTTGCCAAATAACTAAGCATTGTCTTCAGCCACAGTTGTTATGTTTTACGTTAAAGCTTTCACGTTTCAAGCCGTAAAGTTTTGCCAAGACGTTGCCGCCCCTCCTTTCATTAAGAAAACATATTTTCTTGTCGAGTTCTACCCAAAGTCAAAATATGTACCTAACGTTCTGGTACATCCTTGCTGAAGCAGGCTAAAATGCTAGCAGCACTATATCTTGGGTACGAAAGTGATGGGCATTAAATTTACTATTGCCCGAGAATAGTCTGCTGGGCGTACATTTTTGGTGGTGATGACAAAATTTCACGCTTCTGCGCGTAATTGCTTCAACGTAAGGCATAACAACATATCGACTTTTTATAACTTTCCTTAAACCCGCTATTCGCCTTTCGCTAGGTTGCGTCGGGTTTCATTCAGATTATGCAGAATTTTCCGCGCCAGTGTGACCGGTTCCTTCATGCGTTAACTGGTTCCCCCGCAAACGGAAATTTTGCACAACTATGTAGGAGAAAAAGGCAGAATAGCTACTTTTATAAATCTCACATATCTCACTCCTAAACAGGACGTTTCCGTCCCCTCCTTCCATAGGAAACAACTATTATTTTCTTGCCGAGTTCTACCAAACCTGAAAATAAGTACATATTGTTCTGATAGACCATATATATATATATATATATTTTTATGTCACATAATTAATTTATTTAATGTAGTCAATCAAAATTATATATATATATATATATATATATATATATATATATATATATATATTTCACCGATTTCACCCCAGGCGGCGAACAGGGTTAAAACATTATTGGACAGTGATGGGTGGGATGCCTATAACGTTGAACTTCAAAAGCTGACCGAAGAATTGTCGTTGCTATTTGATTCTCCTCCTGAGGATAGGGCTAACCAGAGTAGTTGGACAGCCCCCTTACATGAAAAGCGACTAGCAGGCCTGATTAATAGAGCACCTTCTGTTGTTGATAGAGCCAGGCTTCGAGCTGTTAGTAGTCAAGGGGCTGGGGCTTGGTTACAGGCCCTACGCTGCCCGCGAATTGGGACTCTGTTAGACGACGAGACGACGCGTAGAAGCGCAGGGCTGCGGCTTGGTGTTGACATAGTCGTGCCCCACCGATGTCGTTGTGGTGATTTCGTGGTCGCCTTGGCCCATCATGGCCTGCCATGCGCGTTGAGTGCAGGCCGACGAGCGCGTCACTCCGCTTTAAATGACACATTTAGCCGCGCACTTAGGTCCGCCGGCTTCCCGTGCGTTCTAGAGCCCCCGGGTCTTTCGAGGGATGATGGAAAAAGACCTGACGGTCTGACTTTGACGCCCTTTGAGCGTGGCCGCATGCTTGTTTGGGACGCAACTGTAACCGACTCATTAGCCCCTTCGATGGTCGGTGCAGGTCCGGACCGAGCAGGTCATGCCTCTAGGTTAGCTGAGGCTAATAAATGCAGAAAATACTCAAGCGTCGAGTATCCGCACGAATTTTGTCCGTTGGCGTTCGAGACTATGGGAGCTGCAGGCCCCCTTACGCTCAAGCTGATTCAGCGGGTCGGTAGAAGTCTTAATCTTCGACAGAGGAGACACGAGGGCATCCGAATTCTTGCGTCAGAGGCTGTCGCTCGACATTCAACGAGGAAACGCAGCGTCTGTTCGGGGCACATTGTTTAACTGGGCTAACCCTGGGTTAGAGAACCCGTGATCACACGTTCGCGCGGAAACAATTGTCCACTCCAAAGTGCTAACATAGTGAAATTATATAAATAAAAGTTATTCTTCTGATATATATTTCACCGATTGAATATGGAGGAAGGAGAGCCAGAGGGAGAAGCAAGGATCACTCTCCTGACTCGTGGCGCCTACCGTGCTAATGCTAATGTGCATGATAGATTAAGGTACAGATACAATTCCTGCTTCGTAGTACCTTACGGTCGTTACAGCTAGTACGTAGTAGTTGGATAAAACGATTAAACCAGCGGCTCTAGCGCAGGTGGCGCAAGCTGGTTAAAGGTCGCCTAACTACTGTCCGAATACACATACATGCGTGTGCACTGACTCCGACCTGTAATCCGAGATTGTAAATGAACGTTAACGGGCACGTTGCGTGGTATAGTTGCCAACGAGATTTGAAAAATCCCGGCGTGCCTATTGCATTGCAAAAACTGCAACAAATCGCTCACGGATTAAATGTCTTAAAGCTTAGTACTGTACGTTGAGTTATGAGAGAGTCAGTGTGATTCAACGATTTCAACGGCTCATTATTTCTCTGTCACACTTTCTGAACACTTTCCGTGAGGCACTGTGAGCATGACCGTATCGAACTGGTGGTAGGCTGAGCATATAGTATAGGTGACTTGTCTATAGCCTCTATGTCACCTACCACGTCTTTATTATCAACGACGCGTGTCTCGTCTGCGTATTTGGTTTGCTGGTATGGTCAAGCGCAATTTATTATCGTCGTATCCTTCTGAGTTGTATGCTAGGCTACCTATGTTGGGAGAGATAGGCCCGTTTCATGCAGGAGCTGCTCTAGCTGCGTCAGCTGGTGGTGTTCGTGCTTACCGAATGAATGAGAACGCCGTCGCTTCGCTACCGCTAGTAGGATGAGCCCGTGTACGCACGGAATCGCGTGCATGCGAAACCGTCCCGCGAAATAACTGGCGTCCATGAAATCTTAGTAAAGGTTTATGGACTGTGACGACGATATCGATCATGACACCACCGCTATACCTCTGATCATACTGTAGCTGTCCGCAGCGCTCTCCGACAGCCAATAAAGAAACTTACACCCCTTGGCCAGCTTTGTGCGATCACTGGCCGCCCCCTCGTCTCGTAAAACGGTAGCCGAAAAAGCTGTCCTAAAGGGGACTCTGTTTCAGGGACTGGCTCCGCAAGCTTGGCACGTCACTTTCATGACTGTGACTTAAATAGAGTGTGTGTGTGTGTGCAGAAAACGTTGGCCTGCTTCGTGGGCTGCTGACGCCCACCAGGGCTGTAAGCGGAGAGTTTTATCTGAGGTATACACACGACTAAGCGTGCCTTCTCTCAATTCGAAGTTACTATGGCCAGCGAGCGATTGACGACGGGTTTACGGGTTTCGTTGCAGGTTTCACTGCGGCCATGCGGGGACAACGCTTCAAGCATAAACTTCATACTAAGCATACACTACATAGATACTTGGGCTAGAGATTTTCCGGATGTTACTGTGTAGCCACGCAATGTCCAGTCGTTCCACGTGGAACTTTTGCGGCTTTGCTCGAAAATGTTGCATCCAACTCTATGTAAGCCTTCTTTAATAAAAAAAATCCTTGTGATAGCGTGAGATAGCCAAGCACAGAGACCAAGTGTGTAATTTCTTGCTTAGTTAGTGCCTCTGCTTGTGCACTTCTGGCACGCTCGAACAACAAGAAATAGATTCCCACGCGGGGCCGAACTCCACAAACCATCGAAGTATTGTGCACTATATATGTAGATATATATATATATTTTTTCTTTTTCGGAGTTTTAGGAAATGCAATATGCACAAGCATTGAGAGGGCATGCAAGGATTGCAAACTGCATATGCGAATCGGATGAAAACTGGGAAAAGGGGAAATCACTGGCTGAAGACATGCTGAGAAAGAAGGCTAATCTCAAAACAGAACGGCTTCGGCGATTTTTCGGACAGCAGGAAAACGACACTGCTTACAGAAGACCGGGTTCACGGGTTATTGAGCAAAGCATGTCTGATAAGATGGGAAACCCGGGGGTGACTACGCCCGCTTAATCCGATTGGCACCCGTCACAGCTCCTGTCAGTCCGTAGCACTATTGAATAAAGATCCGGGCTGACAGAGTGTGAAGCTTAAGGGTGGAGGTGTCCTTAGTGGGTATGGGTCTCAACTGGTACATTGGTACACCTCTGCACGCAGATCTGGCAGGTGCACAGCTCATACTCCTCGTGAAAGACTGCGTTCAAACATACCAGGTAGTGATAACCATGCACTATGTACCTGGTGTACACGTGGCGACTGTGACATGCAGGACCAAACCAAAGGTGCAACACATTGAAAACGTCCAAACCACCGACCTCCCGTCTGGCGTGTTCAACCTGTTCGATGGGCATCTTCAGCCTTAGTTGGATTGTTTCAGTAGCCGGTGGACAGCCTGACGTGAGATACACAAAGCAGCTCCTTGCTCGGATAGGCAAGCAAAGCACTCGCTTCATATGTAATTAAAAAAAAACCTCTCAAGCTGGTTAAAATTCGCCAGCGTGAGATGGTTCCACACCCTGTCAAAACTATACATCAGCCCCGGAACAATCTTAAGCACGAAGAGCCTCACTGCTGAGAGAACGGTTAATTTTCGGACATCGTCTACTTTTCCTATATATATATATATATATATATATATATATATATATATATATATATATATAGAGAGAGAGAGAGAGAGAGAGGTCATTTTCAGCACCAGTATTGGGCACATTCGTTTAGATACAGCGTGTTGTCGAGCCCGGTGGCGTGGTGGCCTAAGTGTGCGCCTCACAACCGGAAGAGACACATAGGTGCGCGGGTTTGAACCCCACCGTTGCACATTTGTATTTATGGGGGTCCGTCTATGAAGCAATGTAAAAAACAGTTCTGTGGACGTAAAACCTTGGGTGAAAGCTTTACTTTAGATACAGCGTGTTTCCAATCTACCGTTTTGTTATCGATGGACCACCGGATACAGCGCGGCGGCGTGATATATATCGCCTACGCTTCAACACCGTATGCAGCTACACCGATATTGTGGTTCTTGAGAGAGACCTCTTCACTGCACAAACGAGATAAAACCGTGATTTTATTGATGATAGCATACCGAATAGAGAAGCGGATTTTTACCAGAGTGTAGCCATGTAAACAGACAGAGATGAACGTTGCAAGATCCAATCTGCACACCTCATTGTAGGTTGTGTATAAATAGTAGGTTTGCACACAGTATATATATATATATATCTTCAAGTAACATAATAAAAAGAGTGCGCAAATTATTTACATTTTAT
Source organism: Dermanyssus gallinae (assembly GCA_003439945.1). NCBI lineage: Eukaryota > Metazoa > Arthropoda > Arachnida > Mesostigmata > Dermanyssidae > Dermanyssus > Dermanyssus gallinae. Next base: position 274,502 of record QVRM01001757.1, on the reverse strand, counting down.
TTTAATACAAATTAAATGCCCTTTCTTAGTAAATACAATATCGTGCCGTGATGACCTCGTTTTTCTTTGTAAAGAAAAAGCTGTATAGGTGACACCCAATTTTTGTACTTTTCCACATAAATCAGGCTCACTTACCTTACTGCACGAATCAGTGTTGGTGGTTAGTGGTTCGCTGATGGCTTATGGATTATTTGCACACAATTTACTCTTCAAACCCCAAATGAGAAGCCTAAGGGCGTTAACTTGCAAAATCTTGAAGGCCAATGAATGTTCCCGTAAAGCGACATTATCCGTCCAGTATCCACATCATCTTCAAAAACTTATTTGTCTCGCTGACTGTGTGGCTTTTGGCACCATTTTATTGGAGCCAGAGTTCACTCGCATCGATTACCTCTAAATTGAGCCAAGTACATTTAAGGATCGTGCTGGGATAACCTCGCTCGCCATGCGAGACGAGTAGGGTCCAATGATTCCTTTGAATCAGAGGCCAGACCAGATTGTCACATATGGCACGTGTAACGGCTTTTCGTGAATCACCTGAAGTTCTCGGTTGTCCAGATGCGACAGGTTTGCTTAATCACATCTCCATTCAAGTTGAAATGGGATTTCGCCGGAATAGTTTTCGCAACCGACATCACGCTGCATAATCTCGGAAGCCTAATTGGTGAGGTTAAACCGCTTCTGGTAGCCGTATGCTTGCGCTCTTACGTTTGCCAGCTTAAGTTTATTTATTATTTTACAAAAATTTCAGCTTAAACCGAATATTTTTCTTCTAAGATTGTACGCGAGAAATCGTTAAGTAGCACGGAGGATCGCAATTGTGTAAATATATATATATATATATATAGGGTCCAATGATTCCTTTGAATCAGAAGCCAGACCAGATTGTCGCATATGACACATGTAACGGCTCTTCGTGAATCACCTGGGGTTCTCGGTTGTCCAGATGCGACAAGTTTGCTTAATCACGTTTCTATTCAAGTTGAAATGGGGTTTCGCCGGAATAGTTTTCACAATCGACATCACGCTGCATAATCTCGGAAGCCTAATTGGTGAGGTTAAACCGCTTCTGGTAGCCGTAACTTGCGCTCTTACGTCTGCCAGCTTAAATTTATTTTTTTGTACAAAAAAATTTGCTCAAACCGAATATTTTTCTTCTAAGTTTCTACGCGGGAAATCGTTAAGCAGTACGGAGGATCGCAATTGTGTATATATATATATAGTGTAGGTTGCCAGATACATTTTCCTAAGACGTTCATAATCAGGCCTCGCAATTTCGTGACTGACATTTTTGAAGTTTTACTTAACCAATCTCACTTTTCAGTATCAAACCTCGCTTCTACGTATTTGAACAAACTCCCTCCAGATGTACGCACAACTTATTCTTGGACAAAATTCAAACAAAATGCAAAGCAATACTATTTACCTTACTCGAATATCATCTGAGTATGATAATCATATTTCAAAGTAATAAAAATACATGTAATATAAACACTTCATACTAGCCCTTGATGACTTTGGGAAGCTGTGAACCTGTAGACAAATGTCAATAACTCATGAAAATAACAAAACCTATCTACCTATCTCGAGTCATTCCTATCGATTTAATTGGCTTGTGTTCTGTTTTCATGCTTAAAATACTGGTAATACTAATATATATATATATATATATATATATATATATATATATATATATATATGTATATATATACAGGTAGTTCAACAAATTCTTAAAATGAGCTTTTCAGAATTCGAATTTTGGCGCGCTTTCACCGCTATTGGAAACGGCAACTTTTCGAATGCTAGCAGTCAAAATATTATGGTGATTGGCCGTTGCGATTTCGTTTGATCGCTTTTCCCGTGCAACGTATCGGCGTGATTTTGAAAAATGGAGAAAAAAGAGTTTTGAGTGGTTATCAAGCATTTTTATTTCAAAGGTTGGAATGCGACCCAAGTGAAAACTGAGTTAGACGAGGTGTACGGTGGCTCTGCGCCATGTTTTGCTACTGTTTCCAACTGGATTTATGAGTTAAAAAGAGGGTCGCAGGAGCACCGAGGATGAACTACGTTCAGGACGCCCAAAAACGGCAACTGATGAGGAAAACGTGGAAAAAGTGCGGAAAATCGTTGCCGCAGATAAGCGAGTGAACATTAGGGAGATAGCGGAGGCCTTGGGGATCAGTTTGGGTAGAGTGCATTTCATCCTGCACGAAAACTTGAAGATGAAAAAGCTCAGAGCATTGGGTGCCGCATTTGCTCAACCAAGGCCAAAAAGACGCGCGTGTTTCCGCTTCACAGCAAAATTTGGCCAAAATGTCGAAAAATCCGTCGGATGTTTGGCGCAGATTCGTGACCGTCGATGAAAGCTGGGTCCATCACTACACTCGCGAGACGCAAGAAGCATCTCGTCAATGGTGTGCACCTGGTGAAGGACCTCCGAAGAAGGTGCGGACAACGGCATCGGCCGGAAAGATGATGGCTACGGTTTTTTGGGACCAACGTGGAATAGTTCTGGTCGACTACCTTGAGAGCGGTAAAACGATCACGGGAGAATATTATGCAAGACCGTTGGACTGTCTGAAGCAAGAACTCATCGTGAAACGGCCCGCTTTGCAGAAGAAGGTTGTCCTGTTTCACCAGGACAATGCTCCCGCACACAAGTCGCGGCAAGCAACGGCAAAACTGGCCCAACTGAGGTTCGAACTTATTGAACAACCTTCCTATTATCCAGACCTGGCCCCCTATAATTATTTCCTCTTCGGACATTTGAAGAATAGTCTCGGTGGAAAGCGTTTTTTCCAGCAATGAAGAGGTTAAGGCTGCTGTCAATGCCTATTTTCAGTCTAAAGACGCGGAATTCTACTCAAGAGGTATAAATGCTCTGAAATCTCGGTGGAAAAAGTGTATTGAGCTTCTCGGGGAGTATATCGAATACAAAAAAATTAAAAACAAGATTTGGAAAATTCTTGGTTTTCATTCTAAGAACTTGTTGAACTACCTGTATATATATATATATATATATATATATATATATATATATATATATATATATATATATATATATTTATTTATATTGTTATTATTTCATTTATTCAATGTAATCAATCATTCTAATAGATATAATGGCGTGCTCTCTCCTTCTTTATCGGAGGTCTGTGAAGCCCGCAGCGGCACCGAATTTATTTAGGAAGTTGCGACGAGAGAGGACGACATTGCTGAACGTGTTCTTATGTGAGACTCGACTGGCCGATAATGATGATGCTGGAAAAGATAAAAGGCTTTTAGAAATTTTAGGACCAATCAAAGTCAGAACTGCTGCAGTTTCTTTGCGATATCATGCATTCATGTAAGTTAACCAAGACCAGTATGCGATTAGTATTCTGTTATTCTTAAAAACACACCGGCAACGTTATCGAATTGATCATGTATCTGAGAAATCATGAGAAAAGAAAGCGTTGAACAAGCTCGTATAGCGTACTTAACAATTGCCTAATTACTATCAGGAAGGTAGCTGAGGAATTAGAGATATCTTATGGATCAGATGTAACAGACCGATTATTTATGCGTCAGAGAGCTAGCAGCAAAGTTCGTTCCATACATGTTGAACTGCCAGCAAATTAACCTTTATCGCGAAATGTCCGAAATGAACTTTCAGGTGAGAGCAAAAGACCGTGATTGCTTCTGAGAATCACTAGAGGAGACAAGGCTTGGGTTTATTGTTACGACATACAGAGCAAAGCTTAATCCTCCCAGTGATGCTTCCAAGGAAAGAGTTGGTCGAAGAAATTTAACGATAAAGCATGAACCAACATCAAAGTTTAGTTGACTGTTTTTTTCGACTATAAATGAGTCATGTCTCACAATTGTACCATCTGTTTCTACGGTTAACAGGAACTAGTACTGCAAACATTTTAGAAGATTACACGAGAAAGTCTGGTACTAGAGGCCTGAACTCTGTGTAAACATCTCTTGGATCCTCAATTTCGATATGTCGCCGAACCCGGCTCTTTGCGACTTATCCTGTTTTAACGGACAAAAAATAAAGGGACAACGTTTCAAGATTATAGAAGAGCTAAAGAAGATTCTCAGGAGCAACTCAACTCGATAAACTTCTAAAGCAGTCAAACGCAGATTTATGATGTCAGTGGCCGGGTCTATCGTGCTTTTTGGGTCTCCGGTCTAGGTAGAGAAAAGCAAAAGGGATTTTCTTGCTTCCTTTCTTTTCAAAGAGGTTTTGAGCTACATTAATGGTTTCAAAAAGGTCTTCAGAGTATCAGAGCACCCAGAAATTGGAGGCCGTCAGAATTATCCAAACGTATTTAGCACAAAAGCTGCTCTAGTGCTCTTAGGAGCCATTCTTTGGGACCTGAGGCAAAAACTGTGGGATACCAACCCGAGCTGCAGTATATTTAAGTATATATAGTGAACTTTAAAGACTGATCGACGAATTGTCGTTGTTATTTGATTCTCCTCCCGACGATAGGGCTAATCAAAGCAATTGAACAACCACCCTACAAGAAAAGCGACTAGCAAACCTAATGAATAGAGCACCTTCTGTTGCTGATAAAGCGAGGCTTCGAGCTGTTAGTAGTCAAGGGATTTTTTTTTGTAAAGGTGGAAAATGCTTTACGCACACTCTTCGATGTTAATGAAGGGTAGTGTGGGACTAAACGCCGGGGAAGAGTATAATACTCGATCCAATCCGCTCGTTCTACCCACTAAAAACTACCTCTCCCACCCTCTTCTGGCTCGGAATTGTGAACAATACATCGAGACCAGAAGAGGGGAGTCCCGTGCTGCGACCCTCTCCTTAGTCTACGAGTATGTCCCGAGCAGAGAGTGGGTCCTGCTCGGGAGTGAACACTAGAGGCCTAGTGTTGAATCGCGATCTGCGGCGATCTTCCTGGCGACATTTTTCGCGCATAAGCCCGTCTAAGTATTGGATCCCGGCGTGCCAGTCCGTTGTCGACTTGAGCATGTTGGCCACGATGGTCGTAGTCGGGCTACCTTTGTGGACATAGGAGGAGCCCGTGCGGTAGGCCGCAAGGGCCTCGCAGTCCTCTACGGTGTGCGCCGCGTCGTCGGGTGCGCCTGTGGTGCAGAGAACGCAGATAAATGTATTCGCCTCGCCTATCCGGAGAAGGTACGACTGGAATTGTCCATGCCCTGTGAGCACTTGCACGGAGTGATATGTAAGTGTTCCCTTGAGCTTATACCAGGTTATGAGGTCTGTGATTAGGCTTCTTGTCCAGTCCCCTCTGGTATCCCCAGCTGGTGGGTTGGACCACGTGCCCGCCCATGTGACCAGGGAGTGCGCCCGTGCTTGGGTCCATGAAGTGTCGCCGTTCTTCTTGCGCTTGCTTCTTTCTTCAGCAAGTATGTCCCAAGGGATCTGACAGGCGAGCGCCAACAGGACGTCCGTCGAGACAGTCCGGTAGGCCCGCGTGACCCTGATGGCCATCGCTCTTTGGGAGCTTCGTATCATGCGCCGTGCCTTTGCGGTCCGCAGCGCCATACCAGCCCATATGGGCGCGGCATACAGAGCAATGGCCTTTGCCACGGCCGCTAGGAGCAGCCGCTTGGCGTGCGGTGCGCCCCCCTCGCGAGGAAGGATGCGTGCAAGGTTGGTGGAAACCTTCGCGACCTTCTGGATGATGCTCTGGATGTGTGGCAGGCCGGTGAGACCTGTGTCCAGCGTTACGTCTAAGTACTTTGCCTCCCGTTTGATAGTCAGGCGGTGTCCTGCAAGTTCTAACGATGCTTGCCTAGTACGACGGCGGCCGGTTATGTAGATAACCTCGGTCTTCTGGGGGGCCAGCTCCAGGTAATTGTCGACCATCCACTTCTCTATTCTGAAATGAGCCGTGTTCGCTCGCACCTCAAGCACCGCCTCCGTTTTCGCGGTGACCACCAGCGCCAGATCGTCGGCGTAGGCGATTATGTCCACCCCGTCAGGCAGGTCGTCTAACCGCAGGACTCCGTCGTATGCTATACTCCAGAGGATCGGCCCGAGCACTGAGCCCTGCGGGACGCCCGCCGTGACAGGGCGGACCTCACCGTTGGCCGAAAGTGAACGCGCGTCAAGATACGAGGAAATAATCCGTCGCATGTAGGGGAATATACCTTTCTGTTCAAAGGTGTCCATTATTACTTGCCAATTCGCTGTATTAAACGCGTTTCGCACGTCAAGCAGGATAAGTAAAACGCAATTGCGTGTCCTAAGTGTCCGTTGTTGTTCTGTGTAGGCTACCTGGAGCACTCGTTCGACGGCATCGAGGGTCGATCGGCTTTTTCGAAAGCCGTATTGGTTGTCCGACAGAGCGGCTCTCTCCTCGATCTCTTTGTTCAGGCGTCTGACCAGCACATTCTCGAAGAGTTTGCTGATTGTGTTGAGTAGGCATATGGAGCGGTGGGTCGAAGGTGATCCCGCTGCTGCGTTCGGTTTCGGTATAAGATTTAAGTGAGCGCGCTTCCACTGGGATGGAAAACGACCGTCCTGAAGTAAGCGTGTAAAAAGCCGAGCGAGAGTTTCTGGATGGTTCTGCGCCAAGATTTGTATGACCCCTGGGGGAACCCCGTCCGGCCCAGGTGCCTTTCCAGTTGCGAGGCGTTCCGCGGCATGTGCCACTTCCTCGGAGTTCACTTCAGGGATCTGGTCAGTGTCTACCTCGATGTTGACGGGGGGCAGGCTGGCTGCCAGAGGAAGAGGGCGGTGACTAGGTTTCGTACTTGCTCTGTGAGGAGCGGGGGGGGCGGCTTACGAAGCTTTCCCATCACCGTGCGGTACGGAATGCCCCAGACGTCTGACTCCACTGACTCAACCAGCACTTTGCAGGACTCGGCCTTCTCTCTGCCTATTAGCCGTCGCAGACGCAACCGCTTGGTGCGGTACAGCTGTTGTAGTTGATCAGCGCGGTTGACCGAGTTAGTCAAGGGACTAGGGCTTGGTTACACGCCCTACCCTGTCCGCAAATTGGGACTCATTTGGACGACGAGACGACGTGCATAATCGCAGGGCTGCGGCTTGGTGTTGACCTAGCCGTGCCCCACCGATGTCGTTGTGGTGATTTTGTGGACGCATTGGCCCTGATGGCCTGTCATGCGCGTTGAGTGCAGGCCGCTTTAAATGATACCTTAAGTCGCGCACTTCGATCTGCCGGCTGCCCGTGAATTTTAGAGCCCCCGGGTTTATTGAGTGATGACGGAAAAGGCCTGACGGCCTTACTTTGACGCCGTTTGAGCGTGGCCGCATGCTTGTTTAAGACGCAGCTGCAACCGACTAATTTTTCCGACCAATTGTAATCTGTAAAGACAGCGTGCCCAGAGCCCCTTCAAACGGTGATCCCTTCTTACAGACTTTAAGGCATACTTGATATCTAGCCTCATTAAAGCCCGAAGAAGCGCGCGCAAATTGATGAAAGCTCGGGTGCATGTGCAATAGCATCAACCCCGACTGGTAAGGCAAAGCCAAGCTGGTGTAGACCAATCGCTTTGCGAATCCTATCCTTAGCTCAGTTACAGGCGATTTTTGCAGCTAGTTTGTGTAAGGTAGAGAAGCAAGCATTTGGCCTCATTAATCGGCCTTCTTTCTGCAAAAGCAAAAAGCCTCGCCCTAAACAATATAGGCCTCAGCTGGGATGGAGAAACGCCCCACAGAAGTAAGTAAACGACTTTGTCCAGTGTGTCCATCAGCCAACTGGCTCTGTTCCCCAGGTTCGCAATGAATGGGTCCATTAGCAGTCGGGGTCGAATGACGTCAAGATCCCGGCGGAACTCCGGGCAAAACTCGTATAAAAATGATCATACTTCAGTACGGTACAATTCAATCAAGAGCAAGGGTTCCCCGTGCATAAATACCTAGCGACTGATTTCTGCAGGGAGTCTGAATTGCTATTGTGCATCATTGACAAAGAGGATGGTGTTGTGAAAAAACATTAACAATCTGTGTAGATCCTTCTTTAGATTTATTCTGGCTGTCAAGGCTTTTCTAGCTTTTTGGGTGACATGGTCTCTGCAAAGTTACCGACATGCTCAAGCAGAGTAGAGCACAACCTGAGGTCGTCATGCTTGAAGCCACCCGCTTTTTGGAAATGTATTACCTTATTCTTCTATATGCATTGATTTCAAGTCTTCTTTTGTACTTCAGCAGCGCTTCGATCGGGCGAACTTCTGCCGGACCTCAAAGGCGCTCAGTGCGCACACCGCAAAATCACCCACATATAACAAGATTTCAGCGCAAACTGAATATATTTGTCCTAAATATATATATATATATATATATATATATATATATATATATATATTTTTAAACAAGATAAAGTCAAGTCAAGTCAAAAGCACCTTTATTCAAGGGTCATATATGTCTAAGTATACATTGTTTTTAACAAAATATTTAACCTCTGAATATAAGAACATACATCAGGTCTGTCGACTTCGCAGACTTCGTGGAACTCTCCACGAGAATGTGTTGTTCACTTCACTGAGCGCGCAACTTCCAGTGATCTAACATTCACACTACTTCGCAGTCCATTATTTATATGTTTAAACATGGTCTGGTCAGTCCCGAGACAACAAATTTTTTATACAGCGATAGATCACCTCGTGCGTGTAATGTACGTATTGGCACAAGAGATACGCTTTCACGAGGAATATTACATCTTTTCGATATCCGTCTGATAAATTTGGCCTGTACCCTCTCAATGGCATTTATATCTTTTGCCAAATAAGAAGCCCAAACCTGGCTGCAGTAGAGGAATTTGGGTAATACTAGACTTCTGTACAAAGTCACATAGAAATCAGGATTTTTTTAAATGAAGCATCTAAATATGGTATTACATAGTTGTGAAGCAGAAGCAACGGTGGCAGCAATATGTTGAGAGAAGTCTAATTTGGGAGTTACAATCACACCAAGATCACAAAAAGATTTAACTACTGGTATTGCATCGTTAGCGAGTGTATACAGTGGCGAACTGCCATCTGACGACACCACGGCACATTTAGGCACAGATATTTGCATCCTATTCTCACAACATCAGTTTTCAATATTATTAATTGCTAGTTGAATATTACTTGTGGAATTGTCGGCTGCTTAGTATATTTTAAATCGTCCGCAAATAAGAGATAAGTGACACCTTCTGGAATCACTGTTGGGAGATCGAGGGCGTATATTCTGAAGAACAGGGGCTCAATGCACGATCCTTGCGGCACCCCTGAGGTGCAGGGGAGGGGGTCACTTTCTACGTTACCAACTTTGACGGTAAAATTTCGCCCAGTAAGGTATGCTGACACCCATCGACAAGTTGTGGAGTCAAGGCCAATACTTTCAATTTTTTGTAACATAAGTTTGTGATTCACTTTATCAAATGCCTTTGAAAAATCAAAATATATACAATGAAATGTTCTACGATTATTTATGTGTAGACTCCAATCGTGGACCATGGATATAAGTTGTGTCCCTGTAGAACGGCCCCTGGCAAAGCCATGCTGATTGGCGTCAACCAATTTGTTACGCACTAAAAAAATTTCAATATAATCAACGATTAACTTCTCCATTAAAATACACGCAATGGACAGTTGAGCCACCGGCCGGTAGTTATCCACTAAATCTTTAGCACCTTTTTTGAATATAGGCGTTACAATTGACCTTCGAAATAAGGAAGAAACTTGCCCATCACAATACGATCTCTGAAAAATGTACAGTAATGGTTTGGCGATAAAATCACAAGTGTTTTTATAAAACACTGGTGGAATACCATCTGGTGTAAAACTGCACTTGTTCTTGAGTGTTTTGATCTTTTTAATTACGTCATCGATTGAGATTAAAAACTGCTTATGAATTGTTTGATTTTGGCGTCTTTCTATACGCACGCGATTTGTCAGTGAAGACGGCTGATCATCCGGAGATGTATATACAGAGGAAAACAGTTTAGAGAATGCCGCCGCTTTACTTCGGTTATTGTCAATGAGTACATTATCGACTTTTAGTAAAGGAAGTTCCTCACGACCTCGAAGTCGCTTATTCGCGTAGCGGTAAAACGATTTAGCATCCTTAAAAGATAGTTTTGACTCTTCAAGAATTCTCAACCGTGTTGAGGCCTTTCTAAGCTTCACTGAGATGCTTTCAGTCGCTAATTCATTCATGAGCTCCTCTAACCGTCGAACATGGTTTCGAAGACTCGTCATGTTGGGATTAGTATTATTGTTTTTCTGGGGTGTGAATACCTCGATAAGAAAGTGTACATAATCGATAAATGCATTATACATCTGCTCAATGTCAACGCACCGTGCAAAGAATGTCGTCCAGTTTACGCTCGCAAGATTTGTACAGATCGAGTCATATTCAGCCTTCCAGAAGTTGAACCCACCACCCGACTCTAAGAAATGGGAGGAAGGAACCAGAATCCGAAAGCTGAGAGCCCGATGATCTGTAGCAATAGGGGGATCCACGACTGCTGGCTCAGTGACGAGCTCCCTCTCAGATGTAATAAGCAAGTCCAGAATATTGTTTTCCCTTGTGGGTTGCATAACAAGCTGATCTAAACCATTTATGATGCAGAAGTTAGCAAAAGCCTTCTCTGGACTGGTAGCATCACTTACGCGCAGATTTGACCAGTCAGTGTCAGGCACGTTAAAATCACCAACTACGCATATAGGATAATCGACATCAAAACAGAATTCTAGAACTTCTATAACATTTTCGATACGGGCCTTTCTTTGGGCGCCGGAGTCCGCATTGGTGACATAACAGCATATGATTCGAATGATAATGTGATCATAATGCAAGTCTACCGCTACGGTTTCTGAGCTTGTGGGTATCTCAATTCGGCGACAGTTTAGTTCCTTGAGTGTTAAAATACACACTCCACCACCCCTGGAACCTCGGTCCATTCGATGCACCGAGTACCGGTCACGGAGTGACCCCTCTCTATCACTAATTGCGCTAGTAAGCCAGGTCTCTGAAATAAAAATCACATCGATGCTGTTGAATAAACAATAATTCGCAAGGGCATCTATAGCGCCTGGAGTGGCCAACGAGCGGGCATTTAGATAAAAACAATTTAGACTAGTTTGACCGCCACCGGCTACTCGTGAATCGTTTTTTCCGTCCGAGGTTGGTTGTACACTATAGTATTTCTGGGCGCTTCGACCGCAAGATTCAGCTGCTCCAAGTGCGACAGGAATATGATGGGTGAGTTCGGTATCACCGGGTTCAGCTGGTTTCTCTGTTGCCTTTCGTGACCTGCCGGCATCGACAGTGGAGGATATTTGTTGCGGAAAAGTGCCTGGTGCAGCCCATTGAGGTTTGCAGGCTGTTTGTCTTCTGGGTCTCGATCCTGACGACGTCCATTGTAGTTTTTCTCTCTCGCAGTTTGGCTGGCTTGCTTGGGGCCTGGGAACTCCGACGGGATGCGGTGAGGTGGACATTGAAAGTACGTTTTTATCCGCAGTGGGAAGTGATTCTAACTTTTGGGCGGAGTCACTGGGGCGGCAATTTAGTCCGGATTGTTTTAAAACAGCAGGTAATCTGGGAAGAGGCCGGGATATGGAGGTAATGGTGGCAGAGGTGGAGGCGGTATGTGGAGTCGGGGGGGGGGGGGGCAAATGGCGTATAAAGTATTGATTATATACACATCTAAAACGGTATGTTATTTCACATATTTACGATATTGCGAGGAGTCGGTAGAAGGTAGTTCCTCCTTGTTTTCCTCAACGTGAGAGTCAACTTAAGCGGCGGACCAGTAAACCCATCATTAACGGGATAATTTCGAGTGACTTTAAATTCGCCTTGAACTTTTGCAAGGATTTCAATCAGCGCAAGCTGACCGGAAGAGTGTTCCACTCCTTGACAGCTCGAACGCAAAACGCCTGCCTGACCTTGCTGCCTCGGTGCATGCGGATCTTCCGTGTAACTGTCTTAGTAGCCCCTCCAAGGCAATCAAGTTATAGTATCTTCGGCTCAATCCCATGGATGGTCTTAAAAATCACTATCGCGGTTAAGTAGCGCGTCATATTCTCTATATTTACTTTATTGTGTTGTTTTCTCTCTTGACTGGCCGATCCCCGAAAATATGAAGACAGCGACCCTGTGCCACACCCAGTCGTTCCGCTTAGCAGTTACCGCAGGCCGTCCAGAGTTCTGATCCATTCGTAAGGCGACTCAGCAAAAATGCGTTGTAGAGCATCTTGCACAAGGATGCTCGAATTTCGTTTTTGATGATTTTGTAATCATAGCAAGCCAACGGGTGAGGGACTCTATATGCGTGTTACCAGAAATTCTTGCATCTACTGTTACACCAGGATCTTGACACAGTCGCTTGGTCGTATCAGGTGGTTATTATGATTACAGATGGCATTTGAAGGATCGTGTTGCTTTTTCCGAACGCCATCGCTGAAGAACTTGGGTTTCTTTGCATTGATAGCACACTAAGCGTTAAGGACATTGACTTTTTTGCATCGCCACGCGATGTACCTCCTCAAGAGACTAAAGGTGACATAACAGACAGAAAATATATTTAAAAGTGCCATCATCAGCACAAATGATAGTCGCTCTTATTATATCTCCATATCTTGACAAAATTATGGAAAGGAAGACTGGTGAGCCAATGCACGAGCGCTGTGGTATACCGAGCAGTTCCGACCGGGTTCCCCTTATGTCTACAGACTGGTGACGCCCGAGGAAGTAAGTCGATGGCAATTTAATGGGGTGCTCGTCAAAGCCCAGGTGCTTGAATTTGAGTAAAAGAATATCTGAACGAACGCTGTCACAGGCACGTCTGAGATCTAAAACTAGTGCTGCACAAAACATTCTCCTATCTAACCCGACACGTGCGCCCTCCACTAGCTGCATAACGGCATGACCTGGACCCCGGATTATGGCAAAATCCAAATTGGTTGTTCGAAAGCATGTTGTTGTTTTCTAGATACCTTGTCATTATGCTAGCAAGTGTTTTTTCAACAACCTTTTTTTAAAACAGACACAACACTCATTGGGCGGTAGTTTGACAGGTCGCTCATACTACCACCTTTGTGTCTATCGGCACCACTATGGCGACCTTTAAGCAGTTAGGGTATGATGGGCCTCCTCTATCATGGCATTGATGATGTGTGTCAGGGAGTCGTCTATGTGAGACCTGACGTAGTGGACACTGTGAGCTTGGAGACCTGTGGTCGTAGCCGGTAGACGAATTCCCAATACCACCAAGTATAGACAAGACTTGAAGTTTTGGCTTGTTTACAAAACTAAATGTCGTCGTGAAGTGCTTTGGTAGATCTTGTCTAATAATACGCCGATCTCTGGAATCATTTAGCGAGAATGAAGCAACGCCGCTAGGAAAAAAATATTGAAGGTTTTTGAGACCTTCGCGGGCTCCGTGGTCTCTTTTAGCACATTCTTGACGGGCAAATCATATTCGAGATTAGAACGGTTGGAGATCTAGCGTTCGCGAGCTTATGTTACCTACGCGATTATTATTATTATTATTATTATTATCTGCAACCTTTCTATGAGATCTTCCATTGTGACAAACCCCGATTTCTATATCAAAATGTGTAAAACGTTGCTCTGATGTGTGGCCACAGCGTCTGCCTACACTGCTTATGTAGTCAAGAAAATTGTAGTTTTGTTTAGCCTATTGACAGCAGTTGCAGCATTGCTTGCGATGCCAATGTAAGGCCAAGCATACTGGGTGTACATAGAGTTGCTGACGCTTGAGTGTCCAACTGTATATTTTGTACGGGCAAAGCTATTCGGTATATTTTGTCGGTAAGATGTGAACAATTGAGTAGCGTTGCATTTGAAGAAGTACATTGCTCGTGAAACGAATGCCTTTAACAACCTATCTTACCAGCGATGTGTACGTCAAAAAATATTATATATGTTTAATTCAAAGATACATTATTTTAGGTGAGCCCTGACTTGAAATGGACGGGACGAAAAAGCGGGAATCCGCATTTGTTTATATGCATGTGTGTGTGCGTACTAAAATGAATATTAGGTATGTGCTGCGACAAGTTTATAGGCACGCCTAAAATGTCCTACAGGGAGAAGGGGATAGATACAGTTTGCTGTCAATCTATGTGTCTCCAGTCAGCGGCTAGTATAAAAATGATTTGTTGATCGACACAGTTGATAACCCTCTGTGTACAATCAGGGAGCGGGAAATATCCCTGGGCGACCCGACAACATGCACATTGCGGCTCACGTATATTCCTACCTTGCACAAGGTAGTGCCAGGCTTCTTCCGATAGTAATATATATATATATATACATATATGCAGGTGACGGAGACCACGTATGTATTAGACCTGATGTCATTATATATCACTTACTAGAGCCAGCCATTTAGGAGTAAAGACACTCCTTGTCCATATATATATATATATATATGGACCGAGTAATCTGATCACTCGATGCATCATGACAGGGTGCTATTCATAGCCCCAAATGTAGGCTGTCATTATTCAGGAATGAAGAAAGACCCACTCGGCCATAATGCGCATAATGACAGCATTCTTGCTCTTTGCAAGAACAACAACTATATAAACGACAATTTAGCGTGTTTACCTTAATATACGTGTGACTTCGACTATTCGTTATGCAAATCAGTATGCCATATGCTCTGTGTGTGCTTTAGATATGCAAACAAATATTATGTCGCCGTTTCGCCGACTGTGAGAATACGATATTGTTGCTGACAGTACCTACTGCGTGTGTGAGTAGAGACTGAATTCGCCTCCAAACTCCCTCTTACCACAAACACAAACTGTTTGTTGTAAGAATCATTTTTGCGCTTCCGATGCCCTCAAACTACACTTGCTGCTGTGATTGTTGTTGTTTTTGCTCTGTTGCTTTGTTTTTGCTTTGTTGTTGTTGTTGTTGTTGTTGTTGCCGTTGCTGAATGCCGAGCACAGCAGCGGTAGTCTAGTCGAGTGCTTGTAACGATGCTGAGCGTGAGGAATGATAACGTGACGTGGGACGGAACGGAACAGGGCTCTCATAATGAAAACCATAACGGTTGCCATACTGCTACTGGTAGCCACCGAGTGGAGAGGCTAACTCTCCGACCGTGGTCGTGACGAGGACGAAATTGGCGGTGGTCACCTACAGCCTTTAATTTACGATAACCAAGGTGAACCAAAATGAGGTCGACAACAGCCACCCGACAACGCCAAGATCGCCGTCTATGTAACGTTGCAACGTCTGGCTATTCATGCCGATCACGTCATTCCGCGTTCTAGCATTGTCCAGAGCTCGTGTTTGACCTACGTCAAGTCTAGCAGTCATAAACAGTCTTAGTAATATATACATTAGTGCTCTTAGTGGTAACAGTAGCCGAACCCCATGCTGCGGGGTGTTCGCATGCAGCTTGCGACCGGACGAGACCCAAGCGTGCACGGCCTCGATTCCCACCGTTGCACATTTGCATTTATTAGGCTTCGTCTTATAAAGTAATGCAAGAGCGGTTCCGTGGACGTTAAATGTTGGCTGAGAGAAGAATGTACTTTCTTGTAGGAAAAGCAGCGGTCGTGGAGCAGTGGATCACGCCCGCGTCTTCTCCAACGCGTGTCTGCCCTTCGGACGCTACAAATGATGGTAGTCGTTCAGCGTGTCTGGAAGTCGTCACCCCCACGACGACCCTCACTCTCTAATGGCCCTCCTTCAATGGGCCTTCTACCGGGCCGTAGTTACCCGACGGGGCCCTAAGCGACTCTTTCCCGAGAAGGCCCTAAATGCTCTTTCCCGACGGGGCCCTAAGCGGCTCTTTCCCGACGGGCCCTCAGCAGATCCTTTCCGATGCGCTCCTCATTGACTCTTCCCTGACAGGGCCGTCAGCTGTTCTTCCCCGACGGGGCTCTCTACCGCCCTTCAGCGATCAACTCTCTACCAACTAGTGCTTCACCGATAGCCAGCCCTCACCGATCTGGTTGTGCCATCGGTCCTCTCCATGCGACGCACAATGTTGACAACAACAACAACAACAACTACAGCGACGATAGCACAAGCAATGAGGTCGACGCCGAGACAGCACCGAATGAAGAGAAAGGGGCAAGAAACCCTCTGACGCGCCAACGTGGTGGTGAGTCCGCATGCATCGGGGGTAACGCCTATGCTAAACTATCAAACCAAGAGCGGAGAGGGGGTGCGGCTGCTACTGCTCATGAGGCTACTGCAGAGTGCCGTTCTGGAACCTCAAGGGTAGATCTGAGTGAATCGGGAAAGGGCCGCAAGCACGGGGGCGCCGCCGACAGAAAACCGCATGACGACGCTGACGGAGAACCGCATGGAGAACCGTTGCTGTTGCAGCTGCTGCTGCTGCCGCTGTTGTTGTCGTTGCTGATGCTACCCCCGCCGCTGCCGCGGCTGAAACTACGGCCTCGAACCGACGACAACAAATGGGGAGCAAACCGCACACCCAAGCGGGGGGGAGCGGGGGTGACCATGATGACGATCACGACAAAGAATACTTGTTACAGTAGACTTGGCAGTGGTGTACTTATAGCAGTTGATGTTGTTGTTGTTCTTGCTGTTGTTGCTGCTGTTGTAGTAGCTGCGGCAGCAGCAGCCGCCTCCGCCGCCACCGGGGCCAAGGCGTGGTACCGCAGAACCGACCGTGCCACTTGCAGCAGTGCCCCTAACGACATCACCCCCAACAGCAGCAGCAGCAGTGTCCCACCCCCAGGAGGTTTGGACTAGTAGCTTGCAGAACCATAGTTAGCAGCAGCAGCATCAACAACCGCCGTAATGGTTACCAGTGCAGTAACGGTCGACAGAAGCCTAGTATCGTAGCTACTACTGAGTAAATGTACTCAAGAACTACTTATCCCACAACTGAGTACAAGAATGTGAATGAATAAATGAATTAGGTAGTAAGTTATGAGCTAACACTCTAACGAATTACTCGAGAGTCAACTGGCGACAGTGACATACAAGGCCAGCCCAAAAAAAAAAAGAAAAACAAGCCACAGAACGCGAGTTCGAATCGCATTCGTTTCTCCTCTTTGCTGCCTAACCTTCTCACTAGCTCGCTTTATCATCAGTGTTTCTCTCTCTCTCTCTATGCTCTCGTTCTATAAATATATATCTCTATTTCTCTCTTCCCCCTCTCTCTCGCTATGTGTGAAACCCTAAAACACTGTTTTTTCTTTTATCCTCTTACCGCTCTTTCCCTCTACATGCCTCTAACAAGAGGTCTCTCTTTCCCCTATTTGGCGTCTCTCTACCCCTCTCTCCCTGGCTCTCCCCCTTGGTACTCTTCTGTTTGTCGCATTCTCTGTGCGATTTCCACTGGCTGTGAGTAGCGACGCAAGCAGCGCCAGTTATAGGTAGGGTGCAGTTGTCGAAGCCAGTTGTTGAAGGTTGTGTGGTGACAACGTGCGCGTGTTGACGTCCGTATCAGCGTGTCAGTGCAAACCAATTAACACCAGCTAAGTGCCCGGGATCGTGTCGCCCCGCCTGTTGTTGCTGTTGCTGTTGTTAGTGTTGTGGTCATTGTTGTCATTGCTATTGCTGTGTTTGTTGTTGTTACTACGATAGTTTTTGTGTTAATCAGCTTTCCGCCCTCCTATTTTGCATTGTGGTTGTTGTTGCTTTTGTTGTAGTCGTTGTTGTTGAAGCTGCTTTCGTTGAAGATGTTGCTGTTGTTGTTTTGTTGATGTTGTTCCTATTTGTGTGGCCCCTATCGTTCTGACCTCTCCGCTCTGTCCAAGTAGACTAAACCGGTTTTGCAACGATGAACTCGACTTGCAGACAGTCGAACGATATCGAATACGAAGCCGGCCACACTTCATGGTTGTCTCTTGCCTTTTCCACCACTTTCGACAAATCACAGCTGTTGACAGGGTGATAACTGCTGCTGCTGCAACAATAACAACAACAACCAAGATTACAAACGACTACAACAGGAACTATTTCTACTACTACTACTACTACTACTGTTGCAGCTGGTGCTACGACTAAGAACAATGTAAACTTACAAGTGAATTGATTGCCCGCTCTCAACGGGCCGTGTCTGCACGAGCCCCGCCACCTGATGGGCTCCGCCGACCGGCGAACGAATGGACACACGGCCGCCCATGGTGGTGACAGCAGCGCCCACAACGGATTCTGTAAGTGTTCGGTGTATGCTGTCTGAAGTGATCAACTGCGCGGTTCTGCGCCACTGGCCAGTCACTGACGACCCCAACCAACCCCACGATCAGTGATGAGTGCGATTGATGGGCGGGCAATGAATGGGGTGCGAACGCGACGAGCTCAAACTTGTGACAAATGTTGATCTGACTGCACTTTGATCATTTCATCCCGCACCTCATTCAAAAAAAAATAAGAAGAGCCGAATGGGTGAGGTGTGGCCGTTATATGTCTAGTGTTGTTGTTGTTGTTGTTGTTGTTATTGTTGTTTCGTTGTTTTATGATTGTTTTTGCCACAGTGTTGTCATTGTTATTGTTCTCTGCATCATTGTTGTTGCCTACCTCATTCTCATCCACTTGCTCCTCCCGAGGGTGGTATGGCGCCGGCATACTTGAGATGCCTGGGGTACCTGGGGTACGATGGTCGTGCTGCAACAATAGCAGCAGCAACAACAACAACAACCACAGCAACAGCAACGACAACAAAACAACAACAACCAGCACAACGACAATGACGGCAACGTCAAACACGACGAAGCCTACAACGAGAGCAAGAGATTGCGAGAGTGCGAGAGGCACTGACAACGATATCGAGCGTCCTGCGATTATTGACAATCGTTGTCAGTGCCCATTATTGCTCTTGTTGTTATGATGAATATTGATGTTGTCCTTGTTATGTTGTTACTGTTGTGCCTGTTATTGTCGTCGTCGTTGTCGTCGTTATTGTTGTGTTTGTTGCTGTTGTTGTAGCTGATGATGGTGCTGATGATGATGATGATGATGAAGTCGACAATGATGATGATGATGATTTTGGGTGGTCTCTGCGCAGTGTCATCATTCAGCGTCATGTTGCTACTGCTGTTGCTATTCAGTGATCGAAGCGCGATCGAAGTGGTGGTTGCAGTATTGGTACTATTGTTTCAAATTGCAGCGGCAAGGGGCCAAACTAACACAACGTGAACGGTCTTCACTTCATTCGGCCTCGGGACTCGGGCCGGGCCAGCCGGCTAAGAGAGGGTTAAACGCGATGATGATGGTGGTGATGGTGATGATGGTGGTGTTGATAATGACGATGATGATGATGACGCTGAGGACGCGAGAACTAGACGAAATCGGTAGGCCACACCATAAGCTCTCATAGAGAGATGTGACTGCCTGGTCCGACTGCCGCATTGCGGACCTGTTCCTCGCCGGCCGTTCTCGGTTGCTGACGGCTGAGCGTGTTGACGGCCAGCGGACGAGTTCCACTGCCGAATGAAGATAGATAATTGATTAATAGGCGTTAGAATAACCGAACCAATAGCCGATACACCAGTAACAGCAACAAAAACCACCACAACAACAATAACAACAACAAGCAACAACAATAACAAGATAAGATGATTGAGGAAAAAAGAAAAAAAAATATATATATATATAGGTGACACTACGAAAGCCCACGAAAAGCCGAGAGATACTTCCGTTAGATTAGAGCTTAGGAGATCAACTTTTGCTTGCATTCAAGACCTAGCGCTACCCTAGCGAAACGTGCGTTAAGTTAGTTTATATTCAGCCTATTTTATTACTTCCTCTGTGTACGCGGACAACAGTCAATAAGCTCAGTCGTGGGTATTTGTGGGATTTTATGCTTAAATTCAAACACGGCTTATGCACAGAACTGCGTCATATCTATCGACAGACCTAATGTTTGTTATAATTTTAATCTGATGTAATTTTTTGTAAAGAGCTATGTATACTTAGGCATATATAACTATTGAATAAAAGCGTTTTTGACTTGACTTGATCTACGCTTACCGATGGACACGGAAATGAATTTGACGTGGTAGCAGCCGAAAACGTTTATCTGCTATGTGTGTCTGTGTCGTTAACTTGTATTCCAAAACAATTAGGTCTGAATACATTCAATTAGACGAAATAGTCACATTGCTAAGTGATTAAGACTCTCTTTATTCCACCCGAACAGAAACGCACGGTTTCTTTTATATTTACGAGGTCATGTTGGCTGAGTCAGGTGCTCTAATGGCACATACGCACAGCGCCAGACAACGCAGCGGGTTGGGCCATAGGAGGAAAAGAACAGCTAATGCACATCCGATATAGTTTTGCTCTCACATGGTATTCACGGATACATTAAGAGCCCCAGTAATAGGCTTTCAAATTGCGCACTAGTAAATATATTTCGCAAAGACAATTAACGACTCGGCGGAAATTCAGCCCGTCGTTGAAAACTCGGCCAGGCGTTCGTTGTCGGACCTTAACATGTTTAAAGTGAGTCGGTGACTTTGCATAGGGATCCTCATAAAAAACGCCTACCACCAGCATTTCGTAGCTGACAAGGTGGCGCGCAAATTCACAGCGAAGGCTTGTTAAGGCATTCTTGAAACTGTTCAGTAGCAGTGGGAAGTCGAACAAGAAAGTGAACGGAAATCAGAATTCTCAATAAGCTGCGTGAGATGCCCATGCTACAGCATCTTGATTTGTCTAATATAAAACGCACGAACTAGCACACTTCTAGCAGCTGCGTGGGCTTTTCCTTAACTTATCTGTACGGGGCAAAAGCACAAGGTGTTGTAGTGACACCCTTCTTTAATTACTATATATATATATATATACTATGCGTTCGGTTCTCTATATATATACCAATTGTATACTCCAAAATGCTAACATATCAGAATTATACAGATGAAATAAATGGGTATATATATATACAGGTAGTTCAATAAGTTCTTAGAATGAAAACCGAGAATTTTCCAAATCATGTTTTTAAATTTTTCTTATTCGATATACTCCCCGAGAAGCTCAATACACTTTTCCCACCGAGATTTCAGAGCTTTCATACCTCTTGAGTAGAATTCCGCTTCGTTAGACTGAAAATAGGCATTGACAGCAGCCTTAACCTCTTCATTGCTGGAAAAACGCTTTCCACCGAGACTATTCTTCAAATGTCCGAAGAGGAAATAATCAGAGGGGGCCAGGTCTGGAGAATAGGAGGGTTGTTCAATAAGTTCGAACCTCAGTTGGGCCAGTTTTGCCGATGCTTGCCGGGACTTGTGTGCAGGAGCATTGCTCTGGTGAAACGGGACAACCTTCTTCTGCAAAGCGGGCCGTTTCACGATGAGTTCTTCTGCAGGAGAATATTATGCAAGACTGTTGGACGGCAGTCCAACAGTCTTGCATAATATTCTCCTGTGATCGTTTTACAGCTCTCAAGGTAGTCGACCAGCATTATTCTACGTTGGTCTTAAAAAACTGTAGCCATCACCTTTCCGGTCAATGCCGTTGTCCGCACCCTCTTCGGAGGTCCTTCATCAGGTGCACACCATTGGCAAGATGCTTCTTGGGTCTCGGGAATGTAGTGATGAACCCGGCTTTCATCGACGGTCATGAATCTGCACCAAAAATCCGACAGATTGTTCGACATCTTGGCCAAATTTCGCTGTAAAGCCAAAACAGGCGCGTTTTTTTGGCCTTGGTTGAGCAAATGCGGCAGCCATTTTGCTCTAAGCTCATTCATCTTCAAGTTTTCGTGTAGGATAAAATGCACACTGCCTAAACTAATCCCTAATGCCTCCGCTATTTCCTTAATGTTCATTCGCTTCTCTGTGCCAAGAATTTTTCGCACTTTCTCTACGTTTTCCTCATCAGTTGCCGTTTTTTGGCCTCCTGGACGTAGTTCATCCTCGGTGCTCCTGCGACCTCTTGTTAACACATTAATCCAGTTGGAAACAGTGGCAAAACATGGCGCAGAGTCACTGTACGTCTCGTCTAACTCAATTTTTACTTGGGTCGCATTCCAACCTTTGAAATAAAAATGCTTGATAACTACTCGAAACTATTTTTTCTCCATTTTTAAAAATCACGCCGATACGTTGCACGGGAAAAGCTATCAAACGAAATCGCAACGGCCAATCACCATAATATATTGAGTGCTAGCAGTCGAAAAGTTGCAGTTCCTATTAGCGGTGAAAGCGTGCCAAAATTCGAATTCTAAAAAGCTTATTCTAAGAATTTATTGAACTACCTGTATATATAAATTCAATTCGTTCGGTTCTCACCGCCTGAAAAGATCGCGTCCGACGATCGACTAACTGTAGCGCTGTTACGATACTAGCACAGTCATCAGCAGAGTTAGGAACTAGAAGAAACCGATACGAATTGAACTCCATCCCTGCGCACGTTTTTTTAGCTACCGAACAGGTTGACCAACCCAGTAGTCGAGCGCACTTTTGCTGTTTTATATGCGTTTTGCTCCTTAGATAGAAACAACTGTGAGCCCGTTTTTGCGTTACGTCTGAGATTTTGCGTCAAAGTCTTCGATGTTGTTGTTGTTTTGAACGAATAAAACACATAGTTTTATTCATGAGTTCTTACAAATCCACTCGAAAGCATACAGCCTCTGTACTGCAAAGGTTGTCCAGGGGCTAGGACGAAGATCATGTGCTCGTTGCGTCGAACGGAAAAGAAGAAGAATTTAATCAAAGTAATCATATAGAATATGCGTATTGTAATTTCTTTATTTACTTACCAAGTAAACGACAATTCATTAGCAAAAATACAAATACAGTGCGGACATTAAACGATAGTGCAGTAATTTTGACTAGAGTATGCCAATCAAATTTTAAACTGATATCGTTAACAAAAGAGGACGCCGGCGAAACAAAAAGGAAACTTTGAGGAAGAAACAAGTTTTCTAAGGCTTCTCTTGAGGGCCGAAGGATTGGGAATGGCGGCAATAGCGGGAGGAATTCTGTTGTTGTTGTTATCATTGTTGTTGTTGTTGTTATCATTGTTGTTGTTGTTGTCTTTTTGTTGTCGCCGTGCACCTGCGATATGGGCGATTACTTTGCGATTACTTAAGCCAAAAAGACTCCAAGAAACGTAGGCTGCTTCTACTGTTTTCTCTCTCACCGCTTGTATTAGAGGTGCCTGCTCCCCCCCCCCCTTCCTCCGCCCTTGGTTCAAATTATTCATCGTTTGCATCTGACTTGTGCCTACTGTCAAAGACATCCCCTGTCTGTCTAAAAGCTTAACAGCCTTAACCTAGGTTGAGCATGGTGGTGGGTTGCGTGCGCTCGTTAATTCCATGCATATAGGTCCATGATATATTGTGTAGTACGAAGGGTAGAAGAACACGTTCTCCTCGCCAGGGTAGCAACAGTCGTGGTAGTAGTAGAAGCCTTCGTCGGCGTCGTTCCAGTAGTCGTCGTAGTATTAATATTCTCTCCTCTTCTTGCCTCTTCCACATGCCAACGCTGCATAGAAACACTCATGCATATCTATGTACTCATACTGTATGCAACATGGATACACGTACACACAGACACATAGCCAGCTTCGTCCGTGGTCACACATCGACAGGTCGAAGCTCGCCACTGTACTACGCCCCGACCACTATGTCCGCGGCGGGCTTCGCCACTGTCCCGATGCCCCCCCCCCCGCGGTTACGGCATGCCCCTCATGTTATGCGTGCCGAGGCCTTCAGCGGCTGGACACGGCTGGCGCGTACTGGTAACCTGTTCGACGGGCGCCGCCACAGCCCTCAGTCTAGGCCATGATTCTCAGCATCATCACAATCATTATCATCCTAACTATATTGGTTTGTCGTCGATTTGTCAATTCACTACCACACCCAGAGACAGGCAACAAGACGGAACTTCTACGATCAATCAATAAATCAAGCCAACAGACAAGCATTCGATTCATCATTCATTTTTTGCGTACTGTTTAGTGCAAGGTACAAGTTCGAGTTCCAATCACGCCCCAGCCATGAAAGAGCGCTAGGAGAGCAACCAGCCAACCAATCGACCTGGTGTCGATGAAATGCCACTGGGGAAGAAAAAACATAATATAAGGACGAAATGCTACTCCGAGGCTGGATGGAGAGTGGGAGGAACCCGGGTTTGGTGGGTTTGTGAGGTTCTCCGCTAGTTCCTGCCAGCTGCCAGAGACGCATGTGCGCATTATGCATTCTCGAAACTTCCCATAATAAGAAAACAACAATAAAACAACAAGAAACGCCACCTGAGCTGCATCTGTAGTCACGGATGGAGAAGTGCGTGACATTGGAGAAAACCTATATTCCGTCCACGCAGGACATCGCCTGTCCAGCAGTAGCAGCATCAACTGCTGCTGCAGAAAAACAAAGTGAACATCGCAGGACGGCGGGTCTTCAACACAAATCGATTTACTGCTTTTTTTATTGCCCGCTGTACGCGTTGAACTGTTGAACCACCGATGCTTTCGAGTCACGTGTAATTGTTGCCGTAAGGGATGGGGTCCACAACAAAATCAGAAGTTGGTCGAATTTTAGTCCTATGTGGTCTTCGCCGTAACGCCTTTTTTTTGTATTTAGTTTTCAGCTACGTACATCTAAATACAGGGTTTCCAAGACGTCGTTCAACAGACTCTGGGATCTAGTATAACTCGGCGAATAAATCATTTTTTCCAATTCCGAACAAGGGTGCCTCAGCAATCGGGCGCCAATAGGCGCTCCTCTCCCTCCCACAGAACACATTCAAGAGAGTTCAATAATTGAATCTGTAATTCTGGTTTAGGAATGCTTACATCTCTGGATCCTTAGTGCAGTCCCAACTGATGCTTTTGACAGTTTGCAGATTGTTCAACAGAGAACGTTCTCTCATCAGGGAATAGAACGCTTGGAAGGTCGCCACGAGCGGAGACGGGTGAGAAGGGCGTTAACTTTGTCGCAACGAATTTATTTTTTCCGGAAGATTATTGTTTGTGCTTTTTGAGAATTTATCATCTAGATCCAGTGGATTTTGGTCCGCCGCTGTGGTGGACAGCCATCAAGCGCGTGTCGTTTAATAATGCGTATCACAAACTGCTTGTGGACTCTTAAGATGATACAGCTTGTTCTCAATGTTTTTAGCATGCTTGATCGCCTGCAGGAACGCTACCACATTATGCTGCTTCAGTTGCGTGGTATCTAGCATAACTAAACCAGCGTAGCTGCCACGAGACGATCAGACTGAGTAAAGAAAAGGGTCGTTTGGCGTGCTTATATATATATATTG
Source organism: Dermanyssus gallinae (assembly GCA_003439945.1). Classification (NCBI taxonomy): domain Eukaryota; kingdom Metazoa; phylum Arthropoda; class Arachnida; order Mesostigmata; family Dermanyssidae; genus Dermanyssus; species Dermanyssus gallinae. The sequence goes on along the minus strand of QVRM01001757.1, from coordinate 249,341 downwards.
ATTGATTTATTGTTCGCTTGGCATGTATACCTAAATGCACATGTCACCCTCTTATATCAGGGGCGCTTAGAGCGGTAGCATATATATATATATATATATATATATTTGTGTTTTCGTTCTATTAGAAAAGCATTTTCGCCTAAAACGAAAACACGAATTCGCAAGAACGTGCGGGCCTATTTCCATATCAATATAATCTCCATCCCTTTCAATTACCTATTGCGTACACCTCGATCGCCACTTGTAAAGGTCTTGTTTCCCGGATACGTTATTCATACACAATTCGTCCGTGGTTCAGCGATCGTTACAGATGCAACGAGGTCTGTTTTCAGAAGAAATAACTGCACGCGCGACTATGCTCAAGCATGTTGCGATGCAACGTCGCTCCTCTCTGAGACAGCAGACGGCCACGCCGACACGTGGCTGTCCTACAAAATAGGCAGTGTAATTGGGCAATCGGGGTGTTTGCCTTTCCGCTCCACTAATTGAATTGCCAGTGGGCAACTGCAACAACAGCCATAATACCACCAGCAGCAGCAGCAATAATAGCAACAATACGAGCAGCAACAACAACAAAATCTAATATATGTATATGGTTTGAAATGTCTAAGGGCGTCGCTCCGCGGGAAAGGCTGGGGGAACAGGGACCATGTAGACCAACGTTGGAGGTCAAAGGTAACGGCCGCCGTAACGGCAGGAGCAGTAGTGGCCGAAACCACCCACTGGCCTTGATGAAACAGAATCTCGTCCAGCGAAGGTCACGTGCATTGTGATAGGTGGGTTTGCTAATGGCCGATCCCCCTACAGCGAAGTTTATCTATACACACACAAGCAGTGAGCTACCAGCTTTCATCAGACGAAGGTGGTTGTTCTACAAAGAAAACGTTCAATTTAAAAATGAAAGGCCACCGTTTTTACATAGATATCTGATTGGTCTATATATATATATATATATATATATATATATATATATTCAACTCAGAATGGGGTGTATACAATTGTCCCCCAGTGAACGTGACGATACTCAAATCAACCCTACGTTCAGACTTAGTGTCGACCACCTGGACAAGGTGCCAGACACCGCGCTACCGCGTTGTATATCCATTTGTCGGAAAAAAATATCACCAGCGCGTGAGTTCTCCGAAACAGCTTGGGCAGCGTCGTAGCTGACTATAACCAGTCTAGGCAGCGCCGTGAATGACTATAAAGTGGTTTATTACTGGCTTGACGTGTACACCTAAATGCACATTTCACCCTTTGAGATCAGGAGCACTCACAGCGGCACAAGCTGACATTATTAAGACACGTAGATTTTTCGGAATAGACCTTGAATAGACAGCATAGTCTGCGGAATCTTCAGGTTTATCACCTATTCTCAATGAACATCGCTCAAGGCAAATTAGGTCAACAACCGGAATCGAACCAGCAGCGTCCTGGTAGATGACAACCATGACTAGCACACTAGTTCCTTAGCCCACGCAGTCAGTCTTTCTTAGAGTGGGGTCGACCGGCCTTTCTGCGAAAACGAGTCAGCGGGTAGGATATCGCAAAGTGAGATTATAGATTTTTTTCACCTGTGCTGTCTAGTAACCGTGTGACTTTTCTTAATGCCAGAGAAGACTATGGCAAGACAAGCCTTGACACAACAACCGTGACAACGTGACTGCGTCAGGCATACACAGTCCACCTATGAATACGGAAAGCAGATCCTGCGTCGGGTGAGAGGCGAGCGTGACATTGACCCGGCATTTCCCAAGGGTTAGGAATAGGCCACTCATCTTCGCGAAATCCCGGACTCTGCGAACATCACCGATCACCGTTACTAAGTCCTTTACGCATAAACAATACAGGAGCTGATTAAAGTATCTCCTTGTTGAAGGCCGGACTGCGAAGATGTAGTACCTTGGGCAAAAGCAAGTGCGAAAATTGTGGTGCTCTCTTCTGACACTGCTACTGATATTCTTATAATTTAGCTACTTTAATTATACCTTATTTACTATTTATACTTAATAATTGATACTTAAAAGGTTAAAATAGAACTGTCGGCCTACTGCGGTGGTTTATGAAGGCGCGGGACTTGGAATTCCGATCTCAGAACCGCCAGTAGTTACACAAACCGAACTGATGAGAACCGATTGCCGATAATATTGCAGATTTTCAGTTCAGATCAGCGCACCCTACTTTCGAATATACATTTAGCCTGCCGTCTGCTCTCTTCGAGTGCGAGTCGCTTGCATCCGACCTTGTCGCTGCAAGTTGGTGCATCCGAACATGTCGATGCGAACTCCGTCGACTTGTCGAGCCTGGTGGCGTAGTGCCTTGGCGTGCGATTCCCTTGCGACCAGAGAAGACACATATGCGCGCGAGTTCGATCTCCGCCGTTGCACAGCTATACTAATGAGACCCGTCTTGCGACCCGTAATACGAAAGCAATTCTGTCGACGCTAAATGTTGGCCAGGCGTCAGTCCAAAAAAAAGACGAACTCCGTCGACTTACTGTGACTTTGTGGTTGCGGATGCAACGTTTTATTCAGGCGTGTGTGATGCCTATGAATGAGGCCTAGTCTTCGTGCTTCGTGTCCTGCGTGCGGTGGATTGTACTCAAACGTGACTGTGGTGTCCAGGGTTTCCAGCTTCCAGAGAAAAGCTGTTGTCATCTCGACCAGCGCCATTCATCAGAATTTGAGAATAGTCCATCCTGTACACAGCTGACTCCGTGTACACCTGTCTCTGGGTCTCCCATTGCATGTCTGTTATTAGCCGTCTCCATCGTGCCGGTTGCCAGCCTTGTTATCCTTGCCCCTGTCTCTCTGTGTGTCTGTCTGTTCGTCTGCTGGCTGAGGAATAAGGTTGGACGTCGTCTTCACGGTCGAGCCCGGTGGTGTGGTGGGTGCATTCGCCTGCGCCTCGCGACCGAAAGAGACACATAGGTAGGTGCTCGGGTTCGAGCCCCACCGTTGCACCGATTTGTATTTACGGGGTCCTTCTATGAAGCAATGCGAAAAGCAGCAGTCCCGTGGACGTTACATCTTGGCTGAGCCCGGTCAACCCGAAAAGTTTACGCCGTCTTCAAGGCAACGCATGCAATGCGCTTGCGTCCACCTTGCTTCGTATGTGCTGTGTGCCGAGTGCGTGGTCGCCACTGCTGAGGCGGCGCGGTGACTGCGTAGCCGCTTTACCTGGCTTTTCTCCCCTGTCGTCACCATCTTCCATCGTATTGTCCTTACTTATCACTATCTCTGCCGTTATCGTCATTAGTACTGTCATAATCATTTTTAGAATTTGAACACACATATATATATATATATATATATATATATATATATATATTTTCGAATAGTTTCAAACTCTAAAAATTATGATGACAGTACTAATTACGACAACGGCGATGATGGTGATCAAGACAAGACGGTGGATTATATATATATATATATATATATATATATATATACGTATATATATATATATATATGTGTATGAGCGTTGCGCAAGAGTTGAACAATATGCCGGTGCTGCGTACGCGGGCAGGCAAAACAGCTGGAAGTAGAGCTGATCGGTTCGCCTGCTGACTGCGCTAAGCCACCCAGTAGTGTGGCCGATCTGGGCTGCCAACCAAAGACCGTTGGAGAAAAACGAGCCTCATCGAGACTTTCTGAGGTCTAATCGCAGTAAAGGCATGCGGGTGGTGCAGGCTGGAGCCTAAGTGGCGCCGATGGCGAAGAATGCTGAAGAAACACCACCACCATCAACAACAACAGTCGCCACTGAAAATTAAAAATGAAGATCAAACCGACGATGATAGTTTCCAAATGGTGACGCGCCACACCAAACGATCGCATGAGTCAAAAGTGGCACACTAGCCTCGTTATTGCAGTGCGAGATGAGGTTGATAGAGGTATATGGCTATCGCTGCAAGGGTCAGCGAGAGTTAAGGTATCTGCGAGGATGAGCGGTGCTCGCTCGTCAGTAAAAGACAAAAGCTACCATATTAGTTTTTCCCACTCCCGACGATCCCCTTCCAAACCAAGAAGCGTTCTGAAAATAAGCCTGAGCTTGGAGACACGCTTCGGCGCTCAATCGAGTCGTCGTAACGAGAAGTGCTTTGTGTCAATACGAATTCAGGCAATTCTAGACACCGTCGAAAAAAGGCAAGAGTCAAAAGCACTCATGTCCGAACCGCTCGCGTGCATGTAGTGTCGTGGCGTAAAACGAACTATTGTCGAAAAAGAGCCAGTCAGGACCCAGCCAGAGACGACAAAGTCAACTCACCGAGAAAATGGAATCAACTTTGGCCTCCCTTCCTCTGATGTTGCCTGCTTACACAATACGATGTACTGGCGCTCACTGAGGCCTAGGCTACAGTACTAACTCTGGTTTCCAGTTGGTATCTGCTAGAAGATTTTGAGCAACAGACTAGAGGCTCTGAAAGAGCAGGCGCTGGTGTTGTGGTACTATATAACAATAAGCTTAGTAGCATAGAACTTGAAGTGAACTGAGAAGTGCGCACAGCGAACAACTGCGTTGTACTTGCAGAAAGCTCCATAAATATAATTGCAGTATATACCTGTAGTCCCTCGGCAGTTGCTATCAGCACTTATCAACACGTTTGCATCCCGTAGTATGTGTGCGGTCTCCACCTCCGAAAACCCACGTAGCTCCGCAAGAAAGACATTCGATAGATATATTTGCCACGAACGCGTGAAGGCATGATAGTATCAAATACAGAGGAAATCCGAAAACACACATACTTTGGCGTTAGCTATCAGACGACACTTTTCAGTTGCAATGCGGCACACCGTGCATTGTCAGACCGCAGGGTACATCGTCAGGCAGCAGGCCGAAGGCGGTAACGGTTAAATACTGCGAAGGTTCTCCCTGTCCCCAACCTTCTGAATGTCGAAGTCTATGCAACACAAATACGAAATGTTATATTATACAGCGTGCGCCTTCAACCGAGCAAACCCCGAAAAACTCGTTGGTATACTTAGGAATGCCGGTTCCTGCTGCTCCGAGTGTTTGTCAGAGCAGCAACACGGTCTCAGGCGAAGGAGATTGATGACGGCGTGCGGTATTTTCAACGGCCCTCTGGCTGTCTTTGTAGACTTTTGCTAAGTGTGTTTGCGGAAGTTAGTTGGCGATTTTATGAGACTAGCGCGATGACCATTAACTGCTGAGAGGGTCCATGCTGTAGAAATAAATACTTCATTACCGGGTAACTCATGCGAAGTTATTTGCATGGATTTTACGAAGTAACAAAATATTGCAAATGCAAACTACGAGAATAATTGAGTGATCTGCATCACAACTTCGTTCAAACCTTCGTAATCCAAAGTGATACAGGAAAAACATTATATACATATGTATATATATATATATATATATATATATATATATATATATATGCTTGAGCAGAGCTGCGAGCGACCAGAAAGAGAGCCGGTTACGGTTCCTACCTTTCTCCGATGGAGGGAGGGTTCATATCGCGAGTTAGCTCGACTAAAACAGAAGACCGAACGGTCTTCTCTGATAGTTTTCACACAGACCTAGAGCTTCGAGGATGCAGGGGAATCCGGCCGACCTGAGTGCACGATCCAGGGTATCGTTAGGAGCAGCATGCCTAATTCGGCGTCCAGCTCTCTGTATGCACGAAAGACCGCGGTGAGCCACACATTAAACACACAGATGTCAAATGTATTTATGTAGGCGATCTAGGGGCGCTCCAAGTCGCAGCCCGGCTGCAAGGCAGATATCAAAATGGAAGAGCAAGGTGCCAAGCAGAGCACTTGGTGGGGCGTTCCGCCAAACGCCAACCCTTTTGCTGGATACCGCTCTGAGCCCGGCGCCCGTGGCCCTTTCGATATGTTTGTGCACGGGGTAGGCCCATTCTCTCTGTGGGATTAGGTTGTTGAGAGTATTGCCGCACTGAGAAGTCTGCTGTATAGTGAGAGCTCTGAGTGTCGAGTCAAATTTGCCCTAGACAACAACTGTACCTAACAGACGGTGCACGCAGTCTGCAACAAGGTTTATAGAGAGCAGCGTGTTCTGCTATCAGGGTCGAAAAATGAAGGATCTTACTAAGAACAGCCCTCGCCACGCTCCTTCGTAGGGCCGCCCGTATTAGCCACTCTTCAATCCGCGGTGGTGTATGTGCATCCGGGTAGAGGGGGACGCCGGGCCAGGGCCATAACCTGTCTGGCTTGCGTGACGCAACCTGGCAGAAGAGAAAAAATACCTTGCATAACGCTGGCGTCGGCTGTAGCCAAATCCAGCAAGAAAACCTCTTAAGGTAATGGGATAGCCCGCTCGTGCCATCGAAGTCCTTTACTTCGGACGGTCGGGTACCAATTGATCAATTGCTTCAAGTTCCACACGCGCGTCTTTCGGGACATCTTCATCCAGCGCCAAGTTCTCAACGCTGATCCCTGCTCGTTGTACTTGCTGTACTACTCTTGTGGTCTCGCCGACTTTCTCACTGTTATTCCATATACTCACATGTTGACATGAGCTACCTGCCATTACCCTGTCGACTGGGTATACATGTTTAGCGGTCTACTCAGCGGGCTGCCTAGGGGGTCGGCCAATCGTTTGATGCACAGACACAATAGAGGGTAGCCCTGCGGGTCACATTGGTGGAACTCCGATAAGCTGAGACAAAATTGCGTTGTTTTGTGACAGCAAGTGGGAGGGGGACCTCTAGGCAAGCTCGACATGATGACGACAGAAATCCGGGAGTTTGTCTACAACGGATCTAAGTAGATAAGGTCTCTTCTCATGTCTCGTTGTTGAAGGCGTGTTTACAATCAAGCTTAACGACATCGTCGCTTCAGTAACCTTACAGCCGATACGATTACCAAGCTGCTCAACGTCCAACTGGACACAGCAAGACGACAGATTTGTGTGCCAGTATCAGTAGGTGCTTGGCTCACCAGACCCGGTAATATTAGCAGTTCCTGCGATAGTGCCGCCACACATCAGATTTTCGGCAGGGTTTGCGATCTCCTTGACCAACCCGGTCAGATCAAATTCGCCTCCATGCGAGGTCAAGTCACGAGCAGCTTGATGGAGATTCTTAGAACTTTACCAAACGATCGTCAGAGTGAATGGTCGTCCCTGCACCCCGATCAACCAACATTTAACGTCAACGGAACCGCTTTCGCATTGCTTCATAAAACGGACCTCAATAAATACATATATGCAACGGTGGGGATTGAACCCGTGCATCCCTGTGTCTCCACCGATCGCAAGGCGCACTCGAATACACTATATATATATATATATATATATATATATATCCTTTAAACAATAACTTCAATCTCAAACCTACTATCCTATAAAGCTAGCTGTCCATTTATGTTACGTAGGTAGCCTTTTCTATGGCGGACGATGCCTCGACAATTTGTAGTTAGTCATCCGACTTTTACTCAGGTCAGGACAAGGATACCTACTTCAATGTTTACGTGGACGCACGCTTGAATAACTTGCACATATTCAGGCGGGTTACGGCCGGTAGGAGAGCAAACGCAGACTCTTAGGCCAGCAGCCCCACGGCGTCCACCTGAGCTTCGCTTGCCCGTCTCCGCCGAAGACCATGGAATGCGCTAGCAAGCTTTCGTTATCAGTGATCTCCGAAGGGATTCCGGCTCGACAAAGAACCTAGGCAAAATCACGGTCCACGTTCCTAGGGCCGTGATTACATTTTTGCACTCTCGATAAATAAATAAATATATATATATATATATAACGGTGTAATGTACTCGTAAGGGGACAATGTAGACTACCCGGCGTATAAGCAAACTTCTTCCGCAAAACTATCTTGCAATGTTTCTCGGCAATATACAGCCTATTTAGGCATACCGTTTTGTCTGTCGCTCTATGATATCGCATTGTTATCAAAATACGCCTGGTGTGCAGCAGGCGCTGTCTTTGATTTGTGATCGTGTATCTGCTGCAGATACACGATTTTTTTAATAATAATTTTAAATATGAAGCACTCAAATGTTGAAGTCATAGCGCGAAACAAAAAATAAAGTTCTCCTGAATCGGTTGAAGCTGGGAAGAGGCACCCTTCTAGCACAGTCAGCAATAGTGGCCGGCTTGTGGGTCTACCTCTACGGCAACTACACTAGAAAATACTTTACTAATGGGTAAAAATTTAGAAACGCCCCTTATAGTCGACGCCTAAGGTTCTCACTTCGTCCCGTTACGTTGAGACAAGAACAGTTTCGGCTTCCCAGTGACAGTTTCGGCTTCCCTCCTCCTTGTGGTTATTGAGTACTATATGAGAGCAAATACCTTTAGACTCGACACTACTTAGACTATATATATATATATATATTATCACTGTAATTTGCGTCGCTTGGAGTCGAATGCCTTGAGAACCTACGGGCGCTCCTCTTGCAAGAGCATGCTTGAATATATATATATATATATATATATATATACAAACATACTTTATAACATTTCCGAACACTCTCATATTGTGAAAATTACAACCTTTCAGAATTTCTTGATATGGTTTTTAATACTAGCAAAATGTTTGACGTTTTCTTCTCTCAGATCATTTTAATGTGAGCGGAGCAGATGAAAATCTGTAAACGCAAAGTCAGTACTATAAGACGAATAGGATAAATATGAAAAGTTTTGCATTTTGCGGACGGTCACCGCTGCAGTTTATTTAGACAGTTTATTTACATACTAGAATAAAGCAAAATCAACTGCACCTCTCTCCCTAAGAGACACCCAGAACGGAACACTCTCACTGAAGGAAATATAGTATGTCCTTTCTTTATTTTCTCTCAACAAATGTTCGTACCCCAGGACAATCGATTATGACGCGGAGCAAGTTGGAGAACCAATTTTTCGCCTCGTCCGTATTCCAAGCACGTGTGTTTCATACTGCCAATTCACGTTCTGCGTCGACGATTGGATGAGAATTTAGTCAGCAAATGTGTTCAACCTATGCCAACTGTGTTTGCCGTGTAAACAGCCGAATAGAAGCAAAGTAAATGCGACATCTCTGCAAATATGTCAAGTGACTATATTCATACTAGACCAAACTCTCAACGCCATAACCAATTCGTCATAACAAGTGTTTGTGCACTTGCAAGTTAGTGTAAGAGTATTTGCCATGTTTCTTCTCTCTCGCGCAGTAGATTATATATATATATATATATATAAGCTACTGCGCATCCAGTATATATATATATAGCGTCGCCAGCAGTACTGGACGCGCAGTTGCTTCTCAATGAGCATTCTCTCGGCCATCTCTATCCGCATCACCATCGTAGTAATCGCATTGTCCTCGCCGCCGTTAGCAGCGGCAACAAGACCTTCAAAATATCAACAACAACAACAACAACTTCCACTACCACTATTGCAACAACAAAAACAAACTCTATATGTGCGGCATCGACAGCAGCATCAAAAACAGCCATAATAACAACAACGACCTGATGATAATGACGGACACAGTCAGATATTGTAGATAGACAACCTGCCAATACGATAGTAATGCTGATGAAAGCGGAAGAGCTGAGACCACGTGAATGCTCATAGTTGAAACGGTGGTGTCTGGAAAGTGCTATTTCGGGTTTCCGAAGGTGGCGGCTATGAAGACCCGTCGACTATTAACCTATTAAATAGGCGGCTGCAAAAGATCGATATGTGTATGTCCCTTCGGGGACATATACGTCGTCAGTCCCGACTGTCGATTCAATGAGACGAATGAAGGGTACAACCTACTGTATGGAGGATAAAACATTTCACACAGAATAAATATATTTAAATATATATATATATATATATATATATATATATATATATATATATATATATATATATATATATAATGCATAATACTTACTTCTCTAAGCTCTCATAGCGCGAAACAAGCTCAGGAGTAATGGGTGTGACCAGTTCGGTTAGCGTTCGGATTAGGGCCAAAGCACGTTCAGCGTTGATGCGGTATATATATATATATATATATAATATGGGAGCGAATCGGCAAGTTTTAGTATTTTGGATTTTGCCCCCAGACCGAAAACAATGTTTGTTTTTATTAAAAGCGCTATTTATCAGCAGGCCCATTTCGCGCCAATAGGTGACGGCCTTTATTTTTTTAGTTGGTTCAAAGTGAAGAACACGTGGTTCGGCGATTTTCAATGAGCTGGATATGGAGGAGCAATCTACATCGAGTTCTTTAGTAAAAACCAAGTAATATATTCTAAAGTGGTGCAAATGTTACGAACGGCGTATGGTAATCAAGTAGCGTCCCGAAACACTGTGCGTATCTGGTACCGTCGATTTTGCGACGGACGTGAAGAGACCGAAGATGACTTTCGTTCAGGAAGGCCTTCGACGTTCATAACAGAAGAAAACGTTGAAAAAGTTTGCAATATCATACTCAACAATCGCCGAATTACTATCAGGCGGATAGCTGACGAAATGGAGGTATCTTATGGATCAGTTGTAACAGTCTTGACCGATATTCTATACGTCAGAAGACTGGTAGTGAAATTTGCTCCAAATGTTTTTAATTTTAAGAGACTCAAATATTGAAGTCATGGATATATTTTTGCAATATCAAGACCAAAGCCCACATTTCCTGGTGCTGTGGTGCCGCCAAGGAGAGAGTCGATCGAAATAACTAATAATAAGTCAAAGCAGATCGAGCACCAATGTTCATTTGACGCTTCTTCGACTACAAGGAAATCGTATGTCATGAATTCTGCCACCTAATTATACGCTCAATAAGAAATGCTAAATAAAATTTAGCAACCTCCCTATTCGCTGGATATGGCTCCGTGCTACTTTTTCTGTTCCCACGGGCAGAACATTGAAGGAACAACGTAAAAGAGATAAAGAAAAACTCTCAACTGGATTCCGAAAGACATGTTTAAAAATGTTAATACGAATGGGAAAGAAAGTGGCAGAAATGCGTTTCAGCAGCTATATTGAAGAGAACAAAAACACTTAGGAAAATTAAATAAATACCCTTGTTTATATATATATATATATATATATATAATAGAACATTTCGAGCTGCCTTTGTATATCCTAAGTGCATCAAAAGGTTTGTAGCACGGACTAGAAGCAATAAATGGGCAAAGAGAATATCGGCCCCTCTGGAGCCTTTTTGTCGTTTATGAGACAAGTGGCCTTGAATGTTTTCTCTGGGCATTATTCCGCCACCAGTATAGCTGTCTCTTCCAGAAAAGACAAAGATGCAATTTTCTCTTCTATGTATGTTGCCATCTGTAGGCTCCAATGTTCGTCTCGTTGACATCTTAAGCACGTCACAGTTTTCATACGACAAGCCAAAAATTCAAAATCGTTTAACCCAAAATATTTCGTATATCACATCACTATATCTCCGAGGAAACATTTCGTGAGGCTTCCAAGCAAATTATAGCCGCACAAGGCCAGGCCCGATGAATGTGGGAGTACATGGCCAATTTGTAACTCTTGTTCGCGTAAATGGCAAAAAGAGGCCTCGCTTAGCCTGCTGGGAGACCTTTCGCCGCGAGCAGTCACCTTCCTGGTGGCATCTTCCCGTTCTGGAGTGAAGAAGTGGATCGGCGGTTACGAATCAATTCTCAAAAATGTTTGCGGATTTAGTCTCAAAAGTTTCAGATTGTACTCCGGAATTGACACGCGTGTCAGTACTTGCTTAGCTTTACCTTTGCATTTCACTTGCTTTTCTTTTTTTTTCCGGCGTAAATACGATTGCAATATTTGAAATACTTTACCGTCGTTAATGCCCATCTCTCTTATGATTTCGCGCAGCTTCAACTGGCGGTCAACCATCATGATATATATACATATTCTAAAATAATTTACCGGAATTGACCAGAAGCTTGAGGGTGAAATATTGCGTATTCACTCAAAAATACAAAGATCTTCCTACTTTTGTGCTTACAGACGACTCCGACGCTTCTTAGAAGCCTCCTTAAGATCCCTACTAAATAATTAGTCAAGCCTAGATGCCTAAAATACCAACGGTCGTCTAGGCTCGCCTTACAGGACCCCTGGTAATAGATAAGGCCAAGAGTTAAGTCTCATCCTACAATGCTAACGCTGAAAGCGTTTGTCTAGCATCCCGTATTGTCAGTTCAGCACGAGCGTTGGGACAGCAAGTATTGGCCGCAAATGATTACAAACGCAATGAAGGCTTGCGCAAATGGTGGCGAGGTCCCTTGGGCCAAATGGCTATTTATGTCGTCTGGGTTTAAGTCCATCCAGACATGAGCTAGCATGGGCTGTTGGGGAACAGCTACTTAAGGCTTCTCGTTTCTCGAATTTTGTAACCCGTTGATGGAAGACACGAAACTTCTGGCTTTGATCATGCCGGCATGCATATCATAAGCTCTTTCTTTATGAGCTAACAAGACGCTACAAGAGGAGTACATGTGGTTCTCACTGGGCGACAAGAAAGTTTACTTTCGTATGAAACCAATTGGTGCCATTCATAATTAAAGCAGTCACTTTGTCTATAAATAGGCTTGAATTGCAGAGAGAGAGCACAGTAGTCGCGAAACTATATAAGCGTAACTAGAAAGCAAAATTATTGGTTAATCCAGGGCTTGCGCCAATATTCAGTCTTACAGTTTGCGGAATGATTAAAATAAGCTCACAGTATTTGTCGAGTTGCGTCTAGGCCAAAATGGGGTAAGCCATGTACATGAGCAACAGCTACTTCTACTGTGTCTCCTTTGTTGTTCATGACAAGGATGTTATTGCTTTGTTCCTATGGTACGAGTCTTTGTACTAAAAACTGCGTGTCATCTTTTTCAAATTTTGTCGTCTTAACTTCCATGTGTGCGGGACAGCGCTGGGCCGTGCTTGTAGTCGACAATATGGACTAAAAGACCACAATTAATATTTATTCAATGTGATCAATCATTCACTGTCGGACCATGACATTTGGGTCCCTGCGAACGTGTGCACCATTACGGGGGGTCCAGTGTAGGGACCAGCCATTTCTGGAGGGTTCCACGAACCGAAAGACCACAATACAATACCACATCCGAGAATGTCCAGTAAAATGCCGGGCTAATTCCAGGGTAACTTTACTAGAATATAAAGCTATAACCTCAAACAAAATATTGGTACACTGATCGAGTAATGAATTAGGCAGAGACAGGGATACATCATTTGGCTACTGGAGAGTTTTGATAAGACTCTTGGTAAGCACGCTTCTAAATGATCCGTTCAAGGGTTCCCTACGCTGAATCCTTGGAAGCCAGGTTCCAAATATAATAATGTGCCATCTCCCGCAGCTGCCTCAACCTCTACATCATTCTCAACGTGCGCGTTTTATTGTGCGAGCCCAGACGGAACTTTGCGGATAAGTCGTTGCCGATAAAGCCGACTCTAACCTGATCCCTTTTGCTAGAGAAGCCCATGCGTGAATTTCTAGGCGCGGGCCAAAGCAGGCGCTGCCCGACACTCAAGTGTGCGCGCCGCAAATATTTTCTTTTCTCTCCGCTGCCGACCATTTAGTTTATTATCACCGGAACGCCTACCAGCATAGCTAAGAGTTACAGTATAGCCTGATTCTCTGCGTACTCTGTCAAAATAAGAAAGCGTTGTTTAGAGGCATAGCGGGGTCTCTGCTTTTCCGCTAAGCAGGCACGCAAAATAATAACGCAAATATGTTTCGTCACCATTCGTGTTTTATTAGAGCGACAAAATGACGCCTTCAGACGCGGATTGCATCGTCACTGTCGGGGCGGCTTCTAGGAGTCCCGGGCTGCTGTTTTAACTCGTAACGTTTAGGAACTATTGGGAAACGCTAGAGGAGTTGGCTCATCGTTGGCGTACGCGGAAACCAACAGCGGCATTTAAAGCTAGCAATAAAGTGTGGAGACCGAAAGTCCTGCTGAGCTTATTAATAGCCGAACGTAGAAGCTAATGAGGCAACTCTGTTTCAAAGGATATTATAAGGGCCCATATATATATATATATATATATATATATATATATATATATATATATATATATATATATATATATACATGATCGCGCAGGGGTTCAAATTCGACTTTCGCGCGATTTTCGAATGTAGCTTAAAGTAGACCTCAAAACAAATACTATAGAGATCTGAAGGTAAGTGACCGTTTTAAGCTGAGCGTCTTGCCACAAGGTGCTACCTTCGTATTATTTCTACTATTATATGTTAAAAACAATATATATATATATATATATATATATATATATTTTTTTTTTTATAATTGGTTATTCTTACATACGCACATGTGTCGAAACACCAGTAATCATAGTCTCTACAATAATGTATTTTATAAGAGTTTTCGACACCTGAGCTATCCATCGCTCAAATGTAGCCAGGAACAAAATAATTTCGCCACACCTTAATTCTCCCAACACTTACGCACGTCTAAAACCTTTTCGCCGCAAAGTATCGTTTCGACAGATCGCCTATTTTGCCTCATTTGCGCAGCCTAGTCGAAAGGAATCCGGCTACATTGTACAAGGCTCATAGGTAAGCTGCAGGCAGGGCTTGTCAAGTAACAGAGTTGTTGTTAACGTTCTCTTAGTAGACATTTGAGCCAAACGCGGACAGCATTGTCGGTCTTAGTACCACTCTAAGGAAGAGCGCGCGATTTCAATTTGAAAATTTGTTAGGACAAAGCTTATTTTAACCGGGCTCCTGCCTCTGTGACGTTTCAGGTGCGGCAGTCGAGTGAATAATCTCTCTACCATGTCGCAAAGGGCATTGCGTCGGTACCCGCGGCATTCGTGGCTGATCGATGTGTCTCATACCTTGAGGCAATGTGAGTCACTTCCCTGTTCATATCGGCTTTCTACTTAGAACGTTTTTGGGCAAAGGGGTCTCGTCGAATATGAGCGAGCAAGATATAATCATGATATCTATCTATATATCTATCTATCTATCTATCAGAAACAGCATCATAGTCGCGTCGAATTGAATGAACCCTATAGAGACAGTAGTGCAATGAAGGCCGACTCAGTGACCGGTGAGCAACCGTAGCGCTGAAGAGTAATCACAGCGCGATTCAGCGAGATGTTATTGGAAACGTGTGCGTTTGAATATTTTTGTCAATAAAGTCGACTTGCTTCCTCTGCACTAACGAGCAGGGGCAATATTTCTTCTTTTTCCTTTCTCAACGGTTAGCATTATCTCGTACATAAACGAGAGCTGGACCTATGTTGCGGATTCTCTTAAATGATCGACACCGCTTGACATACGCGTTTGCATAGGTGAAGACTAATGCAATCAACTAATTTGCTACCTAAGAATTACACTTAGCCTAATATGCTGGCGTGTGATCCACTCTAAAGACTCGGGTTCCTCAGACAACGACGAATTACTGTTTCGAGTTTTGTTTTCGAACTATGATGGTCACGCCGAACGGTCAACTGCCAAACGTTTGGTTTGATATTTATTTAACCATTCTATTCAATGGGCATTGTAGAGTAAATCACAAGCAGAACTTGTCATCCTAAAATTTTGGTTGGCCGTTTTATAGTAGACACGAGTTTATTCTATTATTGGCAATATTATGCCCAGCTTAATGCCCGGTGCGTTAGTTAACAAGTCTCGATAAAAGCGTACCGCACCTCACGTACTTGCAATCAATTCGAGGTGACCTTTCATTAGGATCATCTAGCACATTCATACCTGCTCTAACTACTCCATCTAATTGAATTAACTACCAACACGTACAGGACGCGTGGCATCCTATATATGGTGACATCTGTAAGGCGCAGTTACGCCGCAATAAATATTAATCTCTCCGAAACTGCTCTTCAGGCCTGAAGCCTTCAGGCAGCTATGCTCTCAATTTGATATTTGGTTGCAAAACACGATCTCGCAATTTGCATTTATCGATTTTGACTGATAATGGTTGAGTATTGCTGTGTCACAATAACGAAAAAATGAATGCCATACAAGAGAGCTTTCTTGTGTGTTTGCAAGTATGCTTACATCACGCATCGTGTTATTCACGTTAGAGTCGTCCTTTTTTGATGGGGCGAACAACATCTTCTAGCAGCATCTGCAGCAACAACAACAACAACAACAACAACAACAACAACAACAACAACAACAACAACAGCAGCAACAGCAGCAGCAGCAGCAGCAGCAACAACAACAACAACAAGAGTAGCATAAGCAGCACCCTGCATTCGACCGTCCCGACGAGGCAAAAAGAGAGGATTCAGAATCTCGAGCAGCGTGTTTGTCTGACGACGAAAGACCCTGATGCGGTTGCCGTTGCCTTGACACAACAACAGTCGGGCCCGGCGCGTCTGTTGTGCTAACCACAACAAGAACTGCATCGTACGCTGAGAGTACATCTGTGAGTGTAGTTACTCCACTCTTCGGCGGAGGACCGAGGGGATCGCATTCTAACTGTCCTTCTCGTCGTTGTTGTTGCCGTTGTTGTTGTTGTTGTTGTTTTGTTTCGATTGGTGCGTTGTATTGTTCTATCTGTTCGGCCTGTGTGTATGCCCACTTCGATACAATGCGACGCGTTGGGACTCTGCGTTGAATTCAGACTTCAGACCACTCCCCCTCCCACCCCTGATCCCCGCTGATGAAGGATGAATGTGTCGTGCGCGTGTCAGAACGCAGGCACGCTTGGTCATCAGCGCGGTCGATTGAAGCTGCAGCGGCTCGGCTAACCCATCCGGCATACCCAGTTAGGTACTGTATCTGCGACAAGAAGTCTTAGCACAGATGGCCCGAGGACCGGCGCGGAGCACAGTCCGATTAGCCGTGGAGGTTTGGTTCCGTCTCTTTTAAAAACGACGACGACTACGAACCCATCGAACAGACGACGGATGATTCGAAAACATCGGCCGAGTCTCGATTATTTAGTAATCTCGCTAGCTTGTTTTTTTTTTATCTATCTATCTATTGACTGCGATACCTGAATACATCAGAGATATATCTATCTCTGGTGAGAGACAGAGGAAAAGAGAGAAGAGAAATAAATCGAGTCACCAGGGTGGTTTGGGAACACTACTCGCGCAGCTGCAGTTAGAACACGTACACCGTTGCTGTTTGTTTAGAGCGCGTGTAATATATATATATATATATATATATATATATATATATATATGATTTGCTTATAGATAGGTTAACTCAGCCAGTTAAACATTTGTCCTGTATTTTCTGATAAAATATCACTCAACACAATATATATATATATATTTTTTATATATACGGATGGATATGTAGATCAAGAGAGAAAGAAATGTGCACGTGAACGAGTTTAAAAGTGCCTCTGTGCGAGCTTCTCTAATTTGCCGGTTGGCGACATGTTTGTCAGCAAGCGTGATTTACTTTAGCGTGAATACAGAGACGAGATAAAGGTGTCACTTGCCCGAAATATATGAGGTATAGAACCGGATGGATGGAGAACCGAACTATATTTCCTCAGTTCGATAAGCCAACCCGACCGCGAGACAAGGAACTAGAACAGACAAACGCGCCGGGTCTAACTAAATCTCCCATGGTTACGGCACCAGTAAATCATCGGCTAGACATCAGCTTAGTCAGAATCTCGAGATTCGAAATTTAGCATCACGTCCAAAGTGTACTCGGCAGAACTGCGGCCACCGGTGAGCTTTTCTAGACAGTGAATGATCGCATTTTCCTTCCTGTCTACGTATCTAGAATAGCCGAAAATAATTACCTAAAGTGCCAACCCTGTTATAAGTGTGAAGCGTTAAGAAACAATATCAGCTGGTTGCATGATGAAAAAATTTGCACACAGCCGGCTCTACTTGTAAAATAGCCTGCCGCTCTACAAACGGCCAAAGACATCATCTGTCTCAAAAACAGGCCTCGCGTTGATTGCCCGTAACGTATTCTATTCGTTTTCCGATGTCTTTCAGGATTTTGGCTGTACCTGTGCTGATGGGGCCGATTGTCTCTATTGTAATGGGTGCATAGTGGTAGCTTCTAGATAGCTCTAGATACTTCCTTCGTATTTCAGAGTCTGCGCGCTCTGCTACCCATCCAGATTCAACTGCGCTGTCGCGTAAATGCGATAAGGCCGCCGTGAATAAAATCGTTACCTTCCATACAAGGCTTTTTTCGTGTGACCAGAGCGGGATGGTGACCCCGTCAGGTCGTAACTCACTGCTGCCATTAAGACCCTTGGCTCGGGTGAAGTTGGTATCCCTGCCCTTCTAAGAGCTCTTCTTACTATGGCGTTGAGTTCAGCGTGTCTTGTGAGCCTGCCGGGACTTCTCAGACAGCTTAACGGGTGTAGACCGTCAAAGTCAACAGGTTGGCCGCATGACAGACACGCGAAGGGCTGGCTATTCTAAGAGCTGACACCGTGCGGCAGGAATTTGGGTCCAGCATGGTGCCAAGCTGACGGGAGGGCAGAGCTTGAAGCCAGCCCCCGCTGAAGAAACGTTGAGTTGCTAGAAAGACGGCACGCTCTCTTGCTGTTGTTAGGCTATTCATTATATCGTGCGGACTTCTTAGTTTTATAAGCGTCAAGAAGTTTTTGACTCACGTGTTCTCTCAGAGGGCCGGATCGAGTTGCCTGACTGTGGTATCTGCCACCACAGTTGCCTTTTTTAGTTCAATCTTTGCATCCTCACCTAGCTCTCTCCCTCATGTTTCCTTCTAAGTTAATGTTTAGTATCTCGCTTAGAATGCCTCTGATGGTCTCGTCGTAGGCTGCAAGACCTTCCATATATTTCAGAGTCTGACATGTTCGTAGCATGCAGACAAACCTTGCTGAACCAAGACTGTGTTTCCCATAGGCACAGAGCCACCTGCGGGTGCATACTTGTCATTCGTTGGCGGATCTTTATCAGGGTCTGTTGTTTAGCATCGAGAGCGCGTGGAACTCCTTCGGGCATTGCAGGAGAACCTAGAACATCTAGGTTACCCTGAGTTACACGAGATATCCCAGGAAGTGCTTCCATAATTTCTTGTATAGCTTGCGCTTGTTCTTGAGGGGTACCTCCAACAGCGAAAACCTCGCATTCGGTCGCGCGATCCACGAAGTTCAAGCTAGTTTGTAAATCTCACGCCACGACATTCGCGGGATCTCCCAAGACAGCGTCGTCTAGGTACCAGACATTAAAAAGGCTCTGTAGGCTTGATACCAGATCAGAAATGCCAAGGCAGAACAGAGCTTGTCCCAATGGATCTCTCTGCTGAATGCCAGTTTGCGACTTTATGGTCATATTTGCGTTTCGGAAGTCTAGTTAGACTAGTACTTTTGTCTGACCTTCTGTTACCAGAAAAGCGCGTGTAGCGTATACACTAGCCTCTGCTCCTCCTCTAATGGCAACACCCATTTGATGGGGTGAAACCGCAGCAACAATGGCCCGTTCGTTCATAGGCATCGCGATCTTTGAAGTCATTTTTCGTAGAGTTAGTCCGCATTCTATGGGCTTAATAGAATTATCTTTCTTTCGGAAGGCAGTTAAACTTGCACCGTAGTAAGCGGGTTGGCAGAACGATAACAAAGCCCCATTAGCACTCTAGCCATAAAAATGCCCAGCTTGTCCAGTAGACGCTCTGAGGATGGAATCGTCTGGCTAAGCATGTCCCGAAGATGTCGAGGCTGTAGGCCGTCTAAACCGGCTCCACTTGCAAAAGGGAAAGATCGAATGGTCTCAAAAACGAGAGGTCCTTCAATTCAATATCCAGGTGGAGTGGCGAGCTGTTGCAGATGGTCTAACTGTTCGTGACATCCGGATGGAGTAACTAGGTGTTTGCTCTGTAGCTCAGACTCGGTATGTTCATCGTGTAGTGCTAATGTGTCTGAGGACAGTAGCGATCGAGCAGCAGAAAGAATATCGCTCTCTGCTAATTTCATCTCTGCCTGGCGCACGCTGAACACAGCGGTCGTTAGTGAAATGAAGGTAGTGCCGATCGTGCTAGGTATGGTCGAATCAGCGAGACTTTGAAGTGTTCGTAACTATTGCTATTATTATTATTTTTCTAAGAATTGACATTTGGTATATGGACGAAGCCACAGTCTTTCAATGATCAGACTTTCGATGTATTAACCTTAAGTTGTAAGAAATTTGAAGCAACTATGCTGATTCTTTGGCTCATATATTGGTCTCAGACGATGTAACGCATTGAAGAATTCTTTATTATCCAACTCATTATGTCTACGTGTTAATTTTGATTATTGGTATGCATTTTAACGCTGCTAAAAATCAACCTGCTTTAGTATTCTTTGACTGAAAACGCTTTTGAAACGACATGTTGCGGCTAAACACGCCAGTGGGTCGTCCCTGTACGCTTCGAGTTAGCCTTTAGGCCTAATTTGCCGTGGTGTGTACTATTGCTTCATGGTTCTGGTGTAACAGAAGTTAGAACCATTTCCACCGGGGACCGTTTGACTCCTTTAACTATTTGCTTTACTCAAGAATTGACAGCAGTCCTATTAAGCGTGTCGTGATGACAGCGGCGTATCAGTCTCGGCATCTAATGACTGCATTGTATGTAATCGATACGCGAAAGCAAGCACCGTTGATGTTCGATTTGCGGTCAATTGAAAGCTATTTCACGTGTCGGCCACGTGCTACGTTGGCCGATCCCATTTAGCAGCTAGCCTAACCCTAATTACCTGGCCGTTTATATATATATATATATATATATATATATATATATTATTTTTATGTTAATACATGTGTAACATAAATGTTAATATATTGTTACTATTATTCAGTATATTATATATAATATTATTGTTTTTCTCAAGGCATTTATTTTTTCCGTTTGTCTGTTATTATTATCATTATTATTATTGTGCCAGGTTTTCTTAGGATGAGTGCGGTTGAACTACCTGTTTCCTAGCTTTCTACTAAATGTCAAAATGCGAACGAATCATCTGAAGCACGACCACAAGCGAGTCGAGGCTCGGCAGGCGTGGATCAAACTCCTTAACCATCCCCGAAGTCTTAAGATCGATCGAAGCATTGGTGCCATGCCACGTGTACAATAATAAAAATAATCATCTGAGACTACTGGTTGAAGCTAATTCATTAATACTGCAAACTTGTGCACGGCTTTCCAATCGTTGCTATAGGTGTTAGTGGGTGGTGTTGACGCGGCGCCGTTAGGCGTTGCTTAAACAGATACTGTCTTCATAGTTAGGGCTGCTTAAGACTGCCTTTCCCGAAAATGTCACGAATGTTTACCTCTCCAGTATTATTATTAATTTTATTATTGTCGCCGACAACGACACTTCGACGGCTCTTTCCGTACTCTATAGAGAAAAATAGGTTGGGACGAGGGCGCTAGCACGCACCTATATATATATATATATATATATATATAGTATGTATATATATATAGTATCCTCAGTAGTAGTACCCTCAGCCAACATGGCTGCTGATCTAGTACAGGGGCTACTGGACAGAATCGTTCCTTGCATAATAGAAGCGATTCAAACAGCAGTCACCAGCGTTATTAAAAAGCTGCTTCCCTTCCTGTTCCCCAGAGTCTCCGTAGAAGAGAAAAGTGACAAGCCGACTAAAGTTATCGACAGCACTCCTCTTGAAGTGTCAACACGAGAATCCATAGAAGCATCTCTGCGAGAAACACTTCGCGCGTCGTCGTATAGGTCTGGTGCAGAGTCAACCAAGAGCGATAAGCCTCGAGACGGATCGTGACTGCCTTACACCACAATTACTGACGTCCTAGCATCAAAGAAACCTCAATCTAGTCAAAACAAACGGTCGACAATTAGATTCTTTCAGTGGAACTGTGAAGGTATTAAATCGAGTTAACGATTACTTCCCTTAACGGATCAATTCGACGTGTTAGTTATTACCGAGACCTGGGCCACCAAGCCCACAGTCATCCCCGATTGGCGTGTGGCGGAATGTCTAGGTACCCAGTCAGAAGGACCAGGTCGAACGAGTGGAGGGGTTGCTGTCATATATAATAGTACACTTCCTGGAATTCATCCCAGCTACAGTGAAGACAGTTGCGTAATCCTTACGGGAGACACAATAAACGTGATTGCAGCCTACTCTAGTCCATCGGAGGATACGGAAACTCTGCTGGAGAAACTAATAGCATGTCTAGATATGGTAGACTTGCAGAAAATAACTGTACTCTGCGGCGATCTCAACTGTCCACTTAATAAGGCAGTACTGGTCGAGGCACACCAATCACCACACAAATGGTTGCGTGCCGATAGACGCGCCACTGCATGTCCAATCCAGTCTGAGAAGTTAAACGAGGACTTCCGTAAAATGTTTGCGAGTGCATTAACCATTCTGAGCGATACTCCTGTAGTACTTTCTGCATTGAGCGAGCGAATCCAGGAAGCTCGCCAGGCCCGTCTCGCCCTTTTATCGACTCGGAAGTAACTGAAGCAATGGTAAAGGCGCCGCTGGGTAAGGCCCCCGGACCTGACCTAGTGGTAAACGAACATCTTCGGCAGGCCACGTTGTTAGTGCCGTATTTCACTGCTCTTTTCAATGAAGTGCTTAGAACATCCCAATTACCCGTGGAATGGAGGACCAGTCTTCTAAGTATCATTGCTAAGGGAAAGGGAGATCCGCTGGCTCCATCATCCTACCGAGGAATAACGAAAAAGAGCGTAATATATGAGCTTATGTCGGCCATCTTAACCCGTCGTCTAGAAGTATTTTTAGAAACTACCGGGGCACTTCCTGGGCAGCAACACGGATTCAGAAAAGGCAGATCAACAATGTCTGCGTGCGCTGTGCTTCTAAACGCGGTAAATCGTATACTTCGTGTCAGGGGGAATTATCTATTCGCCGTGTTCGTGGACTTCAAGGCGGCCTTTGATACGGCTTCGCGAACGATCATTCTTGACAAGCTGGCACATAGTGGAGTCTCACTGAGCATGCTAGAGCTTCTAAGAAGCATCTTGCAAGAGGGACTGGTAATAATAGACAATGAGGTTGCTGAGCATGCGCCGATCACTCAGACCACCGGTGTTGCTCAGGGTGATAACCTGAGTTTTCTGTCGTTCTCAATGTTGGTAAGCGATCTCCCGGCGGAAATACATAGTCGGCATTCACAAGTGGAAACGCTTATGCATGCGGATGATTTAGTATTGTTCTCCAGAAGTCGCTTTCACTTGCAGCAGTCGCTTGTAACTCTACAGGGCTTGGTAAACCGGAACAAATTGAAGATCAATGCGAGCAAGACAAAAGCGATGAAATTCCGACGAGGAGGAAGACTGGCCAAAAGCGATGAGCTCCGACTGAATTCAGAAATAGTCGAAATCGTTCCATACTTTCCCTACCTGGGGGTCGTGCTCTCTTCACGTGGCACAAGCTTCTCCAGGCATGTTGAAGAAAGAGTCCGAAAAGGCCTACAATCCTTTTAGAGTGT
Source organism: Dermanyssus gallinae (assembly GCA_003439945.1). Classification (NCBI taxonomy): domain Eukaryota; kingdom Metazoa; phylum Arthropoda; class Arachnida; order Mesostigmata; family Dermanyssidae; genus Dermanyssus; species Dermanyssus gallinae. Next base: position 225,994 of record QVRM01001757.1, on the reverse strand, counting down.
CAAGGACCCATGCAGACTGTCGATGGAGGTTGCGGTTAAGCTGTTTAACCTGAAGATTGCACCCACAGCATCTTACGGTATTCAGGTGATCTGGCCGTATCTCACGAGATCGAACCTAAGGGCGTTTGATCAACTTAAAGCCAGTTTTCTAAAGAAAGCGTTGAACGTCCACCGCACTAGCCTGAATAGGTTAGTGTACTTATTGGCATCGTCACCGTTATTCGTTGAGGACTTAAAGAGGATGTACAACCTGCCGAAGACGACGGTTTTTAGAGAACACGTCTTAGACTGGGAGAATAAAATGTCCGACATCGACCCGCTGTTTTATGAAACGAGAGCAATGACGTCGGATTTGGGAGAGCCTGCAGTTATGAGAACCGGCATCTAATCACCAGATTTGCCGTCCACGGCTTCCATCTGAAGATCTGTGCGCGCGAGAAGTTTCATGAAATCTCGGCGGAGTGTATGTGAAAACTTTGTGGCTGCCCGTGTGTTCTATATCACCTTCAGCGTTGTGAAAGAGCAATTCCGCTGTCTCAACTCTGGAAATGCGATGTCTGTGATGTATATTCGTAAACCAATCACTGGTTAATAAAACTACTAGTATATATATATATATATATAATTCATTAAGTATACAGTAAATCCACAAAACAGCGCCGCAGTCTATGACCAGAAAAAAGTAACACTCTTTACACTATTACATATCAAGCGACGCTGTAACAGATATTCGAACTAAGCATACATGCACTTTTCGTGAACATGGAGAACCTACATATATAAACCGAATATATACATATAGATATATATATATATATATAAGCTAGAGCTAAGGCCATTTCGGCTGGACGCGGATAGCCTGAACACACTCTTTGTTTACCTAGAGGGTACTCTGTTTTCATATATGTATATATATATATATATATATATGGCTAATTCATTAAGTATACAGTAAATCCACAAGACAGCGCCGCAGTCTATGACCAGAAAAAAGTAACACTCTTTACACTATTACATATCAAGCGACGCTGTAACAGATATTCGAACTAAGCATACATGCACTTTTCGTGAACATGGAGAACCTACATATATAAACCGAATATATACATATAGATATATATATATATATATATATATATATAAGCTAGAGCTAAGGCCATTTCGGCTGGACGCGGATAGCCTGAACACACTCTTTGTTTACCTAAGAGGGTACTCTGTTTTCACGAGAGACGCTGGTGCTGAAAATCGAACAACATACAGAAGCTACAACAGGTAGTATACGGCACCGTTTTAGGTACCGTTAAGAGTTTAATGCAAAATCATCATTTGACTCACAGCGGTTAACCGATGATGCTAACGGCAGAAGCTAATGAACATAGGCTGTGACACATGAAAACGATCACTGACGTAAAAACAAGCAGATTTAAGCAGACATATACTTGCGATGGACACCTCCGTCAGACCTGCTGGCAGCAGACGGTCGAGTTCGTTGTATACATTCTTGCAGCAATCTAAGCTACCAAACTTTCGTCACGTCCAGATAACATACTTGCGTTAAAGATAGAACCTTAATTTCTGCTTTAAGAATTCAAATGTGAAAAACTCCACTTTACACAAACCAGTTAGTACCCCCCCCCCCCCGTACTCGCTAGGCATTCCTATACAATTCTGGGCCTGCGGAGGAGAGAGAGACACGCATCTAGTAAGTTTGCGAGTTGTCCTACTGCAAGTGGTCGTTGCTAAATGCAGGCGATGCATATTCAACAAGCAGTACCAACATTTCCCTTATGAAAGTAACTCTCTGTACTTAGGATATGATACACTTTTAAAAGAATTCAATTAGGGTCGCTACACATTTTTGTGTCGCGTTCACACGATAGATCTACACTTCTACGCTCACCAACGCTCCGTACAGGTTCCGAACAGCCTGTGGCACAATGGCGTCAACATACGTCCTAGCCGCGTTCTCTGCGAGAGGTATGCACATGTTATATAGTATGAGAGAATGTGTTTGGGCTTTCTCCAGCAAGGAGAAGTATACAGCAGCAACGGCAGCATGACAATGGTTAACGAGATGCGATTGTTCTCTCGACCTTGCGGTGTGATACTAATAATGATAATGCTTGACATTCAAAGATGCAACGTAGTAGACTTTGCAGTCTCGTTGCGGATCTCTAACGGATGCCACTGGCAGTGGCTGACACGTGGAAACATCTGCCATAATGATCATCACATACATACAGACACATAGATGCAGACCTCATAGTAGAAGAAACACACGTGAACTGAGCATAGGTCAGTATGCATCATATGTAGATACCTACCACAATGTCGGATACGGACGTCAATGCACCACCTACGTACGGATGATGCCATATTATTATTATTTTTTCTTTTTTAATTATTATTATTATTTTATTATTGTTTATTGCTGATCATACAATTGTGAGGTCTGAACATGTATTAATATATAATTAAATATCTCGGTAGCAGTCTCTTCCTCTCAAAACATTGATATTATTATTATTATTATTATTATCTAAACATACCTGGACCTCGGTGCATTGAAGATATGCCTGCCCCACGGCGATTTAAAGTCCGTAGGGGACGGAGGATAGCCTCGGGTGGTGATGAACCATCCTGCCACGGTCCTTTCATTTATTCAGGAGACCCCGCGGCGCGCTGGCATCCCAAAATATGCCAGACTTTGCCCTGAGTTCGGTCGGAAGTTGTATCGGTTTGTGTTTGTTACGCATAGGAATAAGCGCGGCATTCACCGCGTATATATATATACCGGCAACGATGTGAGCGGTCAATTCTCCTTTAAAGTGAACGTGATGATGTTTACAAAAAAGCAAGCACTGGTTTATGCAATGCAAACGCTGGTATTTAGGATTTTCACGCCAGCTCGTAGCGGCCACTCGAAGTTAATGTTATTGCTTCGAGTTTTAATTATCAGTACTAGTAGGCAAAACTAATAACTACGTAGATGGTCGTTTAGCGGGCGGTGTTCAGGCTAGACCGGCAGTCACACCGGCAAATCACCGATCTACGGCGGCAGATAATCGGCCCGCCCCGTTGAAGTAACATCCCGTAGGTAGGGACATCCTGTCGGCGCGACTGAAAACTTTCGGCCTGCCAGAGTTATGCAAACAGCCTACAACCTAGCTACCACGTCGCTTTTCGCTGCCGTTCTCTCTCGCGAAGTATCCTCGGTGTACACGACCGCGTCGCCTATCTGTGAGTTCCCCGCCAATGTCCTTGGCGGATGCCGTACCCGCACTACGCCACCGTTACACCAAGGCCATCTCGAGGCCACACTCGAACACTCGTCAAGCGAACGCAGTTTGTAGGTACGCTTGATGTACGCTATAGAACGTATTTGACGCACCGATCCCGCCGTAACGTGTTCGCTGTTCCAGCTAGCTCTCTCTTGGGTAGTAGGATGTTTTCCACGATGCTCACTCAGAGATAGTGAACTCCTCGAGTTCAAGTTCGAAGTTTCAAGTCCGTACCTTTGCAACGCCTATGCAAACACTTCGTGTACAAATGATTCATTTTGCGACAGGCCAGCAGGCCAATTAATAAAAGACGATAGAAAGTGCCGGGGCCACCGTTTCGACATGGCCGATGGGCGGGTGTGCTCGCGAATCTGCTAACTAGATAGATAGATAGATAGGTTTTATTATTCTCGTGAGTGGCTTACATTTGTACATAGGTTCACAGCTCCTCAAGGCCATCAAAGGCTAGTATAAAGTGTTTAATTTCTATAAACTATAATATTAGTTAGCAGAAGACGGTAATGAGAAATAATGCGTGTCTGTATTTATGCAGGGGGTGTCTGTGTGTCTGAAGGGAGATGTCCCTCTGTCCGCTTGGGCGTGTCTGCGTGTGTAAGTGTGTATGTATGACTGTATATGTGCAATATCTTCATTCAGGAATTACAAGTAAAATGGGGTTTACCTAAGACGACGGCCTTCGTGGCCTACACTATGAAGTGGGGGGAAAAATTAATGGATATAGACATAGGAATATACACGACGATAGCGATGAGGAGTACAAACTGGCGAGCAGCCGGATATAAGAATAGGCATCTCACTACGGCATTTGCAGCACACGGGTTCCATCACGTGTTATGTAGCACACAAGAATTCCACAATCCTCAGGAGTGTTGTAGGTGCGCGAGATGCCTAGGCCATTGTGATAGATACCACGCCGCAGCATGTCCAGCAGTGCAATCAATAGCTGAACTCGCAAGATGAGGGAAGATCCGGTGACGCAGAAAAACCACTGATTCAGACTGATGTACTTATTTCAAACTTACCCAACCTGGGTGTTAATAAACCATAATAATATCTTCATTCATAAGGCGTTTGCTGCCGACAAGGCAAATCCCTTCGCCGTCTCTGACGAAAGACTGCCTGAATAGCATTGCAGTTCATATTCAAAGAAAGATATATATATATATAGTGTATTTTTGTAGCTGTTAATTAATTGATGTTGCTGTTGCTCGGCTAAGAAAAGCCTATTACTTTTTACATCCGCATTTATTAACCTTAGGTGTAGGTGTTCACGGCAAAAAGGCTTACGTTCCTGTTCAGATCAGTTTTAGGCAACTTTCGCTTGCCGTCACTCGCAGAAACAATGATTAAACAATACAAAGTATAAAGTACTTAAATTTAGAAAATTTCACAGAAGAAGATAGCGAAGAAGAGAGAGAGCTGGAGCGCCAAAGAGCAACAGCAAAATGACAAAAATCAGAGGAGCCCGGTTAGGAAATCTTCGCTCAGCTCACTAGCGGAGATAAACGGGCGGGCCTACGGAGCAAGAACGAGTACGTGAACAATGAGCGTACTCACGTTGGCGCAATCGGTCGAGTTTGTGCCGAAGTTCTATGTAGATTTGGCTGCCCGTTGCTGTAGTCAGGCGGCAGAGCTCGTACTCGGTGTCGGAATCGCTTAAAACGTGCAGGTTACGCATCAACGCTTAACTTCCTCTGGGTCTAACTGCTCACATTCATCCCAGGCCTGCCGTGCCGCGCATGGAAAGTGAGCAGTGCCATCACGTCGGTCGGCTCCACGTCAAAGGCGGAATTTGCCGTGAGTTTAGAGAGTTAACTTTGGAAAAAGCACGCCAAACAATATATATATATGGCAACATATATTGTCTGCACGCTGCTCTCGCGCACACCTGGCACGTAGGTCGAAAAGAAGTACCTTCATTTAGCATAGCACGCTATAGTACTTCTAGTAGATCGGCGTTCGAGACTTAGACAGTGGTGTTGTGCCGAACGTAGTCTAGGCGTGCCTTCAAGATGCGCTTCAGCCGTCATCATTTGGCTTCTATTAGGGCAACTATGTATTATAACAAAACGATAGATATGCAGGCAACTCCAAGTGGTACGTAGTGTCTGAGCGACGATGCTTAGCGAACTAAAATACCAAAATGAGCCCATTTATTAGCAGCATTCACCCAAAACACCTCAGTGACCAATTTTGCTTCATAAAGTTGTTTCGTAAAACCTCAGAGATTCAACGTAGCACTTCGGTGCCTAGGTTTGGAGATATCTCGCCCATTGCGCACTTATAATTAAAACGTCTCAAGATTCGTCTGCGTGGTTCGCCTTAACTAGTTCGCCAGCATGGCATTAATCTCAGCGGAGGCCTTTCTAAACAAAGAGGTAATTTCCCAGTCACCATGTGTTAAGGTGAAGCAGGTGCTAGCAACAATGCAAATATACTGCACAGCAATGAAATAGGCGCTAAATAACTGGCCTATTTGAATACCGCAAGAATAACTACAGAATTGTCATTATTATTATTAGAACGATTTATTTCCTTTTATTTTTATTTACTCTTCCACATGTTCACCCGTACTTATTTTATAATTATTATTGTTGTTTTACTGCTGTTATTTTTGTCGTTACAGGGCACCTTCGTTCCCTTATACCTTAGCGTGTAGCAATTTATGTAGTGATAGAATAGTACTATTAATGACAATCTATATTAGCAATAATAGAGCTAATCCTATTCGAATTAATCAATACGTATGATAATATTAACATTATAATACAATAATACTAATGTTTTAAATAATAACTTAAATAATGAATGTTGATATTAATTTGATAATTAGGCATTGTTATATTTCTTTTTACGCTCATTCGCTGTTCTTCTGTCACCGCCGCTAGACAGTATCTGACGTTTTGTTGCGAAGTTTCCACTCGATAACTAGAGCTTTAGTTAGTCCGTTAATTTGCTTCCTTACACTTCTCGCTAGTGAATTTGAGTCGCAACTGCGCTACTTTCAGAGTGGCTGCTTATAATAATCATGATCGACAATCGCTCCGGAATAAAAAATCTGTCGTCTCTAATAAAAAAAATTCCATTAGAAGGAAATGTGCTCCATTACCTTCAAGGAACGCCTTGCGTTCGAAAGGGGTGTATTAATGGATTTTTGGAAGCCATCTTCTTACAATGTGACTGCTTTCTCGTTTGCTACAGCCGTATGTGCCGCGTTGTGAACATATGCATGCATTTATCGCTCAGTCCTGTGTATGTGCTGTTTTATCCTGCAGCTGAGATCGATCGTTGGCATCGTCATCACGTTACGATCACCAACGAATCAATACTCGTATATATATATATATATATATATATATATATATGGACACCTTCGCCGCATGAACTCTTAGATATCGATTGTATATGGAATCGTGGCCGAAATTAATTTGTCATCAATCGATGTACCCTAGCAGTCGTCTGATTTATAAACGCCTAAATAAACCGTGACTCCACAGAGTGACTTTTGCCACTCTGCGACCACCATTCGGGAGCTTTCCGAAGCGCAAATCAATTTACGTTCTTCTGTTTCTTGTTCTTATGTTTTGCTCCGCGTGCGGCTGTGTGGGGGTCACAATCTGCAGTGCCAAATGTTTAAATATATTTAGTAAAATTTAAAAAAATATATATAGGAATTAATTAAAAATGAATGCAGGGGCTATCATTATCTATAGTAGGATAGCTCATGTCTGATTTGTCTCATGCCGCCAAGAGCTGTTAAAAATCTTGCGGCCGGTTTGTCCGCTCGTCTATAGTGTGCTTCTTCTGAATGTTACTGATATTCGAACAAACTGCGTGGTTTTGTGTACAAACGGATATACAGAAGTAAAGTCAGCCTGTCAACCTGGCAATACAGCATCTAACACTGACTGAGCGCCACCATGGTAGTATTCGTCGGTCTTTTGCCCGTGCTTCAAATCTGAGTAGCCAACTTGACAACTCGTCTGCCTAACCTACATAGGATTCTCGTGAGTGAAAAGGCGACGCATATGGATGTAACGAGGAATGCGCGTAGTAATTTATTCTGCGCTTCAAACATCCATTTCGATGGCTCCATTTTGTTGCGCCTGGATCCAGGCAGAGTCTGGTTGGTCGCGGTATATAGATGTGTGTAAGTTTTATATATATATATATATATATATATATATGTGTGTGTGTCTGTGTGGGTGTGTATTGGCGAGAGTAATACAATACAGAAATAGTCAGTCTCCTTCCTCCACAACTTGGCCGTGATTCGGGAGAGAACGGCCCGATCATGATTCAGGATAGACAGCAGGCAAAAAAATGCCTAAAGGTATATATATATAGATATATTGTCACGAACGCACGATGAGCTGTTGTCTCCCAGCGCATGTTGCTTCGATATAGTAGTCGAGCGACACGCGCGCCAGGACCGCTCAGCGGCGTGATACTACACGACACAGACCCACGACACCTCTCTGCCTTGCGCGAGCCGTGACAAAATTTAACTTCTCTCGCACCTAAATGGATGTTGACGACGCGTCTGCCTACTTGATCTTTATTATTATTATTATTGTTATTATTATAATTAGTAGTTGTTATTGTTGTTGTTGTTGATGTTGTTGTTGTGTAGTATTCCATGTTCGCCACAGCTTCTTCCCATGGTACGGGAGGCCAACTACCACCGGCGTTATTACCGTTGTCACCGTACTATGATCCTCATCATCTTCATTCTCAGCTTCGTATTTGTTTGCGGCCAAAATACAGCAGTTCAATATGTTATCCTCTATTGACCTGATGTGGTGGTGGTGGTGGTGCACACGAAGGTGCTGCCACCAATGTTCCGAATAGAAATCGCAAGCAAACAAATTTGTCCACCTAAGTTGCCCGCCGTCCCAGTCGCTCCTGTTCCTCCCTGACCTGTTGTTGCTGGCTATGCGGACAGGGTGTGTTGTCGTTAAAAACAAGTCCGACTCTTCGTAAGACTGCTGCATGCAGCTCGCCACAGAAGCCAGCTTTGCTGTCGATACCACGCGCGTCTATACACTACTACACCGCTGATATAATATGTATATATACACACATATATATGTACACATACGCACACACATGTATATATATAAACATACGTACATACTTAAGTATGGTTATCAGCGCCTAGAATTCGCGTGCGTTCACAGGGACACCCGAAAGGCTGGCGAGGCGTAACGCAAAGCAAAACACGCTTGAGGGGGCACACTATCTCACCTCGCGTGGAAAAGCCCCCGTTTCCTGAAGCTTAGCCGCTCGGAAAGAGGCTGGCTGGAAGATGGTAGTAAAAACAAAAGAACGCACTCGCCAACCCCGAGTCCCGCTGAACGGTGGCAACATCGACGCGACAGCTGGTGGGCAAGCTGCACTAGCCTCACGACGGACGATCAAAAAAGAAGGTTTTCGTCGTACCGAAAAAGAACACCCGACGTAAAGAATCTGGGACGATTTTGACTTCACCTCCGCTTACGCGGGTGGCTGTTACTACTACCACTACTACTACTACCATGATCACGATAATGATGGTGGTGTTTGTGATGATGATTACTGTTGTTCTTATTATTATTCATATTATCATTATGAGCATCATCATCCCTACTAAGGCTACTTACTATTTACCACTAGTCCTATTGTTGCTTCTGGTGCTACTGCTATGATGACCCCCCCCCCCCAATAACCCCCGCCGTTCGGCCAGCAACTCGGTAACAGGTCAGAGACAGAGAACGGTCGACGACTTCGCACGGCTGGCTACGGTGACAACGGTAATGAAAGCGACGGCGGTAGTGGCTATGACGACGACCGATAGCGTATCGCGCGATGCGTGTCCTCTAGATGAGGTCGGCCACGTTCACCGGCATCTCCTCGATCTCGGTGTTGTAGAACGACTCGATGTCCTTGAGCGTACGCTTGTCGTCAGTCGTCATGAAGTTGATGGCGACACCTTTCCTGCCAAATCGGCCACCACGACCGATTCGGTGAATGTAGTTTTCGCGGTTGGTGGGCAGGTCAAAGTTAATGACCAGCGACACCTGCTGAACATCGATACCGCGAGCCAGCAGGTCGGTGGTGATCAGGACTCGAGACGATCCCGAGCGGAAGGCGCGCATAATCATCTGCGGGAAGGACAGGGCAGGGCAGAACAGGACAGAAGGCCGCAACCCCAACACAAGTCGGTTAGTCAGTCAGTGACCCAGTCCGTGAGCCACACTCGAAGTTACTTAGTCAATCGCCGCCACACACGAATAACTAATTAACAATATCAACTATACAATGAGCCGCTGTACAAACAACGCCGACCAAGAAATGAGCCAATTCTGAAACGGTAATTCGTTGAGGGAATTACGCTGTCTTATAGCTATGATGTCCGAGGGGACGTCATAGCTACGAGGCATAACCCTAGCTTGCAGTTTCCTAACTCTTACATACGGTAAGCTTAGTGCCGTGAGCACTCATTAAAGAAGTGGCCGTAGTCTTAGTATAGGGTGTCTACCACCAACGGCGGAACATGTAAATTTTAAGCCACTTCTGTTGCTGTTGTTTAATAGTTCTGAATCCTGGACGGCTACTCGATACAACAAAGCATTTGTCCGAATTTCGGAGACCAAACTAACACATGCACCCCACTTCTATTAATGTATACAGTCGTACATATCTATTAAGAGAAAAAAAGCTGAAAAAAACTATATCTTCTATGCACGTAGCGTGCAAGTAGGTAGAGAATACAAGTAAATAGAGTACAATGCGGAATGAAACGGACCTCTCGTTCATCCTGTTGCATATCTCCGTGAAGAGCGGACACTGTGAAGTCCTTCCTGGTCATCTGGTCGGTGAGCCAGTCGACCTTCCTGCGGGTGTTGCAGAAGATCACAGCCTGGGTGATGGTCAACGTCTCGTAGAGGTCGCACAGCGTGTCGAACTTCCATTCCTCCTTATCGACGTTTACGTAAAACTGCCTGATACCCTCGAGCGTCAGTTCCTCCTTCTTGACCAAAATACGGATGGGGTCGCGCATGAAGCACTTTGTAACGTCCAGCACGTCAGCTGGCATTGTGGCCGACAGTAGGACCACCTGCAAGATGAGACCAAAAAGCAAAAACCCATTTTTACGTCTATCCATAGCTGTGTTTAGTTTAGCTCGCAAAAGCGCGCACACGAACCGCGCAGGCGGCCGTAACCATGGCGCCTGTATCTGTAGTACAACCATGACAATAAGTCTCGAAACTTTGGACTACCAAAAGCAAAAACGATTTTGCCGTGTTATACCTTAAAACAGTTGCTCAAAACATCTTAACCTAAGAGAGTTTCTAGTTTTGCTGTTGGTCGCGCCCGTCGTCCAAGCTCTAAGCGCAACAACAAACCAAACGTGAAACCAGCAGTAGCATTCGAGCTCTCGTCAGTCAATGTACTGAACGCGCATGTGTTCGCGCGCCGAATACTTAAATATTTAAGTCTCCAACCGATACGGTCAAGCGCGACTACGAACGAATGTGCCTACCTGTGTCGTCTCTGGCAAAGTTTTGAATACATCGTGGATCTGCTCCTTAAAACCTCGCGACAACATCTCATCGGCCTCGTCCAAGACGAACATTCGAATCGAGTCAGGGCGCAGCGCCCGTCGCTGGATCATGTCAAAGACGCGTCCCGGAGTGCCGACGACCACGTGCGTGCCCTTCTCAAGGAAGCGAATGTCGTCCTTGACGTTCGTACCGCCAATGCACGCGTGACATCTGGCGTTCATGTAGTCGCCAAGCGCCATCACGACCTTCTGGATCTGTTGTGCCAACTCGCGCGTCGGCGCTAGAATCAGCGCCTGGCACTGCGGGTTACTAATGTCGATTTGTTGCAGAATCGAAATCGAGAACGTGGCCGTCTTGCCGGTTCCTGCAATCGCAACAATCACACAACAATAACATAGTCATCATTTCTAAACTCTAAATTCACGACTAATGTTACGGTTGACCTTTTAAACTCGGCCTCAGTCTACCTTACCAGGGTATCCCTAAAAAACTGCCGCAGCGTTGCCTCTTTGAAAATCGGGCGTGGGCCTCTGTCGTGTACGTATGTATGCATATATATATATATATATATATATATATATGAATGTTTACAATGTAAACTTATTTCAATACGTAAACAGAAACCTAAATGTGGAACAGCAGTAGTAAGAGACTTGTGTACGATAATAATGATTATGACAATTAGAGGAATTGACAGAATTCTTATTGAGGGTGCCGCATCCTCACTTACCCGACTGGGCCTGCGCGATGACGTCATGGCCTTCTATGCAGGGAAGGATGGCCCGCTGTTGAATAGCCGACGGCCGTTCGAAACCGTACGCGTAGATGCCTCGGAGCAGCTCCTCGCGAAGGCTCATGGCATCGAAGCTCTCCACCACTTTATCGTAGTTCGACTGCAGATGGTGAACGACGATGGTCCGGTAGTAACGATGACAACGTTAGCCATGGACGGCACAACAGAATTCGGAAAATAAATTGTAGTAAATATTTTCATCATATATATGATACTCAATAGTAGCAAGTATGGAGAATCAAAGAGTCAAAATTAAAGCAAAAGTACTTCCGAAACAATCTAAAAAAAAATATATATATATATATATATATGGCATGTGAGTACAAGTAATTCTTACCTCAATGAGTCCTTCGGGCTCCATGCCGGGGACACCTCCATCCCCGCCCTCGCCGCCGGAAGCACCTCCATAGTTGCTACCTTCCCAGTCTTGATTGGACCTGCAAGTCGGAAAATAATAATACTCAGTTATAAACGAAAAGAACCCAGCCGCAGCGTGAGCATACTGTGTACTATCTATCATCATACGTGTATGCTGTCGCGGTATACATTGCTTATTTGTATCGAATTCAACCCCTGACTTTGAAGCCAACGACACCCCCCCCTCCCACACGCTCCTCCCACTCAAAGCGTGGTTACACACGCTGCGACTGGGTGTCAGCTATCAGCCGCCACAAGTCACGGATTGTAAGTGTCTCTTCATAATCATCATCATCATCGTCATCAGGTACTGTTCTGTCGTCGGTGGACATCGCCACCCGATCGACACGAACAGCAATAATGGCGTGCCGTTGCGTGACGTTCACTCGTTTCGGCGGCGGTGGCGGTTTCGCGAAATACCTGACAGAACGCCGGCCGGCCGGCCGGCATAAATAATCAAATATTGACCGAGCTACTACTTATTTGACCAACGAACAGACCACCAAGTCACGAGTTATCACGATAATCATCCGTTATTTGTACTCATGGTGATTCAAGATCATCGTTTGTCGTGGATTGGTTCACTACAAGCCGCTATCCTCGTCGTTAGAGTCTCGGCCATTGGTAGATGATTAGATCTACATATATCACGTCGACACGTGTACAACAACATGCATGCATGCATGCATGACGCTCTGCTGTGTGTGTGTGTGTCTGTGCGATGGGTAGACAAGGTAGAAAAGAATGCCAGGTTACGCTGATGCGCTTCACTGGCGACTCGACAATCCCAGCAGCGTATGGTATACCGTATGATTCATAACTGAAATGACATGATAACAACAGCTCGGCGGCACAGAGCATCGATACGCAATCGCTAGCGAAATAGTGATTCTCCCAAAGGCTTAAAATCGTCGTTACCTATACTACTACCGTTACTGAACACTAAAACCACAATCATAGCAATAGTAGAGACAATCATTCACACTTGGAAGTGAACTAAAATCAATCACCTGAAATCATCCTGAAATATACGTGCTTTTCAAGGCCAAACTACAGCCAACACTATGGGGATGATTATCGAGACGATATATTAGCAATAAATATATATATATATATACATATATACATATCTCAGCACCAATCACGCGTCCACTAGTCTATGTTACTGCATCAGTGCGATCACCGTTGGTATTATAGAAGATCGTGACAAAATTTCCTCGAAGGCATGTGGCAGCACAGTGCGGTGGATGGCGACTGGAGCCAATCCACAGTAAAGCGAAGCCACCGCAAAGAGGATTCATTGACCGTGGCAGATCTGTTTCGCTGACTTAGTCCATTCTCCCGAAACGGCAATAACCGTAACGACGCCTTTCTGCCTGTCGCCGTTTCCTGCCGTGTGCCCAACCGCAGGTTAATAGTGACCATGACAGACGGGACCTTAGGAGAGCATATGATCTCACCCAATGAGTGTGGACCTTCAGCCTGCGCAAAGCGCCTGAGCGAGAATCACCGAACCGACCTGCTGAGCCGGTTATTAACACTCTTTAATTGATAAAACAGTAGATGCTCTTAACGGGTGAAGTCAACAAATGCGCCGATTAAATGTGAGCCAACATAATTCCATATATATATATATATATATATATATTCTACGCGCGATTGCCGTCCGCATAAGACGCACACAGACAATATACACGTAATACGTAGGATACGTAATCGGAATGACCAGCCGCTAAACAGGAGTCCGTGTGACGTAAAGGTTCGAATGACGTAGTAAAATGCTGATATATATATATATATATATATATATGATAGAGAGAACCTAGAAGTGATACAAAAATACTTTTTTTAAGTATCTTTAAAAAATAATTTTAAAAAATGTTAAAGATAAAAAGAAGTTTGCAGAAAATTGTAGCTTTTTATCTACTACTATTACTACTACAATGATTGTTCAACCACGCCTGCTTCAACAAACTTCTCTCAACTGTAGTACTGTTATAACTAGACTCGAATGTCTGTGCTATTCCGGTGTACTCTATATATATATATAGTATATGCCAGCGTTATTTACACGGCGCCAACGCGACCGCCAAGTCGGCTGATTCGGCTGCAGGCTGTTGTTGATGTGTTTCTATTATTTGTATGGTCTTATATGGCCACCACCATCGTGGCGACAGCGTGCCGAATACAACCGAAGCACAACCGAAGCGGCTACGAGCTAATAATCCGACCTATCCCAAGCAAACTGTGATGGATTATTGGCATTGGCGCCGTGGCTATCATCATCATCACCGTCAACAACAACAATAACACCAACAACGACAACAACAACAACAACAATAACACCAACAACGACAACAACAACAACAACAATAACACCAACAACGACAACAACAATAACACCAACAACGACAACAACAACAACACCAACAACGACGACAACAACACCACCACCAACAACAACAAGACGACCATCACCACCATGGGGAACTTTGGCATGACAAGCTGCATTGCAGCATCACTGCCATCATAGAGCAGCATCACAAGCTTCTCTAGCCACAAGCTACGGACGCCAACCAGCCGTGTCGTGTTTACGTGACAAAAGAGAATAGACATAAATAAATCATCAAATAAAGCGCAGCAGCAGCAGCAGCGGCAGCAACAGAAGTAAGCGTGCCACCAGAGGGAGTGCAGAGGCACGTATCTCCTTCCTCGCCTGCACTAGCGCGAGGCTTTCGAACACGAGAAAAAGAACGCTGACAGAAAGAAGTACCATCATCACCACCGGCGGCGAATGGGCTGCCTGGTTGGCTGTCAGGGTTCGTTCGACTTGTTTCGCCGGCTCAAATCTGTCGTTGTCGGGAGGAGCAACATCAACAGTAGCAGCAGTGATCAGCGAACGTCAGAGTTATGATGAGCTACCGCCATAATAATATTATAAATATAATAATAATAATAATAATAATCATAATCATAATCATAATCATAATCATCATCATCATCATCATAGCAAGCGAACACATGATGCCAGCAGCAGCAGCAGCGAGCCAGAACGATTCGGCGGCTGACTCTCAAAAATGGAGGAGGAGGGAGGGCGCGTGGGGGAGGAGAAACCGGCACAACGTGTGACGGCGCGTGGTCGATGATGACTCATCGGCATCGTGGGTTCAATTAACTCTATGAGACAACGCGAGAGAGGGAGATAACAGCAAAAGAAGAAAGAAAGGGCAGAAAAAATGAAATACGGAGAAAGAAATGGAGGAGAGCACACGAAGGAGAGCAAGTGAGACGCAAGTAAATAAGCAGCAGAATACCGCCATTTGTTGTCACTCGGATGACGACAACGACGACGGCGACAACGACGACAAATGATGACATCATGTCGCCGACAGGCCGCCGTTGCCGCAGCCGCCGGCGCGTCATAATCGGCGCGTAGCCGAATGTACGAGAAACAAGGTGGTTCAAACACAACAACAGCTCAACTATCTGACTAAGCAGCCACTGTAGCCACAGCAGCAGCAGCAGCAGCAGCATTCGACCAAAAGTTGCTGGTCATCAGCAGTTGCAGCATACCGTAACGTACAGGCAGGCGGACAGACAGACAAAAGACAGATAGACAGATAGACAGATATACAGATAAACCGCACAAATCTCTATCGGCTGGTAGTAGGTGAACAGCGGCCGACCAACCAAGCGACCAAGCGGAAAACTAGCGGAGCGTGAGAAAAGCTGCCGCCCCTGTAGTATTATTATCATCATTGTATTAACGGTGATTTAAAATTATTGATGATTAAGCGATGATTTGATAGTCTTTCAACGATGATCAGAGTTTACGAATAATAATAGCACGAAGTTCGTCGTGCGAAGGAGAACAAGAAAAAACACTTATGATATATGTATATATATATATATATATATATATATATATATATGTGTGTGTGTGTGTATGCATAGAAAGAGAAAATTTCGACAACACGGGAGTATCAGCACCAATTAGCTCTGCAGTGCATGTGATAACAGCATATATATATATATATATATATATATATATATAACTAAACACGTATGACATATAGAACTAGGTATGTACAACTAGTTTAGTTAGCAAACTATTTATGATTCGCCAACAACACGCAGTGAAACACGGCGAATACAGCAATACTAGCTACAAACTACATGGCACCCCCGTCCATCGTCTGGCAGGAAGGAACTGGTGGGGGGGGGGGGGGGAGGGTAACACACTCGCAACTCGCAAGCGCTTACAATGTAAACGATAAAGAACCACCAGCGAAAAAACAAGAGGAAAAATCGTCGGGCCACTCTAGCTGTGTTTCTTGTTGCCGTCCGCTCGCCGTTCACCCCTCTGCGCCGGAGCAGCCACCATTACCCCTTAAGGCAACGTTGGCGGCCGCTGCGGCGGCGGCGTCGCTACCCACTAGGCCGTTACCTAGTGTTGGCACCATGCGGTCGCAAACTCCACCACCACCCCCACCACCACCGACTACCCCAGCCAGCAGCATCGGGGAAGCGAGGGCGGGGGGTCTCCGCCGGAGGCTGTTGGCTGGCTGGCAGCCGGGGGTGCTGCTTGTGCTGTACAACAAGCACAATGAAGGAGGAAGGCACAAAGGAGAGAGAGGGAGGGGGAAGTACCAAACTGCGGAGGCTTCACAATTGCTCGCTCCGCAGCCGCCGGCGATCAACGAACGCTGCCGATTTCGGCGCCGGCTGGCTCAGCATTTAGCAAGAATTACGACGGAACGACGACGGCGAGCTCATCACTATTCTATATATATTATTAATTGTAACTTTATGTGTAATAACTTAATTAAATGTAACTATCAACATCATTATCATCATCGTCGTCATCATCATCATCATCATCATCATTGGAGGGAGGGGGCATAACAATCGGCATGATGTCATGCAAAAATGATTTCATATCATACAAAATATACATCCTAACCGTGCTTATCATTACCGCTACAATCACACCACTGTCATCGTCACACAACAACAACAACAACAGCAGCAGCACACTGTCACCAGCCAATGAAATAATGCAGACAGACAAACATCCTAAAATACTAAGGGACAGCCGAAGGGACGGACAGGACAAACTGACAGAAAAATCATCAAGACGAAACGAGTCATCGCCGGCACGTCGAACAAACGAACGCCGCGCCATGGCGATGTCGCGCCCGGCCAATCTTTCGCTCGCATTATTCGTTACGCTGCACGGTGGTGGTAGGTACGGTTCGGCCACGTTTTCGACCATCGAAAAAACGTGCACCTCTCCCTGCTCTAGCCATCCAATCATCATCGCCATCATCATCATCGTCGTCGTCATCATCATCATCATCAACAACAACAACAACCCGTCAAGTCACGCTAATCATCGCCAACAGAGACACTGGCTGCTGCAGGGCTATAATGGTGAAGACAAGGGTAGCAACGTAGATGCCAGCCCGGGAAGGAACATCCGACAAACAATACCCAGATTCAGAGAGAGAGAGAGAGAGAGCGACCAAGAGAGATAGAAAAAGAGATATGCCCCGCTTAACGAACTTTGTTGCCAACTGTCGGGGAAACCCTAGATCTCAACTAACCAACAGCGTAGGCAGGCGCTCGATTTGCGCTGCGGATTGAGGATATATATATATATATATATATGAATGTATATGAATGTATATAGGCACGACTCACGGCGACTACTCGCCGAGTGAACTCTACCGTCTACCGAGACACAGCAGCAGCAGCAGCAGATGCAGCTAACTACCGATATATATATATATATATAGATACTTGAGCCAGATTGAGATAACTACCTAGTTAGTTCGTTAGTTAGTTAGGCCGGGCTCTAGTTAGGCTAGTTGACTGGGGACCGATTGGTAATTCATGAATGATTCGCCGACCGGCGCGTGCGATTTGGGCGGGTGGATTTTGGGCAACCGGCCGGCATCCGAAGCGCGATAGGCCTAGACACGTCGCTGTCGGCTGCTGCTGCTGCTGCTGCAGCACCCGGCGGCGGTAGCCGTCAACCACAGAGTTTCTCAATGAACGTCGTCGTCGTCGTCGCCGCTGCTGCTCTGTCATAGGCTCCATCATAGGCGGTCATATATTAATAATAAATAATAATAATAATCATCATAATTCTAATAATGATATTATAAGCTGACCGGCCGGGAACTTCGGCACTTCAACTCGACGATGGATTGGCCTAAAACTAGGACTTTCCTGGCTCGAGCGAGCCATTTTCGTCGTTGGCCGATAGAGCGTGGTGGTGGTGGTGGTGATTGTTGTAGTAACGGCGTTGTAGTTGTAGTAGTAGTAGTAATGATGGTGGTGGTGATGGTGATGGAGACGCTACCATCGTTACCACCGGCTATGACTATGACTACTACTAACGCAGCCAGCAACGATAAGGCATGGCGGCGAAATCAATCCGCCGATCCTTCAATTACAACTACAGCCACTGCTAGCCGCTGGGCCGAAATTTCCTACGATATCTTAGAACGAGCGCGGCATCGAATGGCGGTTCTCGTTGTGGCCGTGCCCCCGTCATTCTAGCCATCCGTCAATCAGTTAGTCAGTCAATCAGGCCGACAGACAGACAGAAAGACCGTTAATCAGACAGACAGACAGAAAGACCGTTAATCAGACAGATAGACAATCAAACAGACAGACAGAGACATAAACAGTCACAAAGCCATCAGGCAGGCCATCCAGCCAGCCAGCCAGATAGACAGATAGACAAAAATTGTCGAGAGTCCACGAAACGAGTCATCCGACATGAGCCAAGCCAACCCGACCTCTGCCGGTCGGTCGGCTTTCTTATCGATGAACTCGGTTTTTTTTTTGTTCCCGGTAGCCGCTCGGTAGTGGCGCTCTCGGTGACTGGGTAGCCCACAAAACGATAATGCCGCAAGCAGCAGCAGCAGCAGCAGCAGCAACAACAACGAGAAATGAAACGTCGTCGTTACCGGCGACCACGATGGCGACAACAGTCACGACACAGTTAGGCGATACGATGCGCCGCCCAGCAGCTCAACAGCATCAGCAACAGCAGCAACACAAGCAGAATAGTAGCAGTAGTAGCAATAGTAGTCGTAGTAGTAGGTAGTAGGTAGTAGCCCACACCTACAACATGGATATGAGAGACGATTATACCTATCATCATCATCATCATCATCGTCATCATTATCGCAATAATGATCGCAGCGTAGTGTAAGTAGTGTAAGTAGTTAGGCAGCAAGCGTGTCGCCGGTTCGCAGCGGACGATCCCGGCCACCACCGGCGCCCGGCGACGATCGACACGAGCGGCGCCGATCGACGGCGAAGGCGGTAGCAGCGAGGAGCGCATCGAGGAGCGCAAAGCAGGCCTCGACGCCCGGCCTCGGCCGCCACCGAACCTCACGTGGAGCTCCGGGCCGCGGGCCGGATTTCGGCCGTTTTCGGCCGCAAATCCGGCCCGCGGCCGGCCGCGATCGCTCGGCCGACGTCCGCCGGCGGGCCGGGCCGCGGTTCGGCACGCCGCCGCACGGCACGCTGCAATAGAACACTCACATTTTCACCGAAATTGACGGCACACGCAACACGCACAACACGAACGGTCGTCGGAAAAGAACACCTCGAACTGTCGACGCATTCTAAGATGGCGCCACCGGTCGGCCTTTAAATACGCCTGGGTAGGCGAAGCGACGCCGGCCGGCGAGGGACGGGCGGTCGGCCGGGCGGGCGGTCGGGCGGGCGGTCGGACGGCCGGGAGCTGCAGCTCGGCGCGTGGCCGGTGGCGCCAAATTTCGAATTTCGGGCTAGCGTCGCACGTTGGGCGGGCCGGGCCGGGCGGGAACGCGGCTGCGGTGGCAGCTAAAGAACGCGGGGGTGCCAATTTTCGGCGGTGTTTTTTTTTGCGAGGACGGACGATGGTCTAAAAATAGAAGAATAAAACCAGCAGCCTAAGAATGGAAAACGCATGGCTAGCAATAATGCCTACTTACATCAGCACCATCACCACGTTCGCCACCGCCGCCGCCGCCACAATGCAGCGATTCGAATTGTGTCTGTGTTGGGTAAAAGCTAATGAAAAGAAAAGGAGAAAAAAAATCGAACGCCTTCGTCAGTGTCTATTTGTCTATCGTTGTAACAAATGTTCGTCGAGTTCGAACAGTTAATGAGAAAAGGCTTAGGGCACGTTTTGAGTTGGCGCGGAAAAGATGCGCGTCGTTCTGTCTTCTGTGTGCGCTTTTTCACAAACACACTCATGCAGAGAGACACACGCGTCCAGGCTTAGACTCACTTCTAACAGACGACGATACACTCCAAACTCCAAATAAACACATGAACCCAGTATACCGGCTCACGATGTTGTCTGTCCAACGTCGTTACGAGGATAATTGATACAATCAAACAGCAAATCCGAGATAACTCGATAGAAAGGAGAGGAAAGTCAACTTAATTAGGGAGCCGAACTGCTTAAATCGTGGCGCCTTGTTGTTTAATTCTATTATAGTCTACTACTATCATAATGCATGGCTAACTCGTTATATGTTACCAGAACGCGAATTATCACATCGCCTGATATCGTGGTTACTGTACATGGGTTATTAGTAATGGGGGGGGGGAGGGGGCAGTAAACGGGGACGTTGAAGATTCTTAGAATATCTAAATATATATATATATATATATATATATATATATATATTTACACACCCTTTAGCAGGGGGGCTAATATATAGAAAGCAATATAAATGCTTATTACGCGACAAAGTTTCTTAAATGTATTTCTTTTGATCTCTTAAGAAGAAACGGCTTGAAAAAAGAAAAATACATAATCGAAAAAAAAACAATTATGTCATTGAGACACAGCAAAGTTCTCTGTATTTTTTTCTAGTCATTATGCAGTAAAATCTTAGTTAGAAATTATTGAATTGACAAGTTGTGCTTGATCTCATCAAATTCAACACACATATATATATATATATATATATATATATATATATACCCAATCTAAGTTATCAGAGCAGCTGTCGTATGACTGTGCGTAGTGGTAACCTATGACAATACTACGAACATTCGAAGTCAGTGTCGAGCATACCCCTCCGCCGCTGTCACCTGTTCAGTATTATTTCGGTTCGAACCACATTACACTTAGTACCAAGTTGACACTGAGCGCACAATGTAGTGGTCGCCACTCATTTACCGCCACTTAGTCGGCTTTCCAGTATATATATATATATATATATATATATATATATATATATATATAGAGAGAGAATCATCATCATCATCATCATTATGGTGGTCATCATCTCTTGTCCATTGTCACACACACATCCACTCGCATTGGCGCTCACACGAGTAATTCATTCATTCTTTTCAAGGTTAATTACGGGGCGGTCTCTAATGCAAGACAAATCAAGTATGAAGCGCGATAACACGTGTGTTAAAAGAAAGTACGGCACAATTAGGGAGTCGATCGGCGGCTACTTCTCATGCCGCAAATATTCGTAGTAGATAATAGTGGTCGTGAATGAAATAGATAGATACGTATTAAATTCGAATGTATTAAATTCGCAGCTAAAGCTAATTTGAAAAACAACGCTTAATATGCTGAGATGCTCGATGAGAATCCGTTGGCAGTATATAGCTGCTTATACAATATCCGTTACTTGAAGTCCTTGACCTGTTTAGGGCGTTGGTCTAATTTTACAGTTTACTTGCCATTTCGAGTTATATTTTCTGTCAAGTTGTAACTCAGTGTGCTCCTTTACCTTGTGTGTCAGTGTCGCCAATCATATGGTATAGGTATTAACCTCTGTTTTTATTATCATCTTTTTCTCCTTTTATCCCCACACCCTTTGTACCACTTTTCATAACGAGAACTTAAGCATGTGAATGTATGCAATTCCGTAAATAACCAGTTTGATATGAATTGAATACCATCGTGTGCACAAGAGGTACATTTTTATAACATTAACGTCGGTTATCATCGATATTACTGATGTTGTAATTATTTTACTATTGGTCATCATTAGTACTGTTCATACTCTAGTTCATGGTTAACCCTTTATTATCTTTTAAAGAACCAATACATTCTTACGTCGACACTGAAAAGTATATTTGTATCTTGCGTTACTTAGACAAAAACAGAGCTAACTACAGTAAGAGCTCGGTACGAAGAAATATATAAATCAGTAAATATATATATTTATATATATTTATATATATATATACATATATAACTGAGCGGTCATATTTAGCCGCGGCACGCTTCTAAATTTACCACAAAGAAGAACATTCGTAACAAGGTGTCGCGCTGACACGTTGGAAGCGTTTTAACAGACGTCGCCCGGATTCTAAAGGGCCTTCGTACTCATTTGGCAGGAACCGAGAGTAGACGATTGCGGAAGCCTTGAAACCTATATTGGCCATCTCTACACTTGCAGACGACAGACTCGCATCACAATGCCAGATAACAAGAACTTGAACAAAAACCATGGCGCACATCTTCCACTAGTTTTGGTGACCGCAACAGGGCTACATGTCCTGTGTGTAAAAGCATCAGTTTCACGAGGATGGGTCTTGCTAGGCATATATTGATGAGGCCTTGGCCTGATGCCGCCAACAAGTGGTCGATATCCCATAGACTTTCAGGTTGGCATCAGTCAGTGAAAAATACGAGAGCTCTCCGATCTAAACATACGCATGCTCCTCAAGAGCTCTCCGTGCTCACATCCCCGGCTGCCATATTGCCTTCTTCAACCATCCATCGCAATATATTGAACGCTATGAGGACCTTCAGCACAGGCTCAACTGCCGAACCTGACCTTATAAATGACACTGTTCTGAGTGTGGCTTCTAAGCATACCTGATGATATGCGATGACAATTCTCTTGGTGAGATCAGCGGCTTGCTGCTAAACCTGGTAAAATGACAAGCACGGCCTGGCAAGCAGCCGGATATCAGAGCAGACATTTAATTACGGCATTTGCAGCCCACGGGTTTCATCACGTGTTATGCAGCAGTTGGAAGAATTCCACGATCCTCGGGAGTGTTCCAGGTGCTCTGGCCAGTGCGACAGATACTACGCCGCAGCATGTCCAGCAGTTTAGTCAATAGCTGAACTAGCAAGATAAGAGAACCCAATGATGTGAAGGAAGCACTAGTTGTGTCTGATGTATATAATATATGTATATAATTTTACTCAACTTGGGTGTTAATAAACCATAAGAATAAAATAGTAGACAAGGCGCTGCCGGGGATACCTTTGTTGCCGAACGGCACTGCAAAAGCATTAGCCAGCTGGAATAACAAAGCATCGTTTGTCACGGGCAAGCCACTTCTACTGGGGGTTCACTGCGGTCACCTTAGATCCTGCTTTTCAGCCACGAGATGGACAAACTTGATCGTCGGAGCTTTTTCGGCCACTTAATGGTCTTAGCTTGGACATTTTGGAGAACGTGTAGAATTTTAGGCTGACCGTTGAGACAAGGATTCAGATAAATCTCCCGGTCGCATAAGGAGGATAGGTGTGCCAGACGCGGCCGTGATGGCGGAACCATCACTGACCCAGGTCGCAGACGGGGTTGATGCATTATTAGTGAGCGATGGGTGGGACGCTTATAACACTGAATCTCAAAGGCTGACTGAAAGGCTGTCATCTTCATTCGACTTCTCCGTTGATGATAGAACGAACCAGCAACGGGGCAATTCGCCTGCAAGAAAAGCGATTAGCAAGCCTGATTGATAGATCCCCCCCTGTAGCTGGCAATCCAGGCTTCAGTCCGTTAGTAGTAAAGGGATTCGGGCTTGGTTACATTACTTATCCTATCCACGAATTAGGACTCTTTTGGACAACGAGACGACGCGCCTTGGCGCAGGATACGCTTTGGTGTGAATCAAGCCGTACCTCGCCGATGTCGTTGTGGTGATCATGCAGACTCATTGGCCTATCATGGTCTGCCATGCGCTCCGAGTGCAGGTCGACGAACACGTTCCTCTTAAAATGACACCTTTAACCGGGTCTGCCGAAATACTATGGCGTTGATTATGCTCACTAATTTTGTCCATTGCCATTCGAGACAATGGAAGGTTTATCCTTTTTACTGTCGGAGAGCTGTTGATCGACATTCAACGAGGAAATGCAGCATCTGTTCGGGGCACATTGTTGAACTGATGCAGTTACGTGAAATATACACTGTTATTGGTTAGAAAACCTGTGACTTCAAGTTCTAAATGTGACATATATATACGTGGGCCGTATCCTAACTAAGGTAGATTTCCGCCAGATTGCGGCAAACTTAGTTTTATATATATATATATATATATATATATATATATATATATATATATATATATATAGGAAGAACACTCTTCAAGCTACCCCACGGTACTACACGTTTCAAGCAACCGCGACGCTTGTTTCACGTGTGTCGAACGTTTAAAGTGAAAATGGCAGCAGTTGTCGCAGAAACTGAGAGCGACGAATTTTGTGCTGTAATTAGGCAGTCTAATTAAAAAAGCAAAACGGCCGCAAATCAAAGCCGAGTTGAACAAGGTTTACTGGTAAGCAAAACAAAAAATAGGCAATTAAATTGCTTTTGTCTCCCATTTAAAGTGGCATGTCTATCGACACGGGCAATAACATTTTCTGTAAAATGTTTTTTGTTTTAAATATATCATAACGGAAATTTTAAGTTTAATGAAGAACTACTGAATTTAAATAAATTTGCCCTCCGGAAAAGACGGTGCCATAAAAAAAATGTATATATATATATATATATATATATATATATATATATATATATATATATATATATATTTACATATATATAAATGTATATAAATATATGTAAATATATATATATATATATATATATACATATAAATATATACATTTATATATATATATATATATATATATATATATATATTATGTGAATTTATATGAAAATATTTATAAACTGTGCTATGTTAGCACTTCGGAGTGGACAATTGTCTCGGCGCGAACGTGTGGTTACGGGTTATCTACCCAAGGTTAGCCCAGTTCAACAATGTGCCGCGAACAAACGCTGCATTTCCTCGTTGAATATCGAGCCACAGCTTCTGACACAAGAATTCGGATACTGCCGAGTCCCCGAAGTCTCGAAAGTTTAAGGCTTCTACCCACGCGCTGAATCAGCTTGAGTGTATGCAGCATCCATAGTCTCGAACGCCAACGAACAAAATTTGTGCGGGTTATCAACGCTAGAGTATTTTCTGCAAAAATAAAAGTAACCAGCTCTTGATGCTAAACATGTAATATATATTAATATATACATGTACCCGTATTAACATTCAAGGGCACTAACCATTTCGTTAAAACTTTGTACACAAAACATATAGCTTTACTCTACATTTAAAATTACTCTTCCGCAAACAGTGTGTATCCTAGCTTAACTTAAACTGCTTACTTGTACTTTTACTTTGACCTAATATATGCAATTTTCTTGTGGAATCACGGCTACTCGATATTTGTCGCGGCTTGTTCTCAGGCAACGGTACAAGGCTTACATTACGATGGCTTCTGTGCACATACTTTATTACGTGCCTTAAGATACGCTCTTCAAAAACGTCATTTTTTCCATTTGTTCAAGTAAACATTTTAACTCGAGACGGCGGAAACACACACACCTTGAACAGTGGCAATTCTTGCGATATCTTGGATACTGACCTGACTTTAACAATAGAGCACAGTTTTTTTAAATTAGATCTTATTTTTTTGTATCTTCTTTTCCTGTCTTTCCATCGAGCAGGTGTACGCTACTCTGACGCCGCATATTGCCGAGAGCTGCTGGCGCCAGAAAACTTTCGAATCGGTTTGAGTGCAACGACAAACACAGAAACATCGAGAGGAAGATGAGGATTTCCGCCGAGCAACCGTTACTTCCACGCTGGCTGTGAACTGACTGATTCGCGCCAGCCACGATCTCATGGCGGAGGAACGACTTGAGTTGCGTCCACCCTTGGCCTCTGTAGCCGCTGGGCCCACCTATTATGGATCGATTGAAAACCGACGTGCAGAGCAGACGTCCATTTCACCCACAGCCAAAGGTTAGTGAAATACAGGAACGCCCAAACTAACATGCATCTATACATATGGCTTGGCATTCACTGGCACATGTATCTTATACCTCGGCCGATGACGGGACCAGAAATATTCGCTTTGATATAAAGCAGTTATGTAAGCACCGTCCGCCGGATAAAGTTCACGTCGTAGTACAGCTCGGCATTGGCAGCAAGTTGACGTATGCAAAATTTTCTTTGATAGTGTGTCGATTGTTTTCGTTTATTGTTGTAAGTGTGAATTTTCGATTTGCTTACCTACCAGCGAGGGTCAAGCCAATGTGTGAGCCTATCTCACAATTTTTTGCATAGGTTCATAAGATACCTGCACATCATTTACTTGAGAAAGACCTATGTTGCTCTGTGCTCTTACGAAATTATTTCAACTAATAGCAAGCAAATAATAATAATAATTATTATTATTATTATTATTACTATTGCAGTTGCGTTTGAACGTATTATCGCAAGTCTTTTAAAGAATTACTTGGCTCCATGGCACCTAAAATAGATGCCGAGTTTCTTCTGCAAACGGTCAAAGATAACGCTTGCCTCAAGAATTGACCCTCTCTTCGGTCGCTCGTGACTTCCTGATTTTGCTTACTTAATTCTTTAAGGAATACTTCAGTTCCTTTGCCGATTGGCTCTAGTGTCTCCATTGTAATAGGCACAAAGTATATAGTGTTTCCTCTCCAGAGTACTTATTCCATTTTCTGGCGTCCGCGTGCTTTGCTGCCCACCCCGGCTCAACTGAGCTGTGATGTAACTAGGAAGCCGCGGCTGTGCACGATACCGTTGCATCCCAAGCTAGATACTTCCCATGTGGCCATAATGCAATAGTCACCCCTTCAGATCTTTCTTCGCCAGCGAACACTAAAGCTCTCGGTTCAAATGTAGATGATATACTGGCTTTCCTAAGAGACCTTATAATCACACTGTTTAGTTCAGCATGTCTGGACGATCTACCGGCGCTTTTCGGGCAACTCAGTGGGTGTAGGCCACTTATTAATTATTATTTTGAGTTACACAAGGAACAAGCCTTCGCATGTAACCGTTAAAACGTTATGTGTCGTGACGGTTATCATTTTATCATCTACACCACACCGTGCCACTGACACACAAACTAACATTTAATTCGAGTTTGGGAAAATATTTTAAATTTGGACTTAATTGATTGAGCCATTCTACACATCAACTTGTACCGAGGGCGTCATAAGCATAGCACCCATTTGCAAGGGGTATTTAATTTTTTTCAAATGAAACAAACCTTACTTTATATAAAATAAAATATCCAATGAGCCTGCCCAGCAAGAGGTTGCCCAGAGAGCGATTTCACGTACATAGGTAGCGTTCCACCACACATCAGCTGGTATAGTGGGTCACACTATATTCAGATTCAGAACGTGGTTTATTTGTGAAACTGCATTACAAGTGCTTAAGTTTTCTAGAAAAGAATGGCACTTTATTAAATAGAGTAAATTTACACAGTCACATGGTTGTATATGTATATAAGTGTGTGCACAGTAAACAGGTGATCAAGCTCCTCAGTAAAAAGGAATACACTCAACACAACAATATTGCCGACTCCTTGTATAGTGGCTCCTACAACTCATCAATCAATTAATATTCTCTCAGCTCTTCACTTCGCAACGCCTGACAATACCATCATTGGTCTGTTATACGAGAGCCGGAAGCAAGATATTTTTTTAATTCTCTCACAAAGGGACTTACAAAGGTGAAATATTTTATGCGACCAGGTAGCGCGCTCCAAATATGCGGCAGTCGAGAAGAGAACCCAATCGCACAGGGCGCTTACGAGCTTTTGTAATTAAAACGTACTTATTTTATAAAAAATCATTCAACAATCTATATAAGTAGGTATATTGAATTGTACGTTATTAACACGTCTATCTGATGGAACCACTCCACGTTAGAATTTAATTTCCGTGCAAAGGAGGCGTGCTACGATGGGCTGGATATCGTCGAGACAAAATGTCTAGTGCGGAAAATAAATAATTTACTAAAATACAAAAGGTTTAGTATGACTATGCCATATTCTAGTATATGTAGAATTACCAAAAATATGCTAATAATTGTGTCGGATGGACAAACAGTGCATCATACATGACTGATGTGCAATACGTATAAGCCCTCTCTTCGCGTGCCGGTCCTGGCATCTGCCGGTACAGCCGTCCCTGCACCGCTTTTTCCATGCGACATATGATTACCTTTAAAGATAGGCTTCGTGACTTTCAACACTTGATTTTCGTTGGGTAAATTGACATCGACATTTTTGGCTGCGAAATACACTGCAATAAATGTCCATAAGTGGACTGCGTTGTGTGATCCTTTTTGTAAATAAGTATAGAGAGCGAAACGCTCTACTCTTTACACATCGATTATGTTAGAAACATGTACAAGTACAATACAAGAGACGAGGTTTCAGGCGAAAGTAGATGTGGCCGGAGTTCGAGGCAAAGGCATGCGGTCGAATAAATGCAGAACGAATTGACCTATTGATCGCAATTAAGGAAACACATTATCTCTATCGCGTATGCATCTTTTGTATAAATATATGTGTGCATGCCACACATGTGTGCATATATGTATGTTCAATGGTTTGTTAGCTGTGATGTTTACCGGCTACAACGATGATTGAATGCATGTAATCTGCCCTCTAATGACAGGGCAGTTAATATGGTTTTAACTAACAAAGTAGGTTTTGACGACGTGCATTTTGCAAAGTTGGGTGTTCGACCCAAAACCTTAAAACTGCTGTGTAGCCGGTCTAACAGTCTAACTATGCATAGTTAGCTCGGTTATTTTTTTTATGTATGTCTGCATGTGTCGGCTGACCAGTTGTCGACGCTAGGGAAAAATCACGGAAGTTTCAGTTAATTTTGCATTGACATCTGCTGTGCTGATTGATGTTCCAGATTCAGCAAGTGCCATTGCTGGTGGTGGCGAGGATGACGACGATAGATCTGCACTGTTACGGCGTTCGACTGAACAGTCAGAGTGCAACCTCGCCGAAGACCACCAGAGCCAAGGTCGAGATCCGGACTTCTCCGGTATCTTTCTCGAGACCCTTACGGATGAAAAGACGCATGCCAGTCAACGCCATCGCCGACACTCTTCGTCCAGTGTGAGCTATTGCCGAACAGGATTGCGTATATATATAGAAAAGGAAGGACGTTTACCGACTAGTAATGTCCATTCGTTTTGATGAAACTATTTCGCCACAGAAAGACAAGCGCTTTTTTGTCCTGTGACAAATCACGAGGTACACATCAAACAGTTGTTTCGCCTCTAGCGATGCATATGTGATGTTTGAGTTCTCGTCAACCATGGGTTGTTTTTGTTGTTGTGGTTAGACGTTCTTCACAGGTCTTTACAGCCTGATGACGTTCTATTTAGCCTACCATACTTCCATTGTAACATCTTGTGTTTTTATCTGGCTGGGGGCACCCTAGTCCCATAACTGTCTCATTTCGAGTGCACTAAGATCTCAAGGGACCAATCCTGCCAGTACAAAAGCAGCATTCGTGCTGGCTGTGCGTTATTGAATTACTCCAAAAGCTGCTACCCTCTGGATCCTTTTGATTTCCTCCGCAGCTTTTGATTCGCTTTCTTTGTTTTAGAGTCGCCCTTACCCAAGCTGGGCCTTCGAAAAAAGCTATTGATTCTGCAAGCGTCACCAGCAGCGCGTCGTACGAGGTCAGGGTTTATGGATGCTCGGTGGGATCTTGTTTGTCATTATCTTTTTATGTGACTTAGGCTGCTAATTACTGTGTCTAGTGTAATCCTGAGGTGATGGGCTTCCTTAAATATATGTACCTACCATGGGGCTGTAAAATAAGTGGACAAATTCGCTTTCGTCCTATATGGATTATTGTTTCATTTAGGTCAATGTGTCTAATTCTTAAGGAAGCCTTGCCTGTCAGGGGACGTCGTTATAAGTCAAATTTAGGAGAGCGTTGTGGAGTCCCGGCTGGCATTAAAAAGCCTACCAGACCGTTAACAACTGACCGTTTCTTGGAGTAAGCAGAAATAACTTACAAGATTCGAGGAGACCTTTGCCGCGTCAACGTGTCTAAATGATCCTTCATGGTACGCCTGTGAAAGGCGTTCTTGACGTCTAGGAGAACTACCAGGAGGAGCTGCGCTGCCTGTATGGTAGAACTGTGCAGTAGACCCATTTTACCTGCTATGTGTTGTAGTGCGGTTAAGACAGATCGGATCTTACGGAAGCCGTATTGTATGTCCGATAGAAGGCTATGTTCCTCAGGAAAGAGTCTGAGTGTTTCCTCAATTATGGCCTCGTATCCTTTTGCTAGCACGATCGGCTGGCATAGAGGCCGATATTCCCCGCTTTTCTTGGCGATAAGGACAACCTGGGCGCTTTTTTGAGATAGCGGAAAACTGCCACATCCGCAGTCTTATTGCTTTGGTGGAGACGGCGCCTAGCCCAGGGGGTTTACTGGTATTTTGTACGTGCGCTGCGCGACGAACCTGTTATGGCTGAATGGTCGGTATCTTGTCCTCGCTTTCCTGTGTGGGAATCCTTTCATAAATAGCCCAACTACTCAGCCTTGTCTCTACACAATGATGATTGCGGAGGCTTTCTTCTTCCACTAAAACCTTCCCACTTATAGTCTTTTGTGCCACGATGTAAGCTTGGTATGCATATCCGTGCTACTGTTTTACTTTGGTCTCAATTGTAGAGGAGGCGGCTTCAACACAAACAAAAACTGGTAAAATTATCTCGTCGTTCCCGAACAATGCAGACAGTTTCGAATTTGTCTGTTCTGTGCCTTAGTTACAACCCGATATAGAGTTATGAAGTACGGTGCCTATTAGCTGTGTATTGCACCTAATTATGCTTACTGAACACCAACGAAAACACAGCTTGTATCACTATATATGGTGCCGAAGTCGCAGATTTCACACACTCAGCAAGAGTAAACCCCAACTAGTATGGTGCGAATTTGGTCGACCCCTAACTCATCTGGTACAATGTGGCATTAGCTGGCACTTAACTCAGAGTAAAGGAAACATGTATTCCTGACGGCTTCGCCATGAAGATGATCCCTCGGCAAGAAGAGACGCCGACGGTCGGTTTCGAATATCTTGCACCTTCTGGTTGCAAGTCCAGCCAAGGTATTCTGGACGTTCTCGAGCTTGTCCAAGTGGTGTATCTGATTTACGACTTGCTACAGTCGACAAGCTATGTCAAAAATATTTAGAGTTTATCATCAATCTATAGTGCGGTTGCTAAATCAAAACCATTAATAAAAAATGACGCTTCTGGTTTATTATATGATTGTCCCGGCTGTATTGCAGGCAGAGTATATGGTAAGGCGTCTGACGAATATTTTTTTAATTCAACCTTACCCCTGTTTACGCTGATCACTTTTTAATTTGGGGGGTCCAAAACGCATACAAGCCCGTCCCGAAATGTTCGAAATTAGTGAATGCCACGGGCCATTCATGGTAGTTCAACGGATTCTGATCGGGGTTGTTTGGCGGCCATATGTCCTTGCTGTAAAAATGCGCATGTGCTCAGGTAGCTATTCCGCTACTAAACCGCTGGTGTGAGCGGGAGCACCCTGGTGTGGCAGTTCCATGAACACTTCATGCGTCCACGGCTGCACGGCAGTTAGTTTAATACGCAAGTAAATTTCTTTGCGGTGGTTTTGCCTTTCTGAAATAAGTTCGTCGGCATGGCGTCTCCTTCACTGCACGGCACCTCACTCAGGTAGTGAAAACGGGTAAAAAATTAGCCTTTTTTACCACAATAGGGACATCGTCTGGATCACGGGCAAGCCAGCGGTCGTTTTTGTGATTGATTTTTTCATTTATGGTTACGATTAACTCGCCATAGAAGAACTGAAGGCGATCCACTGCCTTAGTCTTGATAAAAGAGAAGCAAATAACATCGAGCAATTCGATTGGCATGAGCGGCCTCAAGAAGTATTTGCCTGACTTTTATAACATAGGAATTGTCTCTGAGGTCTTTGTGAACACGCCTGCTTATGGTCCTTATGAACATGTTAAAGTCACGCGCATTTCCGGATCAAAATCGAAGAATTCTCAGGATTCTCCCTAAACTGACACTAAAGAAACTTGCAAGCAGGTCCGTTCGGCGCCGAGGGCACGGACCATAGTTGGTTTTTGCTCTTATTCCAAAGGTAATGCATTATTTCCTGCCATAGTTGACACTTATTCGTGCTCCACTGAACATGAGCTTTCGTCTGATACCCATCAACCGAATGAGCGCATTTCTGGATTTTTTCCCTTCAAATTTGAGGTTTCTTTAAGAACCGCACATCACAATACTTAAGATCTCGTAAAAAATATGTCAAATGTGTGAAAGCACCAACACTTTATATTTTATACGTTAACAGTTTTCACTCCATGCGAAACTTACAATGAAAGTTGCTAGAAATTCTTCCGTTCCCTCACACATGTCAAGCTTTCTTCAGCCTATTAACAAAAACAAGTTATGACTTAAATTTGCACGTGTTATCCATTTGTCCTCTTACGTTTACATATTCTGACTGTCGTGAGTACGCGAATTTCCTTGTAAGGTTCAATTCGGATAGTAGGCAGAATATACGCAAGAGCAGGACGGGTGGGCTCCTTTAGAGCTACCGGTCACACAAACTTCGTTGTACGTCGAGTTGTACGTCTTTTCTTCCCCCAGAACCCCCTCCCGGTTCGAATTGTGAACCATTACCTCGAGACCAGGAAGGAGAAACCTCACGCTTCCACCCTTTTCTTAGTCTGTAAGTGCGTCCTGAGGGGGGGCTTCAGGCGACGAATCGCGCCCGGCGGTTCGTCCAGCCGCGTCTTTTTGCGCATGTCTGAGAGTCCTGCAGTCTCAACACTCTAGGAAGTCTTTGTAGCTTCTAGAACTCTTTATATCTTCAGCGTGGGTCTGGTGCAGGTGGCCACTATAGCTGGCTAAAAGTCTTCCTTCCTTTCCTAAAAGCCTTTATGGTGTACTACTCGATCACACCGTCGCAAAAATGGTGGTTTAGTTCCGTTACGATTTCTCAAGCAGAAGGCCAGAACAGACTTTCACGGTAGTGAGACGTCGCACCGATTTAACCCACGAACTGTTAATACATTTACAAAGCTTGGATGGACCGCCCTGAAGTTGCTTGAAGTGCGTCCGAAAGAAATACCCTTGGCCTTACGAATTTCACGCCTGTAGCGCAGGAAACTGCGATAATAACCAGCCTTTGATCTAAGCGACTGAGCTCTTATGTGCCAACGGTCCAAAAGTCTGTTAACGTTCTGCCGCAGGCGCCTCAACTTCGTAAAAAAAATTTGCTTTAGATGCTGCGGTAAATTACCCGGACAGAACCTGTTAAAACATCTATTGAAGTCATTCACTAGCAAGTTGCTGAAAGCTTCAAGAGCTTTATCTGTGCCATCAGTGTCATATACGTTTAACTCGCTTAAATAGACAACTCTGTCACCCCCGCCCAGGGCTGTTCAGGGCAAGTCTGTCAAGAAACGAGCTGACACTTTCCCGACAATCCAATAGGAGCACTACCCCCGGGGTAGAGATCCGATAACAGCCGCGAAAAGCCGCACTTCCCCTTTATGCTACCATAATCACTACTTTTAGCGAGCTTAGAGAGTAAAGGGCAGTTTAAGTATATGTACAAGCCAACTCCTTCTCCATATTTACAAATTTTGCGTACTGACCTAATCAACGTGGAAGCGGGAGGCCATATGCGTCGTAATAACTTTAATCGCTTGTTTCGCTTATGACTACAAAGTCTATCCCAGAACCCTCTTACACAAAAAGGTTACCCAGCGTTTTAAGTTATCCTGATCTTGTATGCCCTCCCTTCCTCGTCTTCTCGTTACGGTGGAAAGCTGCAAGATTACTAAGAATAGATGTTTTTGCTCCGTCCAGAATTACAACTTTAAACTCGGGCGATCCCAACCATCTCTGACCTCGCCTTACATTCGTACAGTTGTGTGAAATAATGTCAGTTAAACTATCCAAAGTCATAGTCATGTGCGTTTTACAAGCCAGGATAAAACTCTAGTTCATCTGCTCAAGTAACGCTAATTGTAGTGTAATTGTACTAAATGGCTCTTCAGACACTCCACAGCTTGTGGACATACACCATTTAAAATTCTCGTAATGGGTTTAAACACTGCAGTCATGCTTCTCTTTTTGGGTTTAAACACTGCGGACGTGCTTTCTTTTGTCGTAGAGATCCTGTTTGGCCAGCAGATTCATTGTTTGGTTCTGGGGAATCATTGTATTTCCCGGAAAATTAAGTTTTACCTCTAGACCAGCCGCGGTATCCACAACAACTGATCTTACGACGATACGTAAGAGCTAGTGGAAACATGCGTATATATATATATATATATATATATATATGTGCAGCCACAAAATTGTCTAAATGACCTAAATTGTGCCGTGAGAAAATACGTTTACTTTCTCTCGGCGGCGGTTTAGCCATACGAACGTAGGCCGATATCAACGGCGAAGTCTCACTCACATGCAGAAGGGATGCGCTCCAGAAAATGTCGTGCGCAGGCAGGATAACACCGGCAACTCTGTCAACGTTTGACTCCCTAATACGTTGGAATATGTGTATTATTGTGGGATACATTGTACCTTTCTAACGATGTAGATACAGTTTTGATGGTTCTCGTTGGATTGAGTCCAAGTCAGTCAGTTGAGAGCAGTCAGCGTACAGGCGGCGAGCTAATCTCGCCTGTCTTGGTATCTTTGTTTTGGGAAGAAGCAAATGGAGCTACACTCTCGTTTGTTGACTTGGTTGTGTTAGACTTACCTCCTTTCATGGTACTTTGCCCGCTAATGTCTTCGGCACGTCCTCCTCAGATACTATTTGTCTGGCGCGGTACTTGGTTTTAATGATGATTAGATGAAAACATAAACATTTCCGTCAACTGCGGCTCTCTTTCGTTCCGCAGGCTGGCTACGTGTCCTTAATTATCTAAGAGATAAAATGAAATGATCCAATTTAATCATAAGAGCTACATTAGCCTAGTTGCGTGTGTGTGTGAAATACAAGAAGTTCCGATTGTGCTGTACTCAGTACCAGCAGTGGGTGTATAGCATGTTTGTAATTTCATAAGCTTGTTGTTGTTGTTGTTGTTGTTGTTGTGGTTGTGGTTGGTGTCGTTGTTGGGCTCGTTAACTTAAATCTCTCTTGATGGCTTGAGTACAGCAGCCGACGACACTAGACTAGTCGTAAGGTACGGGACGTTCTCCGGAACGAGTTTTTTTCTCTACTTGGTTTGGGTTTTCACGAAAAAGATCGGCGGTGGCTGCACGATCGCGAGCCAGCTGTAATCTTTGCGCAGTCAGTCGGAGTACGAGAACATGTTGAGAATGGTGGTGATCATCATGATGGCAATAGACCACTAGAAGCACAACAGCGATAACACGACGGCGAAGACTATGAGAACAAAGATAACAACAAAAAACCTTGACGATACCGAAGCTAAAGAACCGGAAGGCAGAAATGACAACGAAGACCATGGCGACGTGAAGATCCTGATAACCAAATAGACAACAACAAACACAATGATGGCGACAACGAAGGCCATGACAATAACAAAAATAGCGACGATGATGATGAGGACCATGACGAAGATGAAACCCACGACAAAGATGAAGACTATCACAACGAGCATGTCTACGATGACCATGACAACGATGATGAAGATCATGACCATGGCGATGAAAACCATGACCATGGCGATGATCAATATTATAGCCATGACGACGACGACAAAGATCATGACCATTACTGCGAAAATGAAGACCGTGACTACGATGATGATGATGACCGTGTCGACGACGACGATGATGAAGGCCATGTTGACTATGATGAAGGCTATACCGACGACGATGAAGACCATCACAACGATGATTAAGACCACGACGACGTCGACGATGAATACCATAGCCATGAGAACGACGATGAGGACCCTAACCATAAAAACCATAACCATGAGGACGACGATGGAGACCATAACCATGGGGACGACGATGGAGACCATAACCATGGGGACGACGATGAAGACCATAACCATGGGACGACGATGAAGACCATAACCATTAGGACGACGATGAATACCATAACCATAAGGGCGATGGTGAAGACCACAACCATGGGACGACGATGAAGACCATAACCATGAGGACGACGATGAATCCATAACCATAAGGGCGATGGTGAAGACCACAACCATGGGGACGACGATGAAGACCATAACCATGAGGACGACGATGAATACCATAACCATAAGGGCGATGGGAAGACCACAACTATGAGGACGACGATGAAGACCATAACCATGGGAACGACGGTGAAGACCATAACCATGGGAACGACGGTGAAGACCATAACCATGAGGACGACGATGAAGAGCATGACAATAAAGATATCGACAACGATACCATGACGACGACCACGACTATGAAGACCACAACGAAGGTTATGACACTTGGAATGATGATGATGATACCCATTATGACGACAAAGAGCATGCTGAAGGCCATGTTGACGACCATGACCGCAACCCTGATGAGAAAACAGCAAGAACCAAGCTGGCCATTCATGACGTTTTAGAAAACGACGACGACCACCAACTGACGAATAGGGCGACATGCAGCCATTTTGTCGGTCGTCTTGCGCCAGCCGTTCTGAGGAAGAGAGAGTGAGAGAGAGAGAGAGAGCCTCGGCGTCTGCGGCCGATGTGGCGGCGCGATCGGTAGTAGCGCCGATCACAACAACCGAAAACACTTAACGATGCCAACTTGATAACGATTTAATGGGCGACCCTTACCTCACATGATGAAGCCTCATCTCTCTCTCTATATATATATATATATATATATATATGTATATATTATATATATATATATATATACATATATATATATATATATATATATATATATATATATATATATATATATAACTAGACGTGGGGCTGTTCCCGGGCAGCTTGATAGACAGCCAGACGGAGGTCCGGAGGCAAGAAGATGGGATGATAATGCTGATGACTTCTTCGTCGCGACTATATATATATATATATATATATACATGCACTTCTGTAATCACGTACTGCTACGACGAATGGATCTTCGTCAATCAAACTAGTTGTTGCTGTTCAGCGGGATTCCATCTCTGATTATTGTTGTTGTTGATGCTGCTGCTGTTGTTGTTGCTGTTGTGGTTGCAGCTGCAGTAGAAATAGGGGTCGCGGTGGCATTTTCTGCCCTTATTGGTGCTGGTATTGTTGCTGCTGCTGCTGTTTCCGTTATCATTGTTGCTGCTGCTGGTGTTGTTGTTGGTTGGTTGTTCTGATTGTGGTTATGGTCTAGTAATGGTTAGTAGCAGTAACGATCGCAGTAGCGGCAGTAGTGCTAGTAGTAGCAGTAATAGTAGTAGAAGTAGTGCCAATTATGATGGGCACTGTAGTCATAAACTTGTCGGTCCAACTCTCCGTAACAGCCGGCGAAATCAGCGACGTCCTCATTCTGTGAGTGGATATGCGTACGGTGGCTATGCTAGGCGATTGCTCGTTTGCTTGTTATTCCTGCGTTTAGGATGCGTTTGAGTCGGTTGCCTACACGTTTTGTTGCTGGTAAAGGTCCTTTGGGTTTGCGCGCTCTCCACGCCACGCGTTACAAAGGGCAATCGGTCAACCGTGCCGGCAGATTCGGCGGTTCACCGATGTGTTCGGCATGTGTCCCTGTTTCTGTGTCGTGTGAAAATGCAGAAGGTGCATGTGCCTGCTTATACGCGGAATGGTGTTCGATTCTTTAAGCTGCTTGAGTCTGCTTCGCTACTAGACTCCGACAGTCAGCAGATGCTCCGTGCGTCACAGAGCCACTGAGGAGGGCCGGCACAGAGACGCAAGACCTGACTCGTCTCCGATCAGAAGTCGTGTGAAGTCGAAAGTCAATCGAAAAAGTGTTAGGTCGAAGTGTCGTACCTCGCACGAATGTTGCGCGGCTATTCTCGTAAGGTGAGAGAAGCACTCCGGTTTCAGCGGATAAGCGAAATGAAAACGATCTCAGCAACAGTCAAGAAAGTAGTGGCCGAGCTATTAGTCATACACGCGGAAGGTCGCGGACCGTCTGCAAACGCCGGGAGGGGGGTGGCGCTTTAAAATGAGTCTTGATTATCTCGCCAGCCGAGATAGCGTATATGCCGTAATTCTATACGAGTCTACAATTAGTATGTCTATAACGTGAGAAGACAAAAGCAAAAATGAGGAGCTTAGTAAATAGAAATATTTCATGGCCACTTGATGAATCACGCTTTTGAACAGAACAGGTTATTTTTTTCTATACTAGCGAATAGGAATACTCCGCTAACCTTCGAAGGAAATCGAAAGCTCTATCTATTTGACGATATATTCCCTTAAACTGCTTGTCTTAAGAACTACCTTATAGTAATTTATAGGTTATTTGATATAGTGCATATAGTGCTAAGAACGTTTATGTTCTTGTGCATGCAGACAATAGATCGCATACACGTGGAAATTAGTTTACACATATGCAACATACAACTGATATTATAGTTTTAAACGTACGATAGAACTCGACGCGTGTATGAATATATGTTAGACTGCCTGTTAGCTTGAAGAATCGTAACGGATATAAGACTAGTAGTCCCTTCGCGAACAGCTGAGTCTGGAATGTGCTGACATATCTTAATATGGTCAGCCTCTATAGGTTTGCGCTACCATGTTGAGATACATTAATCTGCTCAATCAATGGGACCAATTTGTTTTTAATTAACAAGCGGGTGCCTGGAATGCAAAGCGTCGCTAATTCGTGTTGTCCGCACGTATATATATATATATATATATATATATACATATATATGTAGGTGTGTGAGTTTTTTTGTATTTTGTAGCTTAGTGATATATATATATATATAGTCGGAGGAAGGGTCGGAAGGTCTGGGCGAGTTTTTTTTTTGTAGTGCAGTGGCGAAATATATACATAATAAGGGTTTAAAGATGTTGTTGACGTAGTTATGGTAGAGTGCTGGTTAGAAGAAGAGACTAGCAGCTGCAGTAATCGTAGTAATATGCTCGCGTTTAAGAACAAAGTGAATTGAAAATCCATGACTGGAACAATCCTAGACAATCTTGTTCGCTAGGAGCAAACGTCAGTATTACTTTGCCACCTTAGTTCGAAATTAGGTGGTAGGTGGCTGTGTATCTGCGTATAATTGTCGATAGAGACGGTACCGACTTTTCAGTCGGCACCTATTTAGCGTAGTAACCTTTTTCCGTTTCTGCTTCCTCGCGCTGACCTTTAGGTAGGCGTCCGAGCGGACTGATCGTGCGTTACGGACCTACTGTTGTTGTTGCTGCTGCTGCTGCTGCTGCCGCCGCCGATGTTGTAATGTTAGAACTAGTCGACATAGTCGCAGTGATTGTCGGCAGGCATTGTAAGGGTGGCGGCAATGGTACTCACATAATTATTCTCTGCACAGTGCTCTCCAACATGCGTGAATGGTGCCGGCCGAGTGCATTGCTGTTGTTGTGGTTTCGGTTGTTGTTGTTGTTGTTGTTGTTGTTTCGGTTGTTGTTTTTGTTGCTGTTGCTGCTGCTTTTTGCTGTTGTTGTTGCTGCTTTTGCTGTTGTTGTCGTTGTTGCTTTTACTTTTGTTGTTGTTTTGGTTAGTGTTGATGATGTTGCTGCGCTTGCTGTTGTTGAGGTTTATTGTTGCTGTGGTTGTTTCTGTTGTTGTTGTTGTTGCTGCTGCTGCTGCTGTGTATTGTTGCTGTGGTTGTTGTTGTTCCTGCTGCTAGTTGTTAATGTTAATGTTGTTGTTGTCGTTGTTGTTGTTGTTGTTGTTGTTGGTGTTGTGCTGTTCAGATTGCTATCAGTGTTGTTCAGCGGTAGCGGAGCACATCGAGTCTGTTTGCCCGTCTGTGTACCGTATGTACACATATACTGAGCTTAGGTTGACATCGCTGCTCGTTGGTTTTTTGTCGTTGTCGTTGTCGTCGTCGTCGTCATCGTCGACGTAGCATTGATGTTTGCTCGGACAAACTTGAACAACTACTACTACTACTACTACTACACGCGGTGATCTAACTATACGACGACGCTTAACTCTCACCAACGCCAACGCCTGTTCGAGTGATGATGCTTATGTTCCCGATGTCAGCGCCTTGCCGTCGCGTCTGTTGGCCAGACATCTGCCGTAGACGCGCGGCTAACGGCAGCGGCGTGTTTTTCCTCGAGCGTTTGTGATGTGCCCGCTGCTCGATTGCTTACTTGTTGTTGGTCTCGTAGCAGAACGCAGCGAAGCTGAGCTTCTCTCATCTCGCTCCAACTCCTCCTGTAGTAAAGTGTATCGACTGTACTATATAATAATCACGGCCTTATGATTGCCGTATGGCTGGTGAATACTATACGCGGAGTTGTTTTGTTGTTAGTGAATTATAGTAGTAGTAGTAGTAGTTGTAGTAGTGGTAATAGCAATACTTGTTAATATATTAACGCAACGAAGACACCACTACTATTACGATATTTTTCATATAGTCGTAACAATGCTAGCGTATACAGAAACTATGATTATGCGCGGGGCAGTAAATGCCGCCGGTATTGTCGTGTCGTCCATCAGCACACAAAGTCGAGTCGTGCAAAAGTTCGCGCCGGTTTGACTAGTTTTGACTTTGGTAGAACTCTACGCATCCAACAGATATGATCGATCAATGACGAGTGGTTGCAAAGCTGCACATTTGGTGAGGAGGTCGATGTTCATTTTTGTCGATGGCCTCCAATTGCGGCACTGAATATGCGCTGGAAGACGGTACACTGCGAATCGTGTGCTAAATTGGTGAGTGTTTGGGCTACACAACTCGCCTATACCTTGTCGAACTACTTATCGATCCGACTGATAATGGCTGACACTTTTAGCAATTGTAAATACTCATATTTCTGCAAAAAGCTACGTTATATATATATATATATATATATATATATATATATATATATATATATATACAATCTTTCCTTCTTTCCTAGCAGCTTTCCTGCATAATTTTTGTCAGAGTTATCGCAGATAATACAGATCACACGATTCTCAACATAGCTCGTCTTCGCTCGTTACTTCGTAAAACCCATTTCGTGAACATTACTTTATATGAAATCCATATATTGTAAACCCAGTAACGAGGTACCTTTTTTACAACATGGACAGCAGTTAGTCTCATAAGAACGTCATTTATTATCCGCTTATGTATATTATATATATATATATAACCGATTTAGTCTCTGGAAAACCTCTTCAGCATAGAGGCTGTATCCCTTCGAGTGTATTTGCAAGTACTCATGAAGAAAGCTATGTATTTAATTGATATATATATATATATATATATATATATATATATATATATATATATATATACAGGGTCATTCATATTGTTGTGCACGCATTTCGAGGTTTGATAGAACTCGGCAAGAAAATAAGTTTTCCCTATGGAGGGAAGACGTGGAAACGTCTTGTTTAGGAGAGAGAGTGAAGTTTATAAAAGTAGTCTGCCTTTTTTTCCTACATAGTTGTGCGAAATCTCTGTTTGCGCGAGAACCAGTCAACGCATGAAGGAACCGATTATACCGGCGTGTTCGGAGGAAAATTCTGCACAACGAAAGACACTTCACTAGCTTGCGTAGCAAAAAGCTAATACCCAGATTAAGGAAAGTCGTGAAAAGTCGATATTTTACGTTAACGCCTTTTCATGAAATATTGTAAATTTTTTCCATTGCGACCAAAAATGTCGCCCGAAAGACCACCCCCATGCAATAGCAAATTTAATGCCCATCATTTTCGTATCAAGGTGATGGTGCTGCGTTACGTACTTGTCAAGTCACTAAGCTTTTTCGATAGCCATATCGAAAGCGAAGGCATGCATATTTCCATAGGGCGTATGAGAAAGTTCGGTACATATTTTGAGGTTTGGTAGAACTCAACAAGAGAATAAATTTTCCTAGAGGAAGGAGGGGGCGGAAACGTCTTGGCAAATTTTTACGGTTCTGAACGTGAAAACTTGCACGTAAAACATAACAACTAAGACTGTCGAAAAAGCTTAGTGACTTGACAACTACGTAACGCAGCACCATCACCTTGATACGGAAATGATGGGCATTAAATTTGCTATTGCGTGAGAGTGGTCTTTCGGACGTACATTTTTGGTCGCAATGGAAAAATTTTACGATTTTTCATGAAAATGCGTTAACGTAAAATATCGACTTTTCATGACTTTCCTTAATTTGGGTATTAGCTTTTTGCTGCGCAAGCTAGTGAAGTATCTTCCGTTGTGCAGAATTTTCCTCCGAACACGCCGGTGTAATCGGTTCCTTCATGCGTTGACTGGTTCTCCCGCAACGTAGATTTCGCACAACTATGAAGGAGAAAAAAGGCAGAAAAACTACTTTTTTAAACTTCACTCTCTCACCTAAACAAGACGTTTTGACGTCTTCCCTCCATAGGGAAAACTTACTTTCTTGCCGAGTTCTATCAAACCTCGAAATGCGTGCACAACAATATGAATGACCCTGTATATATATGTAGAGAGAGAGAGAGAGACCTTCGTTGTCGATAAAGTTTTTTTAAGGATCTTTAACTAAGAGTATTGTTGAGGCCGACATATAGACAAGACGGTTGCGGCTAATGAACCACAAATGCAATGGTGCTGAACTCAAGCGCCAAAATCGTTCTCTTTGGGCGAGCATACCTCCGCGGCGAAATTTTATAACTTTAGTTTTTAATACATTTATCACTAGAAAGATAACATCAACAAATGTTTGCAGTGATCTAACTGATTGCTGCAGACTCTGTAATCTGACTATGATTGGGGGTATTCGTTTGCCCCGTCGTCGGTGGTTGCAGACTCCCCCCCCCCCCTGTAGCACAGGTTGTACTAACTTGAGAATTACCGTTGGAACACTATCTGACGCTAACTTCTGGAGGACTATTTTTCGTGTCGCTGTTTCGAAAGCCGCCTTAAAGCCGTCTACGAAAACCGCAAGGAGAAAGCTTCGTTTTCTTCGAAGGGCCATTTGAGTGGTGTTCAGACGAACAGCGCAAGCCGTCAGCGTCGATCTTCTTGAAACCGTTCAGCCGACACGCTATCTATGCAAGAGATATTTGTAAATGACGCTTCTCTTTGCTGTGCACGATGGTACGATGAAGTCGTCGTTTAAAAGAGCAGCGAGGCTAGGAGTCAGAACGACCGCCTGTCGCAGAGGAGAAGCTGCGACAGCAGACCTTTGAAACTACTAAGCGAAGTCTACTGCCGCAGCTTTTCCTGGCGACGACTTTATTTGTGCATCCACTACACCCAAGGTACTAATAGGGCAAGACAGTTCCTGGCAGACTTTAGTTATCCATTGGTCCCATACGGAGGCATACATCGGGGTACAACTTGGGACCGTAGAAGCCTGGCGAACATATGTTGAAAATGACTCTCTAGCTTTTCCGGTGATACCGGACAGGGTGTTAGGTGTGTGCGTCATCAAAAAGTAACAATTTGTGTGCATAAAGCTGGGACTCTCTGAGAAACTTCTTTTGTTCTTTTAGTTCTTGCTCCAGTTTAGTTTCCCGCACCGCCTTTTTTTTAATACATCTAGACGGGGTCCTATATAAGTCCTAGCTAGATACGTCATTTTGGCTAGGATATAAACCTGAATAGTGTTTTAGAGACCGGCATTATAAGATAAACCAATGAGTTTTTCGAGGTTTGCTCGGTTAAAGCCGCACTCTGTATAGTGTATCATTTTGTAGTTTTGGATTCCGTAGACTTTCAGAGGGTTTAGGATCAGGGAGTGTTTCAGTATGTGGGTTGAGTCAATTGTAGCGTTAGTGTATATATATATAGGGTTTAAGATGTGGTAATAGTGGTCCAATATTCACATTTAGACAAGGTGGGCACGGAGAGTCCGTAACTGCTTTTTCAAACAAGGCCCCTTTACTAGGCTAGTCTACTAAACCGAACGATATATATATATATATATATATATTATATAGACATCAGTGCGCGCTAATCTGTTGTTGAATACGACTTCCTACCCGCACATTTCAACGTAACGGAGCTATCCTCAGATTTCTGATCCAACCATTTTACAACACTAGCAGGGAGCTCAAAGAAGAAATAACAATAATGATACGTAAGTCCTAAGAATACGACTAAGCGAACGGTTTGCCCATTAATCACATGTAGTTACGATATACAATTGTGACGACGCATCAGCCTATAAAGCGGCTCGGTTACACAGGAAGCGTACAACGTAACGGCGTTTGGTATATATATATATCATTATT
Organism: Dermanyssus gallinae; assembly: GCA_003439945.1. Taxonomy (NCBI): domain Eukaryota; kingdom Metazoa; phylum Arthropoda; class Arachnida; order Mesostigmata; family Dermanyssidae; genus Dermanyssus; species Dermanyssus gallinae. Next base: position 181,468 of record QVRM01001757.1, on the reverse strand, counting down.
TAAGGGTTGCGTGCTACAATACGAACTCCTGCAAGGAGATTGCGGTTAGTCGCCAAGCAGGCGGCCAACCCGTATTTGCATGCGCCTATTTGGCCATCCGCGAAGCCAACACACCGTTAACGACCTCCAAACTTGCCATGACGTTTTGGATCTAAAGCGAGCCTACAAGCGATTTGGTCAATAGAGATACATTGTACAAGTTTTTGGCGGACGAAGGATTCGATGTACGTTGGAAAGGGTTACTAGCAGGGGAACACAGTAATGCTTAAACGAATAGAACAACACTAGAGTGGCTAGGGCGTTGCTAAATGGGTAAAACAGAATTGAAAAATATTTAGGTGCGACTGTATGGTCGAAGGAAGGGTTATTGAGGAAGAGGAGGTGTCAAGAATAAAGAAAGCAGACGGGGAAGGGGATTCGGTATGGTGTGTAAAAGTTTGATCCGAGATAAATCAATAGATATGTGGTTACAAGAGACATCAATAGATATGGTGGTTACAAGAGGAATGCAATGTATGTGCTAGGGTTAATGTTTGCAAACGCTGTTCTAGTATATAGCTCGGTTTATATAGAAAGTTAGAATGATTTTAGAGGGAAGTAATTGGGATTCTATTGAGGTGCCGTTTCGACTGTAGCAGAGAGTTCCTTAAGGGAGAGGGCGGGATGTCAATTAGAGTTAGGGGAAGCGTAAGGATACGGCATAAATGCAGAAAAGCACCAGGTCAAAATTGCGAAGCAGTGGCTATTGTTAAAGGAGGCGCTCAACCGAAGAACGAGAAAAACGTGGGAGTGCAATATAGGTTATTATTTCTTGCAGCGTTATGCGCCCCTGGTATAAAAAGGTGATCATGTGTGCTTATCAAGCAAATAAACAACAATAAAAACAAATAAAAATTAATTGATCATATTGGGAAAAAGATGAGCCGTCTCGCTTTGAGGCTAGCTGAACTGCGGGCGTTTCAGAAACGTGCGTTTTATACGACTCATACTAATTTTATATATTTAGCCAGATGAAGCCCCTAGGCAGCAAATTGTGAAAAATTTGAGCTTGAAAAAACGAGATATTTATCAAGGCGAATGTGCACATGAGCGTCGTTTAAATAAAGCACTCCAAAATTGATATAGTTTTTTTAATAGCGTTAACTTAAGCAACGATATCAGTATTGGTTTAGTTAATACTGTCATCTTATAGAGAGTTGGTCCTCCTCCGCTTTTGGCCTCTGATAAAGGAGGTCAGAATAAGCTTAACCTCTTTTGTGTTATCGAAGGTGTACAAAGGAGATTTTCAAGGAGACTCCACAGAAGGTGTGACCTCAAAACGAACGACATTGTGTTACCGCCCTTAATGAACACACTTAGAAAAAATGACAGACGGGTTTTAGCTCAACTTATGAGCGCATGCCTTATTGATAACTTTTTGGGAATTAGGCCGAACAAATACAGAGGCCAATTAATGAATGTGCTCCGATGCGTTGCAAGAACGGAACACATCAATAATTTCTTTGCCTGGCGCGTGGCTAGAGATATTTACAACAAGACGACTGCACAGGCCCCGCCTGCGATCAGTCATTCCTTACCCTTTATTACATGAATAAAGAAACTTTCGATTCTATCCTATTAAAGACCGAGCAAGATGGCTTAGTGGCAAAGCCCTTGCCTTGCATTTGGGAGGCCTGGGTTCGAGACCCAGACCGGCCACTCTTAAATTGGTTTTCATGGCTCCTAATTTAGACAAGGTATATGCCGGAATGAATTAAAAACGTACACAAGCATTAGCATTACGGAAAAAGCAATACAAAGAAACGCGCACATGATCGATTTGACGACTATACGGGGGCACTAAATGGGCCCTATCAGTGACACTGACGACTATAAGGGGCTCTAATTTTACCTACAGTGCACTCGGATCAAATTGAATCATATACTGTCCAGCCACCTCTGCGGTTAGTCCTACACTATCCGCCGTAACATCGGCGGGTGTGCGTAAATGCGTTCCGCCCCCTGAAAAAAGTCACGTATGCAGTTGAGAGTCGATAAGACGCAGTCGTTAATTTACAGCCGAAGTCAGGTAGTTAAGGAATTAGTAGTATTAGTAATTGTGCACAGAATGACGGGATACGTATCGCCTCCTGAGGAACTCCAGATATTGCAGGATATCGGACGACTTAGTTTATCGCCAGCCTTTGCTTGGAAGTGGCGGCCATTTAAGAATGCTCTCACCCATTGCACTCTACGCCTGTGGATACCGTTCCCATGTGACTTGAAAAGAGAGTGATCCGTCGAACCTGCTCCTTTGGTGAAAATAAACGTAGTGAAACCTTCGTCGAACATTTATGAACATGACCTAGTGCTAGGTTATCTCCCAACACTGTGTACATATAGACTGATGGACCAGAGAGCTATATATATATATATATATATATTATTGATTAGTCCATATATAGGGTAGAAGTAAATATTATCGGCAGCGTCGTCGTATTTTAACCAGCGACGGACCGTTCGAGCATTACTAGAAGTGGTACATACAGGTCGCACGGCTTCGCACAAAGTCTACACCTATATATATATATATATATATATATATATATACATATATTATCGATTGGTTCATATATAGGCTAGAAGTAAATATTATCGGCAGCGTCGCCGTATTTTAACCAGCGACAGATCGTTCGAGCATTACTAGAAGTGGTACATACAGGTCGCACGGCTTCGCACAAAGTCTACACCTAGCAAAAGAGAGAAATACTTACACTCCCGCCCTTTAACCGCGATTTAATACGCGCGGACCCGAACGGGAGTGCCCACCAGCCCGAATTGACAGGCCGGCAGATCCCCCACCCTCCCCCCTATCGAGGTTCGGAATGGGGGGTACCACACTACTCCACCGTACCGATTAGACGCATTCACCTCGCGATTCCGCGTTACACCCCAGAATATACATTCTCCCCGAAGGAGGTCCGACCACTCCAGAGCAGGGGTTCCCCGTAAAATCAGCGGAGCCAGATGGTCTTCACGACAGCCGGTCTGCGTTCATGTGGCTAACTCGCACTCATTGTGCCTATTAAGCCAAGGCAGCAGGCGTCCCAGACGGTACCCTCGAGTTACCCAGGGCGTTATTCGTCTGGCCCGAGTTTCATGTGCAGCACATTTCCCCCGTATTAGGCAGCAGCCTTAACAGCCCTCGAATGGGCCACGACAGAATGACAATATGAATATATATATATATATATATATATATATATATATATATATATTTACCTTCGTTATGTTTGCACTTTGGACTGGACAATTGTCTCCTCGCGAACGAGTGATTACGGGTTCTCTAACCCAGGGTTAGCCCAGTTCAACAACGTGCACCGAATAGACGCTGCATTTCCTCGTTGAATGTGTAGCGACAGCCTCTGACGCAAGAATTCGGATGCTATCGAGTCTTGTGTCGAAAGATTAAGCCTTTTACATACGCGCTGAATCAGTTTGAGCGAAAGGGGCCTGCAGTTCGCATAGTCTCGAACGCCAACGGACAAAATTCGTGCGGATAATCCACACTGGAATATTTCTGCATTTGTTAGCCTCAGCTAACCTGGAAGCATGACCTGCTCGGTCCGCACCTGCACCGACCATTGAAGGGGATAATGGGTCGGTTACAGTTGCGTCCCAAACAAGCATGCGGCCACGCTCAAGGGGCGTCAAAGTCAGGCCGTCAGATCTTTTTCCGTCATCCCTCGATAGAACCGGGGGCTCTAGAGCACATGGAAAGCCGGCAGATCGAAGTGCGCGGAGTGACGTGCTCGTCGGCCTGCACTTAACGCGCATGACAGTCCATGATGGGCCAACGCGTCTACAAAATCACCACAACGACATCGGTGGGGCACGACTAGGTCAACACCGAGCCCGATAGAGAGAGAGAGTGACGCTATAGTTTAAAAGAAAATCCGTTAGGTCATCAAAAGTAGGTGGGACAAACGGCTAAACACATAGATGTGGGCGTACAGATGTATAGTGACACCGGGTTAGCGTGTCAGCTTTATGTTGTACGAAGCGCAGCTAGTTATGTTAGTCACAGTAAGAGTAGTAGTAGAAGTAGGGGTTGAAGTAGTATTAAAGAACGGTTCCAGCTCCTCGCCTCTTCCTGAGGCCATTTAGGTGAGAGGTTTTTAGTGAGTATTATGCCAACAACATCGACATTGAGCTCTACCACACTACCCGCTTTGGTTGTGCGTAAAAGCATTTTTCCCTCTCACCAAAAAAAATAGTAGTAGTAGTAACCAGTAGTAGTGATGAGAAATATGCACAAGCCCCTTCAGGGCCTTCGAGGCCTTTGTCAAGAATAATAATGCGGCACCTGTTGGTGCCGTGGACGTGATGATATTGCCAGTCTGATATGAACAAATTACATGCATGACTACTATTAAATGCATGTACCTATTGTCACACTGACAATGCACACTATCAGTGAAAATCGTCTATTCTAATTGAGATCGTTCTATTCTAATTGAGATCGTCCATTTCGGATGCATGTAAAAGTAAGAAGAAGCGAAACGCCGCCAGGAAGGAAATCGCCACGGGCCGCAAACGGGCCGAATTCGTCTTTTTGCCCACAGATCTCTCACTGGCAGTCCAAAGAAGCTCTTCGCTGCAAAATGTAGGACATGTTAAACATCCAAAAGCCCCGCTCCAACAGGGTCTCCAGCCAACACGCCGTTTGCAGGTACCATACTTTAGGCGAGCACTCAATCGAGTCCATCTATAAACTCTTTCATTGCTAGGCAAAACATGTCAGGCATGTGCGAGACAACAGCCTTCTGGAGGTTTTCACGATGAACATTGTTGAAAGCGTTTTGAAAGAAAGAAGGCAAAGTCATGGTCAAGTTTAACCATGACCGTGCCTTCTTTCCTGGACCGAAGGTAGGTTCGCGCAGGCTAGCTCGCCGTTTATGTTCCACTTTACCATCTAGAACTAAAGAAAAGCTGTTAAGGAGGTTATTCCCACGGTTTCGATGTAATGCCAAAGTAATACCGAGCCTGGGGGGGTGGGGAGGAATCCGGGTTTAGTGGGTTTGCGAGTCTCACACTAGTCACGCAGGCTGCTAGTGGCGCATGTGCATCATGCATTACCGAAACCTCCCAGAACAAAAAAAAAAAGGAGGTTATTTATCTACTGGACCATCCTCCGTCTCCTACGAGCGTGGAATCACCGTGCGGCGTGAGGCAAACCTTCGATGCACTGAAGACCGGACATGTTGGGATATATAGGGTTTTTCCAACAGTTTGTATGGCAGCATGGCCGTTGATTCTTAGCTGTATGGTTTATCATCTGTTTCCAATGAGCATCGCTCACAAATAATTTGACAACAACGGGGATCGAACCGGCGACTCTTTGGTAGATGATAACCACGACTAGCGCACTAGTCCCCTAGACTACGCCGTCACGCTTCTGGTATCTATCATGGAGACATTGCAGAGCAGCCTCAATAAGAGGCTAGAATAGTGGGTTGAATGTCCCGGCCAAGCCATGCATATTCGTATATATATATATATATATATATATATATATATATATATATATATATATATATATATTTATATATATCGGGGTCTGTCATAACAATATGTATCTATTTTAAGGTTTGGTAGAACTCGGCAAGATATAATTTTTCACAATGAAGGAAGGGAGCGGACGTCATGTTTAGGAGTGAAGATGAAACCTATAAAATAAGCTATTCTGCCTTTTTTTTCCTACATAGTTCTGCAAATTTACGTTTGCGAGAGAACCAGTCAACGCATGAACAAACCGATCACAGCGGCGTGTTCGGCGTAATATTTGCATACGCGGAATAACACCCGACGCAAGGTTAGCGAAAAGCGAATAGCGGGATTAAGTAGAGTCGATATGTTGTTATATCCTTTTGATTGAAGCTTTCAAGTGCAGAACCGTACAATTTTGCCGTTTCGACCAAAAATGTGCGCACAAAAAACTATTCTTAGACAATAGCAAATTCAATGCCCATCATTTTCGTACCAAGTGATAGTGCTGCGCTACGTAGTTTCCGCAACATCGGAAGCGAAGACATGCATACTTGCTAGCATTTTGGCTTGCTTCAGCAAGAATATATCAGATCGTGAGGTACATATTTTGAGTTTTGGTAGAACTCGACAAGAAAATACGTTTTCTCAATGGAAAGAGGGGGCGAAAACGTCTTGGCAATTTTTTTTGGCTCGGTGAACGTGAAAGCTTCAACGTAAAACATAACAACTATGGCTGTCCAAAAAACTTAGTTACTTGGCAACTACGCGACGCAGCACTATCACTTTGGTACGAAAATGATGAGCATTAAATTTGATATTGCCTGAGAATAGTCTCTTGGGCGTACATCTTTGGTCGCAATGGCAAAATAGTCCGCTTCTGCACGTGAAAGCTTCAACGTAAAACATTCCAACGTTTTATGATTTTCCTTAGGTCCGCTATTCGCCGTTTGCTAGCTTGCGTCGGAAATCATATATATATATATATATATACATATAGCGATTGCCGTCTATGATATGCTGTACCACTGTTCAAAATCATTTGTTAGAATCATTTATTACTCAAGTCGTGCGTATGTTACATATGAATCTGAGTCTGTCGGAGTGCTGGTGAGTTCCGGGCAATGTAATAGATGATAGGTTGCGCAAGTTGTTCCACAGTGCCGACAGGTGCACTGCTCGTCTGCCCCATGAAAGTCAACCAAGCTTTCGACTGCAATGTTATACAAACCTTGACAAGAGGTTCGTCTCACCTAAGCTCGCGTACTGCTGCGAGGTTTGGTGGCGGCCGATGTTAGAAAACATAGCACAGCTAGCAAATAGACGAAACAAGGCATTCAAAGTCAATATTCCTTGTCCTTTTTGTTTTGTTTTAGTAGTTGTTGTTTTTGTTTCTTGGTTTAAAAATATTGACCTGCGCTATGAAGAGTTCATATGGTTGTATGTAGGCCAGTATCTGTCAGAACAATCGCTGCGTTAGCCAGGCAAACATACGTATGCTTTCATTTTGTTTCGTTTTCTCCTTTTGCTTGTTTCTGTTGTTATTGTTGTTCCTCTTCTTCTTCTTTTCTTGCTGCTCATGTTTTCCTAGTAAAGCTGAAAGTGATGGTTTACGCTCCTAAAATGCTGCTTGAATTCAGAACATAACACATTTTATAGTAACGTGTATCAGTAACATTTTATGATTAGGCAAAAAGTCATCTTATTCATCTTATCATACTATCTTAATAATTAGTATTACTTATCTTAGCAATTAAAGAACTTAATGACTCCTATGATTGCTGCAAGGTGACTTGTCTACCTGGTGTGAATGCTCGATCTCGCGCCGATGATTGCATTTGACGAAGCGCATCGAACAACAGTGGGGTATTCTGTCGATGCCTTAATGCGTAGTAAGTAATAATAATAATAATAGTAATAATAATAATCGTTTGAAACGCATTGCAGTTGCGTTCGGTACCTTCGACATTCCTAAGCGACTGCCAGTTCACACCGCACCCACGTTTTATCGTGTTTAAGACGCGGAATGCAAATAGCATGCGCATCTGAGGTTAGGGTGTACGTAGCAGCGTTCGTATGGGATCCGAATACAAATGCAGAAACAGAACGAGTGTTATCGGATTTGTTAGCTTCTCGTTCATTCATACATGATTTATTCATTCACCATATCATCGGCAATTACAAAACCACAACCCAACAGACACTGTGTCAGTCCTACATTACTTTTGTAGTCAACGTTGGGTGAACAGAGGCTCCGCACAGACAAGTATGTGGCGTCGGCCCCGGTGGAGTGGTGCATTCCGTCTGCGCCTCACGACCGGAGAAGGCACATAGCAGGTGCGCGGGTTCGAGCCCCACTGTTGCACATTTGTATTTATGGGGTCATCCGTCTATGAAGCATTGCGAAAAGCAGTCTCGTGGACGTTAAATGTTGGCTGAGGTTCAGCCCGAAAAGTATATACAAGTATGTGTAGTAAGCAGCGCCCCGATATCATTTTGCCTATTAAGCCAAGGCAGCAGGCGTCCCGGACGGTACCACCGGGTGTCACTCGGGGCATTAACCGTCCGGCCCGGGGGTCATTATGCAGCACATTCCCCCCGTATTGGCAAAAGCCTTAACAGCCCTCGAATGGGCCACGACAGGATGACAATATAAATTCGTTGCCAACCAATCTCTATCGTATGCCCCGTTAGATGGAAACACGGGGGTGTTACTATTGGGAGTTTGTACCGTCTGACTAACTTACATAAGGGCTCGTGAAGGTCCCCGCAGCGCGCGGAAGTCGCGCACCAGCAGACTAAGCCGGTAAAAGAGTCATAGTTACTCCCGCCAAAATTTTGCTTTACACACATATATATATATATATATATATATATTGTCCCGTAGGGGCTTATACTGACACGTGACTGCTGTTTGCAAATGCGGTGTGGCTTGAGTTGTTCGCTCGAGACAGTATTAATGAATGCACTTGGTGCCAAATGTATATATATTTCTATAGCAGTGATATTAGAGCGCATGCGTATGGTTACGTTTCCTATATCGATTCTCGTCGAAATTGTAAAAAGCAATTAATTGACTATGACTGAGTCGCAAATTCGAGCCTGCGCAGTTTCCTCATCTGTTTGTTTCGAAGTTGAGCAATCGAGCTGATCGAAAGTTGACTGCCGAAACTGCTTGTTGTTGTTGTTGTTGTTGTTGTTTTTATCGATGTCGTGACTCTGTCGTTGTTGCCGTTGTCGTCGCAGCCGCTGATGTTGTTATAGTTGCTGTTGTTGTTGTTTTTGTTTTTATTTATGGCGTCGACACTGCCATTTCACCGTCAATTGCATTGTCGTTATGTTGCCGACCTTTTTATTTGCGTACAAAGTGACACGACATTGCCTTACGTAGTAGTAGTAGTAGTAGTAGTAAGATAATCGTCTATGAAGCAATGTGAAAACAGGTCCGTGGACGGTAAATCTTGGCTGAGGGTCAGCCCGAAAATTTTACTAGTAGTAGTTAAAATAATAATAATAATAATAATAATAATAATAATAATAATAATAATAATAATCCCCTAACATCCGGATAGAGCATGCAACAGTTAAATGGAGAACAATTTGGAGCGTTGACCCAACCCATTCTAGATCCAGTTTCACGTCGTATGGCTGCCTGGACGGCCGACTGTCCTGGAATGGCTATTTGGAGAGCGGCTTTTCTGACGGTCTCTGACGTGAGATCGCATATTACAACGCTGCCATTGAGATCAAGTCCTCCAACATTGGCGGTCAGCAACAGATTTTTTAATTTTGTTGTTGTTGTTGTTGTTGTTGTTAGGCTGTTGTTGTTGTTGTTGTCGTTGTTAGGCCATTGCTGTTGTTGTTGTTGTTAGGCTTTTGTTGTTGCTACTGCTCGAGTTTGGTCGTCGTCACGATTTTCTGTCGATGGATCTTATCAGTGGAGGCGGCATTCAAGTGTTGATCGCGTTCGTTCCACTGTCGTCTTTGCGGAAGGAGCCGACAGCAACAGCAGCAGCGACAACAATAATACCCACAACAACAACGACTACAACAACAACAAGAACAAATACGTCATTCTGTCTGCCCTGTCGTAGAGCGTAATTTGTCAAGATAGCAGATGGAGACTACACGCTCTCCCGCGCTCGCTCTCTCTCTCCCCCTCTCTCTCTTTCTTCCTCTCTCTCTTTCTCTCTCTCTCTCTATCTATATATATATATATATATATATATATATATATATATATATATGTATGTGTGTGTGTCTTGGCTCTATCGCCTGAACTCCTTCCTTACTCACCAGGTGGCCACAGTCTCTCAGCGAGTTGTGACCATAGACTAGACAACGGCTAGATGCGAACTAGTAGTTTTCACTAGTAGTCTTGCCACACTAAATAGCTGAGCCTGACGGGTCAGACGGTCAGGTTTAGTAGTCGGCCTGCCGCTACGACTTTGCCGAGCTTTGTGCTGCTGCTGCTGGCTTTTGTGGATGTCTTGATCTATTATTCTACGATGTTTGCCGGCCGCCACATACGCGATCGTGAAAGTGAAACGCGGTGAAATAAGCGTGTATAAGCAACTTTCGTTCGTTTGTTCACACTACAGATACTATTTCCCTCTTAATTGCTTTTGAAATGAAATTTGCTTCATCATATTATTTCAGTAAATCTTTATTTACGTACAACATTTCAACACGGATTAATATGCGTCATCGCCATTATCATCTTCATCCTCATCATCATCATCATCATCAAAATTATTATCATTCTTGTCCAATTAGCCAACAATCTTGGCGAGGTGTGAACGTCTACTGCTAATGCTTGACCTTCGTTGCTCATTCATTCACTGACTCCGTTGATGGCTGTCAAACTGGAAGCCACTCTCTCTCTCTCTCTCTCTCTGCCCGCGGGGGAGATACCAACCAAACACGGCATCTACCTCAAATCGCGCTGTGCCTCGCGTTGATCTTCTGTGACGTCTAACGGTCGCGCTTAGATCTTCCAGGATTATTATTATTATTATTATTATTAATAATATCATTATTTTGCTGGATCGGCACCTGTTGCCTGTACTGAGGAAGCGTGGGTGGCAGTTAGTCTGGCTACAGCTGCTATTGTTGTTATTGTTGTTAATGTTGTTGTTGTTGATGATGATGATGGCGTTGATGGTGTTGTTGTGGTCGTCGTTATCGTTATTGTTGCTGTTCGTGTAGTCGATGATGTTGCTGCTGATGCTGCAGCAGCAGCTGGCTCTGTGTTAATGCGATGTGCCATGACTTCGACATTGTTTCCGCCGTCTCGAGAACTACGGGTGGATAGTCAGTCGCCTGGATGACATTCACAATTAATTCAATCAACAACAACAGCAGCAGCAGGGGCGGAGACGGCAGCAGCAGCAGCAACAACAACAACAACAAAAACAACAACAAAAACAACAACAACAGCAACAACAACAACAACTACAAGAACGGCGGCAACAACAACACTCGTAAGGTAGGAGAAGTTGGCGTTTACACAGCGGCGCCGTAGTAGCACAGTAGCCATGTGTATGTATGGACACCTACGTGTGAGCATTTATGTGAGTAGCGCGATTTCGCTCTTCGAGGGAACTCCGATGGTCCGTGAGTGGGCGGCGGCGGACTGGTTAAGTGTTGCATGAGCGTCAGTGAGTCTGTGTGAGCCCAGATAGATGAATACTGTGTGGTGGAAAATCTCTCAGCGTCTCTGTTTTCGTGTCCGGCCACCGACCGGTGGTAATCTCGGATTGTTTTTGCAGCTTGTGTCAACTTGTTGTTGTTGTTGTTGTTGTTGTAACTGCCACACTTGTTGCCGTTGTAGTCCTAAACAAAACTCGAAACATGTGCACCATTCGCCATGAGTAGTTTCCGATGGATATATGTTCTTACTGGCCTCCAGAGAAAACGAGGCACGACAATCTTTCTTCGTATATGATTATGTTGCTCCGACGGAGTTGGTTGGTGCAATCCGACACGCTAGAAAGCTAATAACACGAGAAAAATCATAGTTCACAACGTCGTGAAGTGTATGATTTATGATCACTTTCGTTTAGTAGACATCTTCGATTACATTATGAATACTACTAGCTTTACTGTTGTACCACTTGTTGTATCACTACTACTGCTACTAAGACTGCTAGTTGATTCGACCAATGGCCATTAGTACCAGCAATATTTAACTATAGACCTAAGGATAGGAAGCAAATTTGGATTTCGCCTCTATAATGATAAATCTCGAGCTGGAAATACTGTTCTCGTGTTTGCTCCGTGTTTAAATCGTCTAGTCAAACTATTTGACGGCCACCACCTGGAGGTCTGAATACGACTGGACGTCGCGGGCTTCGAGCTAGTTAATGCAATTCTTCCGCGAGATCGGATTTATTACATCTCTGGTGGGCCAACGTATGGGGTAGTTGCCAGAATTGCCAGAATGTAGGTAAAGGTATATATATATATATATATATATATATTTATAACAGGACGCAGCAACAACGCTATAAAGCAGTGTAATAAATGAGCCTTCTAGCTGTAAAAAGTTTCCCCGAAACTGTAATACAAGTAAGCATACGTAAAAGCATGATTAGTAACAGGAAGTGAACGTACTGAATGAACTAGTGAATGCACGATAAGTATTAGGATATCCAAGTTTCCGAACGGTCCACGGGTGCAGGATTTAAATCTGAGTAGGAGATCAAATAAGTTTGAATTGTGAATAAATCATTCATATACCTATTATATTCGGCTTCAGCAATATTTGAATAATCGTATCTTACACAGGAATAGCAGCGAATGTAACAATTGTGCAGTACTATTCTAATGCTGGAATATGCTCAAAATTGGTATATGTAAAAAGAAGACAACAGAATACGGTAAATGAGTTCTACACGTGGTCTGTCTCGCCCGATCTGAAACTATCGGTGACAAAGTGCGTTGTACTTCACTTGGGTCACAGAAATGCTGAGTACAATTATTCCACCGGTGATTATCATTTTGCTGTCAAAAAAGTTATCAGAAACCTTGGTGCAATAACGTCTGTTAATATGAAGTACACAGAACACGTAAGAGACATCGCAAAGAGAGCGTACTGGATTGCTTTCTCATTCATGCTTAGGAATCCACGTATATACTCAAAACTATTTGAGGTGTACGTACTTCCTATAAGAACATATGCAGCCTCAGCCTGGAATCCATGTTCGAAGAAAGATAAGCGATTTCTAGTCAATATATGCAGTAAATACCGACGTAGCATTGCATACAAGGGTGAAATCCCAAGTGTTGACGTTCAGACTCCTAACGCATACACTGGGAGAGATTGAAGAAAATTGATCGTAGTGTTCCTGTAAATATTGAGAAGGGTTATACTGAACTGATGTGAAAGATGTTCAACATCATCCATACAACGACGCGTCGTGAGAAAAATATTATTTTAAAGCTTGTAGCGACAAAGCGAACTCTGAACCATATGTTTCCATAGAGAGTATCCCTCCAACTCCGTAAAAAACTTAATGCTGACAGAACAAACAGACAAACGTTGATTAAAGCGTATTAATGATAATATTAAGCGCGTACCCAGGCTCTCCAGATGAAGTGGATTCAAACAAATATAACTGTACTCCACACGGCATTCAATAATATCGAAATAGATTTCCTGCTAATTGAGGTAACCGGCTTGCAGCTTAACGTGGCAAACTAAGTTCATAGTAATTAATTTGCGCAACACGACGCGGTGGACGTTTTCCCGCTGTATGATCGAATGATTACCCGGGATCAGGCTCTCGAGAGTTTTGATCAGCTATATATATAACATATCTACTAAGTTGTTTTAATTATTATTTTTGCTATGACACCTATGTGAGGGTGCTGCTACGCTGGAATTAAATTGAAGTACGGGAATTGCTTGATATTATATATATATATATATATATATATATATATATATATATATATATATATATATTTTTTTTTTTTTTGCATAGTAGACTGTTTACATCCAATGTATGGATGCTAGTTCGTGTTTAGAGCTTAGCAAGCATAGTCCAGAACATGCAGCTTCTTGCGCCATTTTCTTCTGCTTCATCCTGTCGGTCGTTAAAGCTTGTCTGAAATTTATTTTTTTCGCGTACAGTTTTAACAGCTGGCTTGCAGCCGAAGCCAAACATAATCCGTAAGATATCATATTTTTTGCGCAACTACGGGATATAGCAGTGCAGCTATACATACCAATCTATGTTGTTTTCGGAAACTATTTGTTTCCAAAAAACGAGTTGAAAGGCCATGTTTCAGATATTGTTTAAAGCTACAATAACGCAAAAAAAGGGATAACTAAAAAAATAACTTTTCGCCAAGTCATTGAGCAGACCGTGCAAACAAATGAAGTAAGCTCAGGAGGGATCTACATCAAGGAGACCACAGTCAAAATATTTATTTACAGTCACTATTTATTTTGTCAACCCTAACACTCAGTAGACACGCTATTATTATGTAAATACCTATATAATTTAATTCCTCTAGGTTTCTTGATTGTGTCAGTTCCTTAATATTTGCACTGTTATGTGTTTGATTTTAAGTTGGATTAAGTACGGTAAGAACGTTATATCAATAGCTGAGAAAACTGGAAAAAATTAACTAGGCCGAGGCGATAAGCTTGAACAGGCTAAACATATTTATCAGTGCGCTGCTAAGAATGCTGCAGGTAATTTTAGAAACAATCCGCTCCGTATGGTCCGTAGGCGCGAGCTCTTGTGTCAGCTGAATGTTAAACAAATACTACGTTAGATCAAACCTCAAAATACACCAGGTTAGGTGCGCGAAAGGTCTAGATGTTGGGTACTCCCCGAACCGATGTTTCCAAACATTGTCCAACACTTTCGGTCACAGTCAAACCAGCGTTCCGTGGTCTTCCGGGGCTTGGCAAATCACATACTGAGCCTCTCGTGTGAAACTGTTGCACAAGTCCGCAAATAGCCCTCTCACAACGCCGTAGGTAAGCCGAGTGTAAATTGCACGAAAATCTCGTGCAAATTGCAGGGGTTCTTCCTGCAAATTGTCTTTTTATGGTTAATTTAAAACAATCTCTACGCGTTATTTCGCCTTGAATTTGGCAGCCCAATTTGAATCCATGTTCTTTTCACGACGAGTGCGTACGGAATTTGCGTGTACGGAACTTGTACTGTCAGAAGCAGCGACGCTTCAGCGATCGACACATTGTTCAGCAGGTACGAAGTATTACGATTGCGACGTCAGAATGACGCTTTGTCGATTGTCCGTTGAAACTCTGTTCGGCAGAAAGCGTCGTCGATAACGGAGTACATGTTGCGGTCATCTGCATATATTTTGCGTGGAATGAATTGTGTTAAACGGCGCGTATACTGTTGCGTCAAAAAATGTCTTTGGCCACAATCGCGTATTTGTATGTTCTCGATGGTACAAGCAACTGAAAATCATTTAGGTTGTCTGTGTTTCTACGCTTTTTAGGGTGACGACGGCGGCGACTGTTCTACGTCGGGTAATGGAGTCCTTCGAGTGAGAAGACACAGCAATGTATTCCAAGATGGAGTCACCAAAATTGGTAAGCTTATATAACGGGAGCAATTTACGTTGAAGCAAACCTGCCTGTATTTCGTTTGCGTTCGTTTGGAAAATCAGCTCTGATGTTCGTCTGTAGTACCGATAAACAATCTAGAAATGTGGTGCATTAGCACGCTTTTTTCTCTTGTTGATCTCTCCAACAAGAAAGCATGCCAATAGTGATCTACGAGATAACTCTGTTTGTTGCCTCGGTTGTGCCCGATTGCAGACTATGTGCTGGTCTACGAAGAGCTCATTGATTCGTCAGCGGCGGGATCTGCGGTTGTCAACCACAGACAACCGCAACAACAACAGCAGCAGCAGCACGAGGAGAGAGCCCGTAATCAAAGACAGCAGTACTACGTCGAGGACAGCAGCAAATTGGCTCGAAAAGCCCGCCGCGTCGAGGAATGGAGACAGACATTTCTGCAAAACCTCCAGAAGACCGGCCTCAGCACTGAGGAGGTACAACAACAACAACAACCACAATAACAGCTTTAACAACAGCAACAACAACAACATGGGCATCGTTAAAAGCAACTATAGCAATTATAACACATGCTAAAATTCTTTTGCGTTCATATATATATATATATATATATATATATATATATATATATATATATATATATATATATATATCAAAGGATTAAACGATTAACCCGGGCTAAACTTAAAAGAAAACAATATATATATATATATATATATAGATGCAATTGCTTTTATAAAAAAAATACGGTTGCGGGTAATCCGTAACGGTAAACTTCGTGTTACATATTTTGGATGTCGTCACTTCGAGGTCTATGAGTGCAAACCGATTTTACTGAGAACCTACAACTGGCTCTTACTATCTTCTGGTTGTAAAGTGTTGTTAGAAAGAGCCACAAATTAGCGACATACTGTGCTTATGTTGACGCATTTCCAGGAGGTGGTTGAGGTGGCCGGCGAGCGAAAATTACTGCACTTCATTAAATTATCGGCACCATGGGACGTTCTTGTAGATTACGCCGAGTCGCTATGCTTTAGGGCGCCTTTGCAGATACACACGCAAGTCAAGAGGGTAAGCGCTGCTCTTTGCCGCATTCTAGTTACTAGTATAGAGCATGATACTCAAACTCTTGTGTCTATTTATCCAACGGCATTTACAGTGACGTATATATATATATATATATATATATATGTATATATATATATATATATATATAGATATATATGTATATATATATATATATATATATATATATATGTATATATATATATATATATATATATATATATATATATATATATATATATATATATATATATATATATATATATATATATATATATATTAAGATACTATACTTATCGAATGAACAATTGGATGATAATATTTATAAAAACGGAAAAGCTCCTTATTTATGCAGGCGCAGGGGTAAATATACTTTCCGTCCCCACTTGGTGAGGGATCACACAAGATCACTTGGTGTCTATGGCATATTGTCGCGACCCCGAATAACAGACATGAAAGTATGACTTATGGGGAAGGAGTGGGTCCTGCACCCAGAGACTGGGCAAGCACTACCAATTGGGGTACTGCGCCAACTGCGAAGACTTATTTAGCAAACGAAGCGTATGGTGTGTCTTGTTTTGAGCCAGTACTCATATGGGCTTAGAAGAAAACACACTGTATCTTTCGCTTTTTTTGCTTAATAAATATTTGCTTTCATCACTCTTTTTTGATACTTGTTCAGTTCCATTGCCTTTAGAAATTCACTGAACCCAACATAAGCCAGGCGGGTTGCTTTTGTGTTATTACACGCTAACTAAAAATGAAATGAAACTTCCTTCACACATATTTTAAGTACTGCAAGAGTCATGCCAGCCAAATTTAAGCAAGTAGCAACTGCAGTGGAAAGCTGGCACAAATAGACATCGTTGACCGCCGAAGTCATCCTGGAAGCTAAATTGCTCATTGTATAGGAAAGCATTTAATTGCTACGAAAATCCAGCACACACATTTTAATTTAGTTTGGCTAATTATTTTCGTCGGGGTTTAGTAATTGCGGAAGTAAGTAACTCGAAATTCCGTAGTAATAGCATTTTACTGAAAGAAAAATTAGAAGTATGGTTACATACTTCAATTAAATGGAAAAAGTTCGTGTGTGTCAAAAAAGACATAGAGCCTGATTCTTAATTATGTTTAGTATTTACAGCGTTGTTGCTGTTGCTGTGGCGGTTACTGTCTTTAAAAATTCAGGAGCTCCGGTGGTCGGAGCGTCTACTCGCCGGTTATCTGCGCGTGTTCAACATATTCGACCAGGATATTCCTAACACACCTGTAGATTTCTACACATGTCCGTTTAAGAAAGCCAAGATTGCAAGGTATGCCTTCGTCTGTATGTGTCCATTGAAACATATACATGACATATGACAAATACATATTTGTTATATTACACACTCAATTACATATATATATATATATATATATATATATATATATATTTTTTTTTTGGAGAAGGGTGAATGCTTTTACGCACGCTACGAGTGCGGGGTATTCCCGCTGTCGAGCAGTGTGGGACTCGACCCTAGCGGTTAGATGTTGGTCCGCCAAGATCCGCTCGGATCGAGCATGTTGACCTCTAGTTCACTCGCTTGTTTATTGTTATTTGTTCCGTTTTTTGTCCATTAGCATTTTATTCACAGTCATTATAATTCTTAAAAACGCCACGGTTGCGTCTTGCGCATTGGGTCTGTGAGTCAGTTCACTTTCCCCCATCCCTACCGTCTAAGCCTTCTCATGGCCCTAATCCAATTCCGGTCTCTGCGTGTGTGTGTGTGCTGGCTTTGTGTGGTGGTGGGGCCGTCGTACAGGTTTTTAGGTAGCGACAACCATGATGAGTACTTTACGACGACCCAGCGCATTCGCATCGTTCACGAGATTCTGCAGAAGACCGAATTTGGCCGTCGTCGGAAAGCCCACATTGGCCTCGACCGTCTGCTGGAGGAATCCGTCTTTAGCGCCGCCTATCCCCTTCACGAGGTAGGTACCTATCAGCAATAGCTCAGGTTGGCCAACAAGCAAGAGAGCGACCGAGTGGGCTGACTCGACGAGGCGCGAGTACCCGAGTACCGAACTGATTTGCTAGACGATTTTTATTGTATAGCGTTTGTACCAGCAATCGTAGTACCTGGATATGGTGGCACACTTGGGTTCTGTGCTTGGTTGCCTGGCGCTGCCACACAAGGAGCGGTTACTGAAAAAGGACCTAGTACAGATTGTTAGCTCCATAGCTTTGGAAAACTCCAGTAGGAGACTTCTTCTACCGGAGAAAGTACCAGAAAAATACGGAAAATTCTCCTCCCTGGATCTCTAAATGTTTCTAACCTATTACGCAGTTTGTAGGCTTAGACACACACACACGCATGCCCACTCTTAAAGAGCCCTGCAGTGTTCAGTAGGGAACGAGTTAAATCAGTAGTAGATAGAATATAGTAGATATACATTAGCAGATAGAAGATCGTATCGTAGATGGAAATTAACAGATAGAAGATCGTAGATACAATTTAACAGCTATTGTCTAGTAAAGAGAAACGAGTAGATAGATACTGAATCAGGATTGCATTCGTATAGTTTATTGATCAATGCCGTTCTGTTCTTGTCGTTGTTGTTGTTATTTCTGCCGCTGTCGGTGAATTGGCAGGGATTTCACCGGCCGCCCGAGGATCTATTGCCGGCAGAGTATTCTCGGCGTCAGCTTTTGTTTGAGTTTTGGGTACGCTGGGGACGTTGGTACAAATTTCAGCCGCTCAACCACATTCGCGAGTATTTTGGTGAGAAGATTGCGATCTACTTTGCCTGGCTAGGCCTCTACACTGCGTGGTTGCTTCCTGCAGCCGCTGTTGGCATTCTAGGTCTTCATCTACGGAATCGTCAATGTTGCCACGGACAAGCCCACGTACGTATGCTGTGGGTGGCGCATAGGGACGGATATTTTCTTGCTTGTCTCTTTATGCTCTCATAATATTTGCGATACTTATTAAAGATTTTATATATGATAAGTATCGCAATTTTTATACGCAATACTTATAATAATTGCGATACTTATTATACGATAAAAGCCAGGAAAAACGGCTGTTTGGTTGCTCTGGGCGCGAGGCGGTTTCGTTCTTGAATTTTTAGCAAATGCGTTTTTACTGACATCATAAATGTGTTTGACTTAGTTATTATGTAAGGCTAATGCCCGTGTTCGTATGATTTTGCGCTGATACATCCAACTATTGTACTAACCATTTATTCTGATCTAAATCTTTGTGAACCATTTATTCTGATATCAAAGAGAGTACTGAGAGTAGAGCAACAAGCTTTGGATAACAACACAATATTATAATTGTTTCTAGCGGCACTACAAATTAAGGAACTGTGGAAGTCATTCAAAACGACACGGCCTACACTTTTGAAGGTTTGAGAAGGTGTCGTAAACTAATGATACTGTGGGCCAAGCTGTCTGCATCTTGCTTTGAAGCGCTCGCGAAACTAGGCTGAGAAACAAATCGTCATATTCATGTATTTATTAATGATTGATTGATTGATTGATTTATTCGCTTGATAAGTGTGTGTACACATATCACCCTTTTATATCAGGGGCGCATTGTGCTGCAGCTATCAATTACCTATATTGTAGTCCTCCCTTATTTGTCCTTATGTGTTGAACATCTTCCATCGGGATAATCTCTGCTTAGTAATTTCAACCTGTGCCTTTTCTGCATCCTTACCTAGTCCTAGCGCTTCCCCTAATTTTAAATTCCTAATCCCTCGCAATTGTTCACATTCCCTAACTAGATGCTCTATTAATATTGACTTCAGCATAACCTGCAACTCTCACAACGTATGCGTATATGATAATGGTATCTGTCGTGTCTAAATGAGCCCCTGGCTTAGGGGAGGCAAAGATGCAAGGCCAACACCCCCGAAGGTTGACCAATGATGACCCGGGACTACGACGACTGTTGCCATCCATTTGTTGCATGTTTCCAAAACAAAAAAACTTGATGCTGGAAAATGCTAATAACTTTTAGGAGGTTGGAAATGTAACAATGCACTTGTCCAGACAGACATTTTACTCAATTTACGACATGCCCTTCGTCGTCTGTGTCTGCGCGCCGGCTGCAGAGCGGAACTTTGTGCCAGTGGTAACGCGTATCGCATGTGTCCTCGCTGCGATGAAGAGTACGGATGCAGCTTCTGGCACCTGTCCGAGATTTGCATCTTCACCCAGCTCACGTATCTGTTCGATCACCCGGGTACGGTTTTCTACGCGTGCTTCCTCTCGTTCTGGGGTGAGTGGCGGGGTCCGCCGCATGTCGTGACGAATGTTGCGCAATGTTGTTGTACGTAGCTATGGTCTGGTTTGGCAGGTCGTATTGTATGTTACCTGCGCGTGTGTTTTTATTGCTATTGTTGTTGATGATGCGTGTTGTTGTTATTGTTGTTGTTGATGATGATGCGTGTTGTTGTTATTGTTGTTGATGATGCGTGTTGTTGTTGGTGTTGGTGTTGATGATGCGTGTTGTTGCTGGTGTTGATGACGATGTATGTTGTTGTTGTTGTTGGTGTTGATGATGACGGTTATGCCGGGGGTGATGGTGCGGGTGATGGTGGTGGTGGCGGCGGTCTTCTTGACTTCAGCGGTGACATTTCTCGAGTACTGGAAACGGCAAAGTTCGCGCCTCGCCCACCAGTGGGACTGCATGGACTACGAAGCAGAAGAGGAACCCCCACGGCCCGAGTTTGCCGCTAAGGCCTACACCGAGGCCCGCAATCCTGTGACCGGGCTACGCGAGCCTTCGTTCCCGTATTGGGTTCGCATGCAACGGATTGTCGCCGGGGTGGCCATACTCTTCCTAATGGTTAGCTTACCAGCAGCTTATCAGTCGAGTCAATGAATCTGCAAAATCACATAGTTTAATATGTATATATATATATATATATATATATATATGAGCGCGCGGGACTGTTATAACAGTGCTGTCGTAAGTATAACTTATGAGCAGCTTATCAGTGTAGTCAATGGGTCTGCAAAATCACATAGTTTTATATATGTTTATGTATATATATATGGGCGCGTGACTGTTGTAACCGTATATGTCGTAAGCATATAGGTAGCTCTATTACTGGTTATCTATATTTTTATTGACGTACGTGCTTACCTATTGAAGAAAATATTTGTACTTGTTGTACGGATATTGCTTATATTTGCTAGTTGTTGCTAGGCAGTTGTTGTTGTTGTTCTTAAAATTGTTGATTGATGCACCTTATTGTGGTCGTAGTTGTCGATCGTGAGTTATAGTCTTAAAATCATCTTGTTGTTGTTGTTGCTGTCGTTGGTGTTTTTTGTCGGTGATGCTATTGTTCTTGCTTGTGGTGGTGCCGGTACGCGGCGGCTATGTAATCGTCGGCTCATGGTCGGTTGTCATGTCACCTGGATCTTGCATCATCCTGCTTCATAATTGATTGTGTATCTGCTTGTCCGGCTTGCCTCGATTCGACGGCGGATGAGCGTAGATATCGCTTGTGTTGGTCTTCATGGTGTCGGTGATCATCTACCGTGTGCTCATCTCGATTCCGCTATTTCGCTCGCAGCAATTGAAGGGCTTTGCTTCGGTCATTGCGTCATCATCTGGCGCCTTTGTCAACCTCATCTTTATCATGATCCTCGAACGGATCTATCGGCGACTCGCCTACAAGCTCACGCAATGGGGTCAGTCTAGCCAGCGAGCTTTATGGCTCTCTGCTCATTCATGGACCGATTTACCTCGAGAGAATCTCATTACGGCCAATGGCGTACGATACAAATCGAATAAATCTGGCTATATATATATATATATATATATAACGGGTTGATTATATTATCAAAAAACACTGGAAGGGATGTTAGGGAAGTCGCTGGTTTTGACTCTGTTGTGTTCTCTGTTGGTGTTGCTGTTGTAGTTGTTGTTGTTGCTTTTGTTGCTGCGATTTGCGACAGCTGGTATTTTCAATTCTACTACTATCTCTATAGTGATCTCTATTCACGTTTGTTTGTTGTTGTTCGTGTTAGCGAGCTGTATTTACTGCCGTTAATAGTACTGTATTTATGTAAAGTTTTCGGGCTGACCCTCAGCCAAGACGTTTAACGTTTACGGAACTGTTTTTCACATTGCTTCATAGACGGACCCCCATAAATACAAATCGGTGCAACGGTGGGGCCCGAACCCGCGCACCTACCTATGTGTCTCCTCCGGTTGCGAGGCGGAGACTTAATCCACCGCGCCACCGGGCTCGACTGTATTTATGTGCACAATCTAACTCTGTTGGCGCCCATTACATGGTGTTAGCACAGCAATAGAAGTCGTAGTAATAGCATTAGTATTGCAGGCAGTGCCTTGTAAGTGATGGACTGGACGTAGTAGTTCACTTAGATTGTGCTTATTTAGCGTGCCTTTACGTGTGAATTCATGCCGTGTTTATATGTCTTGCGTGTGTGTGATCACAATTCATGATACTCTAGCTCTCTACAAGTATTGTGTTTCCTTATTTTTACAGAAATGCATCGCACGCAGACAGAGTTTGACAACAATCTCACTTTCAAGGTAGGGTGCAATCGTATCACTGTATAGCATATTTGGGTCAACATGTTTCTATTGTGTTTTTATTCGCTCAGCAGTTGTGTGTACACAAGTCACCAATATATATATATATATATATATATATACATTTCGACGGGACGGAACGGAGGGATGATTCGTTTATTGCCGAATAAAAAGTAGTTTACCTATTTAGTTTGTTGTTGTTGTTGTTATTGTGCTTATTGTTATCTTAGTATAAATGTCGGTACTTATCGTAAACTCTATCAAGAATCACTGTGTTACACAATAAGCAAGTAAAATATGTACTTTTGGCGACTACGTCCGGATCGGGATCAAACACGCACGATACATGAGTCAAGATCCTCCACAATCGAATCTCAGTGTTTGTTTAAAAAATATTATTGTTGTTGTCGTCGTCGTTATCATTGGTGGTGGTGGTAATGTTGTTTCGAATATTGTGTTTTCGTTTTGCGGCAGGTGTTCATGTTTCAGTTCGTCAATTATTATTCGTCTATTTTCTATATCGCCTTTTTCAAAGGCCGCTTCGTCGGCTATCCCGGCCACTACACGCATCTGCTCGGGCTACGAAATGAAGAGTGCTCGGGCAGCGACTGCCTATCGGAGCTCGCACAGCAACTGGCTATTATTATGATAGGCAAGCAAACAATCAACAATGCACAGGAAATACTCATTCCGTAAGTGGCACCCGTTGTTGTGGTTGGTGTTGTTGTTGTGGTTGTGGTTGTTACAGCCATTGCAGTTGTTGAGTTGTTTGATTTTACTCTCCGATCGATACTCCTTGTCACTTGATTACATCGATACTTCTTGTCAATTGATACTGCTCGCCTCATCGCGTTCGGTTGTCAAATATTATTGTGAATATTGAACAACTAAATAAAACAAAAAAAAACTTGAAAAAAACTGATACTACTAGGCTTTTCAGAACGTTTTTAGAATGAAAACCGATTATTTTTCTTTCTTTTTTTATGTATATACTCGCAGAGAAGCTCAGTACACTTTTCCTACCGAGACTGCAGAGCATTTCTACCGTCTGAGTAGAATTGGACAGCTGCCTTAACCTCTTTATTGCTTTCCACCGAGACTATTCTTCAAATTTTCAAAGTGAAAATGATCAGGTCCGTAGAATAGAGGCAATATTCAATAAGTTCGAACTTCAATTCGGACCCGTTTTGCCAATGCTAGCCGCGACTTGTGTTTAGAAGCAATCATCTCAGTAGAAGAGGACAACAGTTCTTCTGCAAGACTGACCGTTTCTCAGTCAGTTCGTGTTGCAGGTAGCCCAGCAGTTGCCATTTTGCTCTGAGGCTTTTCCATATTTAAGTAAGCTATTGTGCAGAATGGAGTGCACACTACTCAACTAATTCCTAAGGCCTCTGCTAATTCCTAAGCTATCCTCTTATTGTTCACTCGTCCATGTGTGGCAAACATTTTTTCGCATAGTTTCTATGTTTTCCTTATCAGTAGCCGTTTTGGGGGGGGGGGGTGGATGACCTGGACGTGGTTTACCCTTGGTGGTCGTGCAACCTCCGTTAAACGCATTCATCTAGTTGGAAACAATGGCAAAACATAGCGCCGCATGGTCACCGTAAACCTCGGGTCTAACTCTGTTAGGATCTCTATTCAACTTTTGAAAGAACCATTCGTGATAACGCGTCTAAACTCTGTTATTTTTCCCAAAAAAAGTCAAACAAAATTGGAATGGCCAAAATTATCTTTTGACTGCTAGCAGACGAAGAGTTACCCTTTTATGGGTAACTCTACCGTAAAAGTATGCCAATTTTAAATAGCTCATTCTAAGGACATTTTGAACTATTTGGTACTCGCTCGGTTTAACCTACTATATGTCTTATTGGCCTTGTCTTCCTTCCTTTTGCGTGTGCGCTCCATCCTGGATACACGATGCTTACCCGATCGCCCGACGTGGTCGATGATTATGGCCCAGTTTGTCATCGTATCCTTGGCCCTGTCCTTCTATCTCTGCGGGCTGCTGTACAGAAAACTGCAGAACTGGTGGAACCGCAAAAAGACGCAGTTCTACGAGAATGGCCAGTTGACGCAATGGGAGCAAGACTACACGCTTTCGCCGAACGAGGGCCTCTTTCAGGAATACCTAGAAATGGGTACGCTGCTTACTTCCTTGTCTATATACATACAAAGTGCGTCGGAAAAAAATAGCAACTCATGTTTTTGGTGATAATTTCGGCTTGCTTTATTTGAATGGCTTCAATTTTAAGCGCATAGTGTACATGACGAACCACGAGTATGGTGTTAATGTTGTTGCAATCTCACAATCAATTCATACAAAAAATTAAAAAGTGTGAAAAAACAGTGTTGCAAAATATTAGCAAAAATAATGTCTTACGGAGTATTCAATTCTTAGAAGGCCTGAAAAAAGCTATCTCAACATGTAGTGCAAGCTTGTGGTGCTGCTCTAAGCGCACCTGATACAAAAGAGTGACATGTGTTCTTAGGTTAACATGCCAAACGAATAATAAATCCATCCACTCATGAGTAATAATGCATGATGAGAAAACGGAATAATCAGTGAGGTTCATTATCGCACCTCGTGTTTCGTCACTGCTGCCGGTATTTCAGTATTGCAGTTTGGTTTCATCACGATCTTCGTGGCCGCCTTCCCACTTGCACCGCTGTTCGCGTTGCTCAACAACTGGATAGAAATAAGGTAAGTCATGTCGCATCAGAACTCACATGCCTACTGCTGCTGAGTACTTTGCGAGCTTTCACTACTATACTATTTGAGTTTACTAGTACTATACTTTAAACTCAATTTTCGCTGCACGATAGCATATTGCTAGCACATAGTACCCGACCCAGATGCAGATGTTGGTGATACCGCCCTGAGCCTATTCCATCTCAAAGTCGCGCCAACGGCTACATATGGAGTGCAGCTGATCTGGCGACACCTCAAAATGAACGACCTCGCAACGCTGGAGAGAGTTAAGCCCGCATTCATAAAGCGAGTTCTGGGCCTGCACTCCTCCGCTCACCAACCGCCTGGTTCATGTACTGACAGGAACATCGCTATTCGTAGAAGATATACGGAAGATGTATGGGCTGCAGGAGACCGAAGAATACAAGGCGTTCATTCAGCTTTAGGAGGACAAACTGGCCGATATAGATCCTGATATCTTTATAACACCTGCAATGACTGACGACGCGTGGAAAGGGCCCGACCGACCGAATCGCCATGTGATAGTGCGTTTCTCGGTACACGGCTACCACCATAATTTATGCAGTGCAGAAGGCTTCCACGGCCCCGATGTTGACTGCAGATGTAAATATTGTCATACCGAATGCTCTAGATATCACGGTCTTGTTTGTAGTAACATTAAGTCTCTAAATCAGGTGGCCCGTTTAATGTCATCATAACTCTGTATATTGTATATGTTTATACTCTATATTTTATACAATTCTTGCAACTGCATTTGTGAGTTCCTGACGCCGATCCAAATCATTGTACTTAGGTATTATCGACACTATTGTGTGAATAAATGGAATTTGTGATGTGATGTCAGAAAGACGCTTGCCATGAACCCTGTGACACATGTGTTTGTAAATATTGTTATGGTATATGTGTAAGATATCATGGTAGTGAGTGCAATGCAAGCTCCTCTCTAACATAGCTGGCACTGAGTGATTTTTAATATGAATATCATTACTATGAGGCTGTAGTAATATCGATCGTACTATTGTATATTTTACCCAATTTGGTGTGTAAATAAATCACGTGAGATGTTGGTAAAGCGGCACGGAGCGGTGCTTCGCTTCCCAATTAGCTTGGCAGGTTTTGGTACGCAGGCTTTTTCCTCAGTCACCAAAACCTGGCCAGGCGCGCGCACACAGCAATCCTCGATATCAAAGGGTTTCTCGCATCTGCCTGTGCTAGACCTAGTAGAGCAGGAGAAGTCTGAGGCAGAACAAGGACAAGCAGACAAACCGGTGTAGCTAACAGACGAATTGTATTTGCCGCCAACAGATTTCTCTACACACTAATGCATGAACAAAAGTACTGATAGATAACAGATTGATTACTGTTGTCATACGTGAATGACATTGACCTTAACCTTGATTAACCGGCGTGACGTCGTATGTATGTATGTGTGTGACATCTCTGTAGGCTAGACGCGCACAAATTTGTGTGCGAAACACGACGAAGCGTGCCCGAACGGGCGCAGAACATCGGAATCTGGTTCTCGATACTCGAATTGCTCTCGCGGATTGCGGTTATCAGCAACGTGAGTATGCATGCATAGAGGTTTGCCAGAGCAGTATTGCCATTTACTGTTGTTTCGGCCGTCCATGGCCTGCGTAACGTAGGACTCTGCCCTAAAATAGTACGCTCGTATATACATAAATATATATATATATAAATATGTATGTATATATATATATATATATATATATATATATATATATATATATATATATAAATATGTATATATATATATATAGGATTGTGCAAAACTTGCTCGCGTTCACATTTGTAGGCGTTTCTGATCGCGTTCACCTCAGACTTTCTACCGAGAACGTTGTATCAGTACAGTTACAAGAAGAGCGACCTCGAAGGGTACCTCAACTTTACCCTCAGCGTCGCTCCAAATGGAACTCTGTCACAGACCTGCCGATACAGGTAAGTGTTTAACTTACGTAAGTGCCAGTGAAATGTGAGAATATGTATATATATATATATATATATATATATATATATATATATATATATATATATATATATAAGAATACGACAAGGAAATATAGCAAGACTCATGCCAAACATAGCATACATAATGTAATACAGCGTTTACACTCCAATTCAGGCAAAAGCACATCTACAAGTACTACACTACACTACTACTTCCCAATCTTTCTACGGACTGTATTAGTGTTTTGTATTTCTTACGCAGATGTTACCTTTCATGTTTCCTCGCATGGAACTCTTCTGTTACTTCTAGATAACACTATATGAAGTATATTTCAGCTCTGTTTCTCAGGGTTAGCATGGCAAATATGTCGTATAGCTATTGCAGCTTCTGTACCATGTCGCAAAATATCCAGTCAATAATATAGGTCTGTGAAAGTGAATTTTCCTTTTCCACTGAAGTTGAATTCCGTGCCGCTAAAAAGTTAGATGCAGTCCCTTGATACTTGCAGAAGGTTGTTTGGTGGAGATCGAAATGCAGACATAACTATATTTTTTTAATTTAATTTATTTTTCTTGTACTGGGATGGCAACATACATAGGATATATATAAAAATGTTCGGTTTCATATCGACATATTTAATGGTATGGCATACAAAGCGTTACGCATTTTAAAAGCTGATGGGAGATGTATTGCATTACATCCGATTGATTAGCTCCTCGATTTCGCTTCGTCCGCGTAGTTGCTTTTAAGATAGAAGAAGATTATGCGCGTATATTTTGCGTTATTATTATTATTATTATTATTATTTTTTTTTAAAGTCACTCTTGTTGTTATTCACTGACACGTGAATGTGTATGACTGTCCTGCGGCATGTCACGTCCAATGACGCCTTCAGAGACTTCCGCGACCCCGACGGTAATCACACGCAGTTCTTCTGGAAACTCCTGGCTGCTCGGTTCGCATTCGTTCTCATCTTTGAGGTAAGAACCCAAGCGATCATGAGATCTCTTGTTCTTCGGCCGGGACTGACCAATTGACAAACCGTTTCTACCTTCCGTTTCTAGTGTATGCAGGTCGATTTTTGACAACGTGTAGTACTATCGACAGCTCCCCGCACCCCCATACCTACATACCGCCGTACACCGGTAAAGACTATTTGACGGCAGGCACTGAAAAAAAGAGGCTATGTTTCATCTTAACAAGGCGGCCTAACCGTTAGCACAAGCATGAGCCAACTGTAATCTAACAAGCATCAACTAGAATTAAAAACATTTTTTTAACGAGGTTGTTTTTAATTCTAGACTATTCTCCGTGCCCTACGGGCTTGGCACTTAACCTAAAGTATACCTTCTATGCACCGAGGGTTGGACATGTTAAGACATCTAGGGTTTCCCCAACTGTCCTTGACTTGTGGCAGCATGGCCGCTGACTCTAAGCAGTATGGTTTATCATTTATTCTCAATGAGCATCGCTCCAAAAAAAATTCGACCAACAACAGGGATCAAATCGGCGACACCCCGGTAGATGACAACCATGACTAGCGCACTAGTTCCCTAGACCACGCTGCCACGAAACAAGCATCAACTGCTTTCGGAGGAGTCCGCAAATGAGCTTCGTTTCCCCTAGTATCTCAAGGTCTCGAGAATACTGTCTATGCAATGCATTGGGCTGGTGTGAGAAGGTTAGTAGGCTTATCACATCGTCTAAGCAATATGCAGTAATTGTGCGCTTGTTTTACGCTGATGCGCTGTGGTCATACCTGTTGGTATGCCTCCGCTTTCTTCACGGGCCGTTACCTGCACACTACAACAGCATGTCGTCTTCGCGATTTGTCGTCTCATCGATATTCTGGTTCCGGACGTGCCTCACGACGTCACCGTTAAGGTGAAGCGGGAACGCTACCTTGCCAAGCAGGCCCTTACCGACTCGGAACACATCCTCAAGGTGCGTCTGCTATAAACGGCCTTCCATGTGCTCCGTACCAGCCTTTATAATTGCTATTATCAGGACAATGGACATCACGACCTAATTAATCCGCTTTCCCCATATGATTTGACCATGCTGCTAAGATTATGCTAGTTATGCCTGGACCATAGCCTATCATTAAGTTTTTTTCGTATGATCCATACCATATGTCCAAACTGTATGGCATTATGGACAAACATTCGTAATTCGCAATAGGTTCTCATAGCAAAGTCATTAAAATAGAAAAAAAAAAAAAACTAGCCATTTTTTATGGCCGGCCTTTTGTTTAAAAATGCACAGATTGCAGACTTCCCTTTTCATTCCCATTTCATATAATATGTGGTGTATTCGAGTCTAAGGAGGCCTCTCTCTCATTCTACCTCTCTACACCAGTGACGACAGTTGCGATTTTTCTAAACGTGCCGTTTTCAGATTGTTGGAAGTGACGACATTCTTGACGACGAAGACGAGGCGACCTCGCGCGGTGGTGGTGGCACTTACACCAACGAGACCAGTTTTGACCCGCCGCTTCCCGTAGAAAAAGCGGAACCAAGTTGAACGAACGAACCGCCGGACGACCCGTCAACCCATCAATATGATAGTGATCGATTCTGCTCCTACAGAGAGAAGACGACACACAGAGAGACAACGAGACACACACAGAACGAATTCTTCTTCTACTGCTGCTGCTGCAGCGACGAGGTGACCACCGGGATAGTTGACCAAGCGTTATGCCAAGCGTCAATGCACGCGTCACGCAACGCATTCCCGTGCCATTGGGCGTGACCGTTTGACGTCCGAGCCTCATCGAACGCCCGCTCATCCATACACACACATATATATATATATATATATATATATATATATATATATGTATTTATATATACATTTACACAAACACACATATATGTATATATCAGCTACTTGAGTACTGTGACATCTGGTCATCGTTGGAGCATTATCCTCATGGTTGTTACACTGTTATTATAATGGATGCAATTTCGTTTGCGTGAGCTGGTGGATGAATCGTGTTATCGATCCAAGCCACAATGTGATTCTGATCAAACCCTGCCTACTTCATATATATATTTATTACGAACGAACTATATCATTACAAGTGAAACTTTGCTGCGCTATTAATCAGACGGCTCCAATCCGCTTACCATTTCGCTAGATCATTCGCTTGTAGGTGTAGGTGCTGTTAGTACGCTTAGATCGAAAATCGAGAGAAAATTGTAAGTTTGCTTAGTAATGGCTGTAAAAATTTGAAATTTTCGTACGGTCGGGGACAGCCGGGGATCGACGTGCAAAGATAGACCACATGCATGCACACATGGACTGCAGACATATCGTTTTCTGTTGAGAGAAGTGAAGTTTATTGTAGGAAAGGTAGTGGCCAATCGAAAAACGAACGTGAACACTGCTCCAGGTTGTGTGATGGAGGCAGACAGGAAAGCGCCCGTGTTTTTGTCGATTATTTGGGCTACAAACGGACAATCGCTGAAGGTTGACGAAAAGGCACTACTAATCTCTTCCATCCAATCAAGACAACGCAATATATATATATATATATAGCGGGAGCCCAAAAATAGTGTTGGATGTACAGTTCCATACAGACGGGCCTGATCACTGTGTGTAGGCGTCTCGACGTTGCGTGCGTGAGACACTTGATAGAGTTTACAGCTGATAGCTACAAACGCAGTGTTATGTAGCTAATGTAACCCCTCATTTAGTGACCATTTAATGTCTCTTCTAATTGTCGACAGAGCTTCCGCGGTTGTGGCTGCTTGTCTCGCAATAATACGAATAATAATTATAACAATAACATTATTATTGCTATTATTGTTCATGCCAATAGCAATATGAGTAATAGTTGTAATAGTATTTATAAAAACACATAAGTCGTGCTAATATTGCTGTTATAAGGACGCAATCCGTGTTGTCACTATGGCTATTACGGTCGTATGCAGATAAGCGCTTGACATATTGTAAGAGTGGCGTAACTTTCCGGTTAAGCGAGCGCAAAAACGTTTCCGTGCCGATCACAGTCAAATAAAAGCTACGCGAAAGTGACCCTTGGGTATATAATACGGGCGTATGACTCTACTCTACGCTCATTTCTTTCCTGAGCCAGCCGTAAAGCTACCGTTAATACAAGTAATTAACTGTAATTGACGATGCTTCTCCTATTACCTGATTCTGTTTGAATTCTAGCCATTGTTTAAGCAACGCATTATTAACAGGTTATCCTCGGTATCGCGGGTGATAATTATAACAGGAGTACGAATGTTTTTTTATAAACACTTAAGAACAGTATATGCAGTTAGTATTTTCTTAGTCGATTGTGATTTTTGTGTGCCTGTGTGCTTTATTGAGAAATTATGAATTGATAATACGAACCGACATCGACTTTGGCACTGAACGAGACATTGGCTGTACAATATATATATATATATATATATATATATATATATATATATACAGTACTTTAAGTTGACTTTGCAAGTGTTATGAATGACTACCTCAAAATGGAACTCACGATTCCTAGTGTCACAGTATCTAGGTATCCATCTGAAAGGTATTATATATATGACGGTAGTAAATGTAAATTCTGATCATAAAAATAAACAAATATTTTTTGGAATAGCAATAATCAAGAAGCTCGCCTAAGCAAAAAAGCATCTTCGTCATCACAGAACGAGACATACTGTATTCATATACTAATTTTTCTATTTTTTTACATTTGTTCAATGTGGTAAACACTGTATCACCGTTGTCAGCAACTTTTCATTCTCACTGCAATTATTCTTTACCAATAAGCTAGTACTACAAATAATAAGATGAAGAAAGTGTAACATCGTAAAGGGACAAGAAACAGAACTAGACCACAGTATAGTTCATAAATAATTATATCACTGTATTAACTGCCTTACATTATATATATATATATATATATATATATGTTAATAGTGTGGTTATTTTCATGTATTGGTATGATACAATAGACGCGAATGCAGTATCTGATCATTTATGACGTGTCAGTCACTGAAGACTACCTGTTTGTGCGCATCTTGATTTGATTGGTGCAAAGAGAATATCTGTATTTTTGACACTGAGAATGGCCTATTTTCGGTACCACTGCATATCATGAATTGCGTAGGGTGACTTAGACAACGGGGCGAAATACTCTTAGAATGCACGCTTCAATCTTGACTAACTCGGAGATCCGAGCCCAGTAAACCAAACAGCGTTTCTTCTGCCATCAAACAGCTACAGCTCGTGCCAAATTGCAGGGAAGCACTTAGCTCATCTAAATAATGCATATTATAGAATGGGCATTGATATATATATAAAAAAAAATATATATATAAAAAAATAAGATATAATATATATATATATATATATATATATATATATATATATATATATATATATATATATCATCTTTCTCTCATTTAGCTCTTTTGAGATACTCTGTGTGAGTAGTACCTTGATATTAAGTATTGCAATGCCCATATTTACCCATACGTCAGAAAACAGTTATTTGTCATTAAAACAAATAGTTTCAGTTCACTCTAACTATATACAGGTCCATGGGAATAACGTGAGGACGGACACGTCGCTAAATTTCGTTGTTTTCTTTTAATTTTCACTTGTACTACTATCTCTCTTGGTCAATATTATATTAAAATATGTACTGTCTTAGCTAGCCTTAGCCCAAAAAAAAAAACAAAAAATTATATATATATATATATATATATATATATAATGAACGAAAGCATGAACAAACTACATTCTGTTAATATTGAATCGTTAGCTACAACGAATTGTCTTGAACAACGCTATCACCACAGAGGCAAAACTGCTAACTACAACGATAGCAATACCAGTAGGGCCAACCTGAACAAGTATCCCGGCAGTTCGAATAAACAAATCACTTATTCCAGGTATGTCAATTGTGCAAATGGCCAGTTATGCAAAACGAATACGTCATTCCATTTATTGTGTGTTAGTAATTAATTATAAACTTATATAGAATCTATAAGCAGCGCTGTATGACCTATTAACTGACTGCAACAAAATATCGGTTGCGGCAAAGGAATATTGTTTTTTGTGGACGATGAGAGTCACTTTGCAGCGAGCTCTAATAGTCAACTAAACTCCACGTCGTAGCGTGGAGTTTAGTTGATAATAGATAATTTATTAAATACATATAAATGTATTGAATGATGTACACTTTAATGTGCAACACACTAGATACCAACCATACTGTTGCCTTCTCCAGGCAGTGACCTACGTTATGTATAAATCGGTATTTGCATGATTCAGACTGAAAAATACAACATATACGGTTAAATAAAGCTGTATATATACGAGGGCGGATCGGCAAGTGCTAGTCCTTTGAATTTTGACAACTGAACTAAAATCACCAATATTTTCCGGTTTGTTTTGCTTAGAAGCGCCACTCATCAGCTACACACCTGTCACATTTCGAAGGTGTTTATTGCTTGAGTTTGTTTCAAGGAAGTTTCAAGCAAAATGAGGTTCTCTCGAAATTGTCAAATTGCATACATGTTGTTTATTTCGCAATAACTTTGCGTTTCAAGATGGTACATAACTAAATTGTCAAATTGTTGTCAATACTTGTCAAATTAGAGATATCTCACAGTTTTTACCGTTAAACACTCTTAAATTGGTTTGCATGGTTTCCAATTTAGACAAGGTAAATGCCGGAGTAGAGTAAACTTAGCCATGACATGAAAAATCCGTACACGGGCAATTGCCTTACGGGAGAAAAAAAAAAAAAAAAAAAAGTTTTTACCGTTATTATGTGCCAGAAGACTGACAGCAAAGTTCGTTCTCAAAATGCTGATTATGCAGCAAATTAACGTTCATCGAGAAATGTCCGAACTGAGCCTTTAGGCGGTAGCAGAGGTGCCTATATTGTTTCATTCATTCATTCATTTATTAATCACCTTTGTTAGGTATATAGTCAAATATTATACATAAAAACACGGTCACTGAGCCAGCCTGGCGAGTGATTCAACTCTGGGGCACTCCCCCGCATGATATCTCCCACAAGCTCTCCCACACCTGTTACAGATACATTCTTCTGTCGGCTCATGATACCCTTGAGTTTTACAGAGAACATGGTGGAAGCCATGCACTGCATAGCGTACTACCACACTTCGGTTGCTGCGATGCAGTCCCTTCCACGCATTGTTTGTCATTGCACCCGTACTAAAGAAGTCGGAATCCACGTCTGACAATCTCACCTCCCACTGACAGATAAAGTCCCTGTAGGCCTGTGTTTCCGGCAACCGGAACTGGCGTTGCAGGTCCTCTATGAAGAGCGGGGTACCGGCGAGTAAATAGACCAGACGATTGCGGCATGACGTGTGGAGGCCGAGCACTCGCTTGAGAAAGGCGGGTTTCACTCGATCAAGCCTCGCGAGCTGGGCCACGCTCAAGTTCTCCCAAATAAGCTGTATGCCGTAGGATGCCGTGGGCGCGATCTTAAGGTTGAAAAGTTTTAGCGCCGCATTAAGGGAGAGAAGCGTGGCTTTCTCAATTCCGACGCCTGCTACGAGGGCTTTTCTGACCCTCTCGGCGATGTGCTCCGTAAACGACGTACCGGAGGTCGGGAGAGGGAGGCCAATATACGGAAAGTTGTTGACATACTCCAGTGGTGTGGAGGCTCTGCTGCACCTCGAATCGGCTTGTTCCATATATCGCGAGATCGTCTGCGTATAGCAGAATGTCTGGGCGGACGGACTCTTGAGTGCCCACGATGCGTCGCGGAAGCAGGATGGAGAACAGCAGCGGACTTAAGTTGTCCCCCTGCGCGACTCCCGTCGTTTGCACAAAGGGACACAACTCAGCCACCCCATCCTGTATGGTGATCGGGTTTTCCTGCAGGATTGCCCCGATGAGCTGGAGGATGTTGGCAGGCACGCCCGCTTCAGCCAACTTGAAGATAATCTTGTCACTGGGAGCTCCATCAAAGGCCGAGCGGAAATCCACAAAGACGGCGTACAGGAATTGCTTGGCGTGCCTAGACTACATCACTCCCCGAACCCTGGCCAGCAGAATCTCACACGCAGTCAGTGTGGACCTGCCTGCGCGGAAGCCGTGCTGCTCTTTTGGGATGGCGCCGAGAGCCTCGAGGAAGTGAGACAGGCGGGCGGTGAGGATGGCAGAGAGCAGCTTGTAGCAGCAGCTCTTTTTGGCGATCCCACGCCACGAGCTGGGCTCTCTGGGGTTGCCCTTTCCCTTCGGGATGACTGCTAGATGAGCACTCTGCCAGTCGCTGGGAAGGCGACCTTCGCGCAGACTAGCGTTGAAAAGGGCGGTCCAGCAAGGAGCAAGTACCATGGCCTCCTTGAGGTGCTCATTACGGACTTGGTCGGGACCGGCGGCCTCGTTGAGACGGAGTCGTTGCATGGCGCCAAGCACCTCGGTGAGAGAAAACTCTGCGGAGAGTGAATCCCGTAGCAGCATTGTTTTCTCGTCTCAGGCCGCTTCGTAGTGGAGGATGCCGCGCGGGATGGTGTCGGCCGACGCAAACATGCGGCTGAAGTGGGAGATGAGCGCCGATGAGTTGATAGGGCAGGTGGGAGATCCCTGTCGGCGGAGCCACTTGTACGGTTGTCGCTTTGCCTCATCCAACAGCGCGGACTCCTTTTGTTCCAGGTACTTGGCGCGTTCAGCTTTGTACGTCCGGCGACACCAACTTTTGAGAATGATGAAGAGTGGCCGCATCCTCGGGTGAAGTGCGGCTAGGAGGCGAGCGCTGAGCTGGGCTTGGTTGGCTGCTTTGCACGCACT
Organism: Dermanyssus gallinae; assembly: GCA_003439945.1. Taxonomy (NCBI): domain Eukaryota; kingdom Metazoa; phylum Arthropoda; class Arachnida; order Mesostigmata; family Dermanyssidae; genus Dermanyssus; species Dermanyssus gallinae. The sequence continues at coordinate 145,277 of QVRM01001757.1, read as the reverse complement.
GTTAACCATGGACTCCCCCTTCTTGGCTTACTAAGACCAGCTGCGTATCTCAACAGCTCCGTTAGAGCTTTGGCATATTGGTCAATGCCTGGAGCTCCCGGCACGGGGAAGACCTCGTGAAGGCGTTCCCGTAGGTGATGCAAGCTAATATGCTTGGCCAGCGAAGGTGGGCGGGAGCAGGAGTCCTAGCAGCTGGCAGGAAGACTCTCACAGCCGTTGGCAGATGATTCTTGAAATGTCCTCCGCTGCGGAGGGGGTTGTCAACACCGAGGTAGGAGACCTGCTCGGATACCAAGCTTACCGCGAATACATCTATGACATCAGGACGACGACAAAATATGTGACTTGTTAAAACCCCTTTTTTAATAAAAGAGACTTGTATTGTATTATATTGTAGATGATCCCATGTGCCCCTCGAAGGTTGGGCTTGCAGGATCGGTGACAACCCAACAGCCCGAGTCGGCCAGGGTGTCCAGGAGAATTCTCGTGCGCAGATCGGCCGGGCGGTTCAGCCTACTGTTGAAATCGCCGGTGACGATGATGGGCGCATCGCTGTCCAGCGCACTGAAGCACCGGGTCAGCTTTTCAACCAGCACCGTCGAGTTCTCCTTGGACGGCGGACGCACGTAGCCTGCGATTATGTTTAGCCGCATACCCTGGATTACGACCATGTCTTCCTCAGCAATAAGCACCTCAACATCGCCCAGCCGCTGGTTATAGCACACGGAGACACCGCCGCTGAGTCGGCCGAGACCTGCAGGCCGGATTGCGGGGGAGTGCGCGCAGTAGAAGCCGGGGATGTTGAAGGAGGTCGTGGCCTAAGTCTCCGTCAGCAGAAGAACGTCAGTGCCCTCAAACGCGGAGGGCGCGAGGAGGTCGAGTGTCCGAATCCCTTCGCAGTTTCATTGTGCAATTAGGAGCGGTTCTTATTGCGGCCCCTCCCCTTGCTCCGGGGCCTGCTGCGGCGGGTGCTGTCCCGAATAGCCGCGGCGAGGTGGTCGTACAGACTGTCTCTCGGCGGCGCGCGGAACTCCGAGTTGTCCTGCCTGTCCTTCTGGTGCATCGCTTCGTAGCGGGGACGGTGGCGGCGCCGAGTTTGAGCACCTCGGATCTCGCCAGGAGACCGGTTGGAGCTCTGGGAGGATCTCTCGCGCAGAAGCTGCCGAAGAGCAGTCTTGATGCCGTCCACGCTGTGTTTGTCCTTCGTGCCCGAGTGCTTGGACTGATGGGTAGTTTGGTCGTTGTTGACCTTGGAAGGATCTCTTAGGGACACCCCTAAAAAATCTTTTACCCGTCGGGCGATCGCCAGGGCCGCTTTCTTGGCCGGCTCACCCTTCACCCTTCTAGCTGTAGGAGCTGGGTGAGGGGCACGTACACGAAGCCGGCAGCCGCGGTGCGCGGCGAGAGGGCCTCGTTGGCAGCCTTGCAGTGTTGGTTGAAGAGCGGGACGGAGAGCACGCTCAGCTGGGATCCAGGGCGGACCACCTTGAGCTGTTTGGCGAACTCCACCGTGGCCTCGATGAAGTCGTTGCCCTCAAAGTTGCCACACTCGTGGTAGCCGGCGTGAAGCGCTACGCAGACAGGACCGGGGGCGGCCTTCTCGATGGCGTCCTCGGCCTCCTTAATGATGTCCTTGATGCCCGGCTTTGAGCAGCTGCGGACGATCATGGCAGCCTTCCGCGGGAAAAGTTGCTTCAGTGCCGGTCTGAAGGCCCCAACAGCGCTGTCACCGATAAGAAGCGCAGTCTTTTTGGGTGGCTGAGCGAGCGGCTGGGCGCCGGCAGCCTCTTCTCGGACAAGCTGCTTGTCCTCCTCCTTCTCCTGGCGGGGGCGCTTACAGCTGGCGACCTCCTTCTCGAGGGCCAGCTTACGCTGACAGAAGAACACCATGCAGCTCATCATCTGGTGAGAGATGGCCACCTTCTCCAGACTGGTCATGAACCCCCTGATGTCCATGTTGGCCGCTGGCATCGCGTACAGCCGGCACTTCCACCGAGCGGTGCTGCTCATGTCCATTGCTTTCTCGTCCTCAAGGAGGCACGTGAAGTGAATCACAAGCTCGCATACCCCGCAGTGCAGCACCAGTCCATCAATCCTTTCCGCGCATCGGGAGCAGGATTTCAAACCGTCCGCGTTTCCCGCCATGGCGTGAAACTGATTGCTGCTACTTCTCTAAAAGCGTTCTTTAAAAGCGACCTTTGTTCTGTGGGGCTCTGACGGGGCTCTGCTCTAATAAGGCCTCTGGACCGGACGGTATTCGGAACGAACATCTCAAAGGATCGCTCCTGTTAGCGCCGTGTTGGACAGCCTTATTCAACAAATGCCTTAACATAGGGTATCTCCCCCCTCAATGGCAAAATGCTACGCTACTGGTGATCCCGAAAGGCAAAGGCGACCCAACTCACCCGTCGGCCTGGCGGGGCATTGCTAAGAAAAGCGTATGCTACAAGCTGTTGTCCTCCCTGATAACGAGAAGGTTAACCGACTTCCTGGAGGGCACAGACGTCATCCCTGACGAACAACATAGATTTCGAAGGGGTCGCTCGACGGCAACAGCGTGCGGGATTCTTTTAGAGGATGTTAACGAGACCCTCTGTAGACAAGGTCAATCCTTGTACGCGGTTTTCGTCGATTTCAAAGCTGCTTTTGACACCGCTCCTCGTGATCGCGTGCTCGATATGCTAGCAGTGGTTGGCGTTCCTTATAAAGTTCTTAATCTCGTGGGGGCAATCTTACAGGAGAACCGTGTAACCATCGACGATGGTGTCTTGGAATTGCCGGCGTTTTCGCAAACAACCGGGCTCGCGCAGGGGGACAATCTAAGCCCGCTTCTATTCTCTGTACTTCTGAAAGACCTCCCAAAACAAATACGAGGATCAAGAAACCTCGTCAAGGTGCTACTGTACGCTGACGATTTAGCTATCTATGGGAGAAGTCGTTTTCAAGTTCAACAAGCGCTAGCAAGGCTGAGCACAGCCGTCACGGGTCTTGGGCTAACAATTAACCTTGCTAAAACGGAAGCACTTAAGTTCCGAAGAGGAGGCAGAATTGCACGGGACGATACTCTTCTCATTGGAAGCTACCCTCTTTCTTATGTGAACAACTTTTCTTATTTGGGGCTAACACTACCGTACAACGGGGTAGGGTTCTCAAGACACGTTATGGAGAGATGTAGGAAGGCCCTGATAGCGGCAACGTCTATCAAAAGCCCACAGCGTCTATCCCTTGCCACGGCCATCCGCCTCTTCGACATGAAAGTTGCTCCTGTCGCCACTTACGGAATTAACCTAATATGGGAGCATCTGACTATGAGAAACCTGGATCAACTAAACCAAGTGAAAGCAGCCTTTCTCAAACGGACCCTAGGACTCCACACGTCAACGCGCAACCGACTTGTTTATTTACTAGCGGATTGTCCGCTCCTCACGGAAGATTTGAGGCGTCGTTTTAACCTCCCCCGCACCGCGGCCTTTGACGAATGCATTAAAAGATGAAAAACAAAAATGGCTGAACTCGATCCGGAATTGTTTAACACCGGCGCAATGAGAAACGGCGAGTGGAAGGGACCAGACCGTACTAACAGACATGTGGTAACACGATTTGCTGTGCATGGTTTTCACCACACCCTATGTAGACGGTCTGAGTATCATGACGAGTATGACAGCTGTGTTTGTAACCGTTGCGGAGAAGTCTGCACTAGATATCATGCTGCAGAATGCCCCTTTGTGCAATCATTGAATAAACTAGCCCGCTTATGAGGGCTTTCTTTTTATCCTAACTCGTACAATTTCGAGAGTTGTTATGTTGTTGTTATATTACTAATATTATTTTACCTATTTTCTCTGTTTTATGTCGTTGATATGCTACTCTACATGAGTGAATAAATGATGAATTGAATTGACCTTTGTTCTGTGCCAACTTTCGTTCGACACCTGTCTTTCTCTATATGATGTGAGCTATACTATAATCTGCGATTGTGGGCTGACGTAATGAACGTCTAAATATATGTGCAGTCGCTTTTTATAAATCTCAAAACAAATTAGTGCATTCCGTAGTAGTCAGTACAATTATATAATATGAATATAATTGGCTACTACAGGTTATGGCTATAATACAGCGTACAACCTACATAAATTAGTGAATTATGACAGGAATGACACTTGTAATGAGTATGTACATTTAATAAATCATATATACATATTTAAGAACTAGAATCGGTTAAAACTGTTTACATCTGATGCGTAGTCATATGTTCGATGAATTATGCAGGACACAAGCAGCAGCGTGTGTCTGGGGCAGAGAGGTAATCAAAGGGAGTATAGTTAAAAAATCGCAAAATTCTCAATGAATCACTAAAAACTTCACTATACTACTAAACCTTTTTAAAATTGCCGATAAAAGTTCTACCTACTGCACTTGACTCCACAATCAAAGGTTATAAGCCCACTGTGTTGTTAATAGTCAAACACAGACAATGCACACGCAGTGGTGGATTGCCATCAAATGGAACGCACACACAACCTAAAAAAAAGCACTTGTGTTCACGGTGGTCTGTGACAAGCTTCAGGTCAATCCACTCGAAGTTCGCGAGATGGGACACGAATTAACCGGAGCTCGGTGTGATGCGACTGACCAGCTGGACGAGCAACAGCTGTTTTTTTTTATTGTTTTAGGGAGTGGTTATAGAATACGAGTCATGTTGGTATATGGCTACAAGATCAAAGCTCAATTCTCCCAGTGGTGCTTCCAAGTCGATCGAATATCTTTAAACATAGCAGATGCCGCGCCACGGGCACAGACACGAAATCAAAGCTTCAAAGTAGATACAACCAGAATTATTAGAAAACCTGCAAAAAATACATCGATTTTGACCACAGTTTGAGTTAAAACGAACTTCAGCCAACGTACGGTGTAACATAGTTTAAAGCAGAGTTCAATCGGTTTCAATTCGCCAACAGGTCGCTTTCGGGCAGGACCCACCGCTCCTGCCGACCGAAAAAGACCCCGAGAACAAGTAAGTCTCGCCAGAGCGCCGACAACGCCCACATTCGTCGCTCTCGGGGCTGGCTGATCTTCTGCAGGGAATCAGGCCTGAGTTATCCGCGGTGTTGAGGTCTCCGGAAGAGGCGTTGCGACCTCTGATGGGACTGCTTTCCGTGGTGGGCAAGTTAAAAGGTCTTACCGTATAAAAACGAAGAGGCCTGCGTCGACACATAACAATCAATCACAGAGGGGGTGCTCGTAATATAGTCGACGAGTCAAAACCGTCGAACTCTCGGTTTACCGCGGATGAGTTAGACAGCGTTATTCAAGATGTCACTCGCCGCTGTCGGTTGGTCCGCATCTTGCCGAAGTCAGTACGGTGCTGGGCTCAGTCGCATATAACAACGACAACTCTGCAATCTGGAGGCTGGCGGCAAAGATCTGCATTTTTGAAAACAAGGTAGACATCTCATGTGTTCTTGGTAGCCATCAGCTTGGGTTTGCGACACCTTGAGGATGCGGGGCCGCGGTGCACTTAATTCGGTTCTTCCTAGAGTCTTGCTCCGGAGCCACTCTTGTGGTCAAGTTTGACTTCAGGAACGCCTTTACCACTACTCGAAGGGATTAACTGTCAAATGGGGTTAAAACTTAGGCCCCGAGTAATGTTTCACCAGGTGGAACTAGCTTACAAGAAGCTATCTTGCTTTCTTCTGCTACATGATACCATAATGTCGCAAGTGCAGCGACCCATTGGGTTCCCCGCTTTTCTGCCTTGCTATCAAGGGGTTAGTCGACTCTCTTGAATGCCCTTTAAACTTATGGTATTTTGATATCCACAGAGTCATTGAGTTCGCAGAGCGGAGTAGCCTGGCCCTAAACCCTGCAAAATGTGAGGTCCATGTCGCAGGAGGTGCTACTGGCTCTGAAGTGCTGGAGGCTCTCCTAGGGTGCAGAACTATTGGCACGGATCTAGAGTTGCTAGGCGTTCCCCAATTCTCACAGGGATTTCCGGCAGCTCTCGACAGGTGGCTGCAAAAGCTAGAGCATGCGATTTCACGCATTCAGTTGGTACGATCTCACCAAGGTTTTTCTGAGATCTTCGTTTTCGGCCCTACTTCTCAATCACCTGTTCCGCGGTGCAGACTGCTTGCTCGCTTTGAGACTCCATGAGCGACTTAATGACAGCGTGCTAACCACAGCAGAGGCGCTGTTGAATCTTAGCATATCGGCAGAAGCACGCCAAGAAGCTCTACTCCCAGTTCTTAAGGGGGGGGGGGGGGGGTAGAGTTGTCCTATCGAAGATAGCCCTGGTAGCTACTCTCCACAAGTCTATGCAACCGGCTAAATCGCTTCTCGATTCAGTCGCTCTTTAGGATCTCACCTAAGCTCGATAAGGCACAAGCCGCCGTACAGCAGCTGCCATGTGCGGCCACGAGCCCGTCGAAGCTGGACGCCGGATAGATTGGCCGGCAACCTTATATGCGCGAAAGGTTGAAAATCTCATCGCGGGAAGCGCCACGGGCGCTGGTAGGGCCCGGCTGCGCACCGTCTTCTCTGAAGGGGCGGGCGCATGGCTCCTCGCCAAACCCTGTGCTCGGACCGGGACGCTCTCAGATGACGAGTCGATGAGAATAGCCGGTCGGACTTCGTTTAGGGACGGACCTTGTGCACGCTCATACTTGCGTCTGTGGAGACGCCGTCCATCCGGAAGGACGCCACGGGATATCCTGTATGATCAGCGCAGGCAGGCAAGCCAGATGAAACTTTTAGCAGAGTTTTACGATCCAGTGGCCTACCGTGCGTCTTGGAACCCGTCGGCTGGACAGGGATGGCGAAAAGACCCTGACGGTCTAACATTCACCCCGTTCGAGAACTGCTGCATGCTGGGTTGGGACGCGACACTTACTGACTCATTAGCCCCTTCAATGGTGAGAAAATACCAGAGCATCGAGTATCCGTGCTGGTTTTACCCACTGGTCATCGAGACCCTTGGCGAGCCGGCCCCGTCCACTCGCGGTTTGCTATAAAAGGTCGGGATGCTACTAGTTCTAGTCAGCGGTAGTAAGCGAGCGGGCGATTTCTCAGACAGCGCCTGTAGCTGGTGTGCAGCGAGGCAACGCGGCCTCAGTCTGGGGAACCTTCCAGAGATGGTTGGTCCCTACATTGGACCCTTCGTATAGGTGCACACGTTCGTAGAGACCCAGTTGTCCCAGAGACCGTTGGCGATTGATTATAATGAATAAATAAAATGATTTAATAATTACGACATATTATACTACACCGCACCTGATGTTAAGTACATTACAGCTGCATACAGTAGTAGCGAATCAATATTGCTTGGATAATATTATAAGAATCTTCTTTTAGAGATACTTCATCAGTACGTTAAAATTTATCTGATAGATATCATGTATTTACTACAGGTGGTCTCAATAATGATGTCAATAATTATCACCAGCCCACTGTTACGTAAGCCTTCTGGACAAGGCCTTCTGGACAATCGCAAAAGCTTTGCGCGCACTCAACGAGTTTAGATGCGTTTTTAAGGATGCGTCTTCTTTTACTAAGGTACCAAGGCACAACAGAAACGTATACGCGCACTAGCTTCACTGAATAATTATGTCATGTTTATCGTACATGCTATCAATGGAATGCACTTAAAAGATAGATTCTCGCAGACAAATAAAAAAACGTGAAGGGCATACAAGTAAACCAGTTTGTGGCGACCTGCTAGCACCTCAGAACAACTACACGATTAAACGATAAAATTGGATGTACCCGGATATACAAAAGACGGCAGTCCGTCAAGACCAGCGACGGCTCCACAAGGCGGAAAACAGCGAAAGCAAACAGGTGATATTATGGCTGCTGCATAAGCCCAGCTAAACACGTACAGTGCTTTAGAACGGTGAGTTCGGTGGGATTGCCAGATTACCCCTAAATATTTTTTGCAAGGCTCGGAAGAAACAAAATTATCTATCGAAAAGTACTGGACCCTCGCCAATTAAGCAGGGAATGCCCGAGGTTACACCTCGTTCAAGCAATCACACTTTACCAACAGTACCCCCTCCTGACAAAACGAGTCCTGAGAATCTGATATATATATATATATATATATATATATATATATATATATAAAGTGCTTATATATCAGATTGTCATTATATCTGCTGTTGCGACTTGCGTACAAATGCTTTATAGAGTAGTGATGTTGATGCTGCTAGTGTATTGCGGAGAATACCCTGGCCTATCTGCCAATACCCCTAGAATATACCGTTATCCAAATACCAGCATTTTACTCAGTGATCAACTCCAGCCAGCCAGTTCTCGAGCTAATTTTGCGTGTCTGCCTAGTTTCCGAGATACGTTTACTGCACAAGGGCCGCGGCCCCGACAGCTCGAAAAGTGTACGGCATTTACGGTAATGATGCCTTCTGACCCGGCTTATTTGGTTCAGAATCCGGTTTTGGTGGGCGCGTATGGACGCAGGTAGGATCACTGCTAAGACTGAATACTGAAAAAACATTTATAACAAAACGTGCTTTTGTCACTATTAGCATTGTTATTATACTTCGTCGGCCGAACTTTCTCTTGGTGGTCGCTACTCGGTTTTTCGGAAAGATCGAGTTGGACGAATCGGGGGCGGCGTCTGCATTCTTGTGAACCTTGAACTAACCTGTTGCGAGGTTAACATGCCTCAGTCATCTGCCGAGATCATTGCTGTGGACATTATGTGTAACTCAGCATCGCGTCACCGGGTAATCTGTGCGTATTTTTCCCCAACTGGATCGACAACTGATCTTAGGCAGCGCATGGCATCACTCTGTGAAGTTCTAGAAGAAGTTGTCCAGACCGATTACCCCGTTCTTCTGCTAGGGGATATGAACCTTCCGTCTATCGTCTGGAAACCGTTGATTCTAACTGGACCACCCGATAGCAAGGAGCATTTGTTTACGGCGTTCTGCATTGAATCTGGACTTACTCAGCTTGTCACCTGCCCAACTCGTCCAAGAAGTGGCAATGTTTTAGATCTCATTCTCACTGATAACGAGGATCTGGTGGCTAGCATTGATGTCCGCCCTTCGCCTGTAAAGTCTGATCACATGGCTGTTTATTTTGAACTGGTCTCAGGCAAGCCGTTCATGCCCTTGCAACCAAGGGTTAACTACTTGAAGGCCAACTACGACGCAATTGGCGCGTATTTGATGTCCATTGATTGGCGCCAAATTCTCTCTATATGTTCTTCTGCCAACGAGCAATATGAAACCTTTGTGAATATATCTTTGGACCTTCTTGATCGTTTTTCGCCGCTACATCGTGCCCAATCATCCCCTATCGATAAGTATATTGCTCGACTTTCCGCTCGTCTAAGGCGTGATTCTGGACTCTCTGAAGAATTGCATATACGACTGTCCCGCAAACTAGGTCGCGCATATTCTCGCTTACGCCGTATAGAAGAAGACAAGCTGGATCCTAATGACGCTAAGCGTTTCTTTCGCTATGCCAAGAAGCGTCTAAATCTCCAGGTAGGGGTAGCTCCCCTTACCTGTGACGGCCACATAGCTGTGGAAGATGCTGATAAATCAGAAGTTTTGAGACGTCATTTCGAAACTGTATACAAACAGCCTGGCGACTCAAGCTTTGTAGCGACTAAGCCAACAGATTCCTGTCTCAATGACGTCGTATTCACGCCCGAGCTTATCTACACGAAACTGCGTGAAACAAAGAGGAAGTGCAGCCTGACACCCGACAGGCTCCCGCCAATTTCCTTTAACGAATTGGCCTTAGCCCTCGCGGAACCTTTGGCAATGATCTTTACCCGCAGTTTCGAAGATGGAAAGGTCCCCCTAATTTTTAAAGAATCTGTTGTGACGTCTGTGCACAAAAAGGGACCGCGATCCCTTCCAGAAAAGTACCGACCGGTAGCTCAAGGCTCTATACCGTGCCTTATCATGGAAAAAAATATCGTCGATGAAATTTATAACTACCTCGACGCCTATGAACTTTTGGACCCTCATCAGCATGGGCTTAGAAAGGGGCGCTCTACTGGAACTCAGCTTCTCGAGGTCTGCCACGATTGGGCTATTGCGCGTAACAGGGCCATTCCCATACATACGGTCTACTTTGACTTCTCGCGAGCATTCGACAGGGTAAATCATAAAATTCTCTTATCTAAAATGGCGGCGCTAGGAATTGGCCCTCGAATCCTGGCTTGGTGTCACTCTTATCTGACGGAACGTTCCTTCGCCGTAAAAGACAGTGACTCGGTCTCGAAGCGCTCCCCATGCCCTTCTGGGGTTCCTCAAGGCTCCTGCCTAGGCCCTCTTATGTATATAATCTTTGCTCAGGACTTGGGAGTATGTCTTCGCAACCTGAACATAACATAAAAAATGTATGCAGATGATTTAAAAATATATGCCCAGATTAGAGGAAACGAGGACCGCCTGAATATTCAAGCAGCCATTAATAGTATTGCCACCTGGTGTGAGCTAAATGATATGGTAATTTCAGTTTCAAAGTGCGCGGTCCTGAAGACAGCTCCCGACAACTTCAAGTACCAGCTAAAAGATTTTCCTATACCTGAGGTAACATTCTACAGGGACCTAGGAGTTACGTTCGATAGACATATGAAGTTTCGGGCGCACATTGCCGGTTCAGCAAAAGCTGCCTCTCGACTAAGTAATCTTATACTAAGAGTATTCTCATCGCAAGATGCCTCCAAATACCTGCGTCTTTATGAAGCCCTAGTAGTGCCAAAATGGTCATACTGTGCTCACGTGTGGACGCCTTTTTACGACAAGGATATATGTTTGCTGCAGCGTATTCAGGACAAGTTTTTAAAGAGAGTTTCAAGAAGGTGCAACTTGACGCGTGACAGAGTCGTACTCCCAAGTGTCGCGGAGTCCCAGCGTCGTGTTGACTACCGCGTTTTTAAATATCTTATACGCAATGATCAGATTAATAAGTTTTACCACGTGCGATCAAACAGCCTACGGAGTCGCGGTTCCATTCAACCGCACGAGATAGCCAATGTGGCAGTCGTTAACCACTCATTTGTTTGGCGAACAGCTCGCCTTGCCCGCGAATGCGAGCAATTCATTTCCATTGTTCAACCCCTTTTTTAAATAAAGGAGACATTTGTATTGTATTGTATTGTATACTTACACAGGTACAACTATTTCTTGTTACTATCATAAAATGAAAATCTGCTCGAGTATGCAGTGATACAGCGAAGGCGAATTTCTGAAGTACTCTGTGTCGGCGAATAAGCAATGCAGGCCTAATGCAATTAAGACTAAGAACGGGAGAAGCGGACGGAGGTTGAATAGAAGATTTTAGAGGAAGTGTTACCCTTTTTGTTGTTGTTTTCGACATTTTTACTTCTAGACTAGACAGATAAATGTCATCGCGCCGCGAATTACTGCGCGCTTTGCTGACGCTTGTGCAGAGTTGCAAAACTTAAGTGCATAGAGTTTTTGATGCATTTTATATAAGTAAATATTGACTAGCCAGGAAGTTGGCCATAAAATGGTCGCGCTACCTCTCCGATGGGTACGTACAACAAGATGTCAAACGCTGACTGCGCAACGGTATAATACAGCACAATGCTCATGTAACACCGTTTATCCGCGAATAGGCATCTTGTTAACCGTCCGTGCAAGGCAGCTTGCCATTATCTGCCCAGCTTTTGTGAGCTTACCGTTCACTAGATGACTACCTAGAGAGGAAATGTAATACGTTTTTGTATTTCATGTGTTACAGCAATCTATGTCTACAACGATATATATATATATATATATATATATATATATATATATATGTGAGGTTGGACATAATACAACGGGACAAAACGTAGATGTATAGAGTGCCGGCCACGCCTCCGAAGAGTCGGCCATGTTTAACTAAACAAATACCTATCTATGTGAGCGCAAGGCGTAGTGTTTTCGAGAGTTTTGTAAAGTGATTTTGTCCGTTGTTTTTGCTTCCTCAATTCTAACGAAGTGAACAGGAAAACGTTTAGTTACGGGCTACAATTTTAGATGATAAATACAGCTGAGATCAGCTGTTTACTGCAGTGTGAATAGACGTGTTCATTTTTGAATCTGGTGTTTTTCAAGTTTTTACGTGTGCAACGGTCCCGCTTGACGTTTGTGCTGTGCGATCGTGATTCGATTCACTTGTCTCTCACGTTCATCAAGTTGATGAATCGGCAGCTGATTCCGAACCCCGGGTTTTGTTACTGACTTCTTGTTTGCACAGTGTCTAGCTCTATCTCTGTCTTCGTGTTCGGTTACCGTTACTTTTGACGCACTATGGGCGCGGCAACATTTGTGTTTTCTAATGAAATGGCCCGGATTGGAATCGGTGTCTGCTTGCATGGATGAGGCGCGGCGGGACATGTGAAGTGTTTTCCGCGTTCTGCTAAAGTTCTGCAGTCGCTCTGGCGTGTGTCCGGCTTGCAAGAAATAGCTTGCCCTTCTGGGTCGCCGGCCAACATATTTTTGGCCGCATTGCTGATCTGACAAACATTGTTCTTTTTCAACAACAAGAACCAATTGCCGTTTGGTCGCCGAGACTCACGTCAACATGCACGAGAGAGAGAGAGAGAGAGAAACAAATATCTCGTTCAGCCAAGCACCGGAGAAATGCCAGCAGGCGACAGAAAACCATTACTGGCTCAGCTGTTTCTCAAAGTCCTGTTCCGGCAGTGACACGAGTGATAAAGAGGAGAGTGTTTGTGTGTGCAGCTAGCGTTACCCTATACCATTGAACTTAAATCATGCTTTGTACTATAGCAACTTAACCCCACTCAGAGTTCACATCCGTTGTTCCGTTTGTGCGTCAATGAGTAAGCTGAATTTCATTCATTTTCAAATTTACTAACTACATACTAACTGCAATTTCACATTGTTTAGGTTCTTGTAAACAGTCGAGCCCGGTGGCGTGGTGCATTCCGCCTGCGCCTCGCGACCGGAGAAGACACATAAGTGCGCGGGTTCGAGCTCCACGGTTGCACATTTGTATTTATGGGGGTTCGCCTATGAAGCATTGCGAAAAGCAGTCCCGTAGACGTTAAATCTTGGCTGAGGTTCAGCCCGAAAAGTATTTCTTTTAGTTCTTGTAAACAAAAGTATGAACAGGAGACGACAACACAATTTTTACATGTTTTAACGAGTCTCACTTCGTGCGGAACCCACAATTGAGGTCCCTAGAAATTTACCCATTTCCAAACATGACAAGCTTTCTTTAACATATTGAGAGATAACTGACTTTGACTAGATTTTGTACGTGTCACCCATTTCCTCACATCACGTATAGACATTCTGACTGAGGTGAGCATTAGAATTTTGTTAAGAAATCCGGCTCAGATAGTCGGTGAAATGTGCGCGATAGCGTGACGACTCTTTTAAAGTTAATGCCGAATCGTAGGTCTAATAGCAGCTGTTAGACGAAAAGTAGCATTATGCGGGTCACATCTTCCTCTATACATCTTAAACGCAAGTAAGGTAAAAAACCTTACTTGCGTTTAAGATGTATAGAAGATTTTTTAGCCATATATATATATATATATATATATATATCGTATAGCGACAAAAGCTTAAAGTCATGAAAATACTTACATGCCGCATCGATACGGTGCAAGTTGGAATCTGTCTAAGAGCATTATTCTGAGTGACTTCCGCCATGTAAGTAATGTCCCTATTGTGAAGCCCCCAATTTTGAAAGTTGGTAAGACGATTACTGCAGTTCAATTGAGTTTCAGAATCCAAACACACAAATGCAGCCTTTTGGGCAGACCTAAACAACGTGAGTCTAGTCTGGGATGTACTTATCATCAGATCGCAGAATTGTTCAAGCACAAGAACAGACCACTCTACGACCTGCATTGCTTTCTGTACGTCAGCCTGGGTTACAGATAGTCCAATACGAAAAAGTAGAGTCGTGTTATCAGCATAGTCATTGGGCCTACAGGGTCCCCTAATGCGATCTCTTCTATAAGGAAGTTGACCGAAATGATCAACATAAACTGTCCTTAGCTTGACTCTTGCTGCGCTCTGACGTTCTACTTTTCTAAAAGCAATTCAAAATGACTTACCTTTAGCCTGTCTGCTAGGTTTAATTTAAACCAAGATACGGCAGTGGCGCCACAACCAACTCGAAGCGTTTGTAAAAAGAAAGAATGCTTTAGAACGTTGACGGCGGTAAAAAATTCGAAAAGGTATCGATGGATAATAGTTTGTTGCTGTGGAAGGAGCCCATGATACGAACACATGCAAATGACCCAAAACAAGGTCAGTCACGTGGTACGGCGATAAACGGCCGTACACTGGTCGCATCATATCCGAGAATATTAAACCGTGGTTCGACGGTGATGTTGTTGAAGCTCGTCCGTCTTCCACGTCAGCTGATGCTGTCGGGGAAAGATATCGTTGAATCAGTTAAACTCCGGGTGCATACATATATGCTGTTAACGGGGTTACCGGTAAATGTGATTAACTAACTACACAAGAGCTTGTGAGGAACGCCTTCAGTCGAGCTTATCCTCGCGCCAGCTCCTCTTTGTGCTCGTTATTGCTGCCGCATGACGCTGAAGCGCCATAGACTGTTGAGTTGAGACTGTTTCTACTGACTTAATACGTCTTCCTCGGGGGACTGTTCTCAGAGGGTGAGACGCATCGACGATATTTGTGCCATTATAAACACATGTTATATTGGTCGGAAATTTCAACCTCCTGAAAAATGACTGGAAATCTCAAATTATGTTCACCGACTTAATTGAATCGAAATTTGGGGCCTGCTGTTTGGAACATGCGTGAGTCCATAGTTGATCTTCTTCTCATCGTACATCACGCCATCACACGTCAAATATCTTGAAAATGCAGACGACTTAAACCTTCATTGTCCTGTTTGCTCAAGTGACTCCTATGCTGTTTTGCAGTAAGCTGTCGACGGCATTGCTCGATGGTATTTTGAAATTGACATGATCCTTTCGGCCTCCAAGTGCGTCGTACAAAAACAGGGAGTACTTGCGGTGTGCCTTGTTAATCCATCGTTCGCTGCTTCATTCTAAGCAGCGACCCCTTTATGCGTTTATTCGCATTTATAAATCCCTTGTTCTAACTAAACTCACATATTGATCTCTTGTCTGGGAGCCCCATCTGACTAAATATAGAAACTAGTGAAAGGCGTCCGAGACACGTTTCTTAGACGTCTGCAGTTTAGTTGCCCTCAAAATGTATCAGCGAATGTTGTTCTTAATGCAGATTCGCTTTTCGAGCATCTGCTCCTCTTCATCTACCCTACTTCAGCTAACAAAATGTGACTGCTAAAATACTTTTTTTTTTTATCTACGCTCCAGTAACCTGAGGAACAATCATCACTTCAAAAGCTGGAGCCTGTTTTGAGTTCGTAAACGGGTTGTTTGCTTGGCAGATGGTCAAATGAGCGCATGCAAATTCAAATAATGTGTGATTAGTTACGTTTCTTCTTGCAGGAGTAGGCGTACTGGGAACAATACATATATGATCATGATACATTTTAGCACACACTCCTTGGATGTGATAATAAAGATGATTTTATGCTAATGTTAAAAAATATAAGATAGCGTATTTGGCAAGGACAGCATTTCAAATCGTTTGTGCTACAATTGAATCGCCCAGTTTCGTTACGGCAATTTTTAGATGAACCCCGTTCTAGAAGGCCTGCCTTCTACGCTACGAGGAAGACCGCTTGCGTGAAACTGTGAAACAGAATCCCCAAAGGAGGTGGCCATAGTAATGGAACGTCGGCCAGTTGGCCAGAAACACGGATTTCCTCAATAACAAGGTTAGTTTCAATGCACCATCAGCGCTTTCCTTCTTAGTGTGTCGAAGCCCGACATAAGCGTCGAAAAATGCCACGGTGTCACCTTGCAGCGCTGAGCGTCCTACTTGCCTTACGTAACAGCTTTATGCCAACTAAACAGCGCCGCTGCAGGAGATGCCAGTATGCAGACGTCAGATCGGTCTGGTCATGAATTGCTTTTCATTAATTACCTATCAAGTTACTAATATGAAGGACTGTATAATTATTGTTGTTAGTCGTCATACTGCTGCTTTTAAGTGCCGCAAACAAAACAATACAATACAAAGTGCACCATTATTCAAGTGAAACGTTCAAAGTTCTAGAAGTTTTTGAACTATATATATATATATATATTTCATATATAGCAATAAAACACCGACGCAAATACGCTTGGTTTGCCAAAGCTTGACCGAAACCAGCTCGGGTGTAAAAAAGAGCCATCCGAGACTTTACCTAAAAGTACTTTTTAAATACATATAATCGGTGAACTCTTTCATTATTTCTGATGTGGAAAAGTCCAGTTACCCTCTGTTCTATATATATATATATATATCTCAGCAGTAGTTAACAGCTCTATTTGATATGTATAAGAGGGCAACTATTGTCTCTTTATGAATGTGTACAGCCGGATGAAATAAGGTGAGCGCCTTGCCGACAAGTTAGCATAGGTTGTGAGTCTTCGGGTCAGGTTCCCCCAGTACCTCGAATGCCTGAGATTCTATATATATAAACAAGGTGTCCCAGACTTTGCTCCAACAAACTTTAAGGTCTACTACAACTCGGCGAAAAAAATCTTTTTATTATAGAACGAGGGGGAAAATGTCTTCTAAAATAAGTAATTGAGCGTGAAAGCCAACATATAAGAATAACAAACAGTTTTATGCGAATTCTTGAGAATTATCTTCAGTATAGCATCTGTTCTGCTTTAAGCTAACATATAATGCAATTCAGCAGATGCAAACTTTTCTTTCAAACACGCAGGTATGATTGGTTTGTCGATGGGACAACTGGGACTATTACAATCGCAGATTTAGTAGAGGTATGTCAGGATAATAATGTCGATGCAACAATTTTTGGGTAATGGGTTCTCACTGCAAAAGAAGACATTTTCGCCCCTCGTTCTATTGAAAAAAACTGATTATTTGCCAAAGTTTGTTTCAAAGTTTGTTTGACGAATTCTGGGTATATACATAAAATAAGTACCTGCTCTGAGTTACGAGCGGTATGCACGTGCCCTACTGCTGAAGGATGTGGTGTAGACGCTTTCCAACGGCTATGGAGCGCCGATCTTTGTCCTTAGAAGCAACATGAACATTTTTTGTCCTATTACTACTAATACTACTATTACTGGCAGTATACCATTGGCACGCCCGTTAGCGCAGGACAAGATCACTTAGCATAAAATATCATCCTTTCTGACCAACCACAGTTTGCCACGCCTTTGCGGTGTGCTTGTGGCCCCGCGGTATTACATATCGGGCACTTAGATAAGACAGCGAGAGAAGAATCGTTTTTAATCGTCCAATCCTCGTGTCTAGTCTTCTTTCGGCTATGAACCTTAGTCGAAGTCGCACGTACTGCGAAAAAAAACCCTAATTGAAAGAATTTTAAGAAGGAATTTTCTACTTACTTTTATAATTGTTTTGCGGGAGGTTGACACCATTTTTACCGAGAGGAAGACGGGGGGTTTTGCATCGAGAGGACTTTCTTGAGGACCTATCTGCTCCCCTTGTTCTCTCTGTCCATCGGCTCCTCATCTCGTTGACCCGCCTTTTCTAGGCATACTCCTGAGCTTTCCCCTTGCTGTTCGCCTCGGCTCGAATGCCGTTCATTCTCTATGCCGGTTTCTGTTATGACCCGCAATATGG
Source organism: Dermanyssus gallinae (assembly GCA_003439945.1). Classification (NCBI taxonomy): domain Eukaryota; kingdom Metazoa; phylum Arthropoda; class Arachnida; order Mesostigmata; family Dermanyssidae; genus Dermanyssus; species Dermanyssus gallinae. The sequence continues at coordinate 127,581 of QVRM01001757.1, read as the reverse complement.
CATCCAGATAGTCTCGATCTTCGTGTTTCTCATCCCTCTATCGATAATTGCATGTGATCGACTATTTTCTGGAGCAAATAAGAGAGCCATTCTCAGTGCCGCTGTGTTACGGGCTCGCGTGAACGCTGCTCAAGGCATCACCGTACCTCGCTCTACAACGTCAGGCGTTTCCCCGGAGAGCAGCACAGCACGCATTTATTAAGTCTGTCGTATGAACCATAGACAAAGCTATTGTGCACGACACTCATTTTAAATGCGAGATTCTATCATGGAAGGCAAACACAGAATCTATTTATTAACACAAGTTTTCAGTGACGTGTTTCTTACAAAAAAAACGCCTGATTTATTCACCAGAGTTAGGAGAATTTATTTGGAATCAAATACTAGCCTTCAGAGCGACTGAAGACCCCATAATGAGCAGGTAAACGTTTTAGTATATGTTGGGATCAGGTTGTTGATCAGGCCGGCATGTGTACAAATAACGTTCTCGAAGAGTTCAGTCATCAAACTCTTGCAAAATCTGTTCTGTGCTTTCAGAAAAACTTCGTAACGAGGTTGCTTAAATGCAACACATGATATTGTTTTTGCATGCTAAACAAGGTGCTCACGGCATGGTAACATATACTCGAGTTGCAAACTCCGTTCGTCATCGTCTTATTTGCAAAGCAGAAGTGATTTCCGTTAGGCAAAAATCTGAGATTCATTAGTTAGAATTAATTGTGGCTGCTCGTCTAGTTAAAATGCTAATATCCAGGCGTATTCACAGTAAATTGGTAATATTGGTAATAACACCAAGCAAGTTGGCTTAGTGGCAGAGCCTTTGCCTTGCATTCGGGAGGACTGGCCTCGAGACCCAGACCGGCCACTCTTAAATTGGTTTGCATGGTTTCCAATTTAGACGAGGTATCTGCCGGAATGGAATAAAAATTAGCCATTTCATGAAAGTACCGTACACGGGCATTAGCCTTACGGAAAATTTAAAAAAAATGTTAATTAATAAGTTCGTTTCTCTAGCATGCCCGTATCGGACAACATTAGCCCTACAAAATCAAATTGCATATGGACCATTTGAGGACGTCATTGTCTGTTTAGATGCAGATCTCGATTAGTTTAACTCTAATGAAAAATATCTCTACTCTGCTACCTTTAGAAGATATGTTCGTGGTTACGGTGCTATCTAATGGACTCCTTATATAATGTATATTATACGAGGGAACGTCCACATAACCCGTCATGATCGACTGGTGTACATCGCAGCACGGACTCCTCTTTTCACGGAGGACCTCATTGCGCGGAGCCATAACCTCCAACGAGCACAGGCATATACGAAACATTATACTCTCTCTCTTTTGCTAGACGGGGAAGTGAGATGTTGGACATCGATTCCGAGTTCCGCGAAAACAAGCGCTCCTCTCTCGACACTAGAACAGTGGACGAATTTTGCCAGCAAAACAGGCATTGTATTCTTCGCTTTGCAATGCACGGATTTCACCATAGAGTCTGTGCTCGTACATCACACTTCCGTGGTTTTATGATTTTTGAAATGTAGTTTTATGAAATTATACGTTAATGGGGTGGCGGTGGTAAACTTTGTGTTTATGGTCTCTCTCTAGGCGGCGTACTTGTTCTGCGTATTACTTGCAACGTATCGATTACGTGCTGCTGCATACCAAGTGTGCAAATTTGGTTGCTTTGAGCAATTTAATTTTGATATATATATATATATATATATATATATATAATGTATTTGTCAATACAATTTATACGAATATATATATATATATATATATATAATGTATTTGTCAATACAATTTATACGAATATATATTGATATATATATATATATAGGGTATTAAGAAAATTTCTGAAAATCGATAATAAGAATTATAGAGCTTGTTAAAGCAAATACTTTTTTTCGAATAGAATATTGTCTCTCAGAAGTCTTGGTTCGGACTGAGAGTTAAATTACGACAGTTTGTGACACTGGTGTTTTTGCCCGACATAGGAGCATAAAATGTGCTGTTAAAATACAACTAGTTCTCCTATGCAAAAACTAAGCATATCGTCGCGTTCTGCTTTATTCGCAAAACATGCAACGCCGCTTAGTAGATGCGACACGGTCGTTTATAAAATAATTTGCAAAAAATGAAGTTCTTCTGTTAGCCTTCAATACCTCAAAATCATAACCCTACGACCATTTACAGCGCTCAAACTAACACTTGCATGCGCTCAATCTCGACATGCGCTTCAAAAAATCTTAATTTCTCCGCAACCACGGCTTGCATTGCCATATTGCTTTAGTACCAAAATAATCACAATGAAATGATGCACATTATGTGCATGCTGAATATGTTAGCTCTGAGTGCTGTGAATTGTCGTAGTAGGGTCATGATTTTGAGGTATTGGGCCTGAAGGCAAAAAAAATAACTTCATGTTTGCGAATTCTCTTCTAGACTAAAAACTATATCACATTTTCTGTTAAGCGTTATACGCTCTTTAACGAGCTCTATAATTCTTATTATTGATTTTCAGCAATGTTTATATATATATATATATATATATATATATATATATATATAGAAAAATATTGTGATTATTTATTAATCATTTACATTACGTTTGCACACTCGGCAGTGCTCGCCAAATATATAGAATGCGACACGGTCGTTTATAAAATAATTTGCAAAAAATGAAGTTCTTCTGTTAGCCTTTAATACCTCAAAATCATAACCCTACGACCATTTACAGCGCTCAAACTAACACTTGCATGCGCTCAATCTCGACATGCGCTTCAAAAAAATCTTAATTTCTCCGCAACCACGGCTTGCATTGCCATATTGCTTTAGTACCAAAATAATCACAATGAAATGATGCACATTATGTGCATGCTGAATATGTTAGCTCTGAGTGCTGTGAATTGTCGTAGTAGGGTCATGATTTTGAAGGTATTGGGCCTGAAGGCAAAAAAAAATAACTTCATGTTTGCGAATTCTCTTCTAGACTAAAAACTATGTCACATTTTCTGTTAAGCGTTATACGCTCTTTAACGAGCTCTATAATTCTTATTATTGATTTTCAGCAATGTTTATACATATATATATATATATATATATATATATATAGAAAAAATATTGTGATTATTTATTAATCATTTACAATTACGTTTGCACACTCGGCAGTGCTCGCCAAATATATATATATATATATATATATATATATATATACGGATTATATTAAATTATATTAAAAAAATAAATATATATATATATATATATATACATATATATAGAGAGAGGGACAAGAAGAACAACAAATGCCAGAAGAAGATGGTCTATCGAAGATCTGCGGCGCGTGTGATTGCGATTGCCGGACCTAGTTGTGGCTGCGGCAGCGATAACAGTGTCAGCAAAATCAGCAGCAGCACAAGCAGCAACTGCTGCTGAGGAGGAGCTGCGAGAAGCGGGAAGTGCCAGAACCCCTGGCCGCAACATGTACCAGCTGTTGCGGTGGCTGCTGCTGCTGCTGTCTTTGGTCGAAGCTGGTGGAGTCAACGCGCGCAGAACATCTATCCAGCCGCCGCTTGTCGGCGATGTTGGCTTCAGCAAACGGCCGAAGCGAACCGTTAGAAGCTCTACTGTGTCTGCAGTAGCCAGATGGCTAGAGTGGCGCGGCGGCGGCGGCGAACACATGAGAGGGGAACCCTCGCAAGAATATCAGCTCTGTGTTGGCTCTGAAGTCCCCCCCCACCCCCGTACCCCCCTACCCCGAATGCTTCCAGGTCGCATCGACCTGCTGACGAGACGAACGAAGCCACAACGATCAGCCACAACGGTCTAACGGTCGTATTCTTTTTCGTCTGACATCAGTCAAGTCAGCATGGAGTAAGCCCACGAAAGATGTCTCTCTGTAGGCTGGTCAAACAAGAAGAAGGAAGGACGTAAATAGGACCGCTCTCAGACGTACTAGATCTGTGTGTGTGTGTGTTTGTATTGTGAGTCTGTGTTTGACACTTGCTTGTAAAACAGCTCTGCTAGATTAACAACCGAGTTTGCACCGGTGGTCGGCGCTCGTGGCTGTGAAAAACGCGCGTCAAAACTCAACGGGCGAACGTCTCGGGCGTTTTGCGCCCACCTCGTCGAACGTGAACGTACACCTTGCCACCACGCATTACATACCTTTCTCCGCTTAGCCCCAACGCCTAGTAGTTGCCCGGCGAACTGTTGAACCCCTCTTCGACGTGTCAGTCAAATAGCCAGCATCAGGCCACGTCGTACAGTGAACGGGTAAATACGTAGAAGAAAAAGAACGTGTATCCTGAAATTAGACTTTTTCTTATCTCTGCGATCACAGAGTGTCGGAACGCCCCGACTATCGACCGACAATCCGGAAGAAGCCCGGGCTAAGAGCTCGAACAAGCAACAGCGACGTAAACAGCTTTTGGATGGTGCCAGCTAACTTTGTCAGCTCGTAGACCAAGCTACGGAGCGTGGGTCAGACTGCAGTAGCGGTCATTCGTGTAGTTGTTCAGGCGTGCCGGCGATCTCGTACTGGAGCTTACTGTGACACGATTACTACGACGACTGTGCACGCGTACTGAAGGGAAATCATCTGGACTGCTGAGCGCCATTGTCGACATATTCGCGTGGTGGTGAGGATTCCGTTCAGTCACGTTGTTGCCCCGTTTCATCGCTTCAGGCCGTTGTTCATAAACGGTCGCCAACGGTCTGCCACCAGAATGACTTCGAACAACCCTAAAATCAGACATCGTAAGTAGGGTAAAGCTGCACTCGGATCGATCATCTGCGGATAGAATCGTTTTTTTTAACTAGTTTACTCACCAAGTAACTTAACCTGTCGAGTGGCGGTGGCGTGGCGGATTAAGTCTGCGCCTCGCAACCGGAGGAGGAGACACATCAGAGGTGCGCGGGTACGAGTCCCACCGTTGCACACGTTGTATTTATGAGGATCCGTCTATGAAGTAATGTGAAAAACAGTTCCGTGTACGTTAAATCTTGGCTGAGGGTCAGCCCGAGAACTTTAAAAAGTAACTTAACCTATACACTGTAGAAACATCCGACGCCACACACACACATATACACATATATATATATATATATATATATATATATATATAGGTAAAAGTTTCCGAATGTAGGACACAATTGTTTGCAGGTCGCCATATATATATATATATATATATATATATATATATATATATATATATATATATATAAATATTTATTATATGTGTGTGCTCTGCGTACTTTTCCTAGCGATGGACGCCCCACCTTGGCGTGAGGCGGCCAGCTTGGTCGTGGCTTGTCGGTCGCCGATGTCCGAAGTCATCGGCAAAGACCTCGCCACGAACATGATCGCCACAAAGTGGGCCAACCCGAGTCCCACCACATCGTCGACGGCCGGCCTCGTCGGCAGCCAACACGCAACGACCACGACTTCATCTTCGTTCTCAAGCAGCCACAGCATCTCGCGATGTGACTACAAGGTAAGCGTGTCCGGCGGCGGCGGCGGTGGCGGCACACGTGCACGGGAATGTCTGTGCTAGCTCGATAGGACGATGTAGTTAGTAGTCGACGAATCTAGGAACTGATCACAGAGAGAGAAGATCTACTACTGATCGCGGTCGCTACTGCTTGTCGCTTCTGTGAGCAGCACTGTTGCTGTCCATAGCTACGAGTATTCCGCCAGCAACGCATGCAACGATGGAGTTAGCCGTTCGTCTACGTCTGCATATATATATATATATATATATATATATATATATATATATATATATTATAATATATATATATATATATATATATATATCTGCATAGATATATATATATATACATATATATTATATATACATATATATATATATATATATATATATATATATATATAGGTCTATTCGACTACGATATGTTCTCTTTGCTGGCACGGTTCGTTATGTAGATATAGCTAAGTAGGCTAGAAGTCGAGTTAATGAGTCGAAAAAGTGACAAACATACGAATAAGTCTAGCCTGGAATGATTCTACGTTTCTGTTTCAAGTTTCGGCTCTCATTTGAAGGCGTCGTAGTGTCGCCATCTCTGTTATATATATATATATATATGTAAATCTCTTTTCAACGAAAATGTTTTTTTTTTCAGACGGCGAATATATTACCTAAATGACCTACATGCGTGGTCTATATATATATATATATATATATATATATTTGATTCGCTTCTCGATTTGTTCCCCTTCGATTGGTTTCTCGAAGTTGTTATCTTGTCCAGAGCGTCATCTGACAGTATAGGCTGGTGTTGCTGCTGCTGCTACAGGTGTTGATGGTGAAGCGTAGCCAGTTGTCGTCGTTTATGGCGAATGCCTACGTCTACCCGGGTGGGTTGGCCGAGAAGTCCGACTTCGCGCTCGACTGGCTGAAGGTATTCGAGCGGTGCGGCGTCAGCCAGCAACAGCTTCGGGAGGATTTTGTGGATCATGTCACTGGTCCCCGGCCGCCAATGATCGCCAGGCCCATCACGATCACGCACAACGAGAAAGATGTTCGTAGTAGTTTGAGTTTCACGCACACATCAACACTCGCGTCCGTTCGACCGCTTTATTTTAGCTTTCCTGGTTGGTTATTCGCATAGTGGCAGTTACGCCGCGTTCGTTAGCTCATCGTTTTGTATTCGGGCAGTAGTTAAACACCCCACACAATGCATTAGCTCACTAATTAATAACAATAAATTAATAGTCTCTTATCTAGTCTCGAATCGGCTTCGATTACATAACCACCCTACATAAAGCACGTATTACATGTCGTTTAAACAACGTGTGGCAATGATCATGATGAGAGGCTGTCAGTCAGTCATCCGGCTGATGCTGGAATCCGACAACACACTATATACAGCAGTAATCTAATTACAACAAAAAGTGTATATATATATATATATATATATAGCGTGCCCGTCTGCAAGCAGATAGCCAGCTATAAGACGCAAATCAACACAAAGCAACCCAGAATAGCAACAAAGAATACGCCATATTTCCACTATGAATGTTTAAAGCCCAAACCGTCTCTTGAATACTACCGCCACCGTCGTTACTACTAAAGATTTTACTACTACGACAATATTATTATTGCTATATTTGCTGCTTATTGGCATATAAATATATATATATATATATATATATATATATATATATATATTAAAGGCGAGCACTGCCGAGTGTGCAAACGTAATGTAAATGATTAATAAATCATCACATATTTTCTATATATATATATATATATATATATATATATATATATATATATGAGCTGTTGACGACAATAACAAACAACAACGACACCACGATCGGGATGATGTCCAGGTAAACTTGGACAACTTTATTCCGGCGTCGGTGGCGTTTCGGATCTGCGCCATCCGCGAGACGTTCGAGGAGACGGGCGTACTGCTGTTGACCCGTTCACGTCCACAATTGCCGCCTGCAGAGGCGGCAGCACAGAGTCACAATCGCAGCGGGAACGCAGCTTATGCTGGCCCCAGCAGCAGCAGCAGCAGTAGCCGAAGCAGGTCGACGGGCGGCCTGCCTCCGATGACCGCCTTCGAGGGGGGGGAGGACATCGATCCGGCGGCCTGGCGACAGAAGCTGCGCTCGGAGCCACGAGCCCTGCTCGACATGTGTCTCGAGAACGGCCTCTGCCCCAACCTGTGGGCGCTTCGCGAGTGGTCGGACTGGCTCACGCCCGTCAACGTTGGACACCGCAGGTACGTTTAGGCGCCGGCTAAGAGGCGGCGCCATCAGCGCATTGTCATCAGCGTAGCGGAGCCGCGGCCACGGCTTGTAAACAGTTACTGCTGCCATTCCGATAATGATGATGGTGATGATGATCACGTAAGCTGTATTGCTAAGATGGTCATCGTTGGTATTGCAGTTGCGTACGTCGATGTTGTTGGTGTTGTTGTTGTTGTTGTTGTGTCATTTAATGAATGTTTTTTTTGCTAATGTTACGATTGTGGTTCATTATCACAATACTTATGATGATGCTGATGATGATGATGTCGATGATTATGCTGATGATGATTGTTTTGCTTTATCTTGTGTCCGCCCGCCGGCTAGGTATGACACGCTGTTCTACGTGGCGTGTCTGGATCAGACGCCCCGGGTCGTTCTCGACCAGAGCGAGGTGGTCACGCTTCGATGGACCACACCGCTGGCCATCCTCGAGGAGTACAGCGCCGGCGCCGTGTTTCTGGCGCCGCCGCAGGTCTACGAGATGTCGCGTTTCGCCAGCATCCCATCGTACAACCAATTGGCACGATTTGCCCGCGAACGGGAGCCCCTTGGCGTCGACCGGTGGCTGCCTGTTATAGCTGCCGCTAGCAATGGGGTCGCGTCTCTCCTACCCAGTAAGCAAGCGGCCGTTGTTTTTCATTTTTTGTATTGTGTGTACTCACGAACCTCATATTATATATATATATATATATATATATAAATTCAGTTGAACAGAATGGGTTTTTATATGTGTTTTATATAACCGATTTATATATATTTTATATAACCGAATGGGTTTTTATATGTGTTTTGAAATGCCTATTACGCCTCTGACAAATCCGCTGTATTTACAAAACAGATATCGATGTGAACGCAAAATATCGTAGCATTGTATAACGTGTATTTCGTAGAGCTGACGCATCACTGAACATCCAATACATATGTTTTGTTTTCGTCGGCATCTTCGACAGCTTCAGTGATTTCATTTGCTGTTTCTACTATATGAACACTATAAAAAATAGACAAAGAACATTTCCAGTCAGGGCGGCAATATCATATGAGTTTGCTGCGAAAACTGGCCAAAGTATTTGGAGCGTATATAAGTGTCCAGCCCGTTCGCGCAAGGGTTCCGCGTTTGGTGCCGCCTGTTAGTTTTCCGAGCTTTTGCAAGCTAGCAAGCTTTGATTAGGAAATATTGCCGCATCTACCGTACTCAACGATCGTACCATCGGACTATCACCATTTCGGATGTCTGCAGAACTATCTTCAGAGACAGAAATTCACCTCACCTAGAGGCAGTAAAAACACACGTTGAAGCAGTTTTCGGGGTGCAGAAACCAGAATCCTTATAGAAGCCGCGTTACCTTTGCTTTTGTAGTAAACAGTCGGTTTGTCCCCTATGACTGCCTTTGCAGCATATTAGAAATGCTTTTAAGGAGCGCCCATGCTTTCCTGCCGGGACCTTCTAGCGCGTTTCAAATGTGGGCTAACTGAAACTTTTATAATTGGTGGCGCATCGAATTTGTGGGTTCTGAGTATCCTGCAGATAATGATGATGCCATCATAGGTTCTCAGAAAGTGGATTAGATAAGAATAGAATAGAATAGAAAACGCCTTTATTTACCGAATAAAGGGTAAGAAGGAAAGCTAGGTGGGCAAGGACGCCCCCAAAACCTCCTTGTTGTGCAATTCTCTGGCTACACGCCAGGCGAACATATTATTGACTGTTTCAAGTCTTGGAATACATTTTGGTAAAAACATTATTTGACTTCTGCGAATATTCATTGTCACGTCGAAAAAACGGTTGATAAGATCGGCACTTGAAAGTTGCGATAGTGCTCGCGTGTCGTTGTTCTTCAGTAAAAACGAGAGCGACGGAAGGTTTACAGCATTCGGGTCAATATCACATCTTTTACAGAGCCTTTTTAGAAATCTTCTCTGAATACCTTCAAGCATGCCTTGATGATAAAGCAACGGAACAGCGTGTTCACAAGTGTAGATCTTGTTTTGACTAGCTCTCTTATATGTACAGAAAATGTTAGATCTGTTGACATTAATACACCGAATTTTACATATTTATATTTTACATAAATTTGTGATATATTGTGACTGATTAGGTATTGCTGTAAATAAATCCTGATACAAACAGTCTTGTATTTGCTTGCTTTCTATTGTTATTAATGCTGTCAATATATTTTGCTTGCTTGTTTGTTTGTTTGTAGAAGACGACCTGTACCCAGCTGAACCCGACTTGTACGGTGCCGGGCCGGGTCCAGAGTTCACGTTCACCCTTGAGGAGATGCGCGCTCGCTGCGCTAATGTTAACCGAATGGACGTCCAGGGGCCTTTTGCGTGCGCTCACTGCAATATTGAGTCGCTTCCATGTGGAGTTCCGGCGCCTATCTCGTTCAAGGGCGCAAGGCAGCTCAACTTCCAGTCAATGCTATAATCAGGCGTCTGGCCGCGGCCGATCCGCACACAAGCACCGAGTGTTTATCCTCAGGCTCAGGCGCCATCGAATCCAAGCGGCCGCGCCGCTGTCGATTCTGACGAACGTTCGAGCAGTATATGGCACGGATATGATGCACAATATCTTTGCGATAATTTGTCAACAAGTGAGCGGAGAGAGCGAGAGAGATGACAGCGATGATTAAACACACGTGTATCACCAGCGAAAGTATTACAAATAGAAGGAACATTGAAGGAGCGACCGGTCGGAAGAGCGTGGGTTGTCCAACGGACAGAAGCTCGCCATGGTGTGTGATGCATAACGTTTTCGGGCTGACCCTCAGCCAAGATTTAACGTCTACGTAACACACGTTGCTTCATAGACGGACCCCCATAAATATAAATGTGAAACGGTGGGGCGCGAACCCCAGAGAACACGACTGGCCTTCTGGCTCTCTCATTTTCTCAACACAACAACAGCAACAGCTGGAGGAGTTCAGCCAACTTCTTAAACTGTTCGACCTATCTACGATATGTATCTGTGATGATTGTGTGCTCAGTCGAATACTAACTAAACGTTTATAATAAGAATAATAACGGTAAATACACAAGTTGTACCAGCAGCAGCAGCAGCAACGGCAGCGGCGGCGTACATCACGAGACACAAATAGGAGAAAGAGAATGAGACCGGGTTCAAACTTCAAACGATATAATCGCCAATTTGGAACCGTTCTCGCGTTGTAGCAGCTAGCTCGTTCAAACTGTTGAAGTACAAAAAAAACATGTAGCAAATTCATGTACGTCTGGTGGCTAATATGGTAATCACAAATGTGTATGTCGAGGGGGCGATGGACGTGTAAGCTAGGTCATTGCAGTGGTGCAATTTGTTCCGTTTTTCAATTTTTTATATCAATCGAGTGACAACTGTTAGCGCAATTACTTTCTTGGAATGCCTTTTTTGCCTCCATTCAGATACTTTCCGAGTTATCCAAGGGTCTTAGTGGCGATAGACATCCTCAGTTCCGATGTCAGGTCAGGGTGCGGTTTTAGCAAGTGGTTACAGCGTTCCTTCTTGTTCTAGTCGAGTGGTTAATACATCCGAAATAGGCATCATTCCGTAACCACATGAAACAGAGCAGTTGTGTACGTAGTGAACCTGCGCATGTTCGGCAGCTCCTAGTGGATAACCAACACACAGTGTACGACGTGTGGTTAGAGAATGTGCTTGATCTATTGAGGTGGAACTGTGCATAGTGCCTCTGCAAAGGTGCGCCCTCAAGCGGCCGAAGAACATGAGTTCACCTCAGTTACGTTAATTGCAGGACGAGAACACGTGGCAAGTAATAATAGAGCATGGCTCTTACTTTACACGCAGTCGATATGTCCCGCTGGTCTGGTTAGCATTTGGCAACAAACCAAAGAAAAAGGGAATCGATTATTTTTAGTTTAGTTTAGGCCATACGTGTTGTTTTGAACTGCTTAGTACATTATAACTGCTCAATACATATTCTCAGGATTGGTATCCTAACCCTCTTGCTGTTGTTTGCAAGGCACATGAATGCGGTGCAAACTAAAGCCTGCGATATTCGCATGGGATATGACATCCGCGTGAAAATAGCAATGAACTTCAAGAGATTTCTAATTATACTATATTGATTGTCAGTAATTAAAACTCACCTAACACTGAAGAAAAAACACAAATTCACGTTAGGTAACAGCGTACTGTGTTGAGCGAGTACTCGGACTAGAAATAAACGCGTCGAACACGGTCGCTCGCGGTCAAACTGAATAGGGAGCGGACACTGATAAAAGTCTTTATAATAGAGACGCTAAAGCTATACGCAGATGGACGAAAAGGGCCTTCAAATAATCGTACCACTATGAAAATAATAAAGTGACACGGATAAATAATAACCAACAAATTTAGCTGTTTTTTACATTGTTCTGCTCAGCATTTGACCTGGTATATAGATATTTTAAGCAATAAAACACACAAACTGTAAGGCGATATTCTAGCTGAGCTAAAAAGCTGATTTGGCAGTTTTGCGAATAGTGTAGTTTTGGTAAGGTGCTGCTATTATGATTATAAAGAGTATTGTGCCTAATGTCAAGTATGGTGAAAGATGTGATCTTTGGTCGCCCAGTGTCTATAAAGGTAACAGTTTATCAAGCTTCGTCCGCTTATCGCTAAACGTATATATATATATATATATATATATATCGTTCTGGGATCTCAATAAATTAGAGAAGTGAGTGACATATGGCCGCGAGTTGGCACGCGACAACTTAAAGACATCTACTTAAAGGCTATTTAAAGACATCGCAAAGTTATTTGATTTATTTTGCATGTAAATGCTACTAGCTAGCCAGAATTTATGATAAGATTGTTGTCCTACTTAGCCGGTGAGATGTCTGAATCTGATCACACAACGATACAGTGGCGCAATGGTTTGTTAACACCGTGTATCTCTAAATAAGCATTTTGTTAGTCCGTACAAAACAGCTTTTCATATATATATATATATATATATATATATATTAACTATGTATGGACTAGCACGTCTGGAAAATGCGGCAAATGTATTTAATTTCAATAAGTCCTCATTGAGCTTAAAATTTGCATAATTACCCAGTTCAAACAAGTGTAATCATTCGGGGCATTTTGCAGAAAAGTCTATCGCCCGTGTCTGTCCAAATATATATATAACACTAACAGAAAGTGTCTACCCCTAGACCGGATGAAACAATATTACCACGTATGACGTCATATGGGGGCCCGCCAAACCAACGATGCGGTCCCCAAATTGCGGGGGTGAAGGAGGTCGCAATTCAAGCCACTGGAGCTGGCCATAGTAATGGAACGCCGATCAGTTTGCCGGAAGCACGGGTTTCCTCAATTAGAAGGTTAGTTACGATGCATCGTCAAGTGCTTTTCTTTCTTAGCGTGTCAAATAGCCACGTAGACGTCGAAAAATGCCACGGTGCCATTGTACTGGCTGACCTTGCAGCGCTGAGCGCGTCCTGCTAGCCTTACGTAACAACTCCGTGCCGATTGAGAAATGACGCTGCATGACGATGCCAGTATGCAGACATCGGATCCGTCACAATTAAGAATAATAATAATATTAATAATAGTTAGTATCGTAATGTTCCTACTATAATATTTTTCTCAGTATAACAAACAAAACAATATAATAAATGCGAATTCCTTCCGTTCCAATCAGGAATACTTCTTTATTTGTCGAATGGTGTGTTATGGGACAACATTGGCGTGGCCACAAATTATGTTAGAATGCGTTGTTGCAAGTTCATAAATAAAAACTAGCTGATATAAACGGGGCGCTTGCGCGTCAAGACGACAGCGGTCGTGATGAGGGCGTGTGTTACTCAATCAAATCATGTATGTCACCTTCAAAAAAAAGATATATAAACGTAAGCTTAAATATTCACAATCTGTAGAATGTGAGATAGTATGGTATGCATAATCAAGTATGGGATATACAGCGGGTGGGTTACGAGATACCCTCCACGCAAAAAGGTAGCTTCAAATGTCAGCCTGCACGAACGTTCATCTTACCGCAGCTTTTATAGCGCAAAATCTAAACATGTCCCCAGTACCAAGAAGGGTCTTCATAATGCGATAGTAGTTCCGTCGCTGAAGATTTTTAACGCTGTGCAGTATTCTTTCCAGATAGGTAGTATTGCATTGTTGAGCGACGCATTGAATAAATCATTCCCGGACTCTCTGTAGAAGACCAACATCTCTATACTAAATAATAAATATGCCGACACGTGAACACAATACGTTAATTTGGGAGCAATAGGGCATCGTATATTTTGACAAGCAGGTCCCCTGTGCGAGAAATTGTGGCTCATTAAACAAAACAAAAACAGCCGTTGCATGCTGACACTGGCCGAGAATAAATAGTTGGTCTACTTTTTAGTGAGATCGCTTAACGCGCTCATTCAGTGATCGAAGTGCATGTACTTCCTTCAGAATACGATAACTATCTACGATGTCAACAGAATACGATGTCTAATACGATACGTTTTACTTCAGTGGAGGTGATGTTAAAAGGAAGTATCTAAGACCTTACATTTGGACACAGCTAATAGCGTTTTGTTTTCGGTTTACGATCGGCTTTAAGCCTTCATTGGCCCGCCGACAGCGAGGCAAATCATCAGTTGTCAGATTATTTTACAACGTAGTTGTTAATACTATTATTATTACTATTATTAGCAATTTTTCACTAGCAATTATAAGGATAATTGATTATATACTATGAGATAATTGGGTGGTGTGAACATATGCTAGCATTTCCTCGTATACTACTTCACCCTATGGTGCCATTATTGCTTTACCTAGCCGCAGTGATCGCAACCGTCTGCCCCTCGCTGTAGAAGTCGATCCGTAACGTGCACCATAGGCCTCACCAGCATTGAGTTTATGAACAGTGTCAGTAGTATATATATGCGTCCTTTTATACATTATGTGTTTATTCATTACATTATATGTGGGGGGGGGGGGGGGCGAGACGGGTAGATCAAACGCCAGGTAGACTTGTGGACAAACACATATATATCACAAACACACATATATATATATATATATATATATATATATATATATATATATATACTATATATATATATCACAAACACATTATATATATATATATATATATATATATATATATCACATACCTTTCTGTACCTATTACACCATAAGTGACTCGAAGTCTCCTAAAAATGATAAAAGCTGTTTTCTGTGTCACTGTTTCCACTGCTTGTAAAGCTTCATGCCCTGAATGATGAACGGGAAGGTTGTATCAGTGACATCTCATATGTTAAAAATATAAGTAAAAACCTACCATTATTATTCGAATTAAGTAGTTTATATGCCCGCAAGTCTCAACATTTCAACATGGAACGAACGCTAGTGTAGCATAATAGAGATAGTATGATGTGCATAAGTTCTTTTTTTTTCAAGGTATCTTGGAAAGTGCAATAAGTTGTGAAATAAATGAAATTATTTAATTTTTTTTGTTAAGTATGCCCGCGCAAAATTCGAGCAGTTATTGCTGTCAAACGTATAATATACATACCAGTAGACCAGAATCGATACTTACAGCAATCGCCTACCCGAGTTGTTCCTAGGTAAGGTATTTGGCCATATATATATATATATATATATTATATATATATATATATATATATATATATATATATATATATATATATATATATATATATATATATATATATATCTATATATATATATATATATATATATATATATATATATAGTGCATTTACTATGTTTTCATGTTGATTTTTGTGGGAAAGTTTAAGATAAGTCTCCCCGCAGCACAAGCCAATTTTTTACATCAGTGCTGCGATCTTATCACTCTTGGTGGCTTTCCGCTCGCTGAGGGGCCTGTAGAATGGTAATGCTTTTATTAGCAGGATAAATGGGGATGCCAATTAACACTCATTATAAAATGTAAACACAGAAGAAGTATTTCACTTGGGTGTCGTGTGCACTTATGCTCAGGGCACTTATAATGTCACTGTAGTTACGTCACAATAGTCACGTGCCTGAACGCACCTGCTGTCCCATTTGACTCTATGTCTATAATTTATTGTATTATTATTATTATTATTATTATTATTATTATTATTATTATTATTATTATTATTATTATTATTATTATTATTATTATTATTATTATTATTATTATTATTATTATTATTATTATTATTACTATTATTATCACGAGGAAACGCAGCATCTGTTCGGGGCACTTTGTCGAACTGGGCTAACCCTGGGTTAGAGAACCCGTGATTACAGGTTCGCGTGGAGACAGTTGTTCACTCCAAAGTGCTAACATAATAAAGTTATATAACTAGATCAATCAAATAAAAACCACGCCCATGGCAAAAGTCAAATCAAAGGGCAAATTAAATATCGAACTTGAATACGGCTCTCACGACTTCCATTATTATTATTATTATTATTATTATTTTATTATTATTATTATTGTTGTTGAGTGGTCACCGACATTAAAGCAACAAGAATTTAAGTAATAAACTAAATATCATATGCATGATAAGTTACCCAAAATATAAAGCAGATATATTTTAAAACGGATACATATACTGCCATCTAGTCACCTTCTGCATACTGAAAACGCCTCAAGAGGCGAGACTCTGGAGCCCTCCTTTAACACTATTTCAGCCCGATCTGTACAAAAAATCTTTCCGTTAGTTAATGATCGCGGTAAACTCCTTCATGATGTTCCAACTGAGGGTGTCGAACAAGAGTGCCTGCGCCACCTGCTTGTCTGCTACAGGGAGCTTCAGTCAATGGCCCGCGCCAGCGGCGTCCTGTCCTGAGTTACGGAGAATACATACTGGCGACAGAGCACATTCAATACGATGCTCTGTATTTCCTGAAGGTGCCGTAGCCCATAAACATTGGGCCAGCAGGTAGAACAGTGATCCCTTCTGCCTTTTGAGCCAGTCCCTCCCCACACAAGACAAGGATCATGGAGCGGCTCCAGAAACCCGGGTGACTAGGGCCTGGGTCTCTAGCCATCCTTTGTTTTAAGCGTCTAATATCTGACGTCGTGCGTTCACTCGACGACTGCAGTCTCGAGAACCCGTAGACCACCCATGAGATCTGCCGTCCATAGGATAATACCTGAAATGCAGCGGACGTAGCTTTATTGGCTCTTGCACTTTTGAACGCCAACTGCGTATAGAATAATGCAATTTAAGACCGTTGCCAGATCTTCGATTGTCGGAGGCATCCTGTGGCCACGGCAGCCATCTTGAGAGATCTGTGGCCGCATTGGCGGCCTTAGCAGCCGCGTCGTGTACATGTGGGGTGCCTGTCAGGCCAGTACCTAGAAGTACCCCTATAGGTAGGCAGGTTAACTCGAGGGGTGTTTTTCAACCATTTCAGAAAAATTGCTGCACTTTTGGGTGGGGCCTGCCGAAACCCATACGGACTGAGCCAGATGAAAAGTCTGGCAGAAACGTTGTGACAGATAAAATGCTAACATTTTTTAAGATATGGCGACATATAAAGACGTGCTAATGCCTCTTGCGTTCACACAATTTCCTGAAATGTAGTTCAAAGCGTTTCTGCTGTCAAGTAGGTAGATTGCGAGGCAGTGCGATTTTGTTTCTGAGCAGGTACCTCTCTGTCGGTCCGGTCTGTCGATTTCGCAGACTTCGCGGAACTCTCCACAAGAGCGTGTTGTTTGTCTCCACTGAGCGCGCAACTTACTGTGATCTAACATTCACTTTTTACATACACTTTGTAGTCCATTATTTATATATTTAAACATGAGCACAACTTTTATTCAACAATAGATCGTGTAACTTTTGATTGGCACAAGAGATACGCTTTTACGAGGAATATCACCAAAAAATATATATATTTTAGCCTAACTAAATAGTTTAATCTCTATATTAGCGTCCTTCGCAAACGAAGCAGTCTAAACGTGTCAAGACAGCTCTGTTCGTAAACGACGCATTTCGTATTGTTTCTGCTTGATGTTTTTTTAAATAAAGATACACATATCACCGCAAGCTACGCCCATGTTCCAGCAATAATGTGTGCCACCCGCCAGTAGGACCGGTATCAGTTAACGACATATAAGTTGGTCGTTGGCCATGTAGGTTAGGAGATCACCAGGTTTTTAGTGAGTTTGGGAGTCTTACACTACCCAGACCAAAGGGTGTGCATTATGCAGTTTTTTTCTTGGCCCCTTGTAAAAAAAAAGCTATGACAAGCCACATAGCTAACAACATGTGCATGTAGGGGGGATGTTTTTCTGCTCTGATGTGCCTAACACTCCAACATGTCGGCCAGCACAGCTCTTCCACACACAGAGTTAGTAGAGTAATAGCACCAAAGCGCTAAATGCAACAACAGCAGCAGCAGAATCAAATAAGCTAGAATTAAACATTTTTTTAAGGAGGTTGTTTTTAATTCTAGACTATCCTCCGTCCCCTACGGGCTTGGAACTCAACCTGAGGCATATCTTCAAAGCACCGAGAGCCGGACATGTTAAGATATCTAGGGTTTTCCTAACAGTTTTTGTGGCAGCATGGCCGCTGACCCTCAGCGGTATGGTTTTTCATCCAATCTCAATGAGGATTGCTCAAAGAAAATTCGATCAACCAGATGACAACCATGACTAGCGCACTAATCCCCTAGACCACGCCGCCACTAGAATCAAATAAGCTAACACGCAATAGATGCGGTAGTGGCATTATCCCCTTCAGACAGGCTTCATAAGCCGTTATCGTCAACACAGGCAGCAACAACAACAACGGTGGCACTTTGCCAAATAATAACAATAATAATAAAACAACTGGCTCGGTCTGGCTGTTGTTCATCTTCTTTCATATCCATCTATACATATATCTAAGTTATTATTAATTAGGGGCATTTTTAGGTACCTAATCACGGGGGGGGGGAGGTCGGTGTACAAATAGAGGGCCTAATTCATCAGTCAGTTTATCGATTTATCTAAGTAGCAAGTCATCACAGATCCACTCATCACCCTCATCAATAGCATCTTCAGCATTTCTGCAGTCGCAGTTTTACTCAATTTTTTCCCACTATAACCATCGTCAGTAGCAGCAGCATCATCATCACAATACTTTCGTGACGACATCTATCTTCTTCTTCAGTGAATTTCCTTGTTCTTGCTGTTCTTGCTGTTCTTCATCGACGTCGTCAAATTCGTTGTTGTCTTCATGGTTGTGGTCTTATGCACTGTCGATGCCAACAACAGCAGCAGCAGCACCAGCAGCAGTAGTAGCAGCAGCAGGCGGCTGTCGGCTGGGGGGTGGTGAGCGTGGTTGTGGGGTGACGGTATGGGTGGGGGTGACGGTATAGATGGGTGACGTGCGGATGGATTACGGTATGGGAGGTGACGGTATGGGGGAGGTGACGGTGTGGATGGGGGTACGGTAGATGGGGGTGACGGTATATAGGGGTGACGGTACGGGGGGTGACGGGTATGGGTGACGGTGATGGGGTGACGGTATGATGGGGTGACGGTGGATGGGGGTGACGGTATAATGGGGATGACGGTATAGGGGAGGGGTGGGTGGAGGGACGGGGGTGAGGTGACGTCGGGTGGGGGTGACGGTACGGATGGGGGTGACGGTACGGATGGGGGTGACGACGGATGGGGTGACGGTATGGATGGGGTGACGGTAGGATGGGGTGACGGTATGATGGGGTGACGGTACGGATCGGGGTGACGGTATGGATGGGGGACGGTATGGATCGGGGTGACGGTATGGATCGGGCGTGACGGTATGAATGGGGGTGACGGTATGAATGGGGGTGACGGTATGGATGGGGGTGACGGTATGGGTGCTACTCGTGGCCCTCACTACTGACGATACCACCGCCGTCACCGCCACCACCACTAACATTATCAACATCAACGTTATTAATCCCCACCACCATCATCATCATCGACATACGACTCTTGCTTTGCGGTGAGGAGGTACCTCTGCCGCAGCCGCCGCCCCTGCTGTTGCTTCTGCTGCGGTCGCTGTGGCGGCGATAGTGGCAGCGGCAATGGTGGCGGTGGTAAGGCAAGGCGAGGCAGTGGGGCAGGCAGATCGCGACGGCAACCGCCCCTCGTCCCCCCGTCAAAGCACGAAGGCAGTTTGCTGACGAGCAGGTCGGTCGACGAGACCTCGACCCTCGCGTCCCGGCATCGCCATCGCAGTGATCGTCGTCGTCGCCGTCGTTATCGGCATCGTCGCAGCCACCGCAGACCGCAGCATCGACCATCACCGCCGCCTTGATGCAGCTCGACACGCCAGCAGTGAGTTAGTCAGTTAGTTAGTTAGTCAGTCAGTTAGTTAGTCAGTCAGTCAGTCAGACAGACATACAGACAGCCGCTAGCCATCCAGTGGCCATCCAGTCATCAATGACACACAACATAGCACTGTAGTGGTAGCACGCTGCGGCGAATCAATCGCACAGTCGCACCACCGGCCGCGCTCATTTTCTTGTTCGGCCGTTGCAGACGGCCGAATAAGTTGCTGTGCAAGGAGGAGAAACCGTAGTAGCTTTGCGGAAGTCGTAGGGGCAGGCAGGGTTGGTCGGTCGGTCGGTGGGTCGATTGGTCGGGCAGCCGGTCGGTCGGACGAAGAATAGCAAGAAGAAGAAGAAGGACAATTACAGCCACTGCTGCGGCAACAACAACACCAACAACAACAACAACAACACCAAACAACACTAAACAACAACAACAACAGCGACAACAACAAAACAACACAACACAACAACAGCGACAACAACAACTGTAAACAACAACAAAACATCACAACAACACACGACAACAACAACAACAACAACAATAACAACAACAACAAAAATAGCAAACAACAACAACAGCAAGCAACAACAACAACAACAGCAAGCAGCAACAACAACAAAACAACAACAACAACATCAACAAAAACAAACAACAACCCACAAGTGACAGAAGAGGGTCGATCGGGGTCCGTCGAAGCTTCCCGCTCTGTGGCGCGTGCGATTTCTCCTGACGCTGGGCTACCTCGTTGTGGGAGGGGGGGGGGGGGGGCGAGTAGCGACCGGCGGCAAAAGCAGTGCTCACGGCAGCGGCGACCGCACCGCAACACAGCAAAAGCGGTCGCGTCACCAGAAAGGGAAACGAGGGATCGGAAGAAAGTCGCTGTAGCGAGTAGCCCGAGGCGAGCACCACTGAACCCCTGGCGGCGGCGGTAACGTGTCTCAGCTGCTGCTGTTGCTACAGTTGCTGCTTCTGCTTTATGCCAAAACGGGTAAAGTCAACGCGCGCATCCAGACAGCCAGCCAGCCAGCCAGCCAGCTTCGTCCATGTCATTGCCTACGGCCAGAACGCAGAACCGTTAAAACACCTACCACGTCTGCAACAGGGGCAACGGCAGTGGCGAGCAAGTGAGAGGCAAATTCTCCCCCCGGAACGTCAACACGGCGCCTCACTCCTCCTCCCCCCTTCCCACGCCCGCCCACCCCGCTCGCCCCGTCCGCTCCTCCTCCTTCTCCCGAAAGCACCCCAGTCGCATCTAGATTCTGACGACAACATACAGCAACAGGCGATCCACGATCTAGCGGTGATCTTTCTTCGGACTCAACAACACAACAATCAGCTCATGAAATGGCCTCATAGACTCTTCGTAGTAGACACAAAGGTCACGCATGCCAGTTCCGGTGGCAGCAGCAACAGCAGCAGCACCACCACCACCACCATCAGCAGCAGCAGCAAGCAGAAGTGCTTGTATAACAGCTGTGATTAACAGCCGAAACTAACCGTTTGGCGGCTAGTAACGCGTGTCTCCTAACTAAACGCCCTACCGTTAACGTCCACTTCTCGGTCGAAGACGAAACCTAGCTCATTACGCCACCTTGCTCTGCTGCTCAGCTCCGACGCCTAGCTTGGATCCGTTCTTCGACGTCACTTGGCCGACGTAGCCCCCACATCCGCCACCACCACGTCACCACAAACGTAAACAGGAAAATACGTACAATGCGTAAATAGGATAGTTCTTGTGGTGTTCTTTGTGCCATCGGAGAAGCAAACGCTCGCGACCCGCGACGACCGACAATCAACGGTCGGACAATCCGGAAGAAAGATACCGCTGAGTGCTGCAATCGCTTATCGGCGCCGTCCCGATACGAGCCACCATCATCAATGATCGTCGCACGGACGGATCGGTTAATCGCCGTGAACAGCTTCATATCTGGAAGGTGATTTAACTGACGACGTACAGACAGACTGGTGTGGACTCACCTACGGATCCGTAGATCAACTCACGCGTCTTGGACTACTAACCCACTGTAAAAGTTCGACCGACCACCACGACCACCGACCAGCGCACTAGCAGGATACCTTGCACTGCCAGAGGAACTTCCTGTTGACCAACTGTGTTGACCGGTGATCATCTGGCGGACTGAGACTAACATTGTTCGCTTTTAACGTGTGTGTGCAGTGTTCGTGCCGAAGGGAATCTATCTTGACACTGTCGAGCGCCATCGATTGTCATCCGTGACTGTTGACATATTGGCGTGGTGTGGATTCCGTTCACTCATTATCGTCGTCGTCGTCGTCGTCATCATCATCATTGGCGTACGCGCGTTGTTGTGGTATTCACTCGTCTGATAGTTCGTTGAGAGAACGATCAACAACTGTCTGTCGTCAGGATGAGCTCGAACAACCCTAAGATTCGGCATCGTGAGTATCCTCAACGGGTGTAGCCACACTCGATCAGCACATGGGGTTGGATAAACCTACCACGTAACTTAGCCTGTGCACTATATAGTATCTGATTTACCTTTCTCTCTGTTGCTCTCTCTGAACAAAACCTCTTAAATCACCTATAAGCGGATATCCGACGTTTTTTTACAGAGCAAAACGCTAGAACAAATACACTCTAGTGTACTTCTCAGTGCTCTAGATCATTGATCATGCTATTCATTTGCACACTATTATTTCTCCTGCACAACCACATTAAAGATACCTGCTGTGTATATTAGACGCTGCTTGACCGGAAGCATAGTAAAAAGCCTGCACCACTATTAATGGTATATATATATATATATATATATATATATATATATAGGTGAGTCAATCGAAAAAAAGCAATTCGAAGCTGTTGCTGATTGACATATTTCATGTACTTATTTGCACTTCTTGGTCACTATGCTTTGTCTAAATGCGAAACAACAACTTAAGACCAATTTCTTGACTTAGTTTTCTTTAGGTCTAGTCTGTAGACGATACCACGCGCCAGCGGCTTACGCGCACACTGACACGCATCTTAAAAGAAAGACATGAACTTCTTATACCAGAAGGGATTTTATATCTCATCTTGCCAATCAAAGCGTTATCCTACACGAAGTCAACGTTGACGTACCAGCTTTTACCTGTTTAGTCTAGTAAACACTACATACGCTACTGCAAAAGAAAATGCTTTTAAATAACTAAACAATCTTTTACCGACGTAACGCACGGTTTGCACTTGTAGTAATCGATGTAAAACTAAAGGTAACGGCATTGACGTAACACAAAAATCATGGGCATTTGCAACAATGGGAGCGCTCGTGTACAGACTAAACAAGGTCGGCGTTTCCACGTGGAGAAAATGTAACTCAAGTGATTCACTTTACCAAATTAAATTATTATTATTATTAATATTTTTTTATTATTATTATTAGTATTATTATTAATATTATTATTATTATTTTTTTTTCATTTAGTTGTAACAATTGTGAGGTATGAACGTTTAGAACGAGCCAGGTCTGCTTTGTTCCCTCTTCAGTTCATTGCGCCTATGATTGAAGCCACGTTCCCTCTACAAACGGCCAAAGGCATCATCTGTCTCAAAAACATGGCCTCGCGTCGATCACCCGTAACGTTCTTCGGCGTTTTCCGATATCTTTCAGGATTTTCGCTGTACCTGTGCTGATTATTATTATTATTATTATTATTATTATTATTATTATTATTATTATTATTATTATCACTAAGCTATAACTCGATTCGCGCACGAATCGGCAAATTCGATGAGGTTCAATTCCGCGCAAGTTTCGCGCTGGATTTGAAGATTAATCGAATGTACAGCATTTTTAGGCGTTTAGTATTGATGTACGTTAGTTAGCGTCCCATATTGGCAAGCTATCCTCCTGTTATCATTATTATAGGTGATAAGCATTTCTAATAACGTAGCAACACAGCATGAAATCCAGTCTGGCTAGAACAGTGCAACAAATACAAATGCTGTATTTGTGTATATACAAACATGACGACGATAGCACGGGCACATGCACCATATAAGTACAGGTAAAGCGGGTGATGAACGGGTTTGCTGAATCTGATAAGGCGCACAAAATCAATATATAGGTTGTGGACTAGAGGTAGTTATAGATAATAATTTGCAACTAGCTCTAGCCCACATTGGACATTGCAAGCGGTGGAATGTCAGTACCGTGCGTGTGCCGTCGGTAGCGCAATGGCATAGTGCTACTTGCAGAGTCTGTGGCTGCCGAACTGCTATCACGTTGTCACAACAACGCAAAACAAATCCGTGTCAACTGTCGGCCATAAATTGTCGACGAACGTTTCTGTAACGTATCCGTCAGCAGTCGATTTGTTTTTTTGCCGTAAGGGGAATCCACATAGTGTTGGAATAAATTTGACATACATTGTCAGCTAAAGATGACAGCTACTTTCTACGACGATCACAGTAAAACCGGCCGATACGCACTACACGCCCGTGTTGCATGATCATCAAACTAGTTGACGTATACATGCCAGACAGCTTCAGTAGTATAATTTACATTTGTACATGTATGACGTAAATACATGTTTGAGCAAAAATGTAGGAGTTCTCAAATACATTTTGATGTTAAGAATTGGCATTATTTCGTGATAAATTACAGAGTTAGACACGAAATAAGTCTTCGGCATTTACTCCTAGGTGTAAATGGGTGTATCACATGTACCTACGACACAAGACATTGGAGTTGCAGGCTCTTTTTCGCCAGTCCCTCGCGACCGGAGGACAAACATCCGAACCGGAGGAAAAAGTGCACGGGTTCGATCCCCATCGTTGCACACTTGTATTTATTGGTGTCCGTCTCACAAAACAGTACGAAGGCAATCCCGTAGACGTTCAATGTTGGCAGAGGGTCCGCCCGAAAACGTTTTTTAGACCTTCATCTAAGGGCTGACGTTGCATTGGCCTCTTGTGGGGCACCATCATCTCGGCTGTGTGCGGATCGCGGTGGAGGTTTGAACAGTGGTTTCGATGCAGGTCCTCTAGGCAAACCTGCTTTCTCGTGATAGTGTCGAACTAGTATAATCCGTGCGTCTATGCTGAAGCAGGAAGGATCACGCAGCATTTACGCGACGGTTGCTGGTGTCCTCTCGTAGAGCCTGTAGACGAGCGTATCGTAGCGAATGCCGTGCGAGTCGATACCTAACCATGTTTTCGACGTCGTCGACAATCGTTCAGAAAGCAAAGCACGCATAGATCGGTGATCGATTTGCTGCTTGTAGAGCATCTAGGTTTGGAATTGTCCATGCCCCCTGTAAAAACCGAATCGCAGGCCAACTCCGCCACTGCGTATCGTGTTTGAGCGGCTATAATGCTATCTACAATTACAATTATGTTTATTTCACTCAAATTGAGTATAATATACATTTCAAAATGTTTCTTCATGAAGCTCTAGTATCTTCTTCACGCTTCCGACGAGAGAAGTAGTGCAACGATTTTCGGTTCAGCGCCTGTGCATTCCACTGCATGGTACTTGGCACACCTCTGCAGGCAGAACCGGCAGGTGCACAACTCGTACTCCTCGTGAAAGGTTGCGTTTGCGCAACATACCATAATGCTATCTACATGACCATTGAGTCGTTGTTCTTGTTGTGTGTTGTTGTTGCTACCCCCCTACAGTCGACAGTAGACCGTCTCTCCTGTGGGCCCCCCGCCTGAGCTGGGAGGATGCCGTAGGCATATAGGCACCTCCGGCGACGCATCGTACAAGACTAGCGTTATCGGTTCCACCAGCCAGCATATCGACTTAACGCAGGGCAGCAACATCAACCGTTTAACATAAGGTCCGTCCCTCTGACTGGCAGAGGGGCAGACCGAATAACCCGACTCCATCATTTGCTTCCGGCCTTTCGCCGGTAACGATGACCGCTGTTTTACCGCCAGTTCAATCGATTCGAATGCAAGAGGCTACGTATTCTAGAGCACTGCTGTGTCTGCGCGTTTCTGATCACCCGGTGCTGCCTGCATTCCGCCAGTTTGCCAGTTAACCCTAAGTATACCGCTGCCCTCATTCGCATTAGCCGCCTATACATACAGCACGGGCTTATATACAATGTTCAACGCTGCCTCACGTCAGGCGTACGTGTCTACGGGCAGACGGACGCCTGGATGCCTGCAGCCGTATCATCGGAGGCAAGCCGCGGCAAGGGACAAGGGGTGGATCAATAATAGTGCGTTGTCAGTCGACACAGACATGGATAATGCTCCTTCTCGCGGCGATCTAGCGGCGATCCCAGAAATACCCCAGACTTGCCCCAAATGAGGCAGCGAGCAAACCAATGCGAGCCCGGTCGCCCAATGAAGGAAGCCTGGCATTGCTTCGCGTTTCAGCTTCAGCTTTACCTGCTGCTCTGCTGGTACTGCGGCTGCCACTGCTACAGCTGGAGATAATCGCTACAAAATGATGGCGGCGGCGGTGTTGGTGATGATGGTGATGATGATGATGATGTTGATGTTGTTGATCGTGATTGTGATGATGAAGATATTGTTTGTGGCATTGACCTCGTATCGCGATTCGACCCGAGTATCAATTTTGCCCTCACCCCGCATGAGTTTGCCTTTTCCCCGTGGCTCTCTCTCTCTTTCTCGCCCCCTCTCTCGCTCCGTCTCGCTTCCCTCTCTCCCTGTTTTTTCTTTATTTCCTTCCTCGTTTTTCTTCTTCTCCACGTTTCTGCTTTGCTCTTTAATCCATTGGCTGGCATTCGACCGCGCGGCGTCATACATACATACATACATACACTGGCCGATTTTCTGTAACTTTCTCCGAACGAATACAAGCGAATGAGTAAGCCAGCAGAAAATCAAGCAGAAGACCACGGCCGACAACAAAGCGTTGTGGACGACGATGCGCCGACCAGCTTCTGTCGTACGTACCTTTAATCAGCAGCAGCAGGTGGAATTGGAGCCGGCAGGGACAGCAATAGGCAGTGAAGTCTATGCCGTACTAACAACATTGTTGGGTCGTTGAGTCGGAGTATTAGGCTAATACTATTACTACTACTACTACTGCCCAACACTGCTGCTATGGAGCAGAGCGATTGTGGGTTCTGCCGACACCGCACTGTATACAATACGCACGCAAAGCCATTAGTCGCTCCGAAGTTTCGGAAGAGGAGGTGGCGGAGAAAAAGAAGAAAATAGAAAGGAAAAGTCGACGAAGCAACATCAGGAAGAAGAGCGACAGGGAAAAGGCCATAAATATAAATATAAATATAAATATAAATAGAAATATAAATAGAAATATAAATATAATATAAATATAATATAAAAATATAAATATAAATATAAAATATAAATGATAAATATAAATATAAATAGAAATATAATAGAAATATAAATATAAATATAAATATAAATATAAAATAAATATAAATATAAATATATAAATATAAATATAATATAATATAAATATAAATATAAATATAAATATAAATATAAATATAAATATAAATATAAATATAAATATAAATATAAATATAAATATAAATATAAATATAAATATATACGCAGGACGGTCAGACATGGTCCAGCAGTAGTTATGATTAGTGTGCCCATCGTCGCTATGCATTCTCCGTCATACATTGTAACACACGTAACAAGAGAGAGAGAGAGAGAAGTGTAGGTCTCTAATCGAGAATGCAATGTGTAGCAAAATATGAACAAAAGCGAAATTGGGTTCATCGAGAGGAGGCAGACAGGCCGATGAAACAATGTGTTGTGTGGTAACCGCGCAAAATGTCGGCAAAATGCCGACTCAAAAACGACAAACTCGAAAACAGAACAGCAGCAAAGCAACGTCAAAATGGTGGTCGTGGGAAAAGGTCGCTTAGCTGGCGGCGTTGCTGCTGCTGCTGCTGCGGCTTCTGCTGCGGCAGTAGTAACTGCACGTAGATCAAGATTCGCAGAAGAAATCATTTCCTCATTTGTTTGTTCGACGTTGTTGGCGACGCGACGACGGCCAGGGGACGCCTTCAACGCTGGCGGTATCTGTAGTGGTTTGCCTACGACAGCAACAGCAACAACAACAATAGCAACAATAACAACAACAACCACAACAAAAGCAACAACAACAACAACAACAATAACAACAATAGCAACAACACCAAACATCGACGCCAAAGAAAGTTTGGGTCGTCGTCGTTGTCACATTCAGCGCACCGTCTTTGCTTTACCAGCATCAGCTCGTTAAGCTGCCAGTCAGATTCAAGTGCTTTTTGTGTTGTTGTCGTAGGGTTTTGGTCGTTTTGTTTATTTCCGCACTCGACACAAATGCATACAGCAAGCTTCGGAAGGCATACTTTTGCCTTTCGAATTTGCGCTGTTTGCGCGTTCAGCAAATACAATCACACATATACATGCAAACTTGCTGCGAGTGTGCTTTCGAACAGTATGGTACGTTTATACTCCACAATTATACACACATGTGTACATACGCTGTGTAAATGTAAATGTAAATATGGTAGACGCGCACAAAGCTGTTAACCTGTCTGTCTGTTCGCTTCGTTGTCAATTGGCATCGCGGAATTTGGCGCGACCAGCACCGTCGGCCTCTCTATGTCGACGAATCTCCATTCTGAAGTAAATGCACTCGAACGTGGCCCCCCGCGTGTGTACAAGTCAACGGAATACGTAAATACATAAATAAATACAAATATAGAACGCAATACATCTTCATGATTCGTCACTCACACTTTAACTCGACGAACATACCAAGGCGGCATCGCGATGAGATCTCGGTGACTCGGCTCTGAGCTATGACTTTACTCGTATTATGCGCCTTTACATATGGTAGTATGAAATTGTCGTTCTGTTTTTGTTCGAAGAGCACGCTAGAATCTTCAATACCTGTTATGAGGATGAGTTATCGTGTGCGCTTCATTATTTTTGTGGCTAGTTTTTAGACGGCCTTATAGGCTAAGACAACGAATCTGTTTCAGATGAAGTCGAAACTTCAATTAGTAGTTCCGCGCTTTTGTGATTGTAACAGGTACAAATTGCAACAATGCAGTAGAGCTGCCTGATTGATACCTATGTATGTATATATATATATATATATATATATATATATATATATATATATATATATATATATATATATATATATATATATATATATATATATACGAGTGTATAGATATGCTTTATAACTTAAAGGGAAGCCCACACTTGAATAACCGATATGGCCATCGAAGTTTGAGTTCTCCTATATATATATATATATGTATATATATATATGTATATATATATATATATATATATATATAGACCGTTAACATGATTGCCGACGCTTGGTTGGCGGCCGTTGTTTATTGCTGTACTATAGACGCATTCTTTCTGCTCGAGTCTTTGTCTGGGGCCAGTCACCTAGCTGATATATGATGAGTTTGACTTGATGAAATTGAGTTGACGACAAAGTTCCTACTTTTAGTGCTAGCGGCTATCACCAACAACAACAGCAGCAGCTGCAAGACTAAAAAGGAGGGATATTGCCGTGGCCGGTGCTGCCACCATTTGCATGCTTCGGCTTGTCGTTACCATTGTGTTATTTGGCCGCAAGTAATAGGTTGTTTTTGTTGTCGCGTGCTACTAGCGCAGAGACGAGAGATACGACAGTATTCCTATTACCATTAGCCGTGTTGCGACTGTTGTTGGTACAGCTGGTACTATAATACAAATAATAAATAGACTAGTGCGACCACCGCTAATTCTACTACAGCCTAGTAGATAGAAAAGGAATTTGGTTTGACCGAATTCCACCGAATAGCGAGGTTCTATCTATCTATCTGGCTGCCTGTGAGGTTTTCGAGTGGCTCTCGTGGTCTCACGGATCAGTACCGACTATGGGTCACCACTTCGGTCCCATAGTCGATACTGATGAGGGCAAGTCGCACCCATGAAGGCACGATGTTGGGCGGGAAATTGGACACAGGAAGAGACTGAAGGCTCAAAGGCACGGCGTAGGCCCTGCCAGAGTGAATTGACTTTTGAACTGAGCCATGATGTTGTTGTTGTCATATGCCATTGTAGCTATTGGTGCCATCCGCGATCCATCGGGCTCGTCCATCGAGCCGACAGTGCCGTATAAAAGGCGAACTTCCAACTTTGACACCAGGAAAACGGCCAACCTGTATATACTGACAGACAGGTAGATATATAGGCATCCAGCTAGAATTAAACACAATTTTTAAGAAGGTTGTTTTTAGTTAGACATCTAGCTAGCTGATTGATGGATGGACGAACGGCACAAACAGACGCCTCGATCAGCATGACTAATTTAACAAATAAAACAAACCCCCCACTAAATGCACAAGTACATACTTAAAATGATTAAGTACATGAATAAAATAAACAAGTACACACTTAAAATAAACAGTAACACAATTATGTAAAATAAACAAGTCCACACTTAAAATAAACAAGTGCACACTTAAAATAAACAATAACACAATTATGTACAAAAAGAACAAGTACATAATTAAAATAAATAAGTACCACAACACGTGTAGCCAAGCAAGCAAGCATAATGCAGACAGCAGCAAGCGTAATACGGACAGCTGATGTCGTCGGCGGTACAGCGGCAGTACTTCACGTTTTGACGGCTTGATGTCGGAGCGCATCGCCAAGAGCGTTTAGCTTCTGTTTGTCTAACTGTATATGAATGACGACAAACAAAAAACCTTATCGTTATCCACTGGATTCATACGTAGGGTCATGCTTTTTGTTATTAGGGCATGCGCGTATTTTGCGCTGTTTGCCCTAATTGCAATCCGTTGGCTGGTGATCTGATTGGCCCTGGTCTGTAGCGGCTGGCCGGTGACAACAACATCCGGGTGCTTTTGAAGAGGAACGGAGCTGGAATAATAATTCCAGCACCGTTCTTGCACTCTTGTCCACTGGCTGGCGCCAAACTGCTCCCGGGCTGCGTCAACACCAATAACCATAACGTAACGAGGTGGCGACTGCTGATTTACAATTGACTGAGAATAATTACCTAACTCTCTTAACTAGAGACGGCACACAGCGTCAACTAAACTGTTTTCTTCATCAAAATTTTTTTTTATCTTGCAGTCGCAAACACTGTACACCAGCTTTAATCGGGCCAAACTCGGCTGGCATGATGCGAGGACGCATCACTGCTTTCGATCGATCGTGTTAGTATAGACTTCGAATGGCAACAACAACAATTGATACACAATTGGCAGTTAAATTCACAACAACAGCAGCAATAACTGATACACAATTGGCAGTTAAACTACAAGGGCCATAGATGACGTGAGCAGCGCAAACGTCATTACAGCCCTCGTCTTCCGCTCGCGCATATATATATATATATATATATATATATATATATATATATATATATATATATATATATATATATATATATATATATACATATATATACATATATATACATTATATATAGATATATATATATATATATATATATATATATATATAGATATATATATGTACACACATTTATAGGTTGGATTACATTTGTTGCAACGCTTTGTGTAGATTTTCATATACACTCACGCACCACATGTACACGCATCTTGTCCCTAGCGTGATATAATATGCAGTCGAAGGATAAACAGTGTTGTTGTTGTTGGTGTCGTTGTCTGAATCAGGAAAACTTGACAGTAACCTCTAATTGAGTTAACGACGTGTCGTCTTTTGACGTCCGCTGGCCGTACTCGTTCAATGCTAGCAGCAGTGCTAATAAAAGCATAATGGGCGTGACAAAAACGATTGCGTAGACGGTGGTGGGTAGAGGTCGTTGCCCTCGATATACGCAATTTCTGTTTACTCTTAACATAAACACACATATATATATATATATATATATATATATATATATATATATGGATGCTGTACATACAAGACGGATGCTGATGCGGTCGCTGGTAATGTCCTTGCTGCTGTGACGCAGAACCTTACAACAATGACCACATAATAGGATATAAAAAACGACGTAGAGAGCTGAACAAAAATGCACACGGCTAACTAGCTCCCGTTCTAATTCTCGGTCGAAATTGCCATGCGTCATATATATATATATATACGGGCACAATTTTCCTCATAGGCGTTTTAAGGGGTAAACATCGTACCGTGTTCCTAGTACACCCGTTTGGTGAGCTCCGCATATTATGCAACACTCGGTGTCTGTTCTCACGGCATCCTGCTGCAGCTGGGTGTCGCAACTCCCCTTTTAGATTGTAGCCAGAAAGTGAATTTCACTTAATGAAATGTTTCACTCTTGTCCTACAACAATATGCTAGTTGATAAGATAAGTATATATATATATATATATATATATATATATATATATATATATATATATATATATATATATGGTCTACTGCACTAGTCATGGTTGTGATCTACAGGGCA
The DNA here is from genome assembly GCA_003439945.1 of Dermanyssus gallinae. Lineage (NCBI taxonomy): Eukaryota > Metazoa > Arthropoda > Arachnida > Mesostigmata > Dermanyssidae > Dermanyssus > Dermanyssus gallinae. The sequence goes on along the minus strand of QVRM01001757.1, from coordinate 95,082 downwards.
CTCCCGTTTTATTCCTGTTGTTGAAATAATGTTCTTGGAACGACGCTTATTAAGAGAGATGAGAAATCAAACCGCTGAGCGAGCGTCAGTGACCAAGGACTGTTGGGGAAGCCCTACAAATGTCAACACGTCCGCTTTTGCTGCCGCTCTAAGCGCCCTCAATATATAATGGAATACGCGTGTTGATAAGTGAATAATATCTATCTACATATCTGTATGTGTATATATATATATATATATATATATAAATATAAAGGTGTGAACATTTTTTCACTGGTAGTTACCGAATGGTTGCCCTGAACGGTGTTGACTAGCAACCAGCTACCTGATAATGCATGTGAAGACGAGCCGATGCAGGGGTTCGATGCGCTGGCAACAATGTCTAGAGAAGCACATTTTTCCAGCGTCGGTCGCTTGTGCACACATAATCAACAGGAATATGTTTTCCTAGTATTCATATATATATATATTTTTTTTCTTTTTTAATACCGCCTTCAGAAAAATCTATTTAAGTTTCTCCTCGCGTCGTTAGCATAGAGCAGATATTTGCGGGCCACCGCCTCCATTCACAGCCGATTTTGTCGACGCGAGTATCAAACACCTTCTAGTTGGAGAGTCACAGATGCATATATCAACTACTTCTGCTGTTGTTGCTGGTGCGAATAGTTACTACTACTACTTCTACTACTACCGCTACCGAGGCGTATCAGATGTTTGTATAGTTATCATCCATCATATCAAATTGGTCGGTCGGTCGGTAGGTAGTCAACTAACTAATGATGATGTCCTTCACTGCGTTGTGAAGTTGTCTGTTCTATTGTCCCATTCGCCGTTCATTCTTGGTTGTCTTTTGGCAGGCAGGTAGGAACTACGGCCCGCCGCTGCCACCTCGGCCCAATGTCCTTGTTTAAACGGGACGGACACGTGATGACTGTATAATAGTTAGCGTGTAAAATGCCACTCTTCCCCGCCCGTTGCATCATTCAGCCTCTAGTGCCTTTAGGTATGCACACACCTCTTTCAACACTGCCCCTTCTTGGTCCACATAGGGTCTCCTAAACCTTACGAGAGGCCTGTCTGGCAAGGTGAGTTGGGTGCATCCTCTCTCTCTCTCTCTATCTCCCTCTCTTGATCCCCCTTCTCTCTGTTGATCGTTCCTCTCTCGTTCTGAGCAAGAGAGCTCCTTCTTTTGCGAGTGTAAAGACACCACCACCTCGTTCCGCAAGCAAGTGTCGAGACAGCGTCTGATGAACGCGATACCACACGCCTAAAGTTGCAATGTTGAATGAATCCCGTTGAAATATATTCAATTATATTTTCTGGTAGATTCTGCCGATGGTTTCAATGCGTTCGAGTGCCATTTACAGCGCGTGCCTTACAGCGCTGGCTGGCCAGTCTCAATAGTAGTATCGTGCATATTGTTTACACGCGCAAGTGCGGTTGTAGTGTGTAAAACCCGTGCAGTTTTGCTGCGGGCACTTTTTAAGCAAGGTTTCGAGTCGCTGCTTTTGAGCCGTATTTAACCTTCTATTTTTTCTTTCTTTTGCCTCATCTCTCTCTCTCTCTCTCTTCCCCTGCGCGGATAATGCGAGACATAAATGAACCGCCAAAATCTGGGCTTAATAACTTAATATTATTATTATTATTATTATTATTATATTATTATTATTTGTGATAACCTAAGATGTTAATTTATGTAATAATATGTAAGGTGCTCATTTTGCTACTGTTTCACTAGACACTTTTGTATTACGCTACGGTAGTGGTTCGTTGCTCTCACTCTGCCTAAATGCCAGATGTCGATCGTGCCATCTATGATTTTTTCTGTTGTCAAAATAAAAGAAAAGGCTTTGAGCTAGAAACATCGAGGGAGAGAGAGAGCGCGCGAGACTTCCATATGGAACGAGAAAGGTGTTGCCAACTCACGGTAAAAAGTGTCGAGTGAACATATTTAGAGAATAATGTAAAATTATACACACAAACGAAACGTTCTTTTTGAATGCGTTCGTTTCGTGGTGTTGTGTGAGACTTTCTGCCCGTGCCATAGAAAACCTACAAAGCTGAATTCTGAACGTTTGCCTCTACTACGACTACTACTACTACTACTATACAAGTGGACGATGTGCTTCCGACATGCTGTATTTGCGTGTGTACAATGAAGTACGTACGTCAGTCCAAAAGTGTATGTTTTGTCTTCACCAGCTTCGTCAACTTTCACGTCAAAGCGTAACTTAAACAAACAAAGCGAGTGTATATATATTATATATATTTGTTTCTCTAGCAACAGTGGTGTCGAACGGTAGCGAGTAGATAAATAAATTAACGGCAACCGCGGCGTGCGGCGAAGCAACCCCGAATGAATAACGACGATTCGATAACATCGGTTGGCTTTCTTGGCGAATTTCGAAACGTCACTACGAGGAATCAAACAAGCAAGCGAGAGAGTGACACAGACAAGCGAACAAACGGATCGAACAGAATAAACGCCATGGCAGTGACCCGAGCGGAAATGAAGATGAGGCGACACATCGACGAACCCCGAGGTGGGCATCATAGCCTAGAAGAGACCTAATCGTCCTCGAAGGACCCAGAGGTGGACATCACAGCCCACAAGGGACCTGGTACTCCTCGACGAGCCCAGAAGGGGAAACCCACCACAACCCGAAAGGGACCTGCTTCGCCTCGACAGACACAGAGACGGATATCACAGTCCACAAGGGACCTGGTACTCCACGCAGGACCCAGCGGTGGACAGCACAGCCCAGTGGGGAGCTGCTCGGGGCGCCTCAACCCCCCGGCCACACGCGGTCTATCAGTCGGCCGCCAGCGATGGTCTAATGGGTTTGTAAGAAATCTGTTCGGGGCTGACTTTCAGCCAAGATTTAACGCCTATGGGACTGCTTTGCGCATTGCGTAACAGACGGACCCCCATAAATACAAATGTGCAACGGTGGGGCTCGAACCCGCGCACCTATGTGTCTCCTCCGGTCGCGAGGCGCAGACGCATGCCACCACGCCACCGGGCTCGACAAGTTAACTTAGTTAACTTGTTAGTTTACTTGTTAATTATGTTAACATAGTTAACACAGATAACTTGTCAGCAGACTACAGACTGTTCTTGCTGCCAGTGACGCATGCATGGGGCATTTTGGAAACCATTCAGAGGAAAACAAAGTATAGTAAAAAAAAAGCGAAAGAAAGAAGCGACGAACAAAAAAGCTAATAACAAACACATAGACCTCGTCGTATTTTCCAGCGGCGCCAGTGTTGCAGGCGCTTCTGGCGTTCTGAAGAACCAGCCAGCTCCCCCCAGGGTCCCCCCCCCCCCGCCCCGCGTCACTACATTTGTCTGCAGTGGCATGGATAAACATCGCCAGCAGAAGTAGTCTATGCAAAAGTGATAGTGTTAAGCGCTGTCGTAGCGGTAGCAATACTAGTGTAGTAGCAGTTGTGGCCCTATGTGCGAACGAAGTAAAACGAAGGTAGTTCGCGATCCCTACGATGGAAATGGCTGTGTCAGGAGGCTCTGTGTGTGTGTGCGTGTGTGGCCTAGTTCGTGTGGGCACACTGGCACACTCATCCGCTTCCGACGGGAGGTTTTCCACCAACCGTCCATCCGTCAACGATCCGCTGTTGCAGCTGAATGGCTGGTTGGCTGTCGGGTCGGGTCTGGTCTGATATTGGCGATCAGGCAAGCAGCGCCTCTGGTCCGTTGTGCCACCGAAGACGTGGGGTTGGTTGAATCGGGCCGATATCAATGACGACGACGATGATGATGATGATGACACCGTTGTTGATAATGTTGTTGTTGTTGTTGTTGTTGCCGTCGTCGTTATTGTTGTTGCCGTTATTGTTGTTGTTGCCGTTGTTGTTGTTGTTGTTGTCGTTGTTGTTGTTGCCGTTGTCGTTGCCGTTGTTGTTGTCGTTGTTGTTGTCGTTGTTGTTGTCGTTGTTGTTGTCGTTGTTCTTGCCGCTGTCGTTATTGTTGTTGTTACTGCTGCTGCTGCTGCTGTTCGTGTCATTTCTGTTGTTGGTCTATGAGATGACGAGACGTCTTCTTGAACGTCATGGGCCTCGGCAGTAGCGTTTCTTGTAGAACGCCGCCTCCACCACCACCACGACATGGCGCTTCCGCTGTCCTATATTTAAGATGTCTATTGTGTCGCTCGAATGTTGATGTGTGTGTGTGTGTCTATGTGTGTGTTAAATAGCGGTTGTTTTGTAATTTTTGATGTTTCCAAGTCGGCAATAAAGTTGAATAATGTTTATATCGTTAACCAAAGGATTTTTGCATACACACATGCTCACACATTGTATATATATATATATATATATATGTATATAATGTGAAACACAACAAACGTGCACATATATGTATAGACAACATTTTCCGATTATGATCAGAATGAACGTAGGTAACAAGCAAACTAGTGGTAGACTTAGCGTCAAACCTACGTGCCCCCAGTTTTGAGAGTTGTTGACTGATCGCAACGACTTCACATCCGGCGAATGATGTCTGATGTCTGCTTGTCTGAAGGCACCGTGAGTATGAGGTGCCCGATCTGCTGAGGTCAGCTAAGCCGCTGCGGATGTGCCTGACGTGGCCGTCGCATTTGAACCGCACACGATCACGACGGGGGTTCGTTCGCTCCGGTCGTTCTCACCAGCTGGCGTCGGCGCTGAATTTGGCATCGAGGCCGCTGTGCCAGTCCAATGGCCACCCCCCAAACTCCCGACCTCCCCCCCCCCCCCCGTCAAGCCATCAGGCAAGAGCTGCTCTACACACCGCGCTGGTAGTGGCAAGTGCGACTGCAGTAGATTATCATTTTATTTAGATTTAAACCTAGTTTTTCTAGATTTAGCGCGGCTCTTTATCACCCAGAGCGAGTGGGCGTTGTCTCAGCTCTGTCATCGTTGCTTGCAAAAGAGAACGCAACCTTTTGTCAGCAGTTGGCTCTCTTTAACGACAGACTTCGACCTGTACTCTAAGGATTAAATCCGTGTCCCTTAAAAAGCGATATATATATATATATATGTACATAGAATACACATACGCGACGAATATATATATATTCGCCGCGTGTACGATATATTTGAGTATAAAGGGAATTTCAATATATCGATTCAATATACACTCTATGTCAACTTGAACGACACTTAACGGTTGAGTAGGTAAACACGTATCTTAGAAATAAAGATTCCTTTGCAGAAAAAGAAAACAAATATATATATATATATATATATACATACATACGTTTGACAGCTACCGTCGTGCTGATGAAAAGTGGGTCCATGATTTATTCTTTTTACGCTCTGCGCGCCTCTTTGCGCACGGACACAGCCAGCAGGACACAGCCAGCAGCCCACAGCATGGGTAAAAACACACGAAAACGTGGACGCAGAAGACGTAAGCAGATGGAAAAAGAGGGAAAGCGAAAACGAGAAAGGGGACTTCTCTGACTGCCAGCGCAGTGGGTCGTCGCAGCCAACAACAACAACAACATGTTGTTGTTGTTGTTGCTGCTGCCGCTGCCGGTGTTGTTGCTGTTGCTGCGTGCCTCGAGCAAAATTTCATCGATTAGGGTCACTGGCTGCCGCCAATGTAGGCCAATTGCTGCCGGGCGGCAAGCGGGTAAGCGGACGGGCGAACGGCAGCACGGTTGGTCGGTAGACTTAAGCGTATTGCGCAAACGAGAGAAAAACGACCGCCACGAATACACCATCCATAATACGAATAACAGTCAGTTAACAACGATAACGGCAACAACAGCAAAGCTAACTAATAGACTAATGTGCAGCAACAACAAGATCAACAAACGTAAAATCATTATCATCGTCGTCGTCATCATAATCATCACCATCAAAAACAACAACAACAACAACAACATTAGCAACACCAGCTACATTAGCAACACCAGCAACAACATTAGCAGCAACAGCAACAACAACAACAACAACAACAATAACAACAACAAATGTGAAAACGACAAGTCCAATAGCAACTTGAGTAGCAAGAACGTTACACCTCCGTCACACATCTCTAAAAAGACTGCTATCTTTACAAAACAGCTCGCAACAGATATCTGAGCGCAAATAACTAAAAGCAAAGGTGTCTTTGAGAACTCTGAGAGAGAAATCTTCGAGAACTTCGTAAAGTAGTGATCTTGATAGACGTTTTTGCTTGATGAGTTCTGTCGAAGTAGTCACCGAAAGCTTCCAGTTACGGGTGAAAAGCTTGTATGAGTTCAAAAAGGCCGTACTTTTTTCGGGCTGACCCTCACTCACGGAGCGGTTGTCGTATTGCAAAAGAAGGCCTTACTGCTGCGGAAACTGTCCGAGATTTTAAGAGTGGGGAGAGCATTTCAAAGAGTTTATTAGTTTCCTCGGTTTGTTAATCAAGGGATCTGATTTCCCTTATATATATGTATATATATATATATATATATATATATATATATATATATATATATATATATATATGCTGTACGTGGCTCTAGCTGACTCCCTCTATAGACCATTTCTTTCCAGAACTATCTACAATGGTTCACTGACTAATTAGTCATCAGTGCAACGTCAAATATATTTGTTAGGCCATTCTAGTATATATATATATATATATACGCGCCAGGATCACCACAGCCACGTTCATGTATCTGCTTCAATATTGAAAGGCGCCACATGTCGTATATTCATGCAGCCAAATCCGTTGTAAAGGCGCGACGATCACATTGATGACGGCGGTGCTAACGGCGACCTTAACCGCGTCCAAGGTTTCCTGCGGTGAAGGTCTCTGGCTGGTTCCGCCATTCGACCGATCCTGGCACGGCATGTGGGCGGGAAGAGACGGGAAGCGGGACGAGGGGTTTCGCGCCAGCAGAGGTCCACAGGGGCAAAGTTCCTCTCGTGGACCCTTGCCCCACTGGGGTGCACGGAAAGTCGATCTTCTGCTACTGCCCCGGCCGTTTCTGGTTTGCACAGAAGACGGGCACAGAAGAGGATGATACCTTGCTGTGGCATCGACAATCATCGAAGAGTTTCGCCGACGACCAGAAGATATGCATTTTCTACCGATGGCGGAATCATCGTTGGCGCTGCTGCGAACAGATTCGTTACAGTGCCCGAAGGCTTAGCCATGAACTTTCTCTTAGTCTGCTATGCTGGCGATTCATCGTACCAGCCCGTTAAATGACGACGTAGACGAGATACTATAGATTCATGAATACGTAGAGCAACTACACTTTTAGGAAGCACGAGACTGGACTGAACGAACCGCCGACGATTACGACGGCCGTAAGCAAGCGTTAATTCAATCTAAAACCACACAGTGATGGCACAGCTGCAGCAGTTAGGCTTGATGTCACCGTTTCGGCTGGACGAACGAATGAATATTGTGTGTGTAGGACTATATTCGTTTGCTGTGCTGAAACAACAACTAAGTGTGTAGAAATGCTAGACCGTTAAGGTCGGCAGTGCGCTCCAAAATTAGAAGAAAACAATGTTACAAATTACAGACATTTATATTAATAAATTAAAAATTACACTTTCCAGTGTGATACCGACCGAGACAGCAAAGCTACCGTGTGAACCTCGGGTTAATCACCTTTAGACATAAGTGTGTCGTATAACTCAGCAAAACTCTTAGGCAGGCTCGTATGTCGTTCGACCAAAAGCCCTAATAATAATAATAATAATAATTATTATTATTATTATTATTATTAGTACTACTAGTGCTAGTCTTTTTATATTCATGATTGCGATAATTGTTCTCTAACCAACCAATTGCGGCATGATTTGATACAAGAACCGTGTAGGCATGCATCGATTTGTCGTGAGATGGCCGCTAATAGATAATCGGCGGCGCTTGCGCGGATGTTGAAGGCAATCGCTACGAAAATTATGATGATGATGCAGATGAATGCGGAAAGGCTACGCCAGCACAACACGAAGGCGAGGGGTGGTAGCGGAAGCGCTTTTAGGGGTGGCACCAGCACTTTCTGCAGCCGAAGCAGCCACATTACCCCTGTCGAGCCAGCAATGGCATTGTGGCGACCCCAGTAAAGCCAGCAATGGCACTGTGGCAAGCCTAAGAAATACACCAATGGCACTGTGGTAAGCCTAAGAAATACACCAATGGCACTGTGGCAAGCCTAAGAAATACACCAATGGCACTATGGCAACCCTAGTGAAACTAGCAATGGCACTGTGGCAACCCCTGTCGAGCCAGCAATGGCACTGTGGCATCCCCAGTCGAGCCAGCAATGGCACTGTGGCAACCCCAGTCGAGCCAGCAATGGCACTGTGGCAACCCCAGTCGAACCAGCAATGGCACTATGACAACCCCCCAGTAGAGCCAGCATGGCACTGTGGCAACACCAGTCGAGCCAGCAATTGAACTGTGGCAACCCCAGTCGAGCCAGCAATGGCACTGTGGCAACCCCAGTCGAACCAGCAATGGCACTGTGACAACCCCAGAAGAGCCAGCAATAGCACTGTGGCAACCCCAGTCGAGCCAGCAATGGAACTGTGGCAACCCCATTAGAGCCAGCAATCGCACTGTGGCAGTTCCAGTCGAGCCAGCAATGGCACTGTGGCAACCCCAGTAATCACGCCATCAGACATCATGGCGGCCGTCAGCATTCCTCTCCATCAGCATTGTCCTTCTTCGACATTTTGGTTCTCGTCCCCTCCCCCCGCCCCCCCCCCCCCCTCATCATCAGCATCAACAGTACCGCCATTGATCCTCATGACGTTCATCATGATCAGTCATTATAGATTGAGTGGTCGTTGTTGGTGGGTGTCGTCGACAAGCCGAAGCGTCGTCGTCCGGGGGGGGGGGTGGGGGGGGTGTAGGCTTGACGTGACAGCTTCCGTAAACGCACTGTTTTCTTCTCCTGGCGGCGAGTCTCATTAGTCTCATAGCCAGCCCATGACAACGACGGGCCCGACCTTCACGGGCTGCCTATGACCTCCTATGACAATCCAGTCTTTTTGCTTTTCTCTCTTCTCTCTTGGTTGTTCCTATTACGGTGACAACGAGTACTAGTAGTAGCACTACTGGGGTTGGATGCGAGAATAACGCCATACAGGACACTCAGTTTCGTCTGCTCTTTTCGGATAAGTAGGATCACTATTGACGACACGAAGTACCATATTATATATATGCATATATAGACACATAGACATATATATATAATCAATCAATTCAATTTATTTCACAATTTATCGTGTAATTATACCTATTATGTCCTATAAGCTGACATTTAGTGAGTATACACATATGTACATTTAGATTTCTACTTATAAAATACATATGTTCATATGCCAGGATATATATATATATATAGCTGGTGGTAGTGGTGGCGATGTCGGCCGTAGGCGTGAAGAACCTAGCACCGGTCCGACGCGCTGTCAAGCGGCGGGCGGCTTATGTCAGTGTAGAGCACAAGCTGCCAGTCGTGTTTCGCAGAGAGCGCGAAGTGAGTGTGAGAGATGCACGGCAGAAGGATCGTTCATCTCCGACTGTCCGTCTTAGATAGATAGCGACAAGAGTCCTGCCCAAACCCACCCGGGCATCTGGCGCCGCCCACATACAGATTGATGTACGCTGACAACCCGCGGTTATACAGCAATTTGGTACGTATGACTTCTTGCAGTTGCAACGGTCCGGTCCGTTGAATCTCTCGCTCGTTGTTGTCGCTGTAGTAATTGTTTTCGTGGTTTGTATTTTTGTTGGTTGTGCTCGTGCTTCGTGCTGCACCGGGCGGTAGCGTTGCTAACGATGGTGTTTCCCACCCATTCCTTTTCCTCCACGAGGTGTCCACGAGGAAAATCCGGCATGGCCCGCAGTGCCGTCAGCCACAGGACCTAACCACACAGTCCAATTTTCGCCCGCCCGTCTGCCATACGTCTGTCGGCGTGGCATCTAGTAGCAGTCGAGCCGGACTAATCTCGTCTTCTGCAAGCAGAGGAAAAAGTGGACCGTACCGTGTTCCGGTCAGCACGACCATTAACGACGTTGCGCCCGGCGGCTTGGTGGTACTTTTACAGCGGTCGTGGGCGTCGGCTGGTGCACTCTTGCAGATGTTATCGAATTAACAAACACATTCTTGAAGAATGCTGCGCTTTTAATACTAGATACTACTATGCACTATTAAATGAAGATCCGGGCTGACAGAGTGTGAAGCTAAAGGGGGGGGGGGAGGGGGGTGTTTAGTGGGTATGGATCTCGACGGAACAAGATCCAGCCGTCGGGGCCGAGTCCCACACTGCGCGGGTAGGCTCCTATGCTATGCCCATCGCGCCAGTGCGTAAATGCATTCACTCTACTCCTAAGAAACAACGACAAATACAAGATTCTATCCTCCGTTTTACGCCTCTTCTTGCCGTCACGAGCTTGACATTGCCACGAGGCATATCCTTCCCAATGCATCGAGAGCCGGCCGGACACATTGAGGTGAGAACACGTGGACGATTTGAAACGATTTTTTGGCGAACACGATTGAGACATTTGAGGCGATTGCGAGCGCCTTTTATCTCTACTCGTCCGTTTTCGCCTAGCCGAATATATCTTTACGCCATTGTCATCCTTATCCCCGTTCCGTTTTTGCGTCTAATGCTTAGTCGGATCGCCGCAACAATAATGTGTGTGCTTGCGCAACACATTCCCATACGCAGCCAGTGGCAGTTTATCTATTGTTATTAACAAAATAAATATATATATATATATATATATATATATATATAGTCCAGAAAAAAAGCAAGAGGAAACAGAAACAAACAGGACAATATATGAGGGCAAGCCTGCATCAACTTCGCTCGGCAGAATCTACCTAGAACAGTAAGCACGGTGTGAGCTGACGAGCCGGAAGCCGGACGCGTCATCTCGCAGGTTCATCAACTGCGTAGGGTGCACCGCTGATGATATTAACTCATTGTAGGGCTATTTCTCTACTCTACAATTATCGGCTGTGCAAATTGTCTTTACTACTTATTGTGACGTGTTATTGTGATAAAGTTGAGCGAAATTTTATGGTACTTTGTCTAGGTGGTGGCTGTGTACCTACTTAGCGGCGACAGGTGTCTACTTTTTTTCATTTTAGGGTATGGTATCAACATCATCAGGTGTCTCCAACAGCCTTTGTTGATCGTGCAGCGACGGGCCCATTCCGCTTGACATTTTTGTCAGTTGTGCGTTGATTGTACGCATAGTCGCCATAGCATGTATCGGTCATGTAAAATAAATTCATCGCAAACAAAGGCATATTCAAGTGTCGAAAAGCTTTCTCGTTTCGCGGGTACCTCACAAGTGCAGAAGTGCAAGACTTGTGGCCGTGTCAAAGTTCGACTGGCTCCGGCTCTACGTACGCTTATCATGTCGTGTCAATGGCTGGCTAGTTTGATTGGACCATAGCCTGTATGGTTGACGACGAAGTATGCACATATAGGTTCGGACTCATTAACACGCACGTGTTTGTATGTGGGGCACAGTATGTATTGTGTGTACATTCACGTTTAGCAGGCACAAAGTATCACATTTGGCTTGATTACAGACTGACATAAACCCATATATATATATATATATACATATAAACGCAAATTTTATTTAAACGATGTTAATTGAGAATAGATGATAAACCATGCTTGAGATTCAACAAACATGCTCCCACAACAACTGACAAAACCTCTATATATCTAGTTGCTCTAAGCGTCCTTGACATAAATGGCTAAAATGTTTTTTTAAGTATATCCATCAGTGAAACAACCTCCTTAAAAATGCCATCAATCCGTGTATATATTTACATAATCATTGTTATATTAATAATAATAATGATAATAATAACAATACTATGTATATATATATATATATATATATATATATATATATATATATATATATATAAAATATATATATACAAGGAAAGAGAGAGCGAGAGAGAGAAAACCAGACGACGCGTGGGAAAAGTGAGAGATAAATGTATACGAACATAGATTAGGCATACGGCAGAACATTTTTGCCAGTGGGGCTCAATCATGTTTAGCTCGTTGATTCGCTCTACGTGTGTCATAATAATAATATTAATAATAATAATAACGACATCATTCTGTCGCCGGTTTTTTGCCGTTTGGGCTTCTTGAAATATCAAGCCACGTCAATAGGAGTGATACAAAGACAGACAATATGAACGGGGCGGCTGGTTGGCTAATGTGAACAATAGCAATAGCTCACGTAATACAATCCCGCCATACAAGTCACACGTCAAGGACGACGCGGCACGAACGTCGACAGTAGTGTTGAGATTGCCAGAGGTCAACACCTCCGAATCATCAACCTGCTTGCCACCAGCTTAACATCCACACAGCTGGAAGATGAGCAAACATAAACCGACTTCATTGCTCGGTTCATCATGACACACAGTAGTCATCTCGTTCTGAGTCACTGAGGTGTGAAGCTTCCTGCCTCTGCCTATGCCGTTGAACAACGGAACGACAAATATTCGCTGTATATTTCTTCAAACACGTGCATGTGTGCGTGTGTCGGTGTATTTGTTGGTGCGGGGGCCTCACAAAGAGCACTAACGGACCAAACACAACAGCAAAACAACCGCTAGAACAAACAGTGTCAACATGTCAACAGCAAAATCAACAAACCACAACAACAACAACAACAACAACAACAACAACAACGAGCAACAAACATCTGCTTAACCGATAGTACTGCATAAACAACAATAATAACAAGTACAACAGCACACACAAACACGCAGTCACGTAATTAGCAGCATCAGTAAAAAACAGGAGCAACAACGATACCACCAACAAAAGCAGAAACTGTTTTCCAGTTGGCGGTTGTATTGTACTATACAACTGCAATAGCCACGTGCTGGCAAAAAGTTTCCAAAAGTAGGCGCCATCCAAAAGCTTTACCGTTTGCGGACGCATGTCTCGCAGGTGAAGGTCGCATTCGTGTTGAGAGTCCGTCACGTACAATGAAATGAATAGACCCAGACAGAGGTGGGTCACTCGTTTGAAAAATCTTCTTTATGATTGTCGAAGTTGTCTCGTTCCGCACTGCGATGTAGCGCAGTAGTCAATAATTGACTTTGTATTTGCTAAACATCGATGTATATCCAAATATATATATATATATATATATATATATATATATATATATATATATATATATATATATATATATATATATATATAAATATATATATATATATATATATAGGCTCAGCTCAGAAACAGGCACTGGACCCATGATATGATAGAACGCACGTGTTAACTGGGGGGGGGGCACAACACAGTCACCGTCATTCAGCCAAATCGCGGTGGTTGTTCGGGCAATCAATCGGGCTTCGGTGAGCTTGCGTAACCGCGATTCGACCTTCTCAACCAGCTAGCGGCCAGGTCTTCAATCGCCGGCTGTGCCGCGTCGCCTGCTCGTGGTTCGGCCTCGCAGCACCACAATAGCAGCTTTGGTTACGCAAGCTGAAGTTTGAAGTGCCAGCACACGAAGCCAGCCGCCGTCTTCGACTACTTCGGCCACACAATCAAATGCACGCCCACCCATCGTATGAAAATCCCATTCATCGTATCGCAATTGTTGTTGCTCATATGGCTGCTGTTGTTGTTGTTGTTGCCGTCGTTGTTGTTGTTGTTGTTGTTGCCGTCGTTGTTGTTGTTGCCGTCGTTGTTGTTGTTGTTGTTGTCGTCGTCTTTGTATCTCTGTCGCTGCTGGTGTGATAACTGTTATTAACGTTTGCTGTAATTGTTGTTGCTGTTGTTGTGTGCCGCAGATGTGTTGCTATTATCGCCGCTGCTTCTGGCTACTGGTGGTTTTGCTATTGGTATTGTTGTAGTTATAGTGTTTGTTGTTGTTGTTGTTGTTGCTGTTGCTGTTGTTGTTGTTTCAGCTGACGTAGTTAGTATTGCCGCCACGAATGTTGTCATTGTTTCTACTACTGTGTCCCACCGAACAATATGACAATCTGTTGAAATGGTTACTACACTTCACTCGTGTCTACTGTTGTTCAGGGAAACCTGTAATAATTATTGAATACACACGTGTCTGCCATTGTCGTTGCAAATTGAATATTATTCTTTTTATTATTTATTTAATTCGTATTTGTGTTAACAACATACGGTTGTGAGGTTCGAACGTGTCGGCTCGAAAGTGTTATTATTATTATTATTATTACGCTGGTTGTGCTGGTGTCGCTGTCTGTTCTTAGCTTGGTTTCTTTTGCTTGCCGATGGTATTGTTGTTTTTATCTGGCCTAGTTGTTTTTGTCGTTGTCGTCTCTGCTGATATTAGAATAATTTATAGCGGTTGTTTTTCTTATTATGGTTGTTGTTGTTGTTGTTGTTGCTGCTGCTAGTGCAGCGTTCGCCACATGTGGCGTGTCTGAAGCTTAGTCACGGGCCAATATGACAGTGTTCAAAATTCACCACCTCAGCAACGTAACACAGTATATCACAGATCAGTGACTGGAGGCGCAAGTTGGCCGTCCGGCTGTTTTGTTAGCTTGAAGCCTCATCTAAAACAGCCGCATTGCATACGCCTACGGGCAAACCTACAGACACACGCTTTGCACGTGCGCAGAAAATTTTGACCTGAAACTGAATCTATACTCTGTCTGGCAAATTCTTTGGATACATGGGTTGCCATTGCTATATATATATATATATTTTTTTTTTTTTTTCTACCGGTCGCAAGTCCGAACAGAAACGACTATTGACCATAGCTAAGTAGAACAAAAGCACAGCGTAATAAAGCAAACGCAGTGTTGCCATTCTGAAAAGTATCACTTTTGTCAAAATGCGAGAACGGCATTATATATAATATATATATATATATATATATATATATATATATATATATATATATATATATATATATATATATATATATATATATATATAAATTAAATATAGCACACACCGGGACAACGCATAGCCAAAACGGCAAGTAGCGGAATCAGTGCTAGCTACTGCTACGCAAAACAACAATCATAGACTTTCCGACTTGTATTGTGTTGTCTAAGACGCAGCTAGGCAAACATTTTCACGTACGACTGTATCGGTAACACAGATTGTCGCTCAAAGGAATTGCAGTAACGGCTGGGTTTGGTGTTTCGTTCTTCAAACTTCAACGCGGTGCGGTGCAGCAAAGCATGCGACAAACGTCGACTCGTCAAAAACGGCATCAACTCGTAGCTCCCCTATGTAATGAGCGATTTGATTGATTGACAACGTGGTTTATTATCGGAACAGCATCTTACAATATTAATAATAATAATAATAATAATAATAATAATAATAATATAATAATAAAATAATATTAATAAAAATAATAATAATAATAATAATAATAATAATTTAAGTTGTTTCTGTTTGATGCTACTATCGGAGCGTCGAACACTGTCCGTGCGCCCCGTCGGAAACCGCTGTGGCCGCCGCTGTTCCGGCCAGCGCATTATCTGGGGCTAACCCTGATTGCGGAGCGATCAAGAAGCCAAATTCCGTTGCTAGCTGACATTGCTATGGCTGGCCGCCGCAGGAGGAGTGGAACCCGTAGTCGTATATATGTTCTAATGATGTCGTCCTCCCTCGCCTCGGCTGCCCTACGGAGTCAACTGTGGCCCTTTCTCCGGCGGCGGTGACGGGAATTTCCGTTAAAGCTGTCCGGTTACGGACAGGCCATAAAGCAAACACCTGAATTGGACTTCATTTATTTATATATATATATATATATATATATATATAAATCTCGTATCAGCTGATGCCATTTGGCTTGCCGTGATCTTAGCAAAGCGGGTGTCTATCGAAATGTCGAATGTTTATACGGTAGCATCGCTACAGAAGCGGAAGCTGCACCACAGAGGAAATTAATTGTGCTGGTGGCCTACACTTTTCTGCCGGTTGCTTACATGATGCGGGTTTAGCAGTTATGCATGATCGCGTCGTGACGCAGCTAGAAGTGAAGGTATCGACACCCTCGAGAAGGGGTCCGCACAGAGGGAATAACGGTGTATGTGTGTGTGTGTGTGTGACGCTTACTCACGCCGAGATGGTGGTTTCCCCACGAAGCATGATTCTTGTTATTAGTCATTAAATTATTTAGAAAACGGCTATCCACGTCACAGAGAACGTTCAGATTTGTATAGGAATTTCGGCATGATTTCCGCGTAACCTTTGAACTCGTCCAGCGAAGACGACGACCGCGGACAGATGATGCATTTGCATATGTGATGACTCCGCGTCTTTAACATAAACACCACCACTACTGTGCGGTATATTGATAATTGTTGGGCTTTCGCTGCTTGGACGACAGACAATGCATTTCGAATCGTTCCTGGCCTGATTTCGGCGTTGACTATCGTTTCTTTTTTTAAACGTTTAATCCTATCTCTGCTTTAGCACAGCTCGCGTGCGTAGTTTGCAACAGTGGTGCGAGGCGGAAGTCAGCAAGCGTTTGCAGTTCGATTTGCCAAAAGAACTTAGCCTCTGTATAAGTAGAGCTTTTCTTGCCAGACGAGGAAAACTTTGTACCCCAGCTGACGAGCCATCACCCGTCACCCAGACAGTTTCCGTTTTTCAAATAATCGAAAGTTTTCTGTATTGGCCCTCGCCAACATTTGCTCACTCTCCACACACGTATATATATATATATATATATATGATCCTGCTTTTTCTCAACTATGCATTGTGTCATTGCTTCTATTCGTTTCTCCTATATCTCTTGCAGCTGGGCTGCGCAAGTGCTGCTGCTGGTTATGATGTTGATGGTATTGGCTTCAGATGTTGCAATGCAACAATATGAACAGCAACAGCAACAATATGAATAACGACAGCAACATTATGGAGAACAACAACAAAAGTAACAGCTATATTAGATAGGCTCCGTCTATATGAAATAGCTATGAAAGCAATAATATCTGTAGTACGATATGAAATAGCTATGAGAGCAGTATTTGTAGTACCACTGTCGATCGCAGGTTCCATCCCGGGCGTCTCGAATCGATTTCGATTGTATTCGAACATGTTTGGACTGTGTGTTTATGCGTATAAGCAAACATTTTCATTTTTTCTTTTAGCAAACTGTTTCCATTTAAAAAAATAGAAAATACTCCTCAGTTGTGCACTTAGATCTGCACTTCTGTGTACGTACTTTATCATTCTACGACGCCTAGCCGTGCCCGGTGGTGGCGTGGTGGGTGCACGCCTTGTGATCAGAGAAGACAATTTAATTCAATCAAATTTAAGTGCTCCTTTATTGTTTTCAAAAGGCAGATAATAAAACGGGGCGTTGCCATGGCAACCACGGTTAGCAAAACATCGCTAGTTCGAGCCCTGGCCGTGCTGGCTGAATTTGTTGGACGTGGTTGTCATTGCCCTGCTGCTGCTACATACCTCTGCTGGAGAAAGCCTATATAATTCCAGTACGAAAACGCGATGACGATAGATGCACTTAGACGATATCGTGCCACGGGCAACTTAGCCCATTACAAGCGTCTAAAATGTGGTTGTCAGAGCGTCAAAAAAATTATATGCATGGTTATTCACAAGAATCCTGTATTCAATATATACAATGCACAACGTTGACAAGACACACAGATGCACGGGGTCAATCTCCGCCGTTGCACAAATATACTTATGGCGTCCGTCCCACAAAGCTTTGATAATTCCACGCTGTCATACAGTTTGTTGTTGTTGTATTTTGACAATATTGTTCATGTTTTTAATTGTTCAGGAAGTAGTCTTTAGCGAATAAATTATGGACATGTCTGTAATATACACTTCAAAAACAGTATACTAGCATTATTAGTACGCCGTCGCTTGTAGGTGCCACAATCGCCATTCATGTAGCTCGGAATCATTGTTACTTTTGAACGAAGCTAGAGTGTGAATATTCTGTTTCATGTACTAATCACGTCTGTTGGATGTACAATCAACTATCAACAATATATGGATACAGAAAAACGGCAATTTCGTTCACTAGGTCAAGCTTATTCAAGTTAGTGAGTAGAAATACCCTAATTAAAATTTTTTTATGGGCAGACCTACAGCCAATATTTAACGTCCACGGGGTTGCTCTCGCATTGCTTCGTAAGATGAGCCACTCCATAAATGCAAATATGCAACGGTGAGGGTCGAACCCTATGTGCACCTATGAGTCTGCTCCGGTCGCGAGGCGCATGCGAATGCACCGGCCACGTCATCGGGCTCGACAGGGATACCCTCAAGCTCTTCTTTTGCATCTTTTGCACGCACGGTTCTTCACATAACACAACTGTCCATTGGGATAAATCTGAGGAAAATCCCATTCGGGCCTTTCCTGGGGGGACTGGGTGTGAATTATCATGCTCACCAGTGATGAATGAATCATGATTCTAATAAAAATAATAATAATATTGAAGATGATGATGGCTGAAACAAGGCAAGGATGACTCCGATAAGGATATCCACGTTCGGAGATCCACTCTCGTCATTTGTCTCTGTGCCATTTGCCCTCACAAGGTAAGGCCGATTGCGCGGTTCTTCGCAGCAGCAGCAGCAGCAGCAGCAGCAACAACAACAACGCCAACAGCAGCAACAGCAACACCAGCGACAACAACAGCAACAACAACATTTGTGTTTTGCTGCTGGTTATGATGCTGATGATATGTCGATGTCAGCTGTGGATGAACAGACGGCCGGTCGATCTTCCGGAACACTCGACTAGCGTTACAGAGGGCTGGCCAATGCGCTTGCGCAAAGGCGTTTGATATCCAGAAGCAGCAACTGCATCACTATCAGCCACAACAACAACAACAGCCACTACAACAACAGCAGCAGCTACAACAACAATAACAGCTACAACAACAACAATAACAGATACAACAACAACAACAACAACAATAACAGCAGCTACAACAACAACAGGTCGCTCCGATGTCATCAAGTCGTCAAGCGCGACGAGTAGCCAACTGTAGTTGCCACTCACCTGACAGCTTTAGACAGTTGAACAGAGTTAGAGTTGCTGTTGTTGTTGTTGCTGGTGCTGCTGCTGTTGCTGCGACCGAAGTGCTACTGTGGCCGAAATGGCCGAAAGAAAACCATGGCGGCAAAGCCTGTGTATCTCTCGATCTCGGTTTCTCTGCGAATTCCTATGTCTCGGCAATCAGCCCTAATACGCAGAACCTAAAAACAAACACGGCGCGTCCTCTGCGCGCGTCTGGATGTAGGCTAATTTCAACTGCTTGTTGTTGTTGTTGTTGTTGTTGTTGTTGCGACTTGATTGCTGCAGAATCCCGACAAATGTCGCCATTTCAAGTTTGTTTGCCCTTCCCGGTTGACCAATCACTTTCTCGCTCTGTGTCGCGCTCCCTTTAGCTCTCCCCGTCTTATTTTCTAATCACGCCCTCTCTCCCTATATCCCTCCACCCTGACCCACGTGAAGTCAAAATAGTTAGCTAACTAACCAGTTTACTACGATTACTGCGACAATTTACTCCTTCTTTTTCTCTTACTTATCATCATCATCATCATCACCACCACCACCACCACCCCACCACCACCACCACCACTATAATCATCAGCATCATAATCCTCATTGTTGTTGTCATCGTCGTCGTCATCGTTGTCATAGCCTCCGTCGCTCATATTATTGTGTTGGTATTTAATAGTATTCTTTAATAGTAGTAGTTCTTACTGCTAATATTGCATGTGGACCATCGCCGACGGGTTAGCGACGGGTTAGTCAACCAAACGAATCGACTAGTTGTTACATCTGGCGGCGGCAGTCGGTCCCCGCACACAGTGAAGTCGTCTGCCCCTCGGCGCGCGAGGGG
This sequence comes from Dermanyssus gallinae, assembly GCA_003439945.1. NCBI lineage: Eukaryota > Metazoa > Arthropoda > Arachnida > Mesostigmata > Dermanyssidae > Dermanyssus > Dermanyssus gallinae. The sequence goes on along the minus strand of QVRM01001757.1, from coordinate 75,247 downwards.
CAGGCTTCACTCACCGCGAGGAACACAAACCACCGAATGTGTGTCTATGCGTGTATCTATCTGTATGAGCGTAAGCATGGCCGGCGCATAGAGACGGCGCCAGCAGCAGCAGCGGCCGCAGCAGCAGAAGCGACGCTCATATGGTGAATCCAACGCAGAGAGCGTCTGACAGACTAACTAACAGACTCGCTTCCTTTCTGCCTTCCTTCTTTCGCGTCGTCGTTGCTGAGGTCGCTGTTCTGTTCAGTCAGTTTGTGTTGTTGATCTTGATCCGTTCGTTCGTCCGTCCTTCCGTCCGGATTCGGTTTGGTTTGGTTTGGTTTGTGTGCCATTCATTCAGGTGTGTGCTGACACGACAAACAAGCACGTGGTCCTTCGCTCGCCCGCTTCTCTTACACGCGCGCGCGCAAATTTGACAACATTTGCCGTCTTGACCGCCGTTTCAATTGCAACAACTACAGCAAAGAAGACTTTCCGGGCTCGACACCAATACTACTACCAATTCTACTTTCAAATACTTTATTTAACTCGTAACGGGGTTAACAATTGTCCCCTAGCGATTCTAACCAATTCTACTTATACTACTAGTAATCGTAGTAGTTTATTAGCGGCGGCGGCAACAACTGCCGTGATTCTACAGTGATCCACGAATCAACCTGGTTCTAACCAACTGCTGGCAAACCAGTGCGGAGTGCTGCCGCCGCTGCTGTTGCCGGAGTTTGACGTCGAGATCGGAGCATACTCTAGCAGCTTCGGCCGTTGCTAACCGCACTACGCTGCCACTCTCAGCTATCAGGCATTGTCCTCCTTCTGCAGTCGATTCAATTCAAGTGTGTTGTTGTTCTCTGTCGAGTCGTCAGCCAGCGGTTTTCTGCATTTGCTACATCCGTGCTGTGCATATTGTGTCTGTGATTGGGAGTGAAAGTCTACGCGAGTGTCACGTCGTCGATGTCGACCGACTGTTGCATAACGCGTTGCTACACCTGACCATCACCACCACCACCACCACCAATCTCTAAACACAAACCATGGCGAAAAAGAGTAAGTACTGGTAAATACACATATATATATATATATATATATATATATATATATATAACGGCAGACAAATCTTTCCCTTTAATTATGAAAATATTCTTTACCCGGGTCGCCGCACACGCAGAACAAGAAAAATGGCGTAAATACGTTTATAAAAGACTTATTTTACTTAGATAAACACCTTTTTAAAAACATTTATAAAACACCGGAGATACGCACGAAGACGAGTTTCTGAGGCAGCTGCTTTCAATAGCACTTTGCAGAGAAAATGCCGCGACGATATTAGGTGCGATTTGCTGAGAATAGCTAGAACAAACGCATGAAATAACGAGAATACACACTCCGACCTCAAAATTGTGTTACTCTCTCTCTCTCTATTTATATATATATATATATATATATTAGTTAGGTACTATTAACTTGTTAGCAGCAATGCGATGAACTAATTGCTGGTTAACTTTATAACCGCCGCCGGCGGTCAGTCAGGTCAAATTTTCGTTTCGGTAGTTGCGCTACCATGTCAAGCTGTTGATACTGTCACTGCCGTCGATTGCAACACGGCCAAACGCATATTATATTAATATTAATTTTTCAGTCAGTCGCGTGCCTATGTTGCGAGGTCGACGCCAAAGTTCTCGACAACGTACTGAAGACATTATGTAATAATAATAAATAAACTATTGTTTCCAAAAAAAATATTATTATTATTATTACTATTATTTGCTGTGGCCTCAAAAAGCCTCCTCCCAAGCTCATTTGTCAGTTTGAGTGCATCCTTGCCCCAAACGCCAGATGACTCGAGACCGAACGCCATTTCAACATGGTGGTCCTCAAGGAGATGCGCGTATAGACGTCGTTCGTGTATCTCTTGTTAGTGAATAATGTGGCCGATGCCCGCGCTGGCTGATCCATTCCGGTTTCTAATCGCAGTTCAGCCGAAGCCCCCTGCATAGGCTGAGAGACATCAACAATCGCGACAGAACAACGCAAAAACTGGATATGTATACCATCAAGACCACTCTGTTTTCAGATCAAAGATGATTGCTGATTAGACGCGATCCTAGCTGTTGTTGTTGCTGTTTTTTTTCCTTATGACAGGATTCGGGAGGTTTCATAATGCACATGCGTCGCTGACAGCTGTCAGCAACGCGTGTGGGGCTCACAAACCACACAATAATTAGTGGGTTGTTGTTTTTGTTGTTGCTGCTGCTGTTGTTGTTGGTGGTGTTGGTGTTGTTGTTGTTGTCCTACATATTCAGCTTCATGTCGTCATCCCCGTATCCTCCCCTTTTGCACCTGCACTTTGCTGGCTGACTGACGTGTGGTATTCGTTCAAACTGTTTGCCAGCCAAACGAATTTCCTCGAATCGTTCGTGAAAGTCGACCTCAAAGCCACCGAGTCACCGAGTTTCGTTTTTTAGTTTGGTTGGCCCGCCCGTTGAAATGGCGCGCCCATACTTCGCTCGCTATGTTGCGGCCACGTTTTGGAACCTTCGCATGTCTCTTTACGTGTCTTCGTGTGTATTTGTGTGCAACACGATAAATCTGGCAGGCCGTCTTTCCGTATTCGTTCGTTTGACGTCAAAACGTATACGTCGTCTATACGGGCGCGTGGAAGAGGGGGCTTCCTTTGTCTTTCTGTGCCCTGTGCCCCCAACCACCTCCCTGCCGGCGGTCTATAGTTCCTCGTCCTGCCTTCCATTGTCTGACTGGCTCGGCCACCCGGTTGACAATGATGCGTAGCGATCGCTCGAATTGCGCTCGATGCGTGTCGAGCTGATCTCGTTGCCGGACGTCGTCATCTTTGGCACCCTCGGGTTGATGAGGTAACTTCCTCAAGCGGTCGCCAAATAAACGCCACTATTGTCTCATCGCCGTTTGCATCACCCTTTGCAGGATTACCATTCCAACAGCATTTCAGCAGCAGCCAGCTGCTAACATGCTGCAAGCTCATTCGAAGCAACGAACAAGCGCTAGACTAATTAGTCTGAAAGCGGATCAGTCCTCGCACGTGTTTCTACGCTAATTTGTGCCAATTTTTTTGTTGGCGTTCTCTCCGTTTGCCGGCCCTCTTCTATTTCGGTTTCCCTCTTGCTTTCGAATTTTTGCTCTCTCTCTCTCCCTCGCCCTGTCTCGTTGCCTCAGTATCTGTCTTTCTAAAGTCCGATTTCCTCATTGTTCTTCTTCAACGAATCCTGCTTCACGGATCCAGCGCACCGTGCCGCTGTACAACTCTCTCTTCGGCGATGTCCGTGTGTTGGTGCGTAGTGATGAAGTCACGTAACGCAATTTCCAGATGATGTCTAACAGGATCTCTAACTCCTGACAGTGCCGCAATGAGCGGTCGTCTCAGCGGGCAACTATCCTGGCAACTACTGGCAATGGACGACTTCATGTCAAAACTCGCCAAATTAGTCATTTGCTGAGATCTCTAAGGCATCGAGAAAATCTGCATGTAACGTTAGGCGTGCTTTGTTGATTACGGTGGAAAGAAGCGTTTTGTGATACCATCAGGTAATTTTCATTGATATATATATATATATATTATATATATATATATATATATATATATATATATATATATATATATATATATATATATGCACTACATATTTGGTAATAAGTGCTAGTTACGTTAGAAACAAAACAAAAGCACTCGTCCATTCGTCTTCTTTAAGAGATGAATCTCAAAATGAAAGCCTGCCCATTAATTAGATTATTGCATAACACGTGCATGCATATATATATATATATATATATATATATATATGCTCGAGAACACTGACGATTTTTCACTTCTGCTGTCTTTATCAATTTTTTTGTTTATCTTATGTGCATATGTAGTAGACTACTACGATAACTGTGGTTGTGACTAAACATGACATGATTGATAACCTTGTTACGCTAGTGAAGTCGCCGTTTTCTCACGTTAACGTCGCTTTGTCGGAGAGAAAAAAAAAATTTACTTTATAATATATTTATTATAAAATATATTTTTTATATTATTTAATATTTACAATGATGGCAGATACGTATAGGAGAAAAAGGGTGAGAACCAGCGCACCGATAATCTTCTAAACTACCGTAGATGCTAAATTAGCGCAAACGAAAACGCATCTTTTCCAGCGTCTCATTTGCGGCTCTTCAGGCACTCGCTGCAATCGACAATTGCAGCCATTCTGAATCGAGGTTCAAAAGTCGCTGCCGCTGCTCCTCGACTGTATCTCAAGCCGTTCAATATCCAACCACAAGAGAGTTTCCAATCCCTGCTCTCTGTAATCACAGAGCGATGATCTCAGCGACCGAAGTTTGCGCTTCAGCGTGGGTCGTATTTTACGCCCGCAATCCTTATTATTTCACTCTTTGTCGACAAATCACGAACCTAGGTGTGATATTACAAAAGTTCCGCCAGAGCGGTCATACGGTCGAGCCCGGTGGCGTGGTGCATTTGCCTCCGCCTCGCGACCGGAAGAGACACATTGGTGCGCGGGCTCGAGCCCCACCGGTGCACATGTGTATTTATTGGAGTTCGTCTATAAAGCAATGCGAAAAACAGTCCCGCGGACGTTAAAGCTTGGCTGAAGTCAGCCCGAATTTTTTTAAGGCGGTCACACGCCTGATAGGCGTGCCACGGCGCGTGCCAACAGAGTCGCTGGAATCAGTCACGCAGATGGACGCGCTATTTCTTGGCTGTGAAAATAGATTTATTATTGAGACGTAGAAAATCAGTTTGTCCAACAAATACGTGGCGTCCTAAACAAGTTAAGGAATCTGCAGGCTGTCGCCACTATGTCCGTGGCCTCAATTCAACTTATTTATTCTTCATATGAAAAATTGTGTCAGTTACCACTGACGCGGCAAGGTTTCAGTTCTTCGGTCAGTCCGCAAGGTCGTGCAGTTGACACATTGGGCTGTTTCTATGCATAATCTCATACGAACACGAACTGAACTCAAAGCCTGTGTGTGTGAAGCGAATTATGTGCAACGTAAATACTTTAAGATTCTCTTGTGATAGTATTTGGGCTTGAGGACAGCAAAACACATCACTTCTCACAACAACAAAATGCTACTCTTACGTGAAGACTACAAGCTCGCATGGCGCCGTCACTGTGGGCACATCTTTATTTTTGTTCACATCGTTTGATTAACTGCCAGCTTAGATGCGTGCAATCAAACAGCGCATTTAACTTGGTTAAACACAAAATGAACCTATTGACCGATTACATGTATTGTCAGATTTTCGCAATCTCTCTCCCGCCCTCCCCCCTCTCTCTCTCTAACTCTCATTCTTTCTATATATATAATATTTAATTTATCATAGTCATATATGTATTATTTCCAGTATGCGTACTTCGCCAAGCAAACAATCCGTTTAGGAACTTACAACGGGCCACGGTTTTTAGATTTATTGATAAAAGAAAAAAAATCCATTCGGGGCTGACTTTCAGCCAAGATTTAACGTCCATGGGACTGCTTTTCGCATTGCTTCGTAGACGGACCCCCATAAATACAAATGTGCAACGGTGGGGCTCGAACCCGCGCACCTCTATGTCTCCTCCGGTCGCGAGGCGCAGACGCATGCCACCACGCCACCGGGCTCGACAGAATTATTGATTGCTGGCTCCTTAGGACATTGGAGCTCATCACAAACGAAAGTGTTCTAGCAATTCACGTCTGGTTAATTGACGCAAAGCAGATGTGTGTTGCCTTGCGCGAAAAGTGAGTCTCCACTAGAACTACATCAGCTTACACGCGTTGAGGGCACCTGAACTACAGGAGCCTTTTAAATATATATATATATAATATATATATATATATATATATATATATATATATATATATGCACCAACTCGCGGACACTGACCTATATTATAATTTTATGCAACACTGAAGAGCGCCATAGGGCCAAGCCTGCTGTCAACCGGCATTGCTTACCGCACGTGTTCCGTCCGTTAGGCCGCTACGATGTTTAATCGACGGAACGAACGCAGCCAGCCCAGGAAGCAGTGAGCCGGGTACGCGGATTACGGTCTATCTTCTACTACCATAAAGAACACCATTTACTATGACGATAAACTACTCGGACGTTAACAATGATGTCCCAAAATAATGGTGCACGTGCATCTAATGTGTTGGAGGGGTCGGTTAAATCGGACCCTCAACTCTACAAGATATAGGTAGGTTTAGTAGACATATCAGAGAAATGTTAGCTTGAATCATCACACACTCACAGAGAGATGACACTCTCTGTGGGCAGCCGAAGATACTGCAATAGTACTAGCCAAACACCAAAAACAATCATCTTAACAAGTATTTGCTCAATTCCTACCGATACTGGTGGTCAAAATGAAATAGCTCATAGCTCATAGCTCACGACTCATGCCGACAGATATCAATAAGATATATTACAATAATAATAATAATATCTATAAATAAACCGTTGTTGTTCACAACACCGTCGCAGCGTACTCAACAGTGAATCAGCAAAAAACAGAAAGAAAGCGAGAAAAATTCGGGTTGACACATTACGTGGACGCTCCTCATATTTTCCAGTTTCTGCTGCTGCTGTGGCTGTCATTTATGTCGATGATGTTGTTGTTGATTAGTTGCTGTTGTTGCTGTCATGGATGTTGATAGTGTTATTGTTGGTGTTGTTGCTGTTGTTTATGGTTGTTGTTGGTGATGTTGATGTTGTTGCTGGCCTTGTTGTTGTTGTTGTTGTTGTTGGTATCGTTGTTGTTGTTGTTGTTGTTGCTGCCGCCGCCGCCCGCCGCTGCTCCAAGACACCTTTTTTCTAGCACAATGTTGTCATGACGTGACATCTTCCTCCTTTCTCGACTATGCTTTTCCACTCTCTCTCTCTCTAGATCTGTGTCTCGCGCGCTCTTCGGTGTGTTTGGTGTCTCTATGTGCATCTGTGTGTTTGTGTGTGTGTGAGTGTATGGACGCGTTCGTGAGCATTCATTGGCAGCAATTGTCAATGTTGCGGTGTATCAGCAATCATGTTGACTGTTTATACTAGCAGCCTTCCTGCAGTGCGTTCGTTTCTCGGCCGTCCGATCCCTTTCATCGTTGCCGTGGTGTCGTGGTGCAGCTAACCAGCGCAGCTGGTTGGAACCGGAGCCGGTTCGATTTTTCGCTCGTTCGGTAGCAACAACCGCGGCGGTGGCTTTTTCTGGTCGTTTGTGCCACCTGTTCGCTCAATAGAACGAAAGCACGCAAACAATTACAACACTCTGAACATTGTTGTGGTTGTTGTTGTTGTTGTTTGTGTAGTTGTGGCTGTTGTTGTCGTGGTTGTTGTTAGTGTGGTTGTAGTTGTTGTTGTTGCTGCTATTGTTGCTGGAATTGTTTTCTCGTCTGTGTATTGTTGTGTGACCACCACAGATGCCGTCGGCATTACGGCGTCACCGAGCAAACATACGAGAGAACACCGAGTGACTGAAAGACAGATTGACTATAACTACTACTACTACTACTACTACTAATAAAGGAGGTGTCTGATAGAGCCAGAATTCCAACACAATTCATCAAGTGAATGTAGTTATCGTCGTCGTCGTCATCTTCGACACCTGCTGCTGCGTCAATTAATACCTAGTATCCTTTGACGGAACCACTGTTGCACAAGCCAAGTGAAGTCAGTCCGGGTGCTGTCATCTTTTATACCGTTGTTGTTGTTGTTGTTGCTGCTGCTGCTGCGGTTGTTGCTAGTCTCGGTCGCTCACATGTCCGGACACGTGTGTTGACCACTGCTCCCGTTACTACTACTACTACTACTACTAATAATAATAATAATAATAATAATGATGAGTTAATTACTCTGTCATAGCGTCGTTTGACTGTCATACATGCGTGACGCTCTGTAAACCTCTTCTGCTATATATTTGTATAACCTCCATATGTGGCGGGGCAAGCAATACATAGAGGACGGGTACCGTCGACTTTGTCGACACCATCGACAAGAAGAGCTCCTCTGTCCACCTGTTGCTTCAGTATTATAGGTCGAGCGGCTGCAGCGGTGGTAGCGGTGGCGGCGGCAGCTGAGATACTCAACTTTGCTGCAGCTAGCTTACCTCTAAAGCAGAGTTTCTAAGGCAGAATTTCTCAAATATTCTATCTGTGCTAGTGTGTGGGTGTGGGGTGTGGGGGTGTGTGCGTAAGTTGGCGGCGACTTCATTGAGCAGTTCATCGCTTGAGTTGAAGCTTCATGGCTTACTTCACGAGGAGAGCGATGGGCACTGTCGTCAAAAAGGGTTGGTTGCTAAAACTCGTTTTCCTGCCTCTGATTGTCCGTCGTCTCGGCGTGCATGCATATGACCTGATGCATTGTTTAAACAAACATCGTTTTCATTAAACACTTGACAGTTCAGATTTAGACAGACATTTCAAGTGGTTTCAGGCCACAGCCGAGTTGGTGTGTGCTACCTTAACTGAGAGAGAGAGAGAGAGAGAGAGACGTTCCATGATGGTGATCCATTAAATTGGTGGTTGCTTCGTAATAGGAGTAAGTGAAAAGAAAAATTGTCGTACCGACAGCGTAATCATGAGACGGTCGACCCATTTTGCACGGGCAAAATGCCAGATTTAAACCTTCTTGGATTCATCGAGATAACGCGATATGGAGAGCAAAGCAATAATAGTGGAACGGCGATAGCATGCCTACCCGTTCCGGCTTCAGCCCATTCGCGCGGCCATTGCGATGTACATGGACTGCTTATATAACGACATCGTAAACCTGTTTAATTCGTTACGTAGCCAATTGTGAATCGTTCAAGCGGTAACGCGCTTAACTAATAAACGACTAGGAAAAGCATCTGCTATGGCGCCATCTTTTTATTAATAACGAAGCTTTACTGCCCCTTTTTTGTATATTTTACAATAGCTTAACTGCTTCGAGTTTGCATCACACAGTCGCCATTACTCTAAAGAACATATACAATGGTTTAATGGACATTAGTGGGCTAGCTCCCGCTAACTTGGATGTTACAGAATACTTATATATATATATATATATATATATATATATATATATATATATATATATGAATACAGCAGGGCTCGTCTTGTGGCGTTTAATGTCGTATATATCCATCGCTCGTTTTTTAAGACGACTATTTATTAACGCTGTATGCGCGAATTGATAATTAGTTAGTTTATTCAATAAAGTTTTTGCAAACAGCATGCATAAGCATGTATCTCTTTTTGCTGAGATCTTACGTTTACGTGCATACATGTACGAGTATATATATATACTTTTTTTTTTCTATAATGCGTCTGCAGCGAACGACGGCAAGCAAAATGTCTTTCTCTTCTCAACGACATCAGTAGATTATAATAATATTAAGAATTCAAACACTGTTAGCAAACTCTGTGAATATCCAGCCTCCTAGGTATTACATTTAGTCTTTTTATAAGTAATATGTTTTCCTTATTACTCACAACATAGTCTTATTACCCATTAGCAATCCCGCATCAATTCGCTGTGCGAAATGACCGCAACCTTCGAGCAGAAATCTTGATTTTGCTTTTGTAGAATAGCTATGGATTCGCATCGGCATTCATAAAGTTACCTTAGAGACATCAAAGGGTTGGACGTCAAGAGTGCATCTTCTAACAGTTTAAATTTAAGTTTTGCTTTTGGAATATTTGGAACAATGGTTGTATGACCAATTTCCAAGCTCCTTGCTAGCATTTAATTTTTCGTTACATCAATTTACTTGTACTAACTATCAGATCTACTAGTACTCAACCTACTAGACGAAAAGTGATTGAAGGTATAGGATGCCAATAATACCACTATTATACACTGGTAAACGTTGCATATTATTTTTGTACACTAGTTATTTCTGCCAGGGACATGCATGAGCAGTTCCGACAAAAGGACTCTTGTTACCGTTGTAACAATGGTTAGTAGTATTGTTTGTACGCTTACAAATTACTATTTCAGAAATCTAGTATTACCCTGTCACACATCAGCAGCTTCTACACCCTGCTATTATTGTGTACACATATATAAGATTGCGCACTCCAAGTTTCATCAAAGTTGCTTCGTTGCTTCGGTCTGTGCGATTGTTGCTGTTGGCACGATAAACAGTGTAATCCTGCTCCCTTCCCCTAAAAGTGTTGTCTTTTTCAGTAGCCTGACTTTGACAATGGCAGATCCTTGGTATTCACGTAGTCATCTCACCACGTGATATAATAACAATCACATTTCTCTCTCTCTCGAATTAGTCCGTCGGGTCAATATTTCTCACGGTTTCTTCGTCAATGTGCAAAGATGCATTTTCTCATTGCATTTTGCGTGGCTCACAGCGGTTATCAATACTTTTCTCAGATGCTTGTAGAATCGATAACATTTTCGAGCTCATTCTCGAAGCTGAATAGCTTCGTCGATCAATGCCTATTCTGTTGGCCGTTAAAAAGAGCCAACACATTTCGGACATAGTGCAAAGTAATCATTTGACGTTACGCTTGGTATACATATCTATATAGAGAGAGATAATAGAGTTGGAAGTTAGCCAGTATGACATCGATTGAGAAGTATGACCAACGTTGTAATATCTAATCTAGGCTCATGTATGTATATATATATATATTTTTTTGTATATTACTATATGTACCACCGCCACAGCCGCCATCATTGCCATCATCAACATCGTCATCATCGCCATCATCATCGTTATATCAACTCAATCATTCTCAATTCATCTGCCTATTCTATAGCTTTCGTCAGGTCGGGCGGGATTTTGCAGTGATTGTCGACATACACCCCACACAAAATTCGGCTGTGCCGAGTCGGCCAATCCGACAAGTTAGAGGAGGACTTTCTCTCTTTTTGTTTGACCGTACGTCGTCGGTTGGAAGTCTCGTCGGTGATCAGAGTAGCAGGGACGACGCTACCACCATCGATTCAAAGTCGACCGAACCGTAACGTCGAAGCAAGACGTGCAACAACTAACTGCACTCCGACTGACGAAGCCTCCACAACGACCGATTGTTGTCATTCAATAGTGCACCACCACCTCCACCTATTGAGGAGTGCAGTGGGTGAAACAGCGTTTTGTCCGGTATGTCGTGCTCAAGTGGCTCGACACGTTGATCTACGGCCCACCGAAAGCGACGCCGTAGCATATGCACCAGGACACGCATATACATCAGGACATACATGTGCACCATGCCATGCATGTGCACCAGGACATGCATCTGCACCAGGACATGCATGGGCGCCAGGACATGCATGTGCACCAGGACATGCACGTGCACTAAGACAAGCATCTGCAGCAGGACATGCATGTGCACCAGGACATTCAAATGCACCAGGACAACCGCGACGCGTCGCCTCCACAACCACATGACAGCCAACAACCGAGCAGCCAATCAACGCTAATTAGCGTGCGAGCTTTGCTTCGTAGGCATCGTCGAGATTGCTTCGTTGAGAGACGTCACGTCGCCCGCTGGGTGCAATACATATACAGGCGGGCAGACACAGACAGAGAGACAGACTAAACAGAGACGTTTTTGTTCTATTTTTGTTCCTGTTTGGCTTTCGACCGTCCTGCTGACCATTACGTCTGTGCTATGCTTGCTAAGTTGTGGACGGGTTTTCCTAAATCCTTCCTCCCTCCCCGTCTCTCCAGTTATCAGCCGTCATTTTTAGTCAAGCGCGTTTTATTGATAACATGTACGGTGACCATGGCTTAATTTGTAGATGTTTTATGACTGATGCCCGTGTACGGTCGTGTTGATCACTGATACATTCACACGTCATCGACAAAGCAACAGTATAGTTACATCGTATATGTGCTCGGTGTGCTTTCCACAGCGATGAACGCGCCAGCTTGGCGTGAGGCGGCTAGCCTGATCGTGGCATGTCGGGCGCCGATGTCCGAAGTCGTGGGCAAAGACCTCGCCACGAACATGATCGCCACGAAGTGGGCCAACCCGAATACCACATCGTCGACGGGCTCGGCGACCGGCAGCGAACTCGCAGCGTCGGCGGCGTCATCTTCGTCCTCAAACGGCCACAACATCTCTCGATGTGACTACAAGGTAGGCGAACTCGACACACGTGTATGAAGTGTCTCTGCTTCTGGCTCTGATTAGAAATAGTTATCGGCTCTAGGAACAGGAATAGCAGAGGTCACACGAGCGTTTCTGCTTTTCATAACAAACACTTTCACTGCTACTGATTCGCGCTTGCTTGTCGGTGAGGAGCAACATGGGTTCAGTGGGTGTGTGAGTTCCACACTAGTCACGCTAGCTGCTCGTGACGCATGTTCATCAAGCAATCCCGACCATCCAAAACAAAAACGAACTGCAGCTGACCTGGCACATTTACGAGCTGTTAATTTTACTGGCAATATTCATCATCTAAACATCAACAGCTATCAAGGCTAGAACTATGCACTTACTGCAGCTAGAAATGAAAACGTCGTGTAAGTTTATCTTCGCAAGCTTTCGTACTATCGTTTCTATTCGAAGCTTCGAACGTATTAGTCGGAGACTTAGTACAGTAGCAGCAAGTAGCATAGCGAGTGATCATACACATTATAGGTTTCAGAGATTGCCCGGCAACTCGAACGCGAGATTAAGTCAATTCTTTTTGGACTTACCACTATGTGTAAAAATTCAGAATTATTAGGTACAATTTATTCGTATATATATTCAGCTTCATATTGCTGTCTGTCTCTCTGTAATTGAGTGTTCAAATATATATATATATATATATATAATATATATATATATATATAATATATATATATATATATATAATATATATATATATATATAATATATATATATATATATATATATATATATATATATATATAATATATATATATATAATATATATATATATTAAGGCGAGCACTTCCGAGTGTGCAAACGTATTGTAAATGATTAATAAATCATTACAATATGTTCTATATATATATATATATATATATATATTTACGCTCTTCGATTTGTTCTCCTTCGGTTGGTCTCTCGACCTCTGCTCGCTTAAAGCATGGTCATCTGACGGCATAGGCTGTTGTTGTTGTTGCTGCTGCTACCAATGGTAATGCTGCTGCTGCGCCTACAGGTGTTGATGGTGAAGCGTAGCCAGCTGTCGTCGTTTATGGCGAACGCCTACGTCTACCCGGGCGGGCTGGCCGAGAAGTCGGACTTCTCGCGCGACTGGCTCAAGGTGTTCGAGCAGTGCGGCGTCAGTCCTCAACAGCTGCGCGAGGACTTCGTGGATAGCGTCGATGGACCCCGGCCGCCGATGATCGCCCGGCCCGTCACGATCACGCACAACGAGAAAGATGTTCGTGTCTCGCGTTTCATTCATGCAACACAGGCAACACGCACGCACGCAGGCAGGCAGACGGACGGTCAGACAGACATTGATATGCGTGCCTCTGTGTGTGTGTCTACCACTTTACCGAACAAATGATTCTATTCATGGATTTACGCCGCGTCAATTCATCATCACCTGCTGTATTCGTAATTGGCAGTCACACACACACAGTCACGTATCATCATATCACAATGCATTGATTGACTTCAGCCATTCAATAGGGAATCGCAATGCTCTCATTCAGTCGCATTTGACAGGTGCCTAATCAACTTCGATAACGTAACTATGTAAACGGCTCGCATGCGTGCCGTTCGCCGACAGTGTGGGACAATGGCGATGATGGTAATCATGATGAGAGCCGGTAAGCCGGCAGATTCTGGCGTCTAACCAGGTCGATCCCCTTGTTTAGACCATGCGTTCACGCTAACGACACGTTATGCAGTGGTGTTCTAATTTGACAACACAAGAAGTAGACGTTATTGTTTACCGCCATAGGAAAGTTGGCACAATAAAGCCGTTGGATTTAGGCGCTCTTTTATTTCAGGGACAATTTACCCACACACACATATATATATATATATATATATATATAGTTTATTATTTGCGGATTCTATTACACGTGTTCGTAATGAAAAAAAGCAACGTATTTTGATCCTGCAACAAACACGGCTGCTCTCAGTGATATTAACTACGTCATCTACTCAACCAGCCAGCTATGAGAGATGACATTGAACGACATGGCAGCACTTTTGTCACAGCAACAGAGCACATGAACACCGTACGTACGGTATACTGCATATTTTTACTAGAAGTGCCCGGAGCCCGAAGTACATCGAAGCCGCGCGGCCCCTGCTAACAATTTTGAGTATGATGCGTTTGTTGTCGTCTTTGCTTATTGGTGGATACTACTTATTGGTGGATACTGCGTATACTGCTGTACATGCATATACTATGCGCATGTTGCGTTGTTGACGACGGCGGCAACAACAACAACAACAAACAAACAACAACGATCACGGCCACGACTCAAACACATTAGGTGAACCTGGACGACTTCGTGTGGGCGTCGGTGGCGTTTCGGATCTGCGCCATTCGCGAGACGTTCGAGGAGACGGGCGTACTGCTGTTGGCTCGCTCCCGTCCACAGTTGCCGCCCACCGAGTCAGCACAGAGCCGCAATCGGAACGGGCCAGCAGCCTATGGCAGCAGTAACGGCAACGGATCGACGGGCGGCCTGCCTCCGATGACCGCCTTCGAGGAGGACATCGACCAGACGGGTTGGCGACAGAAGCTGCGCTCGGAGCCGCGAGCCCTGCTCGACATGTGTCTCGAGAACGGCCTCTGCCCCAACCTGTGGGCGCTGCGCGAATGGTCAGACTGGCTCACGCCCATCAGCGTCGGACATCGCAGGTACGTTAAGGCTGGTTAAGGCCGGTTAATAGGCGGCGTCAGCGCGTCGCCATCAGCGTCCCGGAGTCGCGGCCATGGCCAGAAAAAAAAACGTTACTGTTACGAGCTTCTATTTACGAGCGCATGATACCACTTCTTTCACAGTTTCGTTTTTGGTACTAGTTCAGCTTTCACAACTATTACAAATGCATTCTTTATTTGTTCTAATTCAACTAATTCAACGTCTACTACTCCTACTCGATTTGCCATGCCCAGAACCTAGTTCGTCGTCGTTTCCTTTTGCCCATACAATTTTGGGCTCCTTGTAGAAATGTTATTGCCTTAGCTAGAACTGCTACTCTCTATACTCTATTCGTATAACTATATTACGACTTATGATGGCGATTTGTATATTGTATATGTCGCCAGCTGAGTAATAACAGTAAGGATTCATTGAATTGACGGATGACTTTCATCTTAAGTCAACCTTAAATTGTTTTCCCAATCAAAAAGCAACAATGAGATCTACGAGGTTGCAAAACCGTAGTCGATCTTAGCATTCTTAATGGTGTCGCCATAGATGTTGTTGTTGCTGTTGCTATTGCCAGATGTGCTCTGCAATTACTAGTAGAATATTATTACTATTATATTTTATTATGTATTGTGAAAATGTACGCTAATATTCGCATCGTTGGAATTGTCGTCACCTATTGTGTTATTTCTGTCATAGTTCGATCATCATTAGTTAGATTAGCATATTTGATACCGGACATGGTTGTTGAAGCCACGGTATTGTGGTGCTCACGAATCTGCCAAAATCCAGTCGCCCTCTTTGCCCCCCCCCCTTCTCGAGGAAGGGATGGCCGCAGTACTGACTTCTTCTTAACATTACTTCATCATAATCACCATAATGATAGATGAGGTCTGTTTTGCGTCATCTTGTGTCCGCCCGCCGACTAGGTATGACACGCTTTTCTACGTGGCGTGTCTGGATCAGACGCCCCGGGTCGTTCTCGACCAGAGCGAGGTGGTCACGCTTCGGTGGACCACACCACTGGCCATCCTCGAGGAGTACAGCGCCGGCGCCGTGTTTCTGGCACCGCCGCAGGTTTACGAGATGTCGCGTTTCGCCAGCATCCCATCGTACAACCAGTTGGCGCGATTTGCCCGCGAACGGGAGTCCCTCGGTGTCGACCGATGGCTGCCTGTTATCGGCGCCGCTAGCGACGGGGTCGTGTCTCTCCTGCCCGGTAAGTGGCCGTTGTGTGTTCACTTATTCAAAATCGAAAATTTGCGCGTCTTTTGTGTACTGCCATCATGAGCCTACTAACTAATGACTGCTGTTTTATCTATATTCTTGTTGCTGTGCGTATCGCTGTAGGGTCTCGGATACTCTGACTAGACTCTAATCCACACGGAATTCTTACATCAGTATGCCTCGAGAAGTTTGCACCTTATGACGCAAAAATGACTCCTAGGTAGGAGAAATGTAAGACAAAAAAGGACAGCCCTTTGAACTTCCAGCTGAAGTTTGTCGGCCCGCCAATTTTCTTCCATGTCGAAATTTCCATGGCTCTGTTTTATTTACATCTATTTTCAACTCGTTTCGGTTGACGTAACGCTGCAAGGTCGCAAGGGAACTGCTGCAAGCACGGCTGCAAAAGTGTAGCACCAAGTCATCTACATGCAAAATAAACGGGCTCGTTCCACACTGACACCGAGCACAGCTCGGAACGGGTATGGTACCGGCAAGCATTTAGCGGGAATAAGCATTTTAATATCATGTGGAATGGGACTCGCAGTAACGCGTCTGTTTACATGCCATTTCTAAGTTGTTTTAAGTTTCGTTTCTCACGTTTCTCGACGGCGTACTTTATAATTCTTGCTTTATTTACGGCTTAATTTAATCGACATATGCATTATTTCAGGACGAACTTTTGCTAGAAGGTGTGCTTAATTCATATAATGTTTGCAAGAAGTGCACTGCTGATTGCACCATGGTGCTTGCCTTCGGTTTGTTCGCTTTGGCCGAGCGCCACCAGTAATGACACTTCGAATGCTGGTACACAATATGCCTACTAATATGTTGATCACAGCTGGCACTGGGGGTATACTTCGAGAAGCGAATTTCAGACAGGCGAGACTAAGGTTTCGACTTAGGCGGGACCGTCCGTGATATGTTGATTGTAACTGGATTGATATTTCCTCTGCAACGGGTAGGCGCCAACTTGCACCAAACGCCATAGTTTTGTTGCTGCTGCTGCTGCTGTAGTCGCTATTGATGTTGTTACCGTGGTGTGTTTGCTTGTGTTGTAGGAGATGACTTGTACCCAGCTGAACCCGACATCTACGGTGCCGGGCCGGGCCCAGAGTTCCCGTTCACCCTCGAGGAGATGCGCGCTCGTTGTGCTAACCTCAACCGAATGGACGTCCAGGGGCCATTTGCGTGCGCCCACTGCAATGTCGAGTCGCTTCCCCGCGGGGTTCCAGCGCCCATCTCGTTCAAAGGAGAAAGCCAATTGAACTTCCAATCGATGCTGTAATCGAGCATCGGGCATCTGCTGCTGATCCGCACGACAGTGCTCAGCCGACGGCTCTATTCTATCGAGCCGAAGCCCGCCGCGTTATCGTTTCTCGTGCCTATCTCGAAGAACTCGAAGTTTCGTTCGTTCTCACAGAGTCCATTGAAATTGTAGAATCAGTGGTCTCTCCCTCTTTCCTCCCCCCCCCCCTCCCCCTACAATAATTTTTCCCCGCCAGCCAACTCTTTAAACGATTGTACCTAGATGTGGTAATACTATGATGATTGTGTACTCAGTAGAATACTAACTAAACGTTTCAACGAATAATAGCAATTGTAGTAACAGCAGCAAAATCAAAGTACATCGCAGGAAGGCTGAGTTGCTGCGAGATTGACCCTGTTCTGCTCACTAGCAGCGCAAACTGTCTATAAAGATCTGACTTATACATGTGCGCGTCAACGAAATGCCACCGTTTGTCTCGTAGAAGAGAGACAAAGAGACACAAATAGGAGGATTATAAGCGAGGATCAAACTTCAAACGATATGGTCGAAAATCAATATGAATCGTTCGTTCGTGCGCTATAACAGCTGACTCTTTCAAACTATTGGAGCACAGAGAACCACGCCGCAATACGTTTGTTATGCAATACAGCTTATAGCTCACAAACATGTTTGTTGATAAGCAAGCAAGTTAGGTCATTGCAATGGGCTTTTTTCCCCTTAGTGATGACCGTCTAGTGAGGATCGTGCAGTGGCTGGCTTTGAAATCTCGTTCAGCTCCCTTCAATTACATGCAGCGCCACCGAGGGCTCACTGGCTCAGTGTGCGATAGAGATCCTCCGTTCCGAACATGTTAGATCAGAGTTCGGTCTAATGAGCTGTTACAGCGCTCCTCGTTCTAGTCGAGTGGTTAATGCAATGCTAACTAGGCATCATTCCGTACCAAACCACAGAAGCACAGAACCAGAGGAGTTGTATATTTTCCGCGCGATAGCTGCGATCGAATGAACTGTGTTGCTGAAATATATACATACATTGTGATGCTCGTCAGCTCGTTCTGTTTTTGTTGTTGTAATTTTCTAAATAACGGCCAAGGTGTAACCGATTGCAAAGGGCGGTTTAGTTTTATTCCGGACATGCCGGTTTCTAAATCAGTCCAGCCAATAATTATGATAGGCGTATTCTAAAGCTTCTAGTGAATAATATGTACGCTGTGTACTATTGTGTTTAGATAAACATGTGAAGGTTCGTCTATTGAGGGGGATGAAATCGAAATTGTTCAATTAATTAGCAACTACTGTCCATACAATGGCTGCGACAACGGTAGGCAGTACTCCTGCTAGCACCCTTGTTAATTTATAATTATTGCTATTGGTAATGTTTATTGATAATTAGCTTGTTGTGTACAGTTTCACATTATGTGCTTGTTATACACATCTTCCTCATTCTGATTCGGATTTCCGCAGGTTCTGGTTTGCTTTTAGATACTATACGTGCTGTGTTGAGTTACAGATAATGAAGCCATTTCTAAAAAGCCTTAGGAATAAGTTGCGGAATTCCGTGGAATTAAAACAATGTCGTACAGAGAAAAAGATAGGGACGAACAAGAGAGAGGCAACATTAGGACACGCAGTATGAACGAAAAGTCGTGTATTTAGATTAGTAAAGAGATCTACCTACTCTAGCGCCGGCTAGAAAACCTCTGTCCTAGTATTCAGAAAATTCAGCAAAAATTGTTCACGGAAATGTGGCTACTCATACATATATAGAATAGCCATAACGTGCGCTCGTTTTGCGAGATTCCTGTTGTTCATGCAGTGCCTTAGTAGCAGTGTTAGTTAAGCTAAACGCGTAACAAGTGAATCTATAAATATATATATGTATATATATATATATATATATATATATATATATATATATATATATATATATATATATATATTACTATTAGCGTAAGGAACGACGTCGAGCATATATATATATATATATATATATGCCTATATAGAAATGTCAAAAAACTTCAGAAGATTATCGTGTGACGCTGTGTTTTAAGCGACGTTTCTCTTGTACGATTATTTGAATCAAGCACAGCAATATGTCGAAGTATTAGCGCTAGTTGCAGCAACGTAGGCGACCCTTGTGGACTTGCATAGGGCTGCTTTCTCCAGATCGATCTACGGTTTTGGCTTTTTGCTCTCGTCTTGAGTTGAAGTTTGATCGTGAAGTGACAACGAACTTAGACTTCAAAACCTTAAAATAGATCCTGTTCAATGGGACGTTTGCTAAAGTGGCGTGTCAGGTAGGCAGGCCCAACTTGTCGATGATTTGCTTGCCGACAATACTAAGGCTACACTTGAAGTATGTTGTTATTGTTTTTGTGGGAAAGATTGTGTAAGAGGAAAATGGAGCGAACAAAGTATATCTACTTATATTTACTAAATAAACATAGACTGTTTTAACAACATAAATATTTACCGGAGTGTTCTAAACATTGTTCTTTATATATATATATATATATATATATTCCACATTACTTTTATAGTCATAAACTTAAGTAAGGCTAACGTTGACTTGAGGGGTGGCCAACATTTTTTTAGACGACTGGCGTAACGCGTATATGCAGTAATTTATTTAATTTTAAAGAGAACGCGTTTTCTATATGTATATGCTTAGAAAATATCTAAGGGAACCGACGGTTTATTATATGTAGATGTTTAATATTGCCCGAACCGTGTGATGCCTAGATACGGCGACATAGGCGATAAAGTTGGTGCTAAATACATGCGGATCGAATCACTCTTATTGCTGGTGGACACCTGAAGGTTGTCCGTGTTAACTCAGTAGTAAGTCAACTCAATAGTTTACTGGTTTAAGACAGCCGAACAAATACCATAGCTACAGTAGAACCGTATCGATCACCTTAATCGCTGCCTGTTAGAGACCTGATAAAAAAAATATATATATATATAGTATTGAGTTGATTTTCTATTGGGTTAACAAGGACAACCTTCAAGTAGATAGAATAGAACTGTTAGGGTGAAAGGTAAAACCAACATAGATAGAAAATCGGGATTTTACTAAACTCGGACGACGACAGATGATACCTGGCGGCGAGCAGGGGACAGAGTAGATCTATGGTGACGATGTACGCATCGTAAGACGTACGAGCCTTACGATGGATCTATATGTATGTGCGATGCCAAATGATGTGCGATTGGTATCATGGTACAACGTCCCGCGTTCGCTCAATGGCGCTCAACGAATATATATATATATAGAAAAAAACCTGACTTTATCTAGTACTTCCAGTCTTAATGCCCTTTTGTATCCAAATTAGTTGTATTCCTATTGGCTCGTTCTTGAGAGTGAACACTGCCATTCCTTACGCCGCTGCAGCCCCGCTCGCTCTTCTCACTCGTTTCAATACATTCGCTCGAAAGTAAGTCCCAAACATCGTAATGGTGGTTCCCAAATAGGTCCCACCAAGAGCGGCAACCTATACAGACCAGCGGTAATAATATGTACGCACCACCACTCTCAGCTGCTAGCACACCGCGCCGTCTCCGCTTTAACCCCGCCGATCAGCACCGCAACGTGCATACGCCAAAAGGACGTGCTCGACAACGTGACAACAACAACTGGCAGACAATGGGGAAGCGTGGCCGAGTGGTGCACGTGAACAAAGGCACGAACAAGATGACTGATCTAAAAGCTGTAGAAGATCACGACGTGCCAGAAAGGCCGAGAACGAAATCGCTCTTCGTCAGCCGGCTACAGCTATCCCACACTGCTGACGTTCTCAAAGAGTACGTAGCTCGAATTGTAGGAACAGAGGCAGACGTGAAAGTAACAAAGTTGACAGGCTTAAATCAAGCATATTACAACAGCTTTCACGTGCAAGTGAAGGCTGACGTCTACAACGAATTGTTAGACCCAAACGTGTGGCCGGCCGGTATTCGCTTTCACCCTTTTCGCGGCCAGCTCAAAGCATACCGAATCTATAGGGGAAAACGAACATACCACCAGAGGTGAGAAACGAAGCAGGCCAAACGACGACAATTCTATGTCAAGCACACCCAAATGACTGGACGTTGAACCTGCGCACAACCAAGTAGATGGACTCATGTCATCGAACGTGCGATCAAAATGTCTTCTGTGGAATGTCGAATCGTTAGAATCGCTATGGAAATCTTCGGGAGAAGACGAATTTAACGAATACGACATACTGCTGTTAACAGAGACGTTTGTAACGGATAGATCACGTATAACCCTGCCTAACCATAAAGTATTCCATGGTCTAGCCGTAAAGACAAGTGGCAGAGGAAGACCCAAGTGGGGTATATGTATTGCAATAAGAACTACAGAATGGGCCCAGCTATTGCGTGCCACAGCTCGGCACGTTGTAATAGAACTTACAGACTATTATCTCGTATGCATATATAGCCCCCCAGAAAGACAAGTAGCCAATATTATTGAGGACATTGGGGAGTGTCTTAAACTTTGTACTAAGACAGAAAAACACATTATAATTGGTGCCGACACTAACTGCGACCTGACAAAGCAATGTAGTCGTCGAGCTGCTTTCATAGCAGGGACACAAGAACTAAGACTGCAAATTGAAAATGACTATACAGAAGTAACATACATGAGCTGGAACGGCGCTAGCGCAGTCGATATTGTATTGTCGTCAGCACCGCAGCCAGGGGTCATAATTCATAACCTTCGGTCACTACCCTCAGCTCTCCGCAAACACTGCAAGGTAGTATTCGACTTATCTCGCACCCAGGCACCTATCGCGCCCTCAGTACCTAGCTGTAGAAATAGCCGGTCGTTAAACCCCCACATACTAATACAAGCGATACAATCGATGCAAAGCCTCGATGACATAGACTGCAGCGAGAGAACCCTTCGCTGGGCTATACACCTATCATCGCTTACGAGAGAAAAAAGACCGTGCAAGCATAAACCCTGGTTCGGCCACGAATGTAGAGTTTTAAAATATGCGATTTGTAACAATAGAGATTATAACCAAAATGGATTTTACCAGCTAGCGCAAATGAAACGAGTTTTTAAAAACATGATACGAGAGAAAAGGCAGCATTATGAGCAACAGCGACGTCTAAATCTTATACAGCTCAGTGTAAATAAACCGTGGCTCCTCCTGCCACATAGAGTAGATCCAGGAAACCCACTCATAAACGATATCGAGTGGATCAGACATTTTAAAGACCTTTTAGAAAACGATTTTACGCTTCCGCCCAAAGATGACTCAGACGAAACTCTTGTGTTTACAGATGATGAAGTCATAGGTGCAATAATATCGAGACAAAATGGCAAATCAGCTGGGCCGGATCTAATTGTGTATGAGCATTTAAAAGCTAACCTGCAAACTATAGGCCCGTATTTGACTAGACTTTTTAATAAATGCGCTCGACAAGGCAAGATACCTAACGAGTGGAGAAAAATACTTATACAGCCAATTTACAAAAAGAATGGGGACCCAACCGACCCGAAAAACTATCGAGGAATTGCCCTAACTAGTGTCCTATACAAACTGCTTACATCGCTCATAGTGAGGAGGATGTATGAATGCACGGTTAATGATCTGCCCTGTGAGCAGTTTGGATTCCTGCCAGGAAAGTCAACAGCAGACGCTTTACGGTTCGTGATTGAACACGTAAGTGAACGCCAACGAGACAAAAGTATGACGTATGCGGCCTTTGTCGACTTTCAAACCGCATTCGACAGTGTGCCTAGGGACCGCCTCCTCGAAATCCTCCGAGAGAGGTTTAATATTAAGGGACAACTGTTCAATTTAATTCGAGATATGCTGAGCCACAATTTTATAACCATCAAAAACGGAAATCACTATATAACCGAGCCTGTTACACAAAAGACTGGAGTAGCGCAGGGCGACTCTGCAAGCCCATTTCTCTTTATACTGTACATTGCTGGCTTAGCAGACCTTCTACGCACAATGAAAGCACCGCATGCCTTCTACGCGGACGACCTCGTCATCTTAGCCAAATCCCGGGAACACGTACAATTCTACTTAAATGAAACCTCAAAATGGTGTGCGGAGAACCGACTCATAATTAATATCTCTAAGACAAAGATTCTTCGCTTCAGCCGCGGCGGCTCATACGCCGCTGCCGACCATCGCGTCAAGATCAACAGTACTTGCCTTGAGCTGGTTAACCATTTCTCGTATCTTGGCGTAACTCTGACACCGCGACTGACTTTTAGCAGACACATCGAGGAACTGCGAGCAAAGGCCACGGCGGTGATTATGCTACTCGGGGACATTCGAGACGTAGATCTTGACACAGCAATGAAAATATTTAATATGAAAATTACCCCGATACTCCAGTACTGTCTCCCAGTAATTGCGCCGCACCTAACATTACGCGATCTCAAAAATTTAGACCGCGTAAAGGCGTGCTTTGTGAAGCGTGTGCTGGGATTACCCAAAAACGCGTCAGCTACCCTAGCACTAGAATTATGCGGAGAACGTACTCTGGTAGAAAACTTAGTCCTACACAAATTACCGATCAGTACAAATACCCTCGACATGTACAGAGCATTTAGGGAAGACCGAAACGTACATTTTGTTATGTGTAACTACACAGATGGACCTGCTTTTCGCTCAGAGAAATGGAAACGTGCCTTCCAAAGTAACCGACCATTATTGTGCAGGGTAACATGGCATGGTTATCACCATTATATGTGCCTCAAAGGTGAATGTTATGATATTAACGACTGTGTTTGTAAGTTTTGTGGTGAGTGCAATATCTGTCGATATCATGTTCTAAAATGTTCGGCATTAGACTCTTACTCGTTACAGGCGCGTGTGAACGAGATATTGTTATAATTTCGTAGCAGGCCATGTGTGTCAATCCAATCCTACTACCAACAACTGTGGTGAATAAATATGATGTGTGTGTTTTTCTCTTTAAATCATGGTTAAATAGAATCATGAAAAATAGCAATGTTATGTATATAACATCGTTGTTTATATATATATATATATATATATATATATATATATATATATATTCATTTATAAATTCCACAAAAAGTATACTTTCCAAGAAGGTGCACAACTATAACACAATCGTTATTATATATAATTTGAACACCTGATTGTTTTCACTACCAGTCGTCCGCAACGCGCAAGCAGGTACACGAGGCGGTTTCTTGTAACCTCTTTTATATATGGCCCTTATGAGATATACTAGTAAAGGTTGTTTTGTGTATACTTACTTCAATGCACTATTTCGGTGCCATGCGTATTGTCACCATCTTGTGTCTTCAGGAAGCACAAAAGCTAAATACCTTCCTCCTTGATCGTTAGTAGCCCCACCGTCAATACGAGCACTGAAGTCGGCACCGAAGATGATAGACCATAAACAAGTCAACCCTTATACTCACCGGGTCAGCGACCTCTACCTAGGTCAAGATTTAGGAAGAAATAGAAAACGACTACGTTCAGTCTCATTGTCGGAAGGCCTGCACGGAAACGCATCGTTCTTTTTTATACATTGCGCCGGCGGTGCACGATCACGTAGGTAGATTGATTACCCACCCGCTGATCTGCTACGACCTTCTGCTGGTAGATCTGCCAGCTAAGGGAACGCTCGGATATTATCGATATGCAGTTCCTTCCGCTGGTAACTCTCCGTAAGAAGTGCAATGTCCACCGGCATAAGCATCTCAACTGGCGCTAGGTCTGGAATTAAATTTTTTTTTTGAGGAGGTTGTTTTTAATTCTAGACCATTCTCCGTCCCCAACGGGCTGGAAACTCATCGTGAGGTATATCTTCAATGCACCGAGAGCCGGACATGTTGAGATATCTAGGGTTTCCCCAGCAGTCCTTGTGACAGCATGGCTGTTGACTCTCAGCGATATAAGTTATCAACTATTCTCAATTAGCATCACTCAAACTTCGTCTACTGCTCTTCTGAGTCTTTCGTAGGCCCAAAGAAGCAGCCGCAGAGGCCTGGTAGTCAGCATCTCTAGATCTTGCGAGGAGCCGGACCGTCAGGCTCAATACAAGGCAAGTTTTGCATGATCATTTTCTCGTAGAGAGCATCACCAGCCTATCTGCAGAATTCCTTTGAGCCTGAATTCACTCCTGCTGCACTTTGCGTATTCGCCATCAGCCAGCACTGCACCGAACATGGCATCATCACCCTGTGTTCGCATTTTGATTTGACCGCCTTCGCAGAAATATGTCTGTCAACGAGTCAGGCTAACAACTGAGGGGTTTGGCCGCGAGTACTTGGCCCTCTGACTTCGCGCAACAGATTAGTGTACACGCTCGCGGGCTCAATATTATCCTTTATTGATGAACTCGTAAGCCGCTTCTACCGTAGAATTCACAGACAGTCTGGAACCTGGAACGTTTCGGCACGAGTATTCTCTGAAAAGATGTCTCTTATTCCCAGAAATTGTGTCTGTCACCAGCGCTATGACTCTCAGCGCTAATAATGATCGAAGTTGTGCTTTAAGCGTAACCTGCTTGGCTCAGTATACACTTCCAGCTTACCAACTCTATCAGCTGCGCTGCCTTTCTACATACGAAGCTTTGCTTTATCGCTCCTATTCCATTGTGCTGTGGCAAGCTTCTAGCGTTGTCTTCTTGGTCTTTTCTCGCCTTTAAGGTGGTACCTGTTGTCGCAAGCCGCTGCCGCTTGCCTTGCCGTTGGCACATTGTCATTCATCGGCTCATTTGTTTTAAAAATATTAGCGGTGCCGTTATTGTTATGGTTGCCGCTGCCACCGTAACTGCTGCCGCTGCTGTAGCATTACGCTTAGCACCGAAGAGGCTGCCTTGGCGCTACAGTGGCGCTGACCTCCGCCTTCCGTCAGCCGTGCTTTTTCGTTCTTCTGCGCCGTTGGAGTTCCACCTGTTTTTTTTTTGTTCACGCTAACATTTTCGCTTTGCGTGAAGCGTATACACCCATCGATGGTTTCAGTGTGTGCAAGGGTGTTGCAGAGGCCGCTTCATTATCGGCAACCAGGCGGTGTCACTCCCACTTCATTGGAGCTTTGTGTGTGATGCCCATAGTTTCACTAAATTCCACTGCAATACACATAAGTATCCTGGCATCAGGACTAAGTAGGGTTCCTGTGATTCACAGGATCCGCGCGACACAAACTGTGTGTCCTCGGGGGGCACGGGCTTTACCCCGCCCCCCCCCCCCCCACGCGTGAAACACTATTAAACACCTCTAGTTGCACCCCTGACACACCCATGTTTCTCCCGTTTTAAAGGGGAGCAAACATTTTGCACATTCGAGCATCATCGGTAGCAGACGAAGAAAAAATATTCGGCATATATATATATATATATATATGATGAGTTGCACACGTGACAAGTATTTGGCACACGTGCCCATTACGCGCCGTGTCGTGGTCACGACTGCAACTCTATGACATTTGAGTTCCAGGCCATTTTCACCACACCACGTTGTAGCAACAAAACATTTATACATATTTATAGATCAAAACTCGCCTTATATATATATATATATATATATGTATATATATATATATATATATATATATATATATAGCCGAGTTCTTAGAATTCTTGCTCCGAGAATAAGCCCGGCATGCCTCTCGCAGCAAGACACACCATGCCTACCTCTTCCCCCTCCCTCCACAGCTTTCACTTACAACGAACAGGTTTCGGGTATATTCCTTACTGCCGCTTTAACCGTCAGCTGAGCGCGGATCGTCGGCCTGCTTCTACGTGCTTTGTTGTTGCTATTGTTGTCGCTGTTGTGCTTCGCTATGCAATGACGCAAATGTATAATGCTCAGCGAGAGAGAGAGCGAGAGGACATGAAGGAAAGCTCGAACGAGCCTGCGAGAGAAAGAGAGCGAGAACTGAAATAAAAGGAAATATAATAAAACGAGTCTTGTGTTTCGAGTCTTTCTCTACCAGTAGCAGCGGAAAAGGCAGCAGCAGCGGAGGTAGCAGCTCCAGTGGCAGTGTTGGTAGCCTGAGTCGCCAAATTCTCTAAAATTCACCTGATATTCTTTGTGTCCTTATTGTTGCGCCGGGGTGTCGCTCCAAGCACTTAAACGGCGACGCCGCTACAAACAACAGCAACAAACAACAAAACAACAACAACAACGGCAGCAACGACGAAGGCAGCAGCAGCAGCAGTAGCGGTAACAAAAACACAATAAAAACAACAACAACTACTACAAGCACAACAGCAACAACAACAACAGCAACAACAACAACAACAGCAACTACTACTACTACCACAATAGCAGCAGCAGCAACAACAACAACAACAACAACAACTACAACTACAACTACTACTACTACTACTACTACTACTACTACTACTACTACTACTACAACCACAACAGCAGCAACAACAACAACAACTACTACTACCACCACAACAGCAACAACAACTACTACTACTACTACTACAACCACAACAGCAGCAACAACTACTACTACTACTACTACCACCACAACAGCAACAACAACAACAACAACAACGACCACAACAACAACTACAACCACAAAAACAACAACAACAGTGACAACAACAGACGGCTTAAACCCGAGCAGAAGAAGTTCGGCTGTCACTCGTTACTGGCCTGTTTGCTAGTTGGTATTCGCTGTGCTGGTTGCCCCAGCCTTCCGCCACACAACCCCGTCATCACCATCACGGAGGTTTGCTCCTGTTGAACGGCCATGCATGCAGGCGTCGAACGCGCGAGCAAGCAGAATTTCGGACTCGAGTAGGAGCTATGAGGGCAGAGTAGGTAGAGTAGGGCAAATGGCGGGGGGTGGGGGGTGTGGGGATGGTGGAGGTCCCAAGGATCAAGAAGAACTGCAGAGTCAGCGCCGCAGACAGCGGAGAGCGACAAAGAAGAACGAGCTAGAGAGACAACGGCAGAACTAACGAGGGAAAGGAGAGATATGGGGAGATATCGAAATACACAGAGAGAGAGAGAGATAGCAAGAGATGATAAAACAGACGAGAGCGAAAAATCACAAAAGAAGCAGAGGCAGACTCGAAGGAAACGAGATTCGTAGCGCGCATAACGACGATGAGACGACGACGACGAGATGGAAGAAAAAATGCTGCTAGCCTCCGCTGACTCTATCGCGACGACGATGATGATGATCGGGAGAGTGGCGGAAACGAGGACAGAAAGATCTCTTCAACCAAACGAGATGGAGTGCAGCGCGAGCTTGCGTTCCTTGCAGTACAACGATACGCATGTATATATATATATATATATATATATATATATATATATATATATATATATATATATATATATATATATATATATATATATATATATATATATTTATATATATATATATTTATATATATATCAGGTATTTGCACCAAATTCCGAACAGGTTCTGAGGGCCGTCAGAGTAGTAAGTAGTGCTTTTTGTAACAGATGGGCTACAGATGATTGCCCGCCGATAAGGAACGTAGAGTTGCATGCCTTTTAACACGTATGAAGTGAGAGAGAGAGAAAGAATGCGTATGCCCCGTGGTATATAGACATGAAGAAGTCAACCCTAAAATACAATTTGCCTATAAAGAACATATATATATATATATATATATATATATTTATACATACCTTCAATGACCAAGCCAAGTTTAAACTTCAAAGGTGCATTCTTGAACTCTAGAAACAGACACATGTTACCACGACGCTCTAATTTATCGCTAAGTTTATCTGTTTTATCAAGTTTAACTGTGTTCTTTCTTACGCATAGTTGTCTTAGTGATTCACGAGTATCTTCAGTAAACAAAGCTCTTATTGATTGGCGGGTTGTGGAGATAGTTGCTACCACTTTGTGTCGCGGGTCCAACTCTAGCACGACACATATCCTTGTGAAGCGATATTCCTTAACGCGCAGACTTCGGCTAAACCTTAATGAATAAATAACGCACGTATGCATGTGTTTTACTATGGTTTGCTAACACTTTTGTCGGGATAAATATGTACACTAAACACAGCTCGTATTGTATTCAGCGAATATATTTACATTTTTTTATTTTTATTTTATTTTATTACAATGCGGTGGGAATGGTCGAGCTTAGCATCATTAGTTGCGCGAACTTGCTTGTTGTGTAATTTAGTAGTTTTCATATTAAGGGTTCTATTATATATATATATATATATATATATATACACTTGAAGCATAAGAACAGGTTTACGGCAGATCACAGTGCAAGGGGGCATTCCAGACGACACGTCCGGTAAACTTTGTCGCGTTGGGCATTTGAATTAGCGGAGCAAACCGCCCAGCAGGTTCAACTTATATTTTTCGCTCTCTCTTCCTATCTTCCTCCATCTTCCTTTCTCTCTCTCGTGCCCGCGCTCAATCAAAGAGGCTCAACGACTGGCAAGAGCAAATAGTCCCTCATTTGCTTCCTCAAGCTTGAAATATCGCCGTTGTTGCAGAGGCTCTTTACGAGCCGACCTGCTATAGTAGCATCTGTCCGTCCGTCCGAACTTCGTTCGGCCCGGCGACTGCACAATCTGCATGCTATGGGGTCCACATGTTTAAAGCGAAGTTGTGCGCCGAAGCGCACCGAAGTGCAAAAACTCCTTTCGGACTCCTCAACCAGGCTGACGAACTTGGGCAATGCTCGCTGTGGCAGCAGCAGCAGGAGCGACCGGTATGCGCGGCATTTGAGGCAGCCTCGGTGGTGAGGTGCAGCATCGTCGTCATCGGGAGCGGCTGGCGCCAGCACCCCCCAGGCAACAGATGGCCATGGTGACTCTGCGTATCTGCTGCACATACCACCAGGTATTGCGCAGGTATATATTTGGAGAGTTCTTGTTTATATACTGTGTATATATATATATATATATATATATATATATATATATATATATATATATATATATAGTACCAGTACGGCTTATTTTTAGAAGAAGCACGAACATACAGGCATGTTGGAACGTCTGAGAAAAACTCGCAGTCTATCGCAGGGGTGGGGCGGACGGACAAGTCAATACAAGTTGAACTTAATAATTATTTTATAAACAGGTTAAGTTACTAGCGCGGCAGCGTTTCACCTGTCGCCTCCCCACAGGAATGCCGTTCGCCTATTTGATTGTTCCCTTTCCGTTGCGTTCGAGTTTGATGGATCAGGCTGGTGAGCCGGTAGAGACTTCAGACGAATGCCGGGAGCCCCCACTGCAGGGTTTCATCCATCCGAGAACGACAGCCTCGTACCTACGATACGCGTAAGCAAAGTACGGTAGCCTCGTACCTAAAAGCCTTAGAGGCCTTGCGAGAAGTATGAGAGGTGGCCTCAGACGGTAGACGGAAAAGAAGCGACATTCCATGCAACCCTATATATATATATATATATATATATATAGAGAGAGAGAGAGAGAGAGCTAGAGCTATTATATTAGGTGATATCAACTGAACTTTGTAACGTCAAATTGTAACGGGACACATTTTAGCACGGCATATAATGGGATATTCTTGTGGTTCTGTCTAATAGCGGAATAGTGTTCTATAAACAAACCCAAAAAAAACGAATTATAGATCGAATCATGTCGTTGTCACAACAGAAGAAAAGACAAATGGAAGAAGAAGAAGAAGAAGTGAATACCGTGAAGTAGTTCTTAACTTGTGCCTATCATAAAACCTCTGGAGGGCGACGACAATAATGGAAAAAGGGAACTGAACTGCATGAACAGCACTTTAAGACCTACGCACCAATGCGTGCAATGGCGATGGTGATACGGTGAGACTGCAGCGGCAGCACCATCATTAGCATCATCTTCATCACTATCATCGCATACCGACCATGTACATATGCCGGCAGCGCGCAAGGCCAACGTGCATCCACTCTCACATGCAGCAAACTTTCTCATGTCTCTTGCTCCTGCAGCGTCTCGTGTTCGGCTCTCTCGTGTCCGGTAATTACTGTTGTTGTTGTTGTTCATGTTGTTGCTGTTGTTGGTATTGGTGGTGTTGTTGTTGTTACTGCTTTGTTGCTACTGCTGCTGCAATGAATTTGGCGGATATTGATGGATATAGGCCGAGATGTCGTGGTGGTCGGCGTCTAGTGCTACCCCCGTACGGCGAGCACGTGAATACCCCCCACCCGTATGCAGCGGCCGGTCAGACGGGTGTTTATTCACGCACGACCACGAGCGGCCATCGGTGACCGTCTACGTCCGTGTACGTTCTCCTCGGCCATTTGTCATGTTGTTATGTTGGTTCGTTATCTAATCTATACACACAACAAACCGTTTATTACGATTATACCATCGTTAACACTACCAAGTTCTACTAGTACTGCTGCTAATAGAAAGATGCCACCTCAAGCGGCAGTAGGTCACCTGGGGTAGTCTGACGTTCCTATTTATCTCTCTCGCGCATGCTCTCTCTTATCTCTCTCTCTCAATATATATATATATATATATATATATATATATATATTATATATATAAATATATATATCGCTGTATTAATTTTTTCGATTCTGAGCTAATCCTACCTACACGACGTCCCGTTCGCTTTCGATATCTGGATTTATCGACTTCACCCCTCCTCCTTTTCGGAGAAGGAGGAAGAGGACAAAATAGAAATACAGTTTATTGTTCATCTGCGTCGCTATATATATATATATATATATATATATATATATAGATATACAGCAACAGAGTGATTGACTTCATAACCTAGCACCAACATGCCGACTACTGGTAGTCAAAATACCATTGTCGTTTGTTGCCATAGTTGTCATTGTTATTTCTTCTAAGTTGATTTTGTCATTTTTGGCGTTGGTATGTTTGGGTGGAATGGTAATAACAAGGTGGCCAAAGTAGTCTTGGGGGTGGTCGTGGAGTTTCAAAGTTTCGTCGATGCGTTTCGACCGGATAGAGAGGAAAGGCGCGCGCACAAGTCGATTGAGAGAGCAGATCTTTATAATCTTATCGAATATTATCTGGCCAGAAAGCACTATATATGCATCTATCTATATAACAGCTGTTCACCGTTCACAAAAAAAACACCAAACTGCAATTATGCTGCTATATCAGAATTCAATAACATCATGTTTTTTTTTGTTTTAGTATAACGTAACAGCTAGTGCAGACGAACTGATCGGACCCGCTTTTGTTCTCGATTACACATTGGTCGTCTATTTTGCGCCGTCAAGAAAAACAACAGAGGAAGACAAGGTTAAACAGTTGCGTTCTGCGTTCCGTCTACCGATGCACAAGGCTACAATTACGAATGACAAATGCAGTTTGCAGTAGATATTTTTGACCCGTCGCAAAAAAAGCAGGCGTTCGAAAACTTTTTTTTACGAATTTGACTGCTTTTTACCTTCACTCGATCAAACGGTTGAAGTGACACAAGCTGAGCAACCCCTCATTGAAAAGCCTTTAGGCAAGAAGTTTAGCGGGCATCATCTCTCACCTCTCACTAAAACGGCCTCACGAAGAGGCGAGGAGCTGGAACCGTTCTTTAATACTACTTCAACCCCTACTTCTTTCCTTAGGGTTGCGTGGACTGAGCACACATCGCGGTCTGCACCAAATCCGTTCGTTAAATGATGGTTGCGGTAAAATCCTTTATGATGTGCCAACTCTAGGTGTCATGCAAGAGGGCCTGGGCCATTTGTTCACATGTTACCGGGAGATCCCGGTCTAGGAGCCGCGCCAATTCCGCCCTGTCCGCGCTGAATGCCGCGCATGCTTCAAAGGTGTGTTTGGCGTCATCTTCTTCTCCTGAGTCGCAAACGATTAATCACGTAAGCCTTAGTATTTGTGATACTACAAGGTGATATACTACAATATATAGCAATGAGTAGTATTCAATCATCGCCTACTGGATTTATCAACTGAGAGATACAATCGGAAAGAGTAAGCTCAGTGATTATAACGGTTGACAACTTGACGCTCTTCGGTTAGCAAACACGTTACCGCACAAATCTCTATCACTTACTTTCGTTCTTTTCGCGTAACTCTCTCTCTTTCTCTCTCGATTTCTTAAAGACAGAGATCTACTCACAATGCTTTACAACTTTAGACCTGTTGTTGTGCGAGCGCGATACAACAACAGTTCCCTATCACTCAGCCTTGTCATAGTTATCGGTTTACCACTTCCGCAGCGTACTGCGTGTATTTGGTTTACGGCACTGCATCGTTTTCTCTCGGCGAACGACCACCGATAAGATTCCAGTTCCAGTGTCGCTTATTCGGAACGCTTGTTGGTTGAGGTTGATGAACAAATGATGAACGCAGTGATTATAAGATGCACTTTGGTAATTTCTAAGCGTAGCGCTTGTGCTATTGCCGTTGCAAACACAGTTGCTACACATCTTCCCGGCAGGTTGTTTCGCAGGTAGACACACACGCACACCCACCCACGCACACACGCCGAACAATGTCTGCGAACACGATAGGAAATCAAGAATGTATGAATGAATAAGTGCGTGAAGCAAAGACTCAGGGATCACCCCAGAAGAAACAGGCCGTTTTCGGTACGACATTGTAATTGGCTTTCGGTACGACGGTGATGTTGGCGGTACCAGCGCCTGAAGTTGCACAGGCGTCCACATGACGCCAAGACGGCAACTCTTCAGCGACTGCTGCCCTGTATTTCCAGAAAACGTAACCCACCCTGACAGGTGACCTTCATCTTATCTTCGCTATCGTGCGTATGTGTAACTTGATTCAGAGACGACCTGCATTAAAGCAGGGTCGAGCGTGTGCAAAATCAAAATAACTATATATATATATATATTCAGGGTTTTTAGAAAATATCTGTGAATCGATAGTGAGAATTGTAGAGCTCGGCAAAACAAATCGTTTTTCCAATGGAACACGGAGACTAAGAAGCCTTATTTTGGAATTACTACAATTTGCGAAACTGGTGTTTTTGCCGGACACAGGATGCGCGAACTAAATGCGCTATTGCGAAACAACTCGTAAGCCTATGCAAAAACTAAGCACTTTCGTCGTATTCGTGATAATTTTCTGTTTCATTTCTGTTTTCCGAAGAACATACAACGCTGAGCAGAAGATGCGACATAGTCGTTTAGAAGAGAATTTGCAAAACTGAAGTTCTTTTATTAGCCGCCACACTCAATACCTCAAAATCATAACCCTACGACCAGCGCCTAAAACTATTCAGACAAATGCAATCATTTTGATATCAAAGCTAAGAACATGCGAGCTGTGGTTGCGGAGTAATTAAGATTTTTCGGAGGGCATGTCGAGATTAAGTACATGTAAAATAACTGTGTGGCGACGTTCACTACCGCCGACGTGTCGCGCGACAGCCGCAAAGTCGCCTCACAATAATGTATGCATACACTTAGTCTCGACGTGCCCTCCGAAAAATCTTATTTACTCCGCAACCACAGCTATATATATATATATATATATATATAACACTGTACGCTAAACGAGAACACAAATTTATAATATGGGAGCTTACCCTAATAGGCAGATAATGACCTCAAATATAGCAATCTCAACCAGTATTTTGCGCAACACTTAGTACCTATAAGAGAGTGAGTGAGTAGTGTAATTATTTGTAGTATTTCTGTTACTATTACTTCTACTACTTTTTATTAGGTTAGTGAGGCGAACGCACCCGATGCATGTAAGCCTCGATACGCACCCAGCGTCTGAAGATGTTAAATTTCAAGGGGTGACTGCCAAAAGAGCAAATTTCCGCTATGCCTTAACAGCTTTATGTTCTAACCGTGAGGAAGGGGGTACACGGGGGTATTTAATTAGCTAATCAGCTTGCCGACTCCCCGCAATACCTAAAATCGGTGTGCGACGTGCAGCAGCATTTCCCTTCCCCAAATTCGACAAAGCACAGAATGGTGGCGGACGGCAAAGTTCGCAGCCCCAAACACGAACTCGCGGACAGCCATGTGGAGCCAAGTAAACATATACATGTCCCAAGGCCGAACTGTCCAGCGGCACGCGTGGACAGTACCTTCTTGAGGTCGGCCCCGAAGCGGAGGGAGAAGTTACGTCGGGCAGTTTCATCGTAGGACGTGCTGCAAGAAACCCCAAAATCGTCCCCGGAGGCGTCCAGCTACAAGACTGTTATATAACACAAGCCTGTGCGCCATTTGAAGGATGCTCCCAAATGCAGTGCCTTATCGTGCCCGTCGTCATCGTTTGCATAGGCATCGTATGGCGCGTAGCTTAGCTAAGTAAATATTATGTGTCAGCCTGCCATCATCCATCGGTGCACTGTACACTGTATGACATAAAATTGCCGACACCACGACAACAACAATTGTGTGGCTAAACAACTAAAATAGCTTGTTAAGTAAGTTTGTACGTCACAAATTACTAAATGGATGAATGAACGAATGGACCGTGGCGCTGCCATTGTTTCCCGCTGTTTTACGGGATATGAATGGGACGCTAGTTATTCGCTGGGAGCAGCACGTTTTCTCCACGACAGGGGACATGCCCTCAACCCCGTCCGGCAGTCAGGCATCTGTATCCTATCCTATACTTCTGCTTGCTCGGAACCGTAACGTTGCTGTGAAGCGTTGCCACCAGCTCAGGGCCAAACAGCACGAGGCCAACACAAAAAGAAAGACGCTACACTTCGTGGTTGTTTGGGGAGGTGGGGATGATGGTAACGATTGTTGATATGTTGTTGTTGTTGTTGTCGTCGGTGTTGTTGTTGTTAGTAATGTTGTTGTTGTTGTTGTTGTTGTGGTCGTGGGTGTTGTTGTTGGTAATGTTGTTGCTGCTGTTGTTGTTGATGGTAATGTTGTTGTTGTTGGTGGTGGTGGTGGTGTTGCTACTCCTGTTGTTAATCATAGTATAGTGAGACTTTTCTAGTTTAAACTATAGCGTCAAACGCTACCTACTGCGGCAGTAACAGTAATTACACTACGGTACTGCTAGAAATAGTAGAGGTAATCGTAGTAGTAGAAGCGTGTAATTATGTATACACTCCCAAACGTAATTAACAACAAGTTTATTAGCTAACTACGGCTCGTGCCGCTACGTCGTTAGTTCATATTATTGTTGTTGCTGCTGCTGCTGTTGTCGTTATTGTTGTTGTTGTTACTGTTACTGTTATGGCGTTTATTCTTTAACAACAATTGCTGCGGCCGGTGCTGCTTCCACCATGGCGGAACCGCGTCATAGCTGCACGCATGGGTCCTTTTCTGCCCCCTTTCTAAGCCCCGACGACCCGAATCCTTGGAACGGCAAGCGAGCAGAATTATCGTGTGCACCCCGCGCGCCGTAATGAGTCACGCTCCTGTCCACTTTTCCCTTCCGGCTGAAGTATCAAGAAGCAAAAGTATATATATATATATATATATATATATAAACAGAGAGGAAGATAAAGAGAGAACGTAGGGGGAGAAATATAAATACAGACAGAGTAAAGCAGGAAGAAGGAGGATTATCTTCCGACGCCATCATCAACTACTTCTTCTTCTGCTGCTGCTGCCTACATCTACTAATAAATAGTACTACTACTACTACTATTACTAATACTACAAGGACTACTTTTGCCTCTACTGCACCCTGTACGAGGCGTGGCCGAGAAAGCCTGCTGCGATCAGACAGACGAACGTCGTCGGATCCTTCTTGTCAAGCCACCAAGCCTTGCGGTGGCAGAAGAGAGCTGGCGGCTTCGAACCCGGCGGCCCTTTCGTTGCCCAAAATGGGCGCTCGCCACTCACGCGCCTGCTTTGCCTGTTGGCCAGCCACTCGAATCCAATCCCGCCGTCAGTTGGATGAGCAAATACTTCAACAGCGAAACGACTACTTAATAGGATTTATTGGTAGGCCACGCGCTGCGACACTTAAATTGTCGTCACGTGTGCCGCTCTAAGCGGCGTAAGCAGCGTAGCAACAACAGGGCACAACAGTAGCTCGGGTGCGGGGCGTCCGCCTATCTTCTTCTATCGTGATGCGATCAACGCTCAGATAGCGCAGCACTTTCACTGCGCTAAGTGGTAACGGCGCTTCGACTTGCGGCGCGCAGTACTAGTTACATTGGCTACGTGTCTCAAGTTTGCGTCGTCAAAAATGCTCGTAATCTACGGTACTTCCTCGGTGATCGCGAACGTTGGTGCTACCGGAAAACCTACCCTATATATATTTATATATATATATATATATATATATATATATATATATATATATATATATATATATATATATATATATTTATATTTATATATATATATATATATATATATATATATAATATAGCGGGAGTAAC
Organism: Dermanyssus gallinae; assembly: GCA_003439945.1. NCBI lineage: Eukaryota > Metazoa > Arthropoda > Arachnida > Mesostigmata > Dermanyssidae > Dermanyssus > Dermanyssus gallinae. The sequence goes on along the minus strand of QVRM01001757.1, from coordinate 37,686 downwards.
TATGACTCTCTTACCGGCCTTGGTCCGCTGGTGCGTGACTGCCACGCGCTGCGGGGACCTTCACTGGCCCACTTGTAAGTTAGTCAGACGGTACAAACTCCCGAAACCGACACTCCCGTGTTTTAAGAACTAACCGGGGGGCAAGGCATACGATAGATTTGGGTGTCAACGAATTTATATTGTCATCCTGTCGTGGCCCATTCGAGGGCTGTTAAGGCTACTGCCAATACGGGGGACTCGTGCTGCATAGAAGTCCCCCGGGCTGGACGGTTAACGCCCCGAGTGACACTCGGTGGTACCGTCCGGGACGCCTGCTGCCTTGGCTTAATAGGCAAAATGAGCGAGAAGTGGCCACACGAACGCAGACCACCGGTCGAGAGGGCCTTCTGGCCCCGTATTTTACGGGGAACCCCTGCTCTGGAGTGGTCCGATGCCCTTCGGGGAGAAGGTATATTCCGGGGTGTAACGCAGAATCGCGAGGTGAATGCGTCTAATCGGTACGGTGGAGTAGTGTGGTACCCCCATTCCAAACCTCGATAGGGGGGAGGGTGGGGGATCTGCTGGCCTGTCAATTCGGGCTGGTGGGCACTCCCGTTCGGGTCCGCGCGTATTAAATCGCGGTTAAAGGGCGGGAGTGTAAGTATTTCTCTCTTTTGCTATATATATATATATATTATTGTTTTCCATTCTTCTTTTCCATATAAATATATGCACGCGTGGCAAACTTACCGAAGTGCAAGTATGATCATGTGCGAAGACGTGCGACCTGTACCACCTCCAACGGTTGGGCCGCTTTGCCACTATATACAATTCGATGATTCTACTTACGACGATAATTAACGCGTAACTACTGTATAAAGAATAAATTATTAGTATATATATAATTGTTGTTTCTTTTTTTCTTATTTAATTAAACGTTCAGGAAAAAGATGTTCTTGACGTAGCTTAAGACGCGTTGGGTAACAGAAGCATTGTCTAAAGGAATCTAGCCACAAATTTTTGCACCATGTCTACGATATTAAAAACCGATCAGCCTCGCCCGCAGAAAAAGTCGGTTTCGCAACTTGGTAGTTGTTTTATTATATTAGGCAAACCAATTAGACCATAGGCGACGCCGCAACGTGTGCTTACAAGCACAACAAATGAACGATGGACTATTAATTAATTATTTCTAAAGAAATAGAAGAGAACATCGACACAGCTAGTCTTCATATGGTTTTGATGATGAGGATTTGACCAATTGTATGATTAGTTGAAAAAAAACACTGGGCTTTTTCCTAACAAATGATCTCATGTAAAAGTAAACACACGACACGCAACGAAGATTTTACAACGCAGACAAAACAAAAGACGAAATGTGAGATAAAAACTGACACCAAAACCATCCGATCTTCTACCGTTCAGGCTTTGGTTATTATTTTTACCCGTTAAGCTTGTACTTATAAATACGGTACAAGTTGATCCACTTCGTTTGACGCAATTGTACGCGTCCGCTTATCATTTACACTTTTGTTTGGGATCATTCGCGTAGGTATCGTCGAAAGCAGGACGGACCGCATAATTGGGCCTATCGTGGAATTTCCAATCTACTATGGGTTCAATATGTTGAAGAACGAACGGCATTACGACAAACTCTATAGTGCAGACGACACGACCTAAATAAAAGAGCATTTGACAACAAAACGCCTAGATCTCTTTCCAACCCGTGTCGGTCTAAATCACAAGGCCAGCACATTGCCAAATCAAAGCAGGTCATACTATCTACTATATTAAATAATCGAGTTGCTATGACTCTCTTCAAGCGTCGTTAGCCCGCGGTGCGCGGGTTACGCGTGTTGTGGGTACCTTCAGCGTAAATAGCAAGTTGGTTAGGTGTGCAAACTCCCTTCAAGCACTCCTAATAACATTCCCTAGGCCCGTTTGGCCATAGGAGGCAAGACATACCATATAGCAATTATATGGCAACAAATTGTCATTTGTCAAAAATTGCCCTGGTCCACTCGAGGACTGTTAAGGTTTACACTGTTTACAAATAGGTGTCTGTGCACTAATCGCAACAACGATTGGTTAACGCCTAGCCAGACCTAGTCAACCTAGGGATGCCAGTTAGGATGCCTGCTGCCATGACGTAATAGACACAATGCCGAAAGATTTCAAATGCTCGAAAGTATTCAAAACAATGCATGCGATTGTGCCGCGATTGCGCAATGCTTTAGTCTGCTTGTCTTGTTCTGGTAGCAGGATGCAGGTGAACCAGCCTTTAGTGAACCTCTGTACGCTCAATTGGCCTAGTTAGATTGCGCTAATGCAGTATTGCAAGACCGCATTGCAGCCAGCGAGCTTGAAAGCACGTTGAACTTAGTAGGTCGAGAGGCTTGCGTACGCCTGTTTAGGAACACCCTTCTTCAGCAGAACACTTCGTTAGACACGGCCATGCGGGACATGCGGGCATCCAGTTGTACCAGGTGCGAAACCGGCTAACCGAGGACACATTAGCGCCGGATATATACGAGAAAATATGGCAAGCCACGAGCTCGTGCAACAACCTGGCTACAAAGTTAGCGTTGATTTCGATGGGCAGAATAAGCATCGTTCCGAAAAAAAAACACTCGATCCACGTTCGCGCAAGTGAGCCTACACTACCTTAAACTACTAGGTAAGACCACAGTTGCGCCAAAGTCTTGAGTATGGTACGCGGGTGGCTGAAGATAGAATTGATACGGAGCAGACTCAGAAGTGCTACCAATGACAGCAAGGGCGGCTGAACATCGTTTTTTAACGTTACATGTGGAACTGACGCGACGCGTTCCATGATAAACAGTCACGTCAAAGTAGTTTACACCGGTTGGAGTAAGAAGAAGCGGAAAAGGATCCATATACCAAATGTTCTCCGAATAGAGACCACGTCGAGTTCATTGGCAAAGGCGTGGAGACGACGTAAGCTACTGCATGTCCTCTACTGCGATCTAGTCGGGTAGAACCCATAGAACCAGACCTTTTAACATCGTCGGAGAGTACTTTTATAATCCTAGGCAGTGTCTCGTCTAAAACACCAGACCACGAAGCAACTCCTAACGTAATTTACGAACGACGAGAAGTTTCTTGAAGTTTGCTGCTTGGTAACCAGCATTGCGTTCTTAACGAGAGGGTAAGCGTAGTTTAACATTTCAGCCGTGGATGCATTGGAGGCTACACTAAATATAAAAACTTTGTGGTGAAGCTGAAAGTAAAACAGAATGCGTGACATCAGTTCCGGCAACACATAAAGAGAAGTTCCCGAGTTTGCGCATTATAAGAAACACCATTCATGCACCAGATTCCCGCAACCACGATGCAGGATCTGTAGCTAGGCGAAATTTTCAGAGCAATCTAACAGACAGAACATGGATTTGGTTTGCCGAGGCTAGCTTGTACTAGCTATACGCAGGAGCCCTGCCATGCATTGGTTCCTATGATGATCCATTTGGCGACGTCAGACAAAGACTAACTGCAATTCCATGCGGCATACGTTAAACATCCTCGCATACTACCAGACTGCATCCGGCCAGCTGGAAAGAAATGATAATAGGCTTTCGATAAGTCATCAGAAGAATTGCTTAACACGGGTATTAGCCCACTCTATCTTGGCCACTCCGTCCCGCCCATGACTCTACTGACGCACTTGACGTATTTGGTACTTCCATCGGTCGCTATCAGGATTGATGATTTTTATTCGCGGTACACAAGTGTAGTGTTGAAAAACTTTTTTCTCTCTAAAAATGTCTACGGGCAGAGAAAGCTTTGCTCGAGTACTTGCCAGTAATGTAACATTCAGTTTCTCTTCGAACACATACACACAGAAACATCTACAAAAAACGTGCACGTCAAGCCATTGAGTGGCATGCATTTTATATATATATATATATATATATGCACATTCACAACATACGTGATTTAATGTATTGGTGGCGGAATGTCCTAAGATGGGAACGGTCTATTATCTAAACATTAACCCCCTAATAGACTACGAAGATTGACCCAATCAACAATAGGCAGCCGGTGCTTGCCGGTCGCGTGCTTGAGAAAAACGCACACCAACAGCAACAACAGCAACAACGACAACAACAACAGCGCGTAGATTAGTTGAATCTTTCACGTGGACACTGTATGGCCTCTTTGGTGTTGTTGTCGTTGTTGTTGTTGTTGTTGTTGTTGTTGTTGTCGTTGTTGTTGTTGCTGCTACAGCTGCGGCTGTTGCTTACGCGTGCTGTGATGAAGGCCAGACATGTGACCAGTATCTACCTATCTATCTACCTACCCCTCTAGCAATCTATATATATATATATTTATGTATCTATGTATCTATTTCTGGCCTGTAGAACCTAGCACCACTGTGGTTCACTGACTAACGAAAGTAAACATTCATTCATTCATTCATCCGATCGAATGAACGAGTGACGACGGAACATGCAAAAACATTGTCGACTTTTTGTTGACGATTTTGTTGATCGCACAGAAACAAAGTTGTCGCCACGTAGTTAACGACTATCCCTAGTACCCTGCTGCTGCTGCGGCAAGCTGACACTGACAGGGTGGCTCGACACTAGTACGTCGTGCAAATAGATACCGACATCAGCGACTTAGGCACATACACACAGACACACATTCACATCCACCCACCCAAACAAACAACCACACTCAGAACCAAGCACATAAATAGGTAAACAAATGGCCTCCTAGTACCGGCAACAGAGCCGACCGCTGCTGAAATCAACAGCCCACAACAAGACTCTTGACGGTGACAACAGGAGAATAAACGACGCCAGCTAATGGGCAGTTTTTATACTGTAAGTTGCAGAACTGGCACCTGCAGCACTAGCATCAGCAAGAACAACAATAAAAACAACACCAACAACAACAGTAGCAGCAGCAGCAATACCGGCGTTCACAACAAAAACAACAATCATGGCGAGAAAAATGACCCCAACAACAACAACAACAACAACAACAACAACAATACGAACAGCAGTAACAATGACAGAAAGTGCGACTTCTGTTTAGGCAGGTATAGGCTGCGCCCGTTGACCTGTCGAGCTAATGTCAATGAGAAGAATAAACAGTTGTGTATATTCGCGCTTAGCCTAATGTGGCTAGTAAGGTTTAGAATTTATAAGAATGGCCAAAAATACGTTGAAGGAGTGTTGATGTGTCTGTTGTTGCGTTGGCAAGGTACCCATACAAGATCGTACAATTAAGCAATGTCAATGTTATAACGATTTGTATTAGGCTGGTGAGAGCTTAAGGGGTACGGCTATATGCCAAAACATGACCAGGCATTATCACATACCTAATAGTGATTTTATTATTCGGAATAGTGATTTTATTATTCGTTGCGATGAAGCAAGTATAGGTTGCAGACATAGGTGGTAATATGAACGTATCGGAAGTCGAGTCCCTGGATAACATACGTGCAGACACTGTGAGTAGGAAAAATGCCGTTTTCGGAGCTCCCGGAATCCGTCGGAGTAGTTCGATCAACTTTGCTGCGTGGCAGAATTCGCGCCCCGGAAACTTGTCTGCCCTTTGCCCAGGCGAGCGACCGTTTAGAGAAAAATTACCAACAGTTCTCCTAAAGAGCAGCAGACAGCTATAGCGTCGGAGATGTCTGCGGTAGAAGGACACTACACAATTTATATTCATATAAATTACTTGGAAAACAAAACATCAATATCCAGAGCAGCGGCTTTACGATTGGTGGCCGTGCGCTGGCCATGGGTGTGATACGATCAATATATATATAGTTCCGATTCTGATTTCAGGCTAGTCATTTATTTGAATTAAAGCGAAACGTTTGGCAGCCCTTTAGATGGGACAAGTATTAATATGAACAGATTATGCTGGTTACTGCCGGTTCGCGAGCGGTGGATAATTGCATAGACGCGGCGTAAAAATAAAGAATAGCTTAAAAGGTTTCAGAAAGCACGTGACGTGTTTTCAGGCGGACACGCGATAACAACAATAGCCAAAGAGACATAGCTTCCGAATGTTATAGCAACGTCTTAATAGTCTTGTAAATGTTATTACGTGAGAAGCTGTGGACCTCTGTACAAATGTAAACCACTCAATGAGAATAATAAAACCTACTATCTATCTATACAAAATCTAAGATTAAGAGAATAAATGTTACCGGAAATACTAGAAGCTTATAGAGGCTTAACCATTGAGTCGGTTCCCCAAATGAGACCAGATTTTTAACGTGTTTTTAAAGAAAGATTATAAGTACACATACATCTTCACACGTTTCCATGAAGTTGTGCAGTTATCCGTCAAGCAAACAATCGTCTCACGGCTCGTCTCGTCTTTGCCTTGACTTTCGGCAAAACACTTACTTCATGTCTTGTGCTGCTATGAACACAGTTATATGATTGCTATGATCTGCTATGAACACAGTTGACCATATGATATTAAATCTCTCGTCATCCATTCGCATATGTGTGCATCATAGTACGTTATCCTGCCTGCACAATGAGTAACGGTCATCTCCGTCAATAACTAGCTTCCTCCCAGCCTATTTCCCCGTTGCACACCGGCAACGCGTTCCCAGGCTAGGTTATACCCGCCTACAGAAGGCATTCAAAAGGAAAGTACCTCATCTCATTGAATGCTCGGCAGTGGAAATTACTCACTGCACTAGTGACGCCCATAGTCAAGTACTTTGCGCCACCTGCCACAACAGGCCACGGTGGGTGCTTTCAGCAATAGCTACACCGCATTGGTAGACCTGAGATTTCCTCGTGTGTCGCATATGCGCTTTCTCAGGGTAGGCTGACGATGTAAGGCACTGCTATTAACGCTGTGCCTTCTTCGTCACTGAGCGAGGGAAATGAGGACGACTGGATTTTTGTGGGTTTGTGAGTCCTACACTAGCGTAGCTTTAACAACAACAACAACGTTCGGTATGCATCACGCATTTTACTAGTTACCTCTAAAGAAATCATATTAATAAGTCGAGGATGTCACTATCGCTATGTGGAAGTTAATCAGTCGATCAACTGTGATGACCAGCTGCCAAAATAAGGTCGAAAAACATCCTTGTTCTATGGATAGCTCATTGTTTTCAGCTGATGCGTCGGGACAGGAAGGCCCGTTGAAATCAGGAAGCGAATAAAGTTTGTTGCATCGTGACGTCTTGGTGTCTCGAGTAACTATACCTGAGCTAGTAGGTGATACGTAGCATATAGTCATACATAAGCAGAAACAAAACGAAAATTACCCTTTGGCACTCGGGCAACTATGATATGCTCAGAGTAGACCCACACTAGAGAGACCAGTGCACTTAGTAGCAATGAGCGAATAATAATAATAATCATAATCATAATAATACCCGTTGATGCAGTTTTGTGTCGACGGTGAACACAGTAACGACTCGAGAAGCTCCGTTCCTTAACACATTGCCATTGAGTCATGCTTCTGAAAGCACAGAGTCACATGAACACTGTTGCAATCAATGTAGGCAGGTAAACAATCAATCGCTCCTTCTTTGCGAATCGGGCGGATATTTCCGCGTTCTACGTCGTCAAGAGGAGCGACAGTGGACGTGACGACTGGCAGATCTCTGAAATGCAAACATTTTGCTGTGAGAAGCTCACTATTACCATTGGGTTGCCTTCGTGACACATACTTCTTGATAAATGTTCTATCTTCCCATAGGGTCATGGCTCGAATTTCGTCGAAGATTTTATTGAGAGGGAACAGCAACAACGAATGTTCAGTAGGAATCGTAACTTGGCTTGACTTGTTTCACCCACTTGGCCTTAATACCGTTTGCTAATACAAGGTTTTTATACGCATTTCCGCATTTAAATAAGGGTCCCGATGAGAAATTAAAATGTTTGTCTTGGTGCAGGCGTGCCGATGCAACCTGGAGGCTCCGACGGCTCGCCAAACTTGGACGTGTTCTAGTAACCTCTCATTTAGGAAAAGGGTAATGAGCTAGACATGGAATTGGAAGAACATGGAGCATGCGTAGTTTCGATTTCCCGGCTCTAACATTATTTTGTGGAGATGTCCCTTAAGGGGCGTATTGTATATTCTGGGGTGTAACGCGGAATCGCGAGGTCATCGCGTCTAACCGGTAGGGCGGAGTAGTGTGGTACCCCCATTCGGAACCTCGATAGGGGGAAAGGTGGGGGGTCTGCCGGCCTGTCTATTCGGGCTGGCGGGCCCTCCCGTAGTTTCCGCGCGTATTAAAACGCAGGCGGCGGGAGTGTAAGTATCTCTCTCTTACGAGATGCCAGTTCGTATTGTCATGATCAACTAAATGGGCTCACCTCCAGGACCAGTGTCAAGGTGGTGGGGGTGTCCTGCCCGAGCCCAGACATGATGATGTGGGCTATGTTAGGAGGAGCCAGTTGGACCAGTCGTGGACGCGAGTCAGATTTGTCGTGATGGAATGTCACCAACGAGTCGCTCTTGCTTCGACGTGCCAGTGAGCTATTGTTTTGCAAACTGTTTTGCTGTTTGCAAGAATGTCCAGACAAGGTTAAATAACCTGAGCGGCTTTTTTCGGAGAAACTGAAAATTACTTTCGTTGTTCTTCAAGCAATTTTTCTGGTTGACTGGGCGCAATTCAAGTATAATAAGACATTTGGCACATTATTTTCCAAAGGCATTTCTTCATCACCCTCACTATCATAATTTTCAGGAGGATGACACTCGTGGCACTTGTGCACGGAGATTTTGTGATTTGGAAAATTCGAGTCACGTTCGTCTTCATCCAGACCCAAATATAACAAATGCACCCATATTTTGCACTGCACATATTGTAGCACACCACCTCAAGTTTTAAGAGCCTTGACACAATTCGGACAAGCAGGTGTCTGTTTCTTGGTACCAGCAGCATTAGTTAGTTAAGCCAATGCTGCTAAGCAATTTTTAGCGCAATTTACCCTACTATAAGCAGACATCGAATGTTGTTGTTGCCGCTGGGTACCACTGAGTTTGGACGCTCGAAGCGACGACCTGCGAACTTATACAGACGCCAGCCACACACTGTTTTCGTATGCTATCTTAAAAATAAATGTTTTTTTATCAAACAAAACCACAAGTCTGATACGGGGTTCCTATTGTTTACATACGCCTATTTTGCAAGCACGTTTACAATTCAAGTAGCACAAAAAGCGATTATCGTACACCCATACCGTTCGCGACCGTTTTTTCATGAACGTTCTTGCTTCCGTTGTCCAGTCGGTATTCGATTACTCTGCCTTCCGATAATGGCGCCAGTCTCATCCAGTATTTTCCATACAACATATGTATGACGCATGACTGGGTAGTGGTTGCAGCTGTCGTAGGCATAACTCTTTCGAGGGGACAGGCGTCTGACGATCGGTTTTATTTCCGCGAATTCTCTAAAAATAACACGCAAGACATACTACACACATAAGGCACACCGTATATGTTTTGAGTAAACCAAAACCGTTAATCAAAGCTTTCAATCTGCTTTCCGGAATGACTGTATTTACAATCAAAATGATACGTTTCGATTCCCAGTAGTGTAGAAACCGATTCAGTAGATATTTTAAGACCATTATCGCAAAAAGTTTTTCTGTCTCGACAAATACGCCCGGCATCCTAATATGAATGCAGGAAGGAAAATGATCTAATATGCTTGAGGGTCAAAATGTCGATCGACGACACTGTCAACATAGCAGAAGGAGGACACCGTAAATGAGAAGTGGTAACAATATTTTCCACTTAGACATTCGCGCGCTACCACATTTAATGGGACGTCATCAAGTCGGTTTCTGTGGAACGTTGGCTTAAATGATGTCGAAGGGTCACTTGATCGGCATTCCAGAAAAGGGGAATCAAACACTACACAAAGCTTTGAACGTAGACGATAGACGAATTGTCACTATAAAACGTTGGAGTCGATCGCCACTATAAAACTCGACGCAAAAATTGTTTTCTAACTGCGTGGAAGTTGGGAACAGTTAGCTGAACTCCACGAACAGTTCTATTAGCCAAATAGCCGGAGATCAAATCGAACCCACCACCCGTTACGCCCATAGTCTCGACATCGTTGCGGTTGACCTGGGTCTGGGGGCTAGAAAGCATTTTGCAACTTGCCTAGTCATTCATGTTTACGGGCTAGAAGGATCCAGAGTCACTTCGTTTCGTCAATTTGTCGATACAACCTTTAGTAGGACGGAGCTAGAAGGACGACTTGCCCGTTGCGGTATAGGAGGACGCCGCTGTCGTCGATATCCATAATGTCTGCCCAAACAATGACTGGGTGCCCAATTATGAGTTAGTTAGGTTACTAGAAGGTGGGAACTACTAAAGACAATTGAGGAGATTAATTTCAGGCAGCAAAACTACTTCTACTGCCCAAGTTTAATGCCGAGATCTTTGCTTGATTGTTTCTTGATTATGATCGAGTAATATTGTTTTTGGCGTGTCAGTTTTGGCTATCTTGTCAGTACCGGTGTTCTGTGTTTCAACTGTTGCCGACGTCTGCTCTTTAATTTACCAACGATTGATGCAGTCGCGTTGAGTGGGTAGCCCGTCTGATATGCTGCGTCATTGTCTTTTTAGCTTACTACTGATTTAAAAAAGGCAGATTTATAGTACCGTACTCTGTCTAAGCACAAAGCCCTTGTTCCGTACTTTATCCAAACTTAGACCCCTTGTTGTGTACGGTGTTCATACTCAGATGCTTTGTTCCGTTGTACGTTTATGCTCAAATCCCTTGCTCCGTATTTTCATTGATTCACAGCTGGCAAGTGCTCTCGATTCGATAAGGTCGCATTTTTGTATTTTGTCTAATGTCAAAACTGGCGAAAAAGAACCGGATGACCCGGGTAGTAGATGCTCCTGCCAGCACCTGCATTTTGCGTAACCTGGCAACATGTCTCCGAGCTACCGGTTATGAAGGAGGATCAACCTTTATATATAGGATAGACGTGGACGGCGCCGGTCCTTTCTGCTCATGCGACAGCAGTCCCAACGCCACGCTGTACAACCTGGAAGCCTGCTCAAGGACATGGCATTGTCAGCGAGAAATTGCCCGCTACCATTAATAGTCTGTACTGAAGACTTTAATGCAGTCTCGACAACTGGGAGGGGGGCAACTAGCACTAAAAGAAAAGCCAGAGTTGTTCTTAAGTAGTTGGCAATGCATTACCTTGTCGTTCTCAATAGAGGAAACAACCCTATTTTCCACCGCGAGAGAAATGAGTCGCACATCAATTTGACAATCTGTAAGAGAGACCACGTTTTTAAATATCCAATTGGACCATACCACTTGGCGAAGAGAACCTTAGCGATCACTAGTTTATAGCATTTAATGTCGACGGAGTCGCTCCATCAGCAGCTTCTCCTGCCCCGGGTAAGCCACCTCGGCTAAAGCTACCTGACAACTGGGAGATACCTGCAAGCGAGGTCGGCAAGGATCTTGGAAAATAAGGGGGAAACTGAAACGCTCAAGATCGTTAGAACATTCAGGAGAAAGCGTGCAAGGCGCCAGACAAGGGGCAAGCACATCCAAGACGAGTAGGTCCAATTTTGCCGAAATCACGCCGATTGCTCACAAAACGGTCAGCACGGCGGCTGTCCTTGAATTGGCTGGCACGATCCGTTGGCACTCTAAGGCCCACAAACGCTTGTGGGTTGGGCGGAGGAAAGATGGAAGAAGAAAGGGATAAAGCTTTAGTTTCTTGGTTGAACGAGTAGAACGCCATACGGGGACCTGGCGGACGGGGCACCTGGCGCTTGAGTGAAGGTTCTGATTCCAGACATTAGGGCGTGGATTAACCGGCCCGGCGGCGAATTGACACACTACGTGGCCCAAGTGCTCACAGGGCATGGCAACTTCGAAAGTTACCCTGTTTTGGATAAAAAAAAAAAGCAGATACGCTACTCTACAAGTACAGCGAAGGTGACAACGACTACCACACCCAATACTGCCGTGCCGGGGTGGGCTCCTTCGCGCACGGACTTAACGACAGCAAGTGATGGCAGTTTTAAAAGTTAGATACATTCATATGAACTCTTGTGATGACTGGAAGTCGTACAATCGAAAATATTTTGCACGTCAAAGATAAAAAAAAAAGAATCGTTTTTACTTGACATGGCCCTATAAGGCACTCAATGACAGCTAAGATAGGGACGCTACTACTCACCCCTTCCCTCTTCCCCCTTCAGTTATTACCCTCAACAAACGTTTGACAATTTCCACCTCAAAGATTCCCTACCCCCATATTCTGTTACTGCTATGATTATTACAGCAACAACAACAACAACAACAACTTGTACCCACGTATCTAGTACCCCCAGCCCACGGAGGCTACTCGCAGTAACATCTGCCCGCAGGCGGCATCGCCATCGTCGTCTTCGTCGTCGCAAACATGAGATCACGATGCCCACCATGCTTCAAAGCCAACCCTCCATGCTTTAAACGAAGTTTCGAACCAACCGAATCTAGTGTGAGCGCCGCCAAGCAAGCCTGCCCCAGCCTGCCAGCCTTTCTGTTCAGCTGCTTTTCGTAGTCATCGAGAAGCAGTATGTAGTATTGTGTGATAGTGAAGTGATAGTAAAGTGATAGTAATCGTGGAGTGATAACCGGATGGACAGTAGGCAGCCAATGCCACCGAGCAGCACTAGCGTTCAGACAGCAGCAGCAGCCTGATAGCCGGATCGAGCAGACGAAGAAGACGAAGCAGAAGAAGATGAAGATGCAGAAGAAGAAGAAGACGAAGAAGGAGGAGGAGCAGAGGAATAAGCTCGGGTCGTTGCTTTGGGCCTGGCTGCTGTTGTAATTGTTGTTGCTGTTGTTATTGCTGCTTCTGGAGCTTCTGCTGTTTTGTTGTTGTTGTTGTTATTGCTACTGGTGCTATTGTTGTTGTTGCTGTTGTTGTTCTTGCTGCTGTTGTTGTTGCTGTTGCTGCTGCTGTTCCCGTGGTGAGTCTCTGCGACGGCAAGTGGTGCGTGCGAACCCGCGCTTGTTCGAATGACATTTGCATAATCGTCTCTCTCTGGTCCGCCAAAGCGTCAAGGAATGATATATATATATATATATATATATATATATATATATATATATATATATATATATATATATATATATATGCATATACATACGTGTGTGCATAGGTCTATACGCATCTTGTCTGCGTCAAGTTTAATGACTGGCTGACAAACACAAAACGCACATGTACATAGATATACACAACACATACACACATTGAAAAACACAGAGAGAGAGAGAGAGAGCTAACGGAGAGAGAGAGAGAAACACACAAATACCTACACGGTCTGAGCGGCGGCAGCATCAGAACAACGACGGGAGACAGTGGGAGCAGCAGGAGCACGAAAAACAACAGCAACAACAACAACAGTTCCGAGGAGATGAAGACAACGAAAAATATTCCCGCCGTTGCCAAATACAGACATAGATAGACAAATAGGTAGATATATATATATATATATATATATATAGGTATATACAAAGAAAGAGAGAAAGATACATGCGTTCACTCTCATTAGAAGGCAGTGGCAGCAGCGGAGAATGGCCGAATCGTTGACGACGCCCGTGCGTCCGTACGCAGTACGGATGGACAGACGACAGGTACACGGCACATGACCGGTGGGCTGTGTGCATTCGTTTTCATGACGGCGGGATGTGTTTCTTTTGTATTGTATGAATATTGTGTGCAGTGCGTTTAATTTCGAGCTTCGAGCAACAACAGAACAAAAAAAAAGAAGAACTAATTTAGTACCACCACCACCAACAATAACAACAACAACAACACACACATACAACCACCAAAAACAACAACAATACCAACAACAACGGCAACAACTGGTGCCGCTTCTTGACCTTGTTGCTGATGTTACGATCGATACGTATTGTGAATATACAATATATGGCCCAGTCGCCGTAGCCGCAGAAGCAAATATGCCTTACCTTTCTCGCACCACGTGCAGAATACGCGCTGGCGCAGTTTTCTCTCATCTCTGTCTTGACGAGGAGGACGAAGAAAACGTCCGTTCGATCGATCGCCTGGTTAGGTGGCTGTGTCGTGTTAATAATAGCAATAATAATAATAGTAATAATAATAATAATACTAATAATTAAGGATTTACAAAACTTAAATAAGGACTTCAAGACGATAAAAGGCCCGGCGGTGTGACCATCCCGCCGTGGGAAAAAGGCAAATGCCTGGTTTGGGATGCGACAGTATCCTGCACGGCCGCACCGTCTTATTTATCCAACAGCGCGACGGAGGCGGGATGGGTTGCCGAACATGCAGAAAAAGAAAAGTGGCGTAAATACGCAGAAAAAGAGGCTAGATACAATTTTGTGCCGATTGCAATGGAAATATTGGGCCCGGTCAGCAGAAGTACAAGGAAATTTATAAATGACTTAGGCGATCGAATACGAGCAAACACCGTGGATATACGCGAAGACGAATTTCTAAGGCAGCTGCTTTCACTGGCAGTTTACAGAGGACGTCGATATTAGGTGCGATGGGCTGAGAATAGCTAGATGGTAACCATGAAATAACGAGGATACACATTCACACCTCACAATTGTATTGTCCTAACACATACTCATGATAAATAATAATAATAATAATAATAATAATAATAATAATAATAATAATAATAATAATATTACCAATTTGAATTCATTGGCAGTTTGCAGAAGAAGTGCCGCGTCGATAACAATTGCGATGGACTGAGAATAGCTAGACGAAAACTGTGAAATAATGAGGGTACACATTCATTGAGTATTGTTCTACTAATAATAATCATATTGTCTTGTGTGCCAGAGCATGAGAATGACAAGCCAACATAATTGCGGCGGTTTTCGACTTCAACCAGTCAACGCAGATATACATGTAGTAAAGCTTGTGAACAATCGTAGTCGACCGTTCACCTGCTGTCAACACAGCACCGACTTATAAACTTGCCAGACAAGGCCGCTAAGATTCGGACGATGAATACGAATCTTTACCACTATCTATCGCTATTACCACTACCACAACGTTTTGCTAACCAGGGATGCTGCTCACTTTTCTATGCTAGGCACGGTACCGCTTGCTAACAATGACTCATTAATAATAGCAACAACTTCTTACGACTGCGCTCGTCATAGTCAAGTCGTAACGACTTGACTATGACGAGCGCAGTCGTTAGAAGTTGAGCGAGTGTGATTCTCGTTGCCTGACTAGTAGTAGTAGCTCAACAGTAGTAACGGAGGGTGAAACTTAAAAAAGTAGACTTTTGTAGTCCCTCTCTAGTCATCCACAGCCCTCGAACGCTGCTTTCGCACACAGTTAGTTGAATACGTTTAGCGCATGTGCGTGAAAAACCGCAGCATACAGTGGTATAGTTGCATCAAACAATTCGACAATTCGACGACTTTGCCAGCCTCTAACCAAACCGGTTTCGACGATAGTTTGAATCTGAATTGTCGCTTGCCTAGGTTTTCTTTTGGTAGGATAGTTAGCGCTATTTTGTTATGTAACGGGTTCTGAAGTCAATACGGAGCGCAGAGTGACGTGTTTTAAGGCTTTATTAGGCGCAGCATAGAGTATAGAACGGTATCAAAATAAAACCAAATAGAAATAACTTATGAAACGGCAACCATTGCTTCATAAAAAAAGATTAATATATATATATATATATATTCGTTTGTTTTATCCATGTGTATATATATATATATATATATATTTTTTTTTTTTTCCCTTATGGGACCGTTTTCTCCGGACGGCAAATTTATTTACGTTCAATAACTCTTCGCTGAGCTTGAATTTTCCATTATTACATTAATTCAAACAATTATAACTATTCAGGTAATCTTGCAGAAAAGGCTATCGCCCGTGTCTGCGATATTATTAATACTATTCGATATGCACAGACACGTATCGTGTTGGTCTTCATCGTGCTGCCGTCTAACAGAGCCGAGATAGAGAGAGAGAGAGAGAGAGAGAAAGAGAGAGAGAGAGAGAGAGAGAGAGAGAGAGAGAGAGAGAGATGAACACGAGAATCACCGTGAGTCTGGGCTTCTGACATAAGTGTGGGCTAGTGTCGGCACCCGCTGTGCTGCGTATGCATGTCTCGCATGTCTGTGTCCCTCCACCTAACCGACAGCTGGCGCGAATATCGTGCCGGAGCATTTTGCAACGACCTCACGCGACTCACGCGCATTCGGGGCGTGCGTGCATGCGTACGTACGTATAATACGTACACCGCGCCGATGCGCCGGTGCGACAACGGGAGCAGGGCTCGAGCGCCGGCGCCGGCTAGTCATCGCCGCATCTGTGGTGTCTTCAAGAGGTCGTTGCGTAATGCAAGTTGCTTCGCTTCGTTATAAGCCCTGTCTGTTTCGCGCACGGTCTTCCGGGCGACAATGACATTGGCGGTGGCGGCGGTGGCGGCGGCAAAAGGTCGATCTCTTCTGGGGGGGGGGGGGGGGCTTCTGGCTCTCTTCGGCCTTCATCTCTCGGTAGGTCAGTCTGTGGGTTGTGTTTACTTTCATGGTCTTCATATATGCCTGCTAGTCTTTGTATTGCTCTCCTCTTGTCTGTCTCTGCTTGTCTAAGGTCATCTATATATTTATATATCTATGTGTTGTCGTTGTTGTCGTCGTCTATCGTCGAGTCCGCATGTTTGTCTGGCTCATTCGTGTCGGCCGAAGAATGGTGGATCGACGGCGACGGAAGGTACTCTTGGGTAGATGGATACTCGCAGTGGCCGTCCGGGGCGCTCACCCCCCCCCCCCTTCAACCGTCCGTCCTCGCTCCCCTCCGGTGGTGACGAAGTTCTTGCCCGCTACCGGGGGTGACGAAGTTGTGCTCGCTACCGGGGGTGACGAAGCTGTTGCTCGCTACCGGGGGTGACGAAGTTGTTGCCTGCACCCGGGGGCGACGAAGTTGCCCCCGCTGTCTGAAGTGCTGTTGTTACGACTGCCACTACTACTACGACAAGTATTCTTATTATTATTACTATTACTACTACTACTACTACTACTACTGCTTCTGCTGCTTCTACTGCTCCTGTTACTGCAGCTTCTACAACTTCGTGTTCTTCACGATTGGTGGTGGTGGTACCACCGTTGGTTATGAGTGGTGTACCACTCATATATCATCATCATCATGATGGTACATCATGGCGCATCATCATGCTACTTGTTCTCCTCGAGCTGCTCCTGATGATGCTGGATCCCAGTCACTGATGCTGGCGATTGTGGTGCTGATGGTGGCGCGGTGCTGCTGCTGGTGGTGGTGGTGAAGTCTGGCGCGACTCATTCTCCTCGTGTTCATGATCTACCTCAGCGGCTCTTCATTCTCTGCCTCCTCTCTGTTCCCTCTCGCTGTGATGGCTAACCGGCCGAGCGGCCGCTTCGGCGACCCTCTCCTAGCCGGGGCCGGTCGAGCAGTTGTTGTTGGCCGGACTTCACTCCAGTATACATACGTTGGCCGCCGGGACGTCGGTCGGTAACAGTCGTAACAGCAGTAACAGCAAAGCAAGCAACACGAGCGGCAAGACATCGTGAGGATAGGGATGGTGTGATGATGTGCTCCGCCATCCTGAAGAACGGATGGCCCAGTGCTGCCGGTGACTATAACGATATATGACGACAACAATACCAACAACAAAAACAACGACGAGAACCATAACAAGGGAAATACAACAGCTACGAATATCTCATCCATTCGGCCGTGAAGTTGCCTGTGAAGTGAGACAACGCACCCCCATGCGGGTGTGCGTGTATGTGTGTGTGTGCTTGTAACGTGGGGTAACAATTAACATCGCTGCAGGATAACGTGGATGTTTGAACGACAGACCGACGAATTAATTATTCATTCGAGTTATTAAGCTCGCCAAGAACAAGCTCGTTTTCAAGCTGCAACTTGAAGTCAATAGTGAAAGACCGTGACGTTCGACTTGGGATCGGTCGTTGCGCTCGACGTTCTCTGTTGAACTCGTGCTCTCTTGTGTCACCTCCTGTTCCGGAACCTCGTCAGCACCTCTACATTGCACTGCAAGCGTGCGTGGCGAAGTGCGTGCTACTCTACCGCCGTACTCCCTGTCTCTGTTTGTGTGTGTGTCCGTCTGTCTATATATGAAGGTTGTAATACAAGTGGAAATCGCAGCTGTACCTCTGCCGTGTGCAGCCAACCAACCTCTTGGTTGTACTGGTGTTCGTTGTCTGGCTAAATCTCCTGGGCTTTGTAACCCTCCTCTGTAACGAAAGACTCGAACGAAGTCTGCTCTGCAAGAGGTCGGCACATTGCAGGATTTTGCCGGTTCATGTAACAACGATGGGCGGCAACCTGTCGACTGCTTTGACAAGACGGTGGGGACGTTTGGTTCTCGTGGCTTATTACAGTGTTTATCGTCATACATCACTGTAACAACAACGTCAACGACAACGACGACGACAACGCCGACAACGTTGAAGACGACGGCAAAGCGAACGGCTGTCGTGGGAAAGCTTCTGGCAAGCATGTGTCGTTTACCTGTCCAGACTTGACCAGCTTCAAGATCTTCCTTCTTCTCGACGGGTTATTGCAGGTGCAGGTGATGGTTGTGGAGGTGGTGTAGAAGGAGATGCTGCCGCCGTCGCAAGTGCACGTAAATTGTTATTGTCCTTGCTGCTGTCACGGTACTTGTCGTTGTTAGTGCTCTTGTTTTTGTCGTTGTTGCAGTTGTTGTTGTTTTTGTTGATGTCATCGTCAGTCGTGGTTGTGTGGTGGGTTCGTGCGTGCTCCTGTTGTTGAGATACCAGTCATTAGCCAAGTGACAGAACGGCACAGTGTTGTGGTCGTGATATTGATATCGCAGCTGATGTTTTAGTTTTTTCTTTCTTTCTTTCTTTATCGTGTGCAACAGTGCGTTTCTGTGCTATCGTACGTTACGGTGCTTGTGTACAAAGAGGAATACGACGCCATAACCGGTGCTTTTTGACAACAATAACAACAACAAAAGCAACAACAACAACGAAAACAACAACGGCTACCACCAGTGGTATCACCAACGGCTCGTTTAGCCTCAGGATAAGCTGAGCTTCGCTTCGTGAAGGCGTAGCCCAAAACTTCAAGGTGGACGGTCAACACTCGTGACATCGGCTGGTCGGTCGTTCGGTCGGTCTTCACGAAGTCACTTGTAGTCTCCTCGTTTGCGCGGACGCGCGAACACTCACTCGCAGACATCCGTGTATCGGGACGGAGCCGTGGGCGCCCTCAAAGTACTGCGACGGGTTGTTGTTGGCGGCAGCTCATTTGCAATCGCCCGCCGAGTCGTCACACACAAACGTCAGACGGCACAAGCCAGCTAAAACAGCCTTCGCTGAAAGAAATCGCAGGATAAATTGAGGGCAGGCGAGAGAGAGCGAGAGGGGAGAGAAAGAGCGCGCGCATGAGAAACTGGGGAAAACGAATTATCTCCCGTAAAGTAAAACACTGTGTATCGGCGACATAGTACTGATGGCCCATTAAATTCCCCTGGGCTCTGCTTTCGCCCACCACTCGTCCGGATACTACTAAATAATGAACATCTGACGAAAACGACGAAAAAGACGACGACAACAACAACAATAACAATAGCAACGGTAACAACAAAAAGCGACGAAGTGTGTCGAAGTCAAGTGATGACGACTCCAAGCAATTAGAGCTCATTTCGCCGTAGATGTGTAACGTAGATTTGTATACTCCAGGCACTCAAAGCTGTGGCTTCGGGCAAGCTCGGACATCGAACCAAAAAACACAGGAACAACAACATCAACTACAACGCGGGAACCGTTGAGCAGCTCGACACGATCCTCGCCGAGACACGATACGGACGGCGGGCAGGTGTCTGTGATCTGTGCATAGACCTAGGCGTTGCAGTTGCCCAGTGCACGAGTGCAGTCATGCCCGGTAACGACTACCCGTTCCACCACCATAACGGCCATTCGAACCGCGGCCACCACCAGAACAACCTTCACCACCACCACCACCACCACCACTCCCAACAGCACCGCCACAATCATCAGCCGGAACTTCGGCAGCAGCAGCAGCAGCACCAGCAGCTGCATCATCACCAGCAGATGTCCCTCACTTCGTCGTCCGGGTCGTCGAGCGCGACGCCGTCCCCCCCGCTCGGCGGCTCTCGTGGCTCGCACGAGTCGACTTCACCGCCGCCCCTGCCGACGCCCCTGGCTCCGCCGCCGCCGCTGCTGCCTCCGGTTGTTGCTCAGCTGACAAAACTCGACCATCTCGCCGCTGACACTCCGCCGGCGCGGCCCGCCAAAAAGTTCCTCGGGACCCCGAAGAACGGCCTCCAGAACGGTACGGCGACGCCGACAACGACGACGACAACAACCACAGCGACAATAACGTCTACCGCGGCTCAGCCACTACCATTACCCCCTCCGCTGACAACCCTATCACCTCCAGCCCTGTCACGGAGTTCAGCAGGAGTCACGGCGGGAAGCGGATCGAATAAGACGGTCGTCGTCACCTCGTCCGGCGTTCAACGATGCCCCTTCTGTCAGCAGGCCGGTGACCAGCATGAGGTATGTGCCAAACCTACGAAACTAACGAACAAGCTAAAATAAACAAAATCCTTTCGGGGCTGACTCTCAGCCAAAATTTAACGTCCATGGGACTGCTTTTCGCTTTGAGAATTCATAGACGAACATGCCCCCTAAATACAAATCGGTGCGACGGTGGGGCTCGAACCCGCATCGCACCTATGTGTCTCCTCCGGTCGCGAGGTGCAGACGCATGCCACCACGCCACCGGGCTAGACAACGAACAAGCTAGCAAAACATCGTCGGGACGCCGATCGTTTGCCGCCAGCGTCAATGTCATTGGTCGAACGACGTTGACGATGATGGTGACTAGTTTTCTTCAATAGGCCGAATCACCGTGTAGGCCGAATCACCGTAGTGTCTTAGTGATCAAACGCCCATCGACACCTTCCAAACCTAATTGAATGCCTAGACAATGAGATACGTTTTGAGAGACCGCTTGCATTCAACTAGGGCTGGCTGCAACGTTTGCGGGACTAGTTCAATATTCGGTCGTTTCACGTAAAAGCTATTGTATGTTTTGAAATCGAATTACTACTAGATAGGCATCAGCCAAACCTAGAAGTTACAAACCCTGACGTCGCTGAGGGTCATGCGACTGTAGGGCGCGGCAATCTGGGCGTCCCCAGACAAGCGTCGTCGCCATCGTTGTCGTGAGTCGCCTTCAGTCGCCGCAATCACGCAGACGAAACGCCATTAAATACGTCCGAATCTAGATGTCAATGTCTACAGGACAAAAATGTGCACACTTCGTTGAAGTCGCGCCAATTACGCGTTCTGGTCGTCTTAGCTGGCCCAACTCAATTTGGCCCAGATCGGCGGTGGTATAGTAGTCAGTTGTCGATGCGATTTTCGAACAATGCGATGGTGGTGCAATAATTCCCGTCTGCATACATAGATGACTATATCGTCGTGGCTAGCATATATAGGAGCCACCTACAACAAGAACGACGCTATCGCTGTCTATGTCGTCGCTTGTTTCTGACGGACACAACTCTATTGAGCGAGCGATCAAAATGGCAGGGCCACAAGTTGGCATGTTTATTAGGGCTCTTGAATGTTCGACGCAAGAAGCCTGACCAGACGGAGGCAGGCCCGAATGAGGAGACGCAAAGACGATGCCTACGATGACATGTCTTGACGAGTTGTTGTTACGAATGCAGCGAATACGGTGGTGATTTGACAATCCTTGACGCGTATAGGGCGCATAATATAAGTCAAGTCAAGCTAACTAAAAACGGAGAAGCCACCAGCGCCAGCGTTTTCTCGGCCTTCAGGTTGCAAGGTTCGCGTTTGCGCATTACAACCGACCGATACGGGGGGCTGTCGAACAGAAATTCAAAATCGCTCGCTAGACCGCAGCGAGTAATATAATAGCTAGAGTAATGTCGGGTGGCGAGTAAAGTTATTCGAGCGGAACCACCACCGCCACAACGATCGGAAATGACATCTCCCTAATTGGGAATACTTTTGAACTAGCATTCGAGCACACACACTCTACCATAGCCAGCCATATTATCGGCTAGATATATATGCATAGTCGACTCGTAACGATAGGCACGTCCAGAACGATGCCAGTGATTTTGCCCGCGAGAAGGCTACAATTTCGAAATACGCGTTTTGAATGCAAGATTGGCGCATTGGTTTAGAACCTTAACCCCTACATTTACATGCGTTTTTAGGTAACTTAGCTTGTACTATTCACACAAGATGTACACACACATATATATATATATATATATATATATATATATATATATATATATATATATATATATATATATATATATATATATATATGTGTCGAATGCGCGTATCTCGTATATCAAACTGCTGTATATGTAGCGTGAAAGGAAGATTCTACTCGTCTAATGCATACGTAGTATGCGTGTTAAAACATTACTCCTACATCCACCCTCCTGCTGGCGAGTAATCGAGTTGTTCGGGCGCACCCGAGTTGACTTTCTGGCGGCCGATTAAAATGCTGGCGTGTGGCTGATTTAGGCAGGCGTCTGAAGTGCTGCGGACGGGCTTCGCTCCAAGCGCACCTCATCGGCCACCTGAGATGACCGGAGATGAGCAGACAAGCAGACAGATAGACAGACAGGCAGACAAAGACGGTTGTTTAATTCGCTGCTTTATATAGATTCGGTCTTGCCGACGCCTAATTAGCGATTTATGTAAGCAGCAGCGTATCCGCCCGCGGTTGATTCTTGCGCGGCCAGCCAGTGTGATGTTTCTGCTTAAGAGCGAAGAGGGCGCTCCAACACAGCGAGTGCTTTTTTGCACTGACGACAGCAAAGACGACGGCGCTGCCGCCATTCTCAGCGTCCCATGTCGGTAGAAGGTTGCACACGTTTTTCTTCAAGACAGCATTCTTCAACAACGAGATGAGGTGAACCAACCCCAGAAAGATCCGGAGTAAGTGACACAAAGATTTCTGTCGTAAATAGCGCAAAGTGTCGCGTTTTTCGCGAGCCCGTCTTCGAGCTCTGCGCTACTATCGGCAGCTATCGAACTTGGCTATGCAGTGGCTTCCTATTCAAACAACAGCGAAAAACTGCATATATAAAGCAGAACAAACAACAACAACAACAACAACAACAACAACAACAACAACAACAGCAACTACTACTACAACTACCACAGTTACAAGAACATTGCAACGATCGCTGTAGCCGGCCCGGTTGCAATAAATAAATATTCTTTTTATTATTATAAATATTATATAGGCAACAACACCAGATACAGACACAACAGCAGCAGCAGACCCGGCAGCAATAACAACAAACACCTGTTGCGAATAGAAATTAATTACCGGCTTCTTGATGGTAACGATGTGGTAATGGTGATTATAATTCTCTTTTTCCGCCCTTCACTTTGTCCGGTGCAGTCCCCTGCCCGGGGGTCGCCGCCCCATGGATGCATCACAAGTACAAAAAAAAGGCCAACAATAACCGCTGCGAAGAGATTACTTCACGTGTGAATATAATATGAGCGCGTTTGTGTGGATATATTTTCGTGCATATAAGCAGGCGTGGTTTTTGTTGTTCTCATCGTTGTCCTAATGGGCGACCGCTTTGACTAGTTATGGTTATTATTATTATTATTATTATTATTATTATTATTATTATTATTATTATTATTATTATTATTATTATTATTATTATTATTATTATTATTATTATTATTATTATTATTATTATTATTATTATTATTATTATTATTATTAATATTATTATTATTATTATTATTATTATTATTTATTTTCATTAATATGTGTTAGGACAATACAATTGTGAGATGTGAATGTGTATCCTCGTTATTTCATGGTTACCATCTGTCTGTTCTCAGCCCATCGCACCTAATATCGACGCGGCATTTCCTCTGCACACTGCCAGTGAAAGCAGCTGCCTCAGAAATTCGTCTTCGCGTATATCCCCGGTGTTTGCTCGTATTCGATCACCTAAGTCTTTTATAAATTTCCTTGTACTTCTGCTGACCGGGCCCATTGTTTCCATTGCAATCGGCACGAAATTATTATTATTATTATTATTATTATTATTATTATTATTATTATTGTTGCCATGTTTGAGACAGAGGCATGCCCGTGTGGTGGAACGGTGGATGAACGTGGCTTGCACCGACTTAGTTGCACTAAGCTGGCTGGGCTTACGCAGGGCCGCCACGATGCCATAAATGACATCCTCGGGCGCGCTTTCAGACAAGCCGGCTACCGCGTCACACTGGATCCTGGTGGACTACAGAGCGACGACAAGCGTCGACCGGACGGCCTTACCAGCCGAGACTGGGACCGCAATCGGCCGCTGGCATGGGACGTCACCGTCTCCGACACGTACGCTCTCGGCTATCGTGCACTAGCCAACGCGGGCGTCGGCAACATTATCCACCAACGGGAGATGCACAAACGGCGCCTATACGCGCATCTCCTTGAGGACCACGTTGTAATGGCGTTCGGCCTCGAGTCGTCTGGCGTTTGGGGCAAGGATGCGCTCAAACTGACAAAGGAGCTTGGGAAGAAGCTCTTCGAAGCCACAGCGGAGCCAAGATCGACCGCTTTCCTCCGACAGAGAGTGTCATTAGAATTACAGAGAGGCAACGCCAAGATGATGTTGAGTGGTCACCGACACTCAAGCAATAAGAATAATATAAGCAATATTGTAGATATTATATAAGTAATATATTGATAATTGTGATACATGTACATATTGATAAAATTATTATTATTAATATTATTATTATTATTATTATCACCCTCGTATTAATTAGCCTTTGATTATTACAATTGCGTTGAATAAACGTTTTTTCTGTTATTAGTTTATTTTGTGTCATTACTATAATCACAATTTATGTTCAGTTATTACAATTGTGAGGTATGACCGTTTGAGCCAGATTTATCATGCTCTTCTTGCTTCGCGTCAAATCATGGCGCCCATAATAGAAGCCACGTTCCCCCTTCAACAGCCAAAACCGTCATCTGTCTCAAAAACGTGGTCTCACGCTCATTATTATTATTATTATTATTATTATTATTATTTTCTCGTTGTGAGTTGTTGTTGTGGCTGTTGTCAGCAAACCACAACAGGACAGTTGCAGCAGCAGTATGATAATAAAAAGCTTTTAATTGGCATCACACTAAATAGTTGTATTCCGACGCACCGACTATGACAAATTTGCACATCCACATCGCGCCACACGTCTCCGCCATCTGTCTGTTGGCACTATTGTTGTTTATTTAGTGTTTGTTGCTTTATCTTGCGTCTGGGGAGATAGATGGCAGGGTCAGCATCTCCGCACATGGTGAAGCACCTCGACCGGCGATGACTCACGCGGGCAATTGAGAGAGTACATCGACCAAACTTGTGGTCTGTACTGATGGGGGGGATTCTCATCAAGCGAGGTTGGATACGGGTAGCTCCGACAAAACTAAAGTATTTTGGGACAATATGACGGAGATAGGGTACGTATTGGTCAGTAGGCGAGCCAGGCCTAAATAACTTCGATTGTAACACTGGAGCGTGAGTCATTGATGTTTTCGTCACTTTGCGCAAACGGGTACGATATAGCACTTTCAAAGCGAAACAATACGTCATTTCAAAAAGAAGC
Source organism: Dermanyssus gallinae (assembly GCA_003439945.1). Taxonomy (NCBI): domain Eukaryota; kingdom Metazoa; phylum Arthropoda; class Arachnida; order Mesostigmata; family Dermanyssidae; genus Dermanyssus; species Dermanyssus gallinae. The sequence continues at coordinate 11,993 of QVRM01001757.1, read as the reverse complement.
CGGGGTACATATACACGCATGGGGACGGTATTTAAAATTAGGAGCAGCAGGGTAGAGGGCAGTCGTAGGCCGGGGACCGGCACTAAAACAGGTTAATGGGATACGATTCTTAGGAGGAGCTTGGGCAGTGTTTTCACCAAGGGAGATTCAAATAAAGTCCTATGAGTGTAAAGATACAGAATCCACAAGGCAATGCTTAGCTCGTACAGTCAAAATAGAAGGCATTTTTAGGGCAACCGAGAAGGCGCCTAGAGGCAAAGCGGCCGGAAACTATAGGACAAGGAGGAAGAGGACCGAGGAGATTACGGTACACGCGGTACTTATAGATCGTAAGCCGGCCTTTTACCTAGTGCCAAGGAAAATGTTTCTTATAAATTGTTAAAACGTTACTAAAAGAACCATTCTTGGGGGCAGGACAGTAAGCATCGACAATGGCATGTGGACTGAAGGAGGAAAACGCAGACCACAGGAGTGGCCCAGGGTGTCGGACTCAGCTTGTTGCTTGCTTCTCTCCACAATTCCACCGGTGTGCGATACTTTATCGCGATTACGCTGTCACTCACAATCGAAGGCTTTCCGGCCCTTCTCTTTGTTGCGTTGCAGAAAGCTTATCTGTCCGTGTTCTACGACCTCGACAAGGGAGAACACTAAATGCCCTGATAACATGCTAATTTTTCTCTAGGATTGCATGGCATGACATTGTTTGAATATTGTGTAATAAACCGACTGTTAGCTTTGACGCACTGTCGACTAGTTTTAGGCCTAGGTTTGTACATTTGGAACTAGTTAAGTAGATGACGTTACTTCTTTTCAACCAAACCACGAATAATATCCTACGCTATTGTATTCTAACCAATCATAGTTTAAACGCTGAGTGTATGTACAAGTCAGACGTCAAAGTGCGCGGAAAGCACGAAAAGTCCAGCCTTCTAGTCCTATTAGTTTCCGTATCTTACAGATGTGGCATCCGATAGTATCATTTGATACGCAGTGCTACAGTGCTACTGGCAACAGAAACCGATCATAGTTTACCTGCTTGCTGTGAGTGTATCGTCTCTTCAAAGCCATCAGCAGGTAAACTTTGACCTGAACGTAATGAAGGCGGGCCGATTGACCGCTCCTCTGTGTGGTGTAGTGCAACAGCAAACTGCACTACCGTATATTTCTGAGATTTGCGGCTATATAGCAAAATAGTTTCCTGTTATTCTAGCAAAGTATGTCGCATCGGGCAAACCGCATGCCTTACTAAAGAGCAAACGTTTACACACACATATATATATATATATATATATATATATATATATATATATATATATATAGTCAGCAAGGCATGGTATATATATATATATGTATATAGTCAGCAAGGCATGTCATTTGTCTCCGTCCGTTTAGTTAAACGGACGGGTCGGACGGGCTGGCCGAACGTTTATGAATAGTGCACTACGGTCCTACCGTAACCGCAGTCCCTACGAGCCGAACGTCCATTTCTACTTCAAGATTTCGGTGGAAGCAGATGGGATAATAGATGGGGCCATATGAAAGGAACGAATCGACGTCAATGCAGTCGTTTGTATTTGACCTGTCTGTACAACAAACGGACGTGAGCTCGTAACGGACGTGTGTTGGACGAACGGCTCGGCACAGTAACGACACCCGAACAGCAACGGTAAATAAGGAGCTAGCCTACAGCTTCATTAGCATGCGGCAAAATACTAAACCTGGCAAAATAGAGACGTCACAGTCACACATGGGGTGGCCCTATTCTTGTAGACCAAATAGGAGGTGTTTTCTCAGTTGTTTTTGTAGCTGTTGCTGCTGCTGTTGTTGTTGCTGCTGCTGTTGCTGCAACAACACCACAAAGATACACGCGGTTCGCGCGCGTAACTAGCGTCTATCGTCTCATCATGGTATCGGCTCATGGTGACCGCGATTAGCGCATATTCTGGTCAGAAAATGATGACGACGACGAAAGCTTCTTTTTTTTGCATCTGTTTCATCGTCTTCTTCTTCTTCTTGGTGTTCTTGATCGGCGGTTTCGTCCGATGCGATATGAGAGGAGGTGGTGGCATGGTATTACGCGTGGCTGGTATGGCGAACTACGACAAGACATTATTGGTATCATTATTGGCGACGGTGCAAGTGGTCTGTCCGGGTGGATGACACCGATTATGGACAGCGTTGCGTTTTACAGAATTGTGTTTCTTTTTGTCCACCGAGAGACTAAAAAGAGAGAGAGAGAGAAGAGATAGGCAGATATAGATAGATAGAAAGAGAGAAATTGAAGACGATGAATTCGACGACGACGACAACGTTTTTGATCGCACCTGTATGTCGAAGCGTCTGCACCTCCCGCTGTTGCTGTTTCTGCAGCTCTGTTAATGTTATTTTCCCTACCTCGCGTTTTCGATTGGCAACAATTCTGGCTATTGTTAATTTTTGTTTTATTAAATGCTATTCCTGTTTTTTTTTTGTTGATGTATGGACGAGCCGTAGGGAGTTTATTAATTGCATGCTTTCTTTAGTGTCTTCGATGGTGTGTCGTTGTTGCTTTAGCCATTGTTGATGCATCTGTCGATTCTTGTGATTGTGGTGGCTGCTCTTATTGAAATCTGCTTTGCTGTTCTTTCTAGTAATAATATAAATAATAATAATAATAATAATAATAATAATAATAATAATAATAATAATAATAATAATAATAATAATAATAATAATAATAATAATAATAATAATAATAATAATAATAACTAGTTTAATAGGTAAACTGGTATTTAGTGGCTATGTTATTACCTTGAACTGAGCGGATCATCAGCTCGAAGGCGGACAAAGCATTTCTGAATGGTTCTTCTTATCGATTTCAAATGCCGATATTGCCGGCATAGAAAAACGTCCGCCTTAATGATAACATTTAGGCCAAAATGATGATCATAAATAATTTCAAAGAAGACGCAGTGAAAGATCTTGTTTTCAATTAGTTAGAACGAATATCATTGCATTTACTGTAAACGTATATATACATATATAAATCTTTGCGCAGAGGCGGTGACGTATTCAATGCGTTTTACCGAGTGGAGTCTATTGCTAGTTAAAAACTCCTACCGATAATCCTTAAGATCGCTATAAACACTGTCGGTTATGGCATTTTTTGCAAGTAGATTTATATATCGAGACCGAGCAAGGTGGCTTAGTGGCAAAGCCTTTGCCTTGCAGTCGGGAGGACTGGGTTCGAGACCCAGACCGGCCAATCTTAAATTGGTTTGCATGGTTTCCAATTTAGACAAGGTAAATGCCGGAGTGGAGTAAACTTAGCCATGACATGAAAAATCCGTACACGGGCAATTGCCTTACGGGAAAATCTAAAAAAAAAAAATATATATATATATATATATATATATATATATAACGTATCAAAACGAGTCATAGCGATACCGTACTCGTAGTGCAGTACAGTGTAATTGTCTCTGCTGCCATTGCGGGCCGCAATTGTTCTTGTCATTGGCTGGCTCTATCTGTGTTTGTGTCCACCTGTTTTCGACTATTCGATCTATCATCGGACGATTAGTCTTATCTTTCTCCTCTCCCTTCTGCGCTGTAGTCGTTATTTTCATCATCCAGCTTCCAGCGGATAGGCTCCGAATAGATGTCGTCTGTTTAGAGTTAATCGACTCATTGAACGTCTTTGTCACAGCCAAAGCCGCTGTTGCTGCAGTTGCGCCTCGTCGTTGCATCGCTAGCGCCCCCCGCCCCGCTCCCTCCCGCGCACCCCCGCGCACCCCCTCGGTCGGCAAGAGTCGAATCTGTACGTAGTGTAGTCCCTCCCTAGCTGTGACGCGTAAACGGAAACAGCCGCTTGTTTACGCGGGCCCAACGACGACGGCCGGCCACAGCCCTTCGACGATGGCGCTATGGCGGAACCGGGACCGGGCCGCCAACAGGCAGGCGGGAGTTCCGCAACCGGGAGACGCGCGTCCGTTACAGACACGCAAAGGGAGAGAGAGAGGGAGAGAGGGGGGGACGACGGGAAGAAATGGAGGGAGAAAGGGGGGGGCTGTGCTTGCAGGGGAGAGCGTACTTACTACGGAGAGAGAGAGAGACTGTGCTTGAAGGAAGGCGCGCTGGACAGCGGAGGGGAGGGAGAGCGAGAGAGAGAGAAGCAACGGGGGAAGAGGAAAGCAAAGGCACCTCCCCCGTCTGGGAACAGGGAACGATAGGGCAAACGCCGCGCAAAAAGACGCGCATCGTCGTACGCCACCCCTGTCGACACCGCTGTGTCAACGACGTCAGACGACGGTTCGCATACACAGGCAGCCAAAGATGACAGACAGAGGAGCGGACGGACATTCAGACAGACTGACTGCGAAGACAGACCAACTAAGACACTAATGCCAAAGACAAAGATCACCGTCATCATCATCAAAATCATCATCATCATCATCATTACTATGAGTAACTCGCTACTACATTCTCGTTGTCATTGTCCTCCTGTTGAGTAGATGGTGTTGGTGGTGGTGGTGGTGGTCATGATGATGATGATGATGATGATGATTATGAAAATGATAATGCCAATGATGGAGACGACAATCGTGATGAAGATGGTGGTAGGGTGGCGGCTATAAACATGATGAGACCATGATGAGCGTATTTGTCGGGGTCGCGTGTTGCCACGCACACGTAGGTGGTGGTACATCGCAAACGTTTCGTTGTTGTGTAGGTGACGAACATTAGCCTTAATATGTGTCGGCATTGTGGTCAGCAGCAGCAGCAGCATCATGATAGAACTGCAGTGAGGGGGCGGTATCGTACCGGCAGTAACGCTGACGACGACGACGACAACGACAACGACAACGACAACGACAACAACAACAACAACAACAACAACACAACAACAACAACAACAACAACAACAACAACAATAACAACAATAACCATAACAATTAACAACAAGAGGGTGGGGCGGCAGCAAAGCAGCTGTAACTGCGACAAGGACAAAGCAGCAACAGTAATTACAGCTTAATTGCAACTACAACAACCGATATAACGACAAACAGCAAATAACGACAGCAACAACAACAACAACAACAACTACAACAACCCGAACAACAACAACGACATCAACAACAACAACAACGACGACAACAACAACAAGATCTAATAACAACAATGGTGATGACGGTGAAAGTGCTGGTCAGTGTCATGCTGACAGTGTCATTGCCGCACACGAAGGTGTTGTTGTTGTTGTTGTTGCTACTGCTATTATTGTTGCTACCGCTCTTCTACTGCTACTGTTGTTGCTGTTGTCGCTAAGAACAGTGGTAACAATCATCTGTTTGATAGTTCCAGTCGTGATGTAATCCACTATACTGTTGCTGCTGCTGCACGCACGATGCACACCGCGCTAGATATCCTGATTGGAAGCTGAGCATTGCATTGGCAAGCAAATAGCAAACAAATCGACAGCAGCATCAGCAACACCCGCGACGATATCTACGACGACGCCGATCGAAGTCGAACTTCCAATATAAAACAGCAAATACATGGACATTATAATGGCGCGACTTCATCACATCTACAACCACTACAACAGCAACAATAACAACAGCAACAACAACAACAACGGCAACAGTAAAGACAGCCATAACAACAACCGCTATAGCAAAGACAACAGACAACAATAACAGCTATAGCAAAGACAACAACAACAACTACAGAGACAATGTTGTTGTCTGGCGACGATTCGCCAATACGTGACGACGAATCTTTTGAGCTATTTATTTCTTTCACTGCGCTATTTCTGCGTTCCTGGCGGCTTCCCGTCATTCTGTACTGGCCGGCGATCGTGAAGCCATCCTCCTTACAAAGCGCGTCGTTTTTATAAAACCTGCCTACTTGAATGTCATCTTTGACGACGACGACGACAACAACGACTTTAGCCAAGTTCACATCGTTTGCCTTTCTTGTATCCTGCCGGGAGTAAGCTTTTGTTGTAGGTCAGGCAGCTCACCATGTACATGCATAGGTTACATATATATATATATATATTATATATATATATATATATATATCATATATATATACATATATATATATATATATATACATATATATTCACAATTGATTGTTCATTGACTAGCAAACGATCTTCAAATGACGAAAACGTCTACGGTTAACAAAGACCACATTACCGATCATATAAACGGAAACAAATCTGGCTACATGTTTACGGTACCTTCCTAATGTTTGCGCAGGCATGAACTGATCAACTGATAATATTATATATTATATTATTATATATATATAACAAGCCTAATGATGTAAATAAACGAAAATTATACTTTACATTGAAATGCTACTCTTGGGTCTACAGTTTTCCTTGAATGGCCACTAGAACATATATTTATGATGACAATACCAACAATTAGAGGAAAACACGTATATAAAGAAAAACCTATAGAAAACGCAATCATTATATATATATATATATATATATATATATAATATATATATATATATATATATATATATATATCGTTATCTAAATGGCTAAGAAAATTACGTTCCCCAGTACTCCACACATTTGGTATCAGTTAGCTCACTATCAATATCTGCTATATAGAATTGCACCCACGTCGTGGACGAATCCAATATAAGGCCCACGTGCAGTCACAGCAGGCTCGAAGGTTTGGCGCCCCTTCAGCTTGAGCAAAACAATTTGAAGGCTTCTGACCGCTGATGTCGACAACACAGCAACAACAGCTACAGCAACAACAACAACAACAACACAACAACAACAACACAACAAACAATAAACAACAACAATAGCAACAAACAAAAACAACAACCACAACGACATCGTGATACTTGTGACATCGGGCCGGACAAAGTCGAATCTCCTCCGCCGCCTCGTCCGAGTGAAGTGACGCCAAAGTTGGACACGGACACATGCTGTTGCTATCGTATGTTTGTCACTCTCGAGCAGACAGTTACTGTTGCTGT